>OY728161.1:408217359-409417359 GCA_963277665.1 Viscum album | reverse complement strand
GGGTACAGCACTGTGAGGGCTTGAGGGTGTGATAAACAGAGGCTACTATGCAACGGGTTTTATAAAATATGGGACTACGGTTTTATCAGTGGTAAAAAATCACTGATAAAGGGTTACTTTATCATCTCTTTTTTAGCACTGATAAAGGCATTCTTTATCATCACTTTTTTA
The DNA here is from genome assembly GCA_963277665.1 of Viscum album. Classification (NCBI taxonomy): domain Eukaryota; kingdom Viridiplantae; phylum Streptophyta; class Magnoliopsida; order Santalales; family Viscaceae; genus Viscum; species Viscum album. Next base: position 409,417,188 of record OY728161.1, on the reverse strand, counting down.
TCACTTATAAAGCATACTCTTTATAAGCGCTAAGAAAAAAGCACTAATAAATAATGAATTTATCAGTGCTAAAATTTTATCGCTGATAAAGGGTTCCTTTACCAGCGCTTTTGTCTTAGCACTGATAATATTTGGCACTTCTTGTGCCCGTTTTTGTAGTAGTGATCATTTTTTTTAATTTTATTAATTTCAAATGAAATAATAAATTAGTGTATATAGCTATTTTTTATATGAAATAATCATTTAAAATTACTTCAAATATTTCTCCTTTCAGTATGCATACATTGTTTGACAATTTACATAATATATTATTTAAAGATACATTTATAATAGTAATTTTATAAATAACAACTTGATACAGGATAGGAAGTTGACATAAAATTCAACAGTAATGGTTTAAATTCAAATGATCTTAAAAATAAGTTCATTGAATATCAATGTAAGATGAATTAAAAAATTAAATAAAAAATAAAATAAGTAAATTAAAATGTTCAACAGATTATTTGTGGTTCACTTTTGTTTAATGTATCAATTATTATTTTATAATATATTTTTATTTAATATGACTAAATGTTTTTATGGGATCCCACATTCTTATTACATAAACATTTCATTACATTGTACAAAATAGAGGATCTTTTAAATTTTAGTTTCTTAAAAACAAGGTATATATTACATGAAAACATAAAACATTATGTAAATACACTTGAAAGGATTCTTAAATGGTTATTACTAAGTACATTTACTACATATCATAACCTTGGGACATACATGAAAATAAAGGGCGAGCATATGGCCCAGCAGGGGTAAGCAAGGGAAACAGTTTACATGTGATCATGATAATTATTGATAAGAAATTAACGAATAGCATAAAGGCGTGATAAATTAGTAAAAATGAATATCATAATTAAAATAACATGATTCATACCATAGAAATGTTACTACAACATTTAATTTATTCATTCATAAGCATATCTCCAAGTTTTGTCTCTGAGTTGTCAAAAAATTACAAATGTTTTTCACCAAGGTATTGTAAAACATGTCATCTATGGAGATTAAATATTTTAGCCAATGCATTGGAGTGCTATCATGGAACACTATTAATATTTTTTAATTATTGTTAGCCTAAAATATCATAATAAAACATTTCATAAATAACCTGTAGAGAATAAAAGATACAATATTCATATCAAAATCACAGTTTTTTAGAGATCTTAAAAAAAGATCCTTCGGTTATTTTAAGCCCATAGAAAAGGAATTATGGTTTCATTTACGTTAATCCCATAATTAAATAGATAATTTTTACATATATATGAATACCACTAGAAATTTAAGAGGATTGGGTTGCAAAAAAAGTGAAATATTGAGATGTAAAATTAGGAACATAACGGGAATAAAACATGGTTGTAGAAAACATTAAGAAGAAAGAGTTTAAGGTTATCACACACATAAAATATTATTAATAAAGTAATAGTATATAATAAACTTTACAAAAGAAATTTTTTTGGAAACATGAAATACATACCACATAAAAAGGGAACTTGAAAGGAAAAGAGAAGTCGAGATTTCCCTTTCATGAAAGAGACTTCCTAAAACATGAGGATCAGAAAATTGGGGGCTTGATGACTCCTAAGGATAACACCATGAGAGTTAATAATATCAAACATTCATGGAGATAAATTTCAAATGAATTTAATTGATGAAAGGAGTGGGTATTTCTAGAAAAAATGATGGATTTTTTTATTAATTTCCTAGGACACCTCAGAAGTTATATTTGAAAAACCATGGGTGTTCCTATGTTATTGGTCCATGGTATTGGACACATGGTAAAAATCATATGTTATTCTGATTCAAAAGAGTTTAATAGTATTTTATATTAACTATTAAACATACCAAAACTAAAAACTATATTTTTACTATTCACCAAAAACATAATATTAATGAAAATTTTCATAAATTCACCTTATCCTAATATCAATGTTTCGATATAAAAAATGAAATTTGTTTTTTCATAATAATTATCTAAATATGATAAATTTATCTTTAATCTATAAAAATACATATTTAATAAAAATAATGGTGGACATAAAATGCATGGTAAAATTTATGACACATAAAAAAAATTATTTTATCATTTAAATTTAAATAATAGTGTTTTAATCATAATATTTCATTAAAATAAACGTTATTCAAAAAATATTGTTTTATTATAATAATTAAATTTTATTCTGTAATGTGATATTTCTATAGGAAAAAACAAATTTACCAAATTCATCTCAAAAAAAATTGATTGAAAAACAATTTTATTAATAGAATAGGATTAAAAAACATGTAAATAAGGCCTTGAAACATAACCCTTTATAACACCCTAATATGACATAAGGTTGAGGTGTGAAATAGTGATAGAATCATGGTGCGGCTTAGCTAACCTCTCTAGAGTGCTAATCTCCACTAATATGAACTTCACCCATTGTATATTTCATTTATGGTTAACATGTTGAAGCTTGAATTGATATTGGTCAAGAGTGAATTCCAATGATGCTACCACCTTCCCAATATCTAACAAATGGGATTCATATCAAATGACTCTTCTGGATGAGAAAATTGACTTTTCATTAGGCATTAATTTTCCTTTTTTATTTCTATATATAAAAAATAATTATAACATTAAACATATTGTTAAGAGTATAGTTTACAATGGTAATGTTTACCAATGGTCATATTTTACCCATGGTCATAATTGAACAATAGTCATAATTGAACATTGGTCATATAGTGGTCAAAACCCAATAGAAACATTTCAAATTATACTTACATCAGTATTAATGAGATATAGTTTTATGTTTTAATATAATATAATACACATTTTTAGGAATCAAATATCATTCAAAATGTTTGGGTCATCACATTATTCCCCACTTATGAAATTTCACCGCATTCCATAAGTTGAGAAAAGGTGTGGGTACTTCTGCCCCATGGTTTCCTCTAGTTCCCACAAGGATTCATCATTTTTTCATCCAAAATAATATGATGAGGTTGGTATTCATGTTACATAGAACCTTGTGTCTATAGTATAAAACCTCAACCAGTTCCTCCTCATTAGAGAGGTCATGTTCCTATTGTACCACCTCCAGATTAAGTACATGTGAAGGTTCCATTATGTACTTCCTTATCAGTGATACATGTAAAATATCATGAACATAATCTATATTTGGAGTATGTTCAAGCTGATAGGCCATTGCTCTTATAATACCAAGTATTTTATAGGGGACAGTGTACCTAGGGCTCAGTTTCCCTTTCATCCCAAACCACATGACTCGCTTCTATGTTGAAATTCAAAGGAAGTATTTATCTCTAACAAAATACTCTAAGTACCTTCGATAGTTTTCATCATAACTCTTTTGCAGACTCTGAGTATACTTTATATTTTTTTGGATGGAATGAACCTTTTCTATCATCTCTTATACAAGATCAGGCCCAACAAGTATTCTCTCACCATCTTTATCCAAAAAATAGGTTTTAAAAATCGATTCTCATATAGAGAATCATAGGGTTGCGTTTGAATACTATAGTTGATGTTGTTGTTGTATGATATATCAACTAATCAAAGGTTGTGTTCCCATCCACCTTTAAATTTCATTTATCATTTTATAAGCATGTCCTCAAGTGTCTGAATAGTCTAATATTATTGTCCATTAGTTTGTGGGTTATATTCCATACTATAATTCAATTTAGAATTTAGATCATGTTGAATACTTCTCCATGATTTTGATGTGAACCTTGGATCGCGATCTGAAATGATATAAAGCGGTACCCCATGAAGCCTTACCGCTTCCGTCACATAAATCAAGGAATGTTTATCAAGATATAAAGCTTTCTGAATATATATATATATGTATATATATATATATATATTGGGTAGTCCAAGATAGATTTTCCATTATAGGCCATATTGAATTGTTTTTTTTATGTTTCTGGGAGACCATTGAAAAGGTCCATAGTGATATTTTCCCACTTGTTTTCTAGTTATGGTAGTGGTTATAATACCCCTTTTGGATTTTTTTTCTCTCTTACTTCACTTTTTGACACACTAGGAACCTTATATTGTATTTTGAAATCTCCATTTTCATGTTATACCATCAATAATGATCACGATAGTCCATATAAATTTTTGTTCTTCCAAGATGTATAGAGAAAGTAGAGCTATTAGATTCATCCATTAGCTCATATATTTCAGGAATATATAAAACACATAGCCTAGTATGATATTTTAGTACACATTATTCATCAAAATTGAACTCAAGAAACATTCCATTTTTCACAACCTCTAACTTTTTCTATAATAGGGGATATTTTATTAGATATTTATTAATCTTCACTAATAATTATTTTTGAGAAATCATTTTTTATAGGGTTAATGATGTATATTCCCTTATTATGTCCATGTCCAGTCTTTGATCAGAGGATATCAAAGAATCCTCATTATTTCCAGCACAACTGGGTCATTCCTACATAATGAATTAGTGATTTTCTTTGCTCTTATGGGATGATAATAAATTGAACAATCATAGTATTTAAGAAGCTTAAACCATATCCTATATCTCATATTCAATTCCTTTTTCATGAAAATATACTTCAAACATTGAGGGTATTGGTATATACAACAATTCTCCCTAAAAGGATAGTGCCTCTATATCATCAAAGAAAAAACATATGTAGCTAGCTCCAGGTCATGCGTAGGATAGTTTTGCTCATGAGGCATCAACTGTTGAGATTCACAAGAATTCCCCTTGTCATTTTTAATTAGGATGCACCCAAGACCTTTAATCGATGAATCATTAAAAAAATGAATCCTTATTCAATAGAGGGTAGAGTTATAAGGCCCTAGCCTTAAACATTAAATAATCTTTAATTAAGGTAATAATTCACATTGAGGATCTTTTCAGGTTTAGAGTTTTAGAGAATTAGGCCATAACTATTACATTACATCTCAAATATAACAAAGTATACACTTCTACTTAGTATCCATTTTATCATAAAATAAAAATTCTTAAAAGAAAACAATAATTCTTTTCTTGATATAAATCTTATTTAATTCTTCCTTTCTCTTACCCTACCTTATACCCTGTGAAAAACATTTCAAAAACATGGGATGAGCATAAAAATCTCAGTAAGGGTAACAAAACAAGGAAAGAAAACAGTATTCCATCAATACATAGTAATCAATGAAATCATAATTTTCAATATTTAAGATAACACACAAAATCATAAGATTTTTGAATAACAAATGGGAATCATAAATCATAAAGGTAACTTGTGTCATCTGTAACATACTTATGATATAGTTTTCACAGCTACATAGGTAATAACATTTGGAATACCCATCACATTATATTCCCTAAGTCTCTTAGTAGAAACATTAATGTTTACCTCCTTTATCTTACCCAATTCATTGGAGAGTTATCTCAGGCTCACCTATTGTAGGATTATCATGGAACCACCTGTATACTTAAATAATGCACAAGAATCATAACATATTCATAACACATAAAACAAACATAAAATAAAGATAACATTTCCACATTTCAATCACAATATATCATTTAAAGATATTGAAATAATAAATGCTTTCTAAAAACCATTTTCAGTTCCAAAATACATAAAAATGGTATTTAGTATTTATTTTCCTTCTTAAAAAAACATTATGTATTGTTATGTAATCCAAAGATCAAATAATACTCGTGGTGGCAGAAAGGTCGTTGTCACTGTGTATGTTAAAAAGAAACATTCCTTTTTGTCATTTAATAAAAGTCTTTGTAGAAAAAATATTCCCTTTGAATGAAATTAAATATCAAAGCGGTTTATACACCATATAAAATAAAGTTGTGTATAAATTAAAATATGCCTCAATGAAAGTAGATTGAGATGAAGTTCCTTACGAAAATTTGGCAGTCTAATAGCGTCACTTTAAAATTTAGAAAATGAGTTAATGACAGTGAAAAGGGTATCTCATCACTTGGAAATAAAATATAGAGCAATAAGGATATATAATAATATATTACAAAATAAGATAATGGAAATTAAAAGACAAAACATAAAATAAGTCTTTGACTAAAAGAGTAGGTTGAAAGGTTCCCAAACAAAGAACATATTATTACAATAAGGATAAATCAATGACATAAATATGTGTGAAAAACATAAATACACCCAATATAAGTGTATATTAAGTTTAAAACAATTGGAGGTCATTCAAAAATATTCATACAATGACATAATTAATAAGTAGAATATTAACCCAAAGAATGGAAATTGGGTTAAGAAGTCCCCTTACCTCATATCCGACTTAACCTGTTCGTTCTTTAATCTCATGAATAATAAACTAATGCTAATTTATAAATTATTAAGAACATTTTTCATGTTTATTATTCCTTTTATATCACTTATTACCATTATATAATCATTTAAGTTAATAATGGTCATTTTGTTGATATTTTGTACTTGAGTCAAAAATGAACTTCTTATAATTACAAGTTGTCCATGTGTTCAAAATTCTATTATCTCCAGAATTATATTCATTATTTAGATATCATATATATCATATATATCCAGTATATATATGTATTTATAATAGTACATAACATTTGGAGATAATAAATGAAATGCACCGTTAATGGAGACGGTAAGTCGTACATACGCATAAACGGTACTTTTATTTCTATGTCATATTTTAATGAAATTAAAAATTAATGATACATAGGTATATTAAATTCTAGAATAATATCATATATAATTTCATTAACTTCATCCTTTATACTTCCCTTGTATGGAATGAACGAGTAATATCACTTTAAGGGGACGGTAGTCAGTACTTCCTCAAATGAAATTATCATATTTACCCATTATGGAAACAATAAAGGTATGATATAAATTAAAAATAAATAATCACAGAGAAAACATAAACATAATATATATAATATATAAATACAGTTCCATCATAATGTCCACTATGAGAGGCGGTAGGAGATAATTGAACAATCATCATTTCGTGAGGCCGTAGTTCGTCGTCCACAGAAACAGTGTGTTCGTATCCATTAGAGGGAGGTTTGTGTAAGTTTAGTTCTAATAAATATCATAAAAACAACCTAGTATATTTATGACACTGTTTTTTTATAAAACAAATTAATAAAAATATTTTAGGGTGTTTAAGAAGTAAAATAAAAGAAAAGAGCTTAAGAGAAGATGTTACCTTTAAATCGGGTAACTCCCTTTGGTTTGAACCAAAAGAATTTATTGAAGTTCCTTATTCAAATGTTAAGGATTCTAGGTGGAAGATAGGTATGTTGGGAGATTATATTGTCAGATTTTGTATGAGACAAGGTGATTGATAGGTGTGAGTAATGGGTTAGATTTGATGGATTTTTATAAGGGGGGAGGGGCTCTTTAGAAAGGTTTGAAAGTATTATTTTATTATAAACTTATTTTATATTTAAAAGGGACAAAAACTTATTTAATTTAAATATAAGGTTCATATAACTCAAAATAAAATCATCCGATAAGAATTTTACAGGTCTTGGATCTTTTTTAATCCTTATCTTTTTTATTTAACCCTATGTTAACTTATTTAACTTTTATCATGTCCTCTTATATATTCATACTATAGAGTTAATATATTTAATATAAAATTTCAAGAGACCCAAAATGGATCATTAATGACATTTTTAACATCATATATGTCATTTGGATGAATATTATATTTTTTGGACTATTTTATCATTTAATAAAATATTGATTGATTTAAAAACTCTTTTATGTCAATTTTAATAATATTCATATCATGACTTTTAAAAACCCCAAACAAACTTTATTATCATGAAAAATCATCATTAATTAAAATATAAAAAGTTATTTTAATCTATAAAATTTTTGGATGCCAAAAAAATTTTCAAAATAAATTTATTTTAATATTTAAAAAATCATTTATTTGAATTCTTTATTAATGAAGCAATTATTTTATCACCATTAGGTCATAATTAAATTTATTTATTTAATGTCTAAAATTTATAAATAAAATACCATGATGTATTAAATCTTTTTATATTTCAAATAAATATTTATAGTCGATTACATCACTTATATAACCCCATATACAATTGTTTTACTAAAAGATATATGTTTATGTCATTTTTGTCTTTACTTTAAATTAATTAATATAAAGTGTCATTATAACTCCCAAGTGGCTCCATGGGATCCCAAAATGTACCCAAGTATTCTTTTGGTTTTAAATACCTCCTGAAATAGGGTTAGTACAAGTTTAAGGGTTATTTAATATTTTTATAATATTATTGTTTACCCTTATTTACCATATTTACCCTTTAACCATGGTAAATAAAATATTTACTGAAGTAAATATTCATAATATCTAAAAATAAAAGTTACCTATTTACATAATTTGGACCAAAATATTCCAAATATGGAATCCATTTTTTCATATTCAAAACACATAAACGTCAGAAATTAATTTAAAATGAATTCCCATTGTCAAAACAAAAAAACGTGTTTTTAAGAAATAATAACTATCAAAAGATTGACACTTGTTTATATCCAATTTCAAAAATAAATTTCTTATAATGACCAAAATTGGATTAAATTGTAAAAATATAATCTAATTAAACATTAAAACCATTTAAAAAGATAATCTGACAATATAAATAAATTAGATTAAAAGGAAGTTTTGAATTAAAATACATTATTTTTCACTATTCATTAAAAAATGAACATCATCAGAAAAATACCAAAAATTCATCCAAAGTAAATTATGATGTCCTAATCATAAAAAATAATTTTATTTTGTCAAATAGAACATATAAAAGTGAAAAAAAACTATATTTAAAAAGGTTTATCCATTAAAAGGTGGTAAATCGACCTTTTAAAGAATATTAGACTATTCGTGCTTACAATTGGATTCATTCACATTTTAAGCCTCAAAATTTTATTGGATAAATGTAAAGACATTTAACAAACATGTATAATCATATTTTGGTTAGTTCTATTCATTCCTACCAATACAATGGCTATGTGTTAACTATCGTTTAAAATATCAATGTTATATTATTATTTTTCAGTATAACTCAACGTTGTGTGCAACGAAAGATTTCAATGAAACCTGTTGTTGCGTATCGGGTACACCATCAAACATAGAATCCCATTTAAATTAAAATTAATATTTAGTTCAAAAATATTAATAAATATGAAAATATCATTTTTTTTATTTACCTGGGATGTTATAAGAGTTAACATGGGTGTAATAACAAATCTCTTCTTCAGCTCTTGGAAACTTTATTCACACTCCTTTATCCAAATTAACTTAACCCCTTTTCAACATAACATGTATTGTGGATGAGAATGTTGAGAAATTGTTTTCCCAAACATCCTATAATATCTTATTAAAATTAGGAAACTATGAATCATAGTTACTATTGTAGGATGAGGCCACACCTCCAAAACCTTTGTCTTTATAGGGTAAACTGATATTCCTTCACTGGTTACAATGTTCCCCATGAAAGAAACTTGGTGTAACAAAAATTCACAGTTTCTAAACATTCAAAATAACATATCCTTCCTCGGAGTTTTCAATATAACTTATTGATAATCCTCATGCTCCTCATGAATTTTGGAATATATCAAAATATCATCAGTAAACACTATGAAAAAGTAATCAAGGTAGTCCTTAACAACTATATTCATCAAATCCATAAAAATAGAAGGATAATTAGTCAAATTAGATGGAATAACAAAAAAATTATAATGCCCATATCTTGATTGGACGGCGGTAATTAAAATATCTTTTTTATTTACCAAGAATTGATGATAACCAGATCAAAGATCAATATTTGAGATGAATTGATCCCCACAAAGTTGGTCAAAAAATCATTAATTCATTATAGTGGGTACTTTTTCTTCACTATGATCCCATTATGTTCTATATAATCAATGCATAGCTGCATTGATCTGTCCTTCTATATCACAAAGAGAACATGTGCTCCCCAGGGAGACACATTTGGTCAGATTAACCCCTTCTCAAAATGATCTTAGATTTTCATATTTAATTTGTCCAGGTCCATATTTTCCATTCATTATGAGGTCTTTGAAAACATCTTGTAACTATGCATGATCTCAATGAAGAACTCTACCATTCTTTTTGAAGGAGGTCCAGGTAAATCTTCAAAAAATGCATCAATGTATTCCTGAATGATAAGGACATTATCAATTCATATTCTTTTATTTACTTCTTCATCTTCACCAGTCATTTTTTTAATGAATGATATGGGAGGTTATTATAGAAAAAGATCAGGTTGAGATATCTCTCCATTGAAAACAACTTCCATTCATTATGACTGAGATTTACTTTCTTATAAAGTTTATTAAAGAACTATACATTGAGAGACATACCATCCCTAGTATAATATCATAATCCACTATGGTAATGACTACTATATTTACAATGATATTAATCAATCCAAAGTAAATAATATAGTTTCTATGCACTATTAATTCTTGGATAAACACTTCAGGTGTCTTCAATGATAACTCTAAAACTAGTAGTTTAGAGATATATTGTATATTCTCTGAAAAAATGGAGGCAAAAAAGGAATGTGTAGAACCATAGTCAAAAAATGTACTTACATGAATTCATAAAACAATGAGATTACCTTCCAACACATCATTTGGATCTTTAACTTCAGCCATTGTGATAGGAAAAGAATAACTTTTATACCTTGGTCTATACTAATGTTGATGGTGATTCTCCTCAACTTCCCTCATATTTGGGTAGTGATTAAAAAAGGGGCCAAGTTTTCCACACATGATACATTGGAATTTAGACAAATCCTCACCACATTCCCTTTTTCTTTTGTGTTGAGAAGTTATGGTTTCACCTCCCTATGATAGTTTAGAGTGATATGGCCATCTCTTTCACACATGAAACATTTTCCTCTTCAAATAAACAAAATCCCTAAATTATTCTTCCAGCACTTGTTGCACATGGTAAGTAGTACCTATATTACACATCATCCTTGATGAAATATCCACCCCAATTTTGGATCCCTAGTCTATTATATTCATCTGATTTGTGAGACCAATGATTCTCAATGAACTCTAGTTCAACCTTCATATCACTTTGTATTATATCCTCATAGCTATCAAAGTCTTGATTAGAAATATTAATCCATATATGGGGTCATAGTCCACTAAGGATTATATCAACCATTATATTAGGATCCATGAAAAAGATATAGGTGCAGCTAGAATGTCATTTGAATTTCAACTCATAGATTCCCATAGATTCATTCTCCATCTGCTTAAGCTATAGGAATCCCATCTATATTTTGGTTCACATCAAATTAGTGAAATGTTTTTTTGAAAAAGGATCTCTTAAGATCGTCCTACTCCAGACTTTCAATCTCCCTTTTTGGATTTTTTTCAACCATTGTCCACCAATGATCAGCTTCTTGCTCAAAGTGGTACAAATCCAGGGTGACATTTTATTATTCTGAAAAACATAGTATGGAAATGATCCTCTTTATAATTCTTATCCATTGTTTAGTAATCAAGGGGTTATTAGATCCATTGAAAGAAGGTGTTCATTAATGAATTAATTACTCAATAAAAAGTTGTTCCCTTCAAGGTGAATCTGGTCTATCGGCTTGATTCAAGTTATTTTTCATAACTCATGTAATTTTATTAATCATTTTCATAATTCTTTCCATTCCAGCTTCCATCAGATGTTTGTCAACGTATGCTCCATTAAGCTCATCATTTTCACAAATCCTCATATTTCACAACATTTTCTAAAAGAAGAAAACTTAGTGATAAACATGTTTCTTTTAATAATCTTATCATTCATTAGTAATTTCATGTCATAAAACATCATTCATAAATATTTTATTCTTTGAAAACAATTACATTTTATAAAAATCATTCATAAAATCCTGTGATTAACCAAACAAGTCGCTTAGAAGGGTCGAACCAGGAGTGAAGCAAGGAAAATTTCAATTTACTAGGTTATGTGGATTCTATCCCAATGCACATTGATGGAGTTTTTGCTCCTAGGTATAAATTTTCTAGAGCCATATCCACTTTTTCATATCGAGATAGAGATTTAAATGCTAAGAAACCAAGTACATAATATTTCACCAAAATACCCGGATGTTTTTCCTAAATTTAAAAGTTTACAATGGTTTATTACTAAACATTCTAGATCCTAATTTCCACAAATATCTAAACCATCCTACCATACCAACTATTTAATTCCTCATTTTTATTTCATAAACTTATCATTAAATTGTACCAAAAAGATGAACTTTTGCTGATTAGTTTCTTGGAAACATGGTACATAATATTGAATACATAAAACAATATTCTAATTGACTTGAAAGGATTATTAAAATTTTCATCATAAGTAAATTTACTACATCGCATAACCTAGGTATATACATCAAATAATATGGTGACCATAAGGCCTATTAAGTAAATGAAAGTGAAACGTTTTAGATGCGATCGTGAGAATTATAAATAAAAACATAAGGAATATCATAAAGGTATGAGAAATGGTAAAATAGGTGTATCATAATGAAAAGAACATGATTAATAACATAGAAATGTGGATAAAACATCTAATTGACTCATTAATAAGAATATCACCATGTTTTATCACTGAGTTTTTATAAAAATTACTATAGTTATTCACAAAAGTATTGTAAAACATGTCATCTCCAGAGATTAAATTCATTAACCAATGAATTGGAGTGAAATAAGGTGAAGTATTCATATGTATTAATAAATGTGATCCCCAAATAACATAATAAAACATTTCATAAATAACCCTCTAAGAATAAAATAAATAGGTTTCATATCAAAATCATTGTGTTTTAGAAAGTAATTAAAAACGATATCCTTTTGTCATTTTAAACGCATGGAAAAGGATGGTGAAGTTCATGTATGTTATTCCCAGAATTAAATAGATCATTTTTAAATCTATTTAAATAACTATGTAGAAGATGCTTTTTTGGGTGATGACTAAAGAAAATAAAATAATTTCTTGTGAAAAAGAGGGTAATTTTGAGAAGTAAAATCGGCCGCATAACTGGTAAAAAATGAGGTTTCAGTAAACAATAAAAAGAGAGGGGAAAAGGGTATCAAAATAATAATATACTATTAATATATTTAAGGTATATAATAAAATGGATATAATAACATGGTTTGTAAACTTCAAAGACATACCACATAAAAAGGGAACTTGAATGGAAAAGAGATGTTGAGATTTCCCTTTCCATGAAGAGTGTTCTGAAAACTAGAGGATCGGTACCTTGGGGATTTTGGGATATCTTTGGACGAATATTTGAGAGATTAAATTTCATATAATCATGGATAATGAATTTTTAATGAATGGAAACATATAAATTTGTGGGTATTTGTAAAAAGAGTGATTTTTTCTTAATTTCCTTGGACACCTCAGAAGTGATATTTGAAAAACCATGGGATTCCCCATGGTATTGGACAATTAGAACACCTCATATTTTATTTAAATCCAAAAGAGTCTACCATAATTTTATATTGACTATTTCATCATTATTATTTTATTAAACATACCAAAAACTTAAAATTGTATTTTTACTATTCACTGAAAAACAACATATTTTAGAAAATTCAAAAATATTCACCGTAACATAATATCGATGATATTATTTCAAAATTTAAATTTATATTATCATATTAATTCTCTAAATATGATAAATATAAATTTCAACTATAATAATACTAATTTATTAAAAACAATAGCAGACAAAAAATGAATATTGGTTGCATTGTAAAATTTCAAACACTTACAAAAATAAAGTTATTTTATAATTTAAATTTAAATAAGAGTGTTTTAATCATACTATTTCATTAGAATAAACATTAAAAAAATATCATAGTTTATTATAATAGTTATAACTTTTCTAAAAAGTATAATTTTATCCAACAAAATCAATTTATTAAATTCATCATATTTTTAAGAAAATTTAAACTCAAAAAGGAATTGAGGAAACAACAATTTTATTTATATAAAGGGATTACACTAAGTAACTATGGAATTTACACATAACCCCTTATAACACCCGCATATGAGCTAAGGGTGTGGAGTGAGATAGTGATAGACTCATGGGGTGGCTCAGCAAACATTTCCCAAGTGGTAGTCTCCTATAACATGAACTTCTCCCATATGTGATTTTGTTCAAGAAACTTGTTGAAGATCATCTTGGGATTGGTCATGAGTAAAGCCCAGTGGTGCTAACTCATTTCAAAGTTATGAAAAATGGGCTCCATATGGCATGACTCTACTGTATAAGCCAATTGACCCTTCTTTTCTACATTATATTTCCTTTTACATTTTTACTTATAAACAATAATTATAACATTAAACATATTATTAACAGTATCGTTTTTAATGGTCATTTTGAAAAATTGTCATAATTGACCAATTGTCATATAATGATCAAAACCCAGTGGTCAAATTTCAATTTATACTCACCTCATTAATTGTGAGATAATGTTTTGTTGTGAAATATAATAAAATATTAATTCTCAGGAAAAAACTATCATTCAAAAAGTTTGGGTCATTACAGTTTTCATAACTCCAAATTATGAGCATGTGTATTTAAATTTTCAAGTAAATTATTATTATTTTAAAATTAATGGGTTGGTTACTAGTTAGCTTTTAATATGTAATATTATCCACAAAATAATTAAAAAAATTACTTGTTTTTCTAAATATTTGACAATACAATATTCATAGTATGACCATCATGAATCTTTAATTAGAGTGATCAATCATGAAAAATCATGTCTACGATGCCTAAACCATGACCAATTATTTTCAATATATAACACCATTGGTTTAACATGGGTCATTCATGGTCTCTATATATTAAAATATATCATAACTATTGATAAAAATTGTGAATTAACCCAAGAAAATCCTCAATGAGTGTCAAACCAAGTGCACGGTAAAGGCACACTCACTATGCACCAAAATGATGGTCGGGGGTATACTCAACCCTCTCATATAAAATATTTATCCTTATATTAATTTGTTCCCAAACCATACAAAATTATTGTATCCATATAGAGATGTATTTTCAGTAAATCCACATAATCTCAACCTTACCAAAACATTAATACGTTATCCTATACTTATTTTATCCCCAGGGTTTTCACCAACAATATACATTACTATCCTCAAAATATTGACTTAAACTTCATATGATAAAAATATAGTGACATAAACATTTAATTATTAGACATTACATATTAATAAATGAATATTCAATAAATTTTACAAATACATGGTTCAGGGCTATAATGGTTTATTGTGTATAGAGACTAGATACCCAATATTATTCTATAAAAAATGATCATCAATGTATCCCATAAGGATATTCTAAAATATTAATTTTCTTATAAATACATTAATTGAAATTTGTATTTATAACATGGTGAATGTAAACATAGGAAAGGATGATATTAGAAGCTCACTAAGGGTAATCAAGATAAACCTCAATGATCACTTAAGAATAAAATGACAATAGATGTATGGGAACAATAATTAAATGTTGGAAATCGATGCCCAAAATAACATAGATCATAATATTGAATCATTACATAAATCTTAATAGTTCTAAGACATGAATAATAAAGGAGTCAAACCGCAAGATCTGTGATATAATAAAATTAAAATAGGGCATAAATTTATAGAATATACAAAATCATAGAAAATAATTTTCATAGTAATGGGTCGCTGAAAAATCTAACAATATAGATTAGGTTCACTCTCACTTAAAACATATATTTAGTCAAGATTCACTCCCAAGATAATGATAGTGTACATTGTCCCTTACTGAACTAGGCTCACTCCTCATTGGAGTTGTTATTATCTCAGGAGATATCCATCATTATCTAATGCATTGAGGGGATATATAATTTCCATCCCACCCATAACATAATCATAATCCATTCATATTTTTTTCATAATATCATAAAACATTCATCATATATCATAACCCCTAGAAAATAAATTTGTTTTATAAATATTTTTGAAATTAATTATATTATAACCCATGGAAAATAAATGGGTTTCATAAAAATATCATCATCATAATCATAATCCATCCAGATAAAGAATAATGATTGTATTAGTGGATCATATCACTATTAAATCATATGAAACATCAATGGATTTTATCTTAGTTTATAATTAAAATAAAATATAAATAGGAATATTTCTAGAGGAATATATCCTTTTCATTTTGGAATCACTTCATCAAAATCTTAAAATTTCAAAAATTTTATAGACGACATTTTCTAAGAAAATAACCATTAAAATTTTAAATTAAGCTTCAAATATTTGAGTGTTTATGATGGTATGAAATTCCATTCAGATCATGTATGTTAATGAAATTATTCCTCATACATTTTTGTTAAACATTCATAAGTACCTCATTTATAAAATGATAAGAATATTTGTTTTAAACCATTTTATATAAATTCATTCATGGTTAAAAATTAATTTACAATATCATAGGATAATATTAGAAATATTCTTGAAATATATTTTAAAGAAAATATTGACATGGATTAAAAATCATCCCAATCAAAGAGGAAATAAATAATATTTTTTATAAAAATATTTTATCAATACTTATATGCATAAAAGAGATTAAAATGGTATTATTATTTCAATATTATATTATTAACTATAGTATAGGATAATTGAAGATATTATTGAGTTGTATACGATGAAATTTCATCATCGGAAACATTATCAAAAATAATATAGAATAAAATGAGATTGAATTAGAAATGACCTACCACTTTGCTAAATTTTGAATCCTAGTACCCATGAAAGAATAAAATAACATGAAACATTAAATACCATGAACATGAGGATATTCATGATATAACATATCAAATGGTAAGTAATTATATCTCAAAAATATATTATAGGTGCATAACATTTGATATGTCTAAAAAATAAAATTTGAGATGATAAACCCTTATAGAATTGGTAATATTTGAATAAGAATCTCATAAAAGAGGGAATCATATATGTTGAGAAAAAATAGATATCATTAATGACGAATATCATCAGACATACAAATGCAAAGCCACGAAGGAAAATTGTCCAGCCAGAGCTGGTTGGCCTCGAAGGGGCCTGATGTTTCCAAATGGTGGGCCGCATTGTTGCCTTCTCTTTTGGAAAAGGAGAAGGTGCATAATGAAAAGAATTGGTAGAGCGTGAGAATTCTCCTAATGATGAGGCCAAAGGACTGGAGTCTGCCGTTGTGGTAGTTAATGGCATCGATCACGGTGAGGCAGTCAGATTCAATGAAAATATCAACCCACCCACGTTCCAAAGCCAGAATCAAAGCTGCCAGGATGGCATTAGCCTCAGCAATAGTAGGTTCCAAAAAGTCATGATGTGATTCATAATTTGCTGCGATGATTTTCCCTAGATGATTTCGGGCCAGGAGACTGAGGGAGACAAGTCCATCCTTGGGGAGAGACGCATCCACGTTGATCTTAAGAGTACCTTCCATTGGGGGGTTCCAATGAGGGGGGAAGGAGGGGGGAGCATCATGAATTTGATGTCAATTGTGGCGATTCCATCCCTTGATCCATGAGGTGTCCCGTTCTATCTAGAAATCAGGAGGTTTTGCATGTGGTGGAAAACAGCATCATTATGCCGAACCCAGATGATCCTGGCTAGGGTGCAGAATGAACCTACCTTAGCCGCTGAGAGAGAGGAGCACTATCGCACCAAGAGAGCGGGGAGGTCAGAAGCCGTATCCAGTGATGCATCTGGGGTCGGGTCCCATTTATTCCAGATTTCTTTAGCTCCTGGGTAGTGAATGACGGCATGCAAGGGGGTCTCTGGGATGTTTGGGCAAAACGGGTAGAAAACGTCATTGGACATATTTCGGTACATGAGAAGGCTCATCATTGGGAGGGTGCCCATGCAGACCTGCCACCAAAAGTGGCATATTTTTTGGGGCACGTTGAGCTTCCAAAGTGATTTCCATGGTCCCTCATTCCGGTCGGTTGGGTGGTTTCCAAGAGCAAGCCTATATCCGGATCTCACCGTGTATTCGCCCGATATGTCATTGCTCCAGAAGAGATGGTCATGGCCTGCGTCAGGGACCCAGGGGATGCTTAGGATAATTCTTTGGTCTCTTTTGTTAAACCATTCATAAATCTTATCCACACACCACCCCGTTCCTTGGTCGGAAAGGAGGCTTCTGACAGTGGCATATTCAAAGCCTGGTTGAGCGTGGGATGTAGCCCGCATACCTTCCGTATCAATCAGCCATGGGTCAGACCATATGTTGACAGATGATCCATCCATAATCCTTCATCCTGGTCCTTTTTCCAAGAGCTTTCGGTCCCCCTAAATGCTTCTCCAAAGGAAGTTAGGACGCAGGCCATGTGAGGAAACCTGGAAGTCTGTGTGGGGAAAGTACTAAGCTCGTAATATCCGTGCACAGAGGGATGATGGACGGTTAATAAGGTTCCATCCTTTCTTGGCCAACAGTGCGTCGTTAAAGAGAAGAATATTCTGGAATCACATCCCTCCCTTAATCTTGGGGATGCAAAGTTTCTCCCAGGCCATCCAGTGGGGTCTATTTCTTCCATCGTTTTTCCCCCAACAGAAGTTGGCAGTACGTGTATGGATTTGGTTGACGATGGCCACCGGGAGCTTAAACAGGGACATAAAATAGCTTGGGATAGACTGGATGACAGCTTTAATGAGGGTCTCTTTGCCTGCTTTTGAGATTATTTTTGGGGTCTAGCCTTGAATTTTCTTCTCAATCTTGTCCACAAGAGATGCGAAAATTTATTTTTTGGACCGTCCAATCACCGTAGGTAGCCCAAGATACTTTTGGTGTTTCTCAACCATATGTATTCCAACTACTGCGTAGATTTCATCTCTCTTGGAGCGAGGCACCCCTGCACTGAAGGAGATTTCTGATTTTCCATGATTAATTTATTGTCCAGACTCCCTCTCGTTCTGGTGGATCGCATGACTAATCACCTGACATTCATTAATAGTTGCTCTGGAGAAGAGGAGGCAGTCGGCGGCAAAAAAAAGGTGCGACAATGGTGGACATACGCGACAGAACATTTCCCCATGAATAGTTTTAGCGGATGCAGCCCTAGAAAAAAGGTTAGAAAAGACATCAGCCACCAAGATGAAGAGAAAAGGGGAGAGGGGAGCTCCCTGGCGCAGGCCGTGGGATGGCACAAATCCTTGAGTGAGCTCCCCATTGACCCGGATTCTGAAGGAGATGGTCGAGATGCATTGCATGATCATATCTATCCACTTAGTGCAGAAACCATTTTTCAGCATCACAACTTTGAGGAAGTGCCATTCCACTTTATCGTAAGCCTTGGTCATATCCAGTTTCTAGGACATGGTTCTTTTTTCACATTAGAACGTGTTTTCATAGAGTGAAACACTTCATGGGCCACAATTGTGTTATCAGTGATCATCCTCTTGGCCACAAAGGCACTCTGGTTTTCCGAGATAATATCAGGAAACCACGGTCGCAGACGATTTACAAGGATCTTAGAGAAAATATTGTACGTGACATTGCATAGGCTGATAGGCCTAAAGTCAGGGGCTGCCTAGGGATTCTTAATTTTGGGAATGAGTATGAGGACAGTTTCATTGATGTTGGCAATGCTTGTTTTCCTAGCCCAGATATTCCTTATCATTTTGCAGATGTCGGGACTGATGATGTGCCAGTATTGCTTAAAGAACAGGGCGTGGAACCCGTCCGGTACCGGGGCCTTAGTGGGGTGAATCTGTTTTAGGGCCAGGCATATCTCTTCATCCGACACATCTTTGGAAAGCTGTTGATTGATCTCCTCGATGATCACTGGTCGGATACATTCTTCCACTTCAGCTGAAATGAAAGGAGTTCCTGAATTGAAGAGGTTCCGGAAGTAACATGTGAAAGATTCATGAATTCCCTTAGTATTAAAGACTTTGCTTCCATATAATTGTGATATGCAATGGATAAAAGTTTTACAGCGCCTATCTGATGCTTTCTGGTGAAAATACCGGGTATTGGAATCCCCTTCTGAGAAGTGGGTATTCCGCGCCCACATATCCCAGAAGCTTTCTTTCACGGGAAGGGTCGCGTCCAGCACTATTTGAGTGGCTCCAATCATGTCAAGAGTGCAACTGGATGTGGGTTTCTTGAGTAGGTTGTGAAGTTTCTTTTCGAGGAAAGCACAGTGCCTCTTAGGATGACGGAATTTCTTATTGCTCCAAGAACTCAGATCAGATGTGACCTTTTGGAGATTGAGGCCAATATCTTCGTGAGTGATGTTCCAGCTTGATCTTACAACATCTTCGCATTCCTATTCCTTTAACCAGAATATTTCAAATATGAAGGGTCTACAAGGTTGTTTCATACGTTCACCTTGAGTACAGTAAATAAAAATTTGGTAGTGGTCTGAACAGTTGAGCGTCATGTGGCCGATGTGGAACATGCTGAAGAGATTTATCAAATCTGTCGATCCCAAAAATCTGTCAAGTTGCTCGGCGATGCTTGTGTCATCCGTATTAACTCAGAACCATGTGAAAGGATTACTTGTGTATCCCAAATCGACCAGGTCCGCCCTAGTGACCGCATCCTTGAAATTTTCCATCGACGTAGTGTGTCCGACATTTCCTCCTCTTTTTTCCCTATATAACATAATCTCATTAAAGTCTCCACCGAATAAAATAGGGCTTGGAAGGTCGTGACGAAGCATGGAGAGGAGATCCCAAGATTTCCCCTTATCATTATGGGCCGACCAGCCATAGAATCCCACAAAGGTCCATGATGGGTTGTGGTCTGCCTGAACAGTCATAGCCACGTGGTGCGAGGAGAAAGACAAGATCCTGAAGTCAAGATGATCCTTCCATAGGAGACAGAGTCCCCCAGAGTGGCTTTTTCTGGAGACTGGGAGACAACCATGGAAGCCGCATTTCTGAGCAATGCTAGTGGTGTCCTTGTTTTCCAAAATGGTTTCGGACAGGAAAATCATATCGGGGCGACTTTGGGCGCAATTTCGCTGGAGCATGTGAACCGTTCGTGGGTTTCCAAGCCCATGACAGTTCCAGCATAGGACAATCATTGATCTAGGCAGGGCTAGGTCTCACTCGCCTCTACCTTTGAGTTATCGGCACCTGTTATTACACCCGTCGTTTTTCCTCTCTTTGGGGAGTTCCCCATTGACTGGAATGTTTCAATTTGTCTTTTATGATCCCCAGGTTTAGGGTCCCACATTTTACCATCACTTACTTCGCGTAGCACCCTTTTCCAGGTTCGACGGGTGATTGGGCCTGGTGGTGAAGTTCCAGACTTTCCATCTTTATCCTGTGTTAGGATGTCAACCATGTTCATTTCTGGGTCAGGTTCGGCATCTGGTGGTTCAGTGTGCATCTACATTGACCTCGCACTTTGTTCTGCAGGAAC
Organism: Viscum album; assembly: GCA_963277665.1. Taxonomy (NCBI): domain Eukaryota; kingdom Viridiplantae; phylum Streptophyta; class Magnoliopsida; order Santalales; family Viscaceae; genus Viscum; species Viscum album. The sequence goes on along the minus strand of OY728161.1, from coordinate 409,395,625 downwards.
TTTTAGTGTGTTCCCCGGCTCTATAAGTGTTGAGGTTGTGTCCTTTAGGGGGGGTGTATACTTGCTATTAATCCTCTGATTGGTTGGGCTCTCTTTAGGGAACTCTGGCGGTCCAAGCCTAATGATCGTTCCATGTTCGGTTCCCACCTGACTTGTGTGGGCCACCTTGAGACGTTCACGATTCTTTTTTTTTCTGCCTCAGGAATGAAGGCACATCTGGTCATTTTGGCTTGGTGCCATGGTCCATAATGAAGAATGGTATTACCTACTCCCTTCCCTGGCTTTGATCCACACGCTCTTTCCAGATGGCTGAGACGTCCACAGAAGAAGTAAAAAATTGGGAGTTTCTCGAATTTTATTGAGATCCAGTTGTCTGTGTCATCGATTTTCAAAAACATGCCCCTCATCAGTAGCTCCGACACTTCAATTTCGGCTCTAATCCGAACCTCGGGACCCCATTGGATAGGGTCCGAGTAGTCCCATTCAATGAATTGGCCAATGTTGTCCCAAATTTCTCTCATAACACATTCTGTTCATGCATGGAGGGGAATTCCTTTAATACGTATCCAGAAAGGGGATCGAGTTAGCTTAATGTTATGGATATCATCCCCCCCTCTGAATTCTTCCATGAGGAGGAGTTGATTATCAAAGGACTATGGTCTGCCACTAAGAATTTTATCTCTATCTCTTTTGTTGAAGAACTCAAAGACAATGCGATTGTTCCCCACTTCACGAATGGCCACACCCACTTCCAATTTCCTTCGGTTATGTAGACTGTTTTAAAGTGCCCCCTGGTTGACTGAAATATTTTCCACATACTTTCCAACCAATAGCAGGGACATGCATTTTTCTAAGATTGTATCTTCGTTTCTACGAGCTTCAATAGTCGCTTTCTCTTTATCTTTCAGGGACGTCCTCTTCCAAAGGTTCACAATATCCTCCTCCATTGATCAGTGTATGTGCGATAAGAAAGAGCTCCGAACAGGCCCAGTTATCCGCCCCTCTTGGGTCGGCACGTGACTGTCTGCTACCCCAAAAAAGCGGGCACGGCACACCACTCTGTGGCCTCGTTCCACAAAGGGGCAGTGCGGCCAAGGCCTTGGCAAAGAAGAGGCTCTGCGGATAGGGCTCCTCAAACCCTTACCGCACAGGCACACCGCAAAGCAGAACAGTCTTCGCAGAGTGGTTCACCGCGGCGGAATCTCACAAGCTCCCTTCGCGAGAATCTCAACCCAAACCAAATGAAACACATTTGTTCCCAGATCTGCCGTGAGCTCATCTTACTTCACACCATTCTCCAAGCATTTCAGCCACAATCCACAAAAAAGTGAAAAACCAAACAGTGGAAAACACAATCCACCAAAAGAAGTCTCAGGACCGGAAACCCCTTCACGGTCGACGACCCCTTCATGGCCACTCAAACGTCAAAACCTTTGTGAAAGGTGTTAGCGAATCAAACCACACCACAAAGGAGTTTCGCAAGCCATCCACAGGTCACCACTATCTTACCACTTAATCACAGATCAACTCCCTACAAAGGAGCTTTGTAGCGGCCACTTCGCGAACATCCAACACAGTGTATTTTTGCGGAATGGTGCTTCTCAAAACAGCCACTACGCGGTGGAGATTCGCAGCAACGTGGGAATGGCTACTGCCCACAGAGCATTTCCCACTTCACAAAGCACCAAAACAACACGGTTCAAAAACCTCATGGAAGGACGTCGAGACGGCCTCTTGCGGTCACAATGCGTGGTGACTCAAACGCGGAAGATGCTTCACAGAGCAGACCACTTTGCGGCGGAAGCTTCACAGAACGAGAAAACATAAAACCACCCACTGGACCTCGCCTTTCATCATGGAAGCAAGAAGCTATGATCAAAGCGCCATAAGGTGAATAAGACCATGAACACATATGGAAATTCGAGATTCAGTGCTTTTCAGATCTGAGTGTGGACGGGGATGTGGGATTAGGGTTGGGTTTTCGTTGAAATATGGAGTTTTTCTTGAGGCAGAATCGCTCGGATCTAAAAAGCAGGTGAAGTTTGAGGTTTTGAGATCTGGAATTTCCCACCCTCTCCAGATCTGGCACCGACAAGGGATGACGGTGATGGAAGGAGCCTCAATGCTCTGGGGGGGCTGGATCTGCGCCTATATGTGAAATCGAGCAGATGAAGAAGGAGCCCAGATTCTTTGCGGAGGGTCGAGGGGCAGTACAGAGTGTAGGAGACAGAACACTGTCTCGGAGGAAGAAGAAGGAGCGGTGAACCGCAACGCCGAAGCGGGGATCTCGTAAGGAGAAGGAGCCGCTGATACCCAGACGGACAAGGGAACTCTGACCTAGGAAGCCCTTGGAGAGGAAAGCTCTCAATCAGGAGAGATTGTGCACCATGAACAATGTTAAGAGGTAATCATATATGGATTAGTAAATTACTATAATTTATTATTAATCATCACAAAATATTTTCATGTTCAGTATATACAACACAAAAAAGAAACATGTGGTGAATATGACATGTGTCGCATTGAAATAAATATGAGAAGAAAATCACTTTCCTTAAGTTTGATTTTATTTTAAAGTGATCTTAGCTCATATATAATAAACCTAAATTTATTTTAATTCTATAAAAAATCATATAAATACTTATAATATCATATATTCGCAGCCTATAACAATTTAAAACTCATTTATTAATAATTACATAGTAAAAACATAATTTATGTGTGATAACTATTTCATTTTTCATGAGATATTCAATTAGGAAGTTCAATTCCTTGAACATTTATCAATGTTCCATAGTCTCTAAATTTTTAATAATAATATAAATATCATATATATTTGTCCATAAAATTTTAAAAAAAATTGAATTACACCGATCATCAAGAGGATATGTCGTACATAAGCATGAATGTTGTTTTCACTTATTTATGGATCAAAAGTGTATCACCTTGAGATTTTGTGAAATATTTTTTTCAAATTAATTTAATATTTTTATATTTTTCATTTCACACAACTATTAAAATATTATATATATATATATATATATATATATATTAAATCACTAGGTTTGGATTGTGTTATACATAATTCCAAGTTAATCATAAATTACATGAAATATAAAGTTCACCATTATCTATAGGCTACACCAATGTGATCCTGCACTAAAGGCAACACCAACATGGGTTGTGATAAACGCATTACTGAGTTTTACCGAACAATATTATATTATTAAAAATATCTATATTTATTATAATGTGATATAAACTAGTATTTAAATTGATGATTATAAATAGAATTAACTAATTTATTAAAATATATAGTTTAATTCATTTTTTACCAATTAATTTGAAATTAATATAGAAACCAAATAAATATTAAGGGAAAGATATTATAAAGTGTTATTATTATGATAAAAAGTTCATTTATCTCAATAAGTTAAATTATTAACTATTAGTGAAATATATTAATTAATGTTAAATTTAATATACTCTATAAAATAAGTTTTCCATTCATCCAATAGATTTGATAAGCATAAAATTAGAACAAAGCAAATATTTCACATAAAAATTGATTGTTTTTATAAAGGTACTTTAACAAAATTTTAATGAAAAAAAAATATTTTAAATATAAATTTTGAACCTTTTATAAATTATATATTTCAAAATATAAAACCTTTTTTAAATCATTACATAAAAAAAATTTAGGGGGAATTGTAGTATTTTTCTGAGATGTTTCATTTTTCAATGAATACTGAAAAAAGAATTTGAATTCAAAATTCTTTTTCATAAAATTTATTTATATTGATAAATTATATTTTGTTTTTGTTTTAAATTAGTATTATATAAATTATTTATCAATTAATATAATATATATATTTTTAATAATTTTAAATTTGAAATTGTATATAAAAACATAGCAATCTTTTGAAAAAAATTATATTAAAAACAAGCATCGTCATCTCATCTGTGAGATTAATTTTAAATTAATTTTTTCCAATTATGTTATTGTAATTTTGAAAAAATGGATTCCATATTTGGAATAATCATAATTTATAATGAATAATAATGTAAACATAGTATTTTACAAAAAATATCAGGCAATGTAATTAAAATTATTTACAATGATTTATATGAAATAAAGCTTCATAAGGGAATAAGACTTAATAATAAGGGCCCAAATGAACTAGAAAATTTTACAACACCTAATTCCTAGACATTATTAAAACCTTAAATTTAAATTCTTGAGTTTTGTTTGTTTTTCAGGTATTTCATTCAGTAAAAACGTGGGTACACCTAACATTTTTTTTAAATACAAAAGTTACTCATTTCCCTTCCCAATAAAAGGCCACCACCTATCCCACTTCCTCGCACCTCTAAAACCACCTAGTATTGACCAATAAAAAACCAAATATCTTAAAAAAATCCATTTATTCCTCCTTGAATCCACCCTCTATACAGAAATCAATCCATGGAATCCCTTTGGTGAAATCCAAATGGAGTTACCCAAAGAAGTTGTAACATCCTTCCTCAAGTTCCATTATATATTTATGATTCTATACACCCTCCATTCTCCTTATTAAATTATTATAAGACAAAAACAGTATCCTATATATACTAAGATGTTTTTATTCTAAAGGTTTCATCTACACTTACACACACATTCATCTAATGGGTAATTAATATATTGTTTATGTGTGTGGTGAACTATTGCCTCACGAAGTGATGATTATTCATTTTTTCTTTACCACTTTTCATGGTTAGAAATTATGATGGAAAAATAGTTTATATATGATATTTATGAAACATATTATTTCATTTTTCTTAGTTAAATCTTATATATCACATATCAATATACTTTCAATTTTTTGTAAAAAATAATAATTTTGTTTTAGGAAGTGTGGACTATCGCCCCCTCAACGAGATATGATTCGTTCACACACTAAATGGAATGTATTAAGGATGATTTTAATGAAATTATATGATATATATGTCATAATATTGCTATATTAATGATATTTTATACATATATAATTATATAATGTTTTTTCTTTCTTTTAATACAACAATAAAATGGAAACAGCATTCATGCGTGCATATGGCCTACTATCTCCATGAACAGTGTATTCCATTTCATACATATATTTTCTATAAATTATTATAATACCAATATAATGAATTAAAATTATATTTATATCATGTTTTAAATTCTATAAATCATGATACATGTATAATTTCCAATGATATAACAAATTAAGACCCAAGCAAAAAACAAAGTGAATATTACCTGAAGCGTAACCTTAATATGATATTGTTAACAAAATGGTAATATAAAGTCATAATAAAACAATATATTGAATTATATATAATAATATGTTATTTGATATATTAATAATAAACTTATATTTATTATACAAGAATTTGTTTTCAGTACAACGAGATTCAAGACACAAGTTAAGGGAATTGCATCTCACTTTTTATTTTTGTGATATAAATTCCTTAATCACCACTCATATATGTTGTATGGTGTGTATACTACAAATGGATATATTAAATGATTATTATAAATTAATTTACATGTATTTATATATCCATTTTATTTTATTTTATTTCATGTGGTTTTACCATTCAAAAGATACCAAATTAGTATGATAGTTTTCTCTCAATTTTCCTTTATTATGACACATATTTTATTATATGCCTATATTATTTTAAGATGTGTATTTACATACATATTAAATGTTATATCAAGAATCTAATTATTTTAATTATATTTTTAGCTACATATAATTTCATTTTCATAGATAGGAAGTATACTTCAATGTAACCAAATGGTAAGAGTTTATTGAAACAATCTCATTGTATATCAAGATTATTTATAATTATGATTCCATTGATTAATTTTTATGATAAATATATCAAAGTAACTAATTAATTTTATTATCCCACATATATTCATGATATATTAACGTATTGGTACAATTTTCCAACTCATGGGTACATAATATGATAATCAAATAGTTTTTAAGAATGTCTGACATTACCTATCTCTTTTATCGGAAATCTATGTTCATTAAAAACTATTTTTTCTAAAGAGGTTTTCCAAATGTTTTCAAGAATTATTTATATTATTTAATAGTAGTTTAAACTAATTTTTTTTCTAATCATTTTCATTATTTCATTATAATTTATAAAATTATTTTCAATGAAAGTTTTTTCAAAAAAATCATCTTTATTGATAAGATTTCAATATATTTTAAAAGAAATGGTTACAAATTTTTTTCAATATTTCATTATTAGTTTTAAATTTTTGTTAAACAAAAATGTTTTTTAAAATTATTTCAAGAAAATTTAGAATATTTTAAGGTAAAAGTTTTTAAAAATGTTTTAATAATCATTCATTTGTTTTCAAGGAAGATCATTTTCAAAATGTTTTGAAGATTATTTTATAGGTTTTCGATGTAAACAGTTTTCAAAATGTTTTCAAAAATCATTAATAAATATGAATGGTAAATTATATTCAAAAACAATTAAGATTATTTTATAAATTTTCAAGCAAAAAATATTTCAAAATGATTTAAACTCTTCTTTCTATGTCTTAAAATTATTTTCAATGTAAATGGTTTTAAAAAGATTTTATGTTTGAAAAAAGACATTTTCTAAGAAGAAAGGGTATTTTCATAAAGAAACTTTTTTAAAATATCTTTCAAAATTATTTCCCATCTAAATGACATCTATTGGTGTTACTTAATCCTTTCTGGGGAAATGAGTCAATGTTTCCATTCACATTATTTATTTGAAGGGTTTATGTTTTTATGGATTCATGTTTATAAAACTAGTTTCTCTTTCACTAGATATATACCTTTAAAACCCAATTTTATTCCTATGTTGTGATTTTTATGAAATAACTAGAAAACCTATATCTTTTTTCACATGTTACGATATGATTACATGTTTATGATTCCCATTTAATTTCAACGATTATGATATGATTAAAAATTATTTTTTGGAACATGTATGTATGATTTCATTATGAGATTTGTAGGATCTATATATATCTCTAAGGCATTGGGTAAATATTTATTTCAAATGAGATAGACTATAATGTTCTTGGGAGTGAACCTTGGCTACTAATATGGTAATGGGAGTGAACCATTACAACCAAGATCGTACGAGGAGTAAACTAATGCTACTAAGATGACCATGGATTGAACAATGACAACTGGGATGGTATAAGAAGTGCACACATGCTACTTATATATCCAAGGGAGTGAACCATAACTACCAAGATGGAATGTGGAGTGAACCCATACTACTAATATGGCCTTTTCATCGATTCCTTGACTACTAGGATAATTATATTATATGAATATGCATTTTCAAAAATTCTATGTTTTATTCCTATGTTACGATTTCATGGGTCATGTTATTTATTTAATAATGATTCATGTCTTATAAACTACCAATCATTATGACATGATTCATATTTATGATCTTTTATATGCACAGTATGATCTTCTATTTTCCTGATCATGTTCTCATTATGTTATGCTCATGATTATGTTTACATATCTCTGTTATTTACCCTTACTGAGCATCTGAGATCTCCACCTTTTATTTTTCCTTCCCCATGTTATGAATATATATTTTTTATATGATATGTATATATGGTGTTCTAGTCATGAAGAACCTATTTGAAGATAATGTAGCACACTTATGTACCAATTTTTATGTTTCCATGTTTTTGATGGAACTAAACTAATATTGTATTTGGGTGTCTATTTTTATAATGTTTAATGTATTATACAAAATTTATGAAAGATATATGTACATTAAGAAAAATTTGTTATAGTCAGTATCAAATTAAATTTTTTTATATCATTTGGATACTATGATGAGAAAAAAATTATTGAGTTCCCTAGGTTTATTTATAAGGATCTATTTGGGGATTTCTTTAAGGATGAGTTAATGTTTATGAAAATAACCATAAATTTTGGTAAGGGGAAGAGTGAGTGATTTAATAGAAATACATCCATGTTTAGATTCTATAAGCGGATGTTGTTTTGGAATAGATGTACCCAAGAGTATCAACTCCAACATGTTGTGTTGAACCTGACTCCCCATAAACTGATACACGATAATGGTCCTTAATGTGCAACTTGTTTGACACTCACAAGTGGATATGTTTTGGAAATTCACTATAATGTCCCACTTATTTTCATTAGAATTAGGGAGTAGTGGGACATTACTAGGACTTAAGTGACATCCCCAAGATTTCAAATGATGGAAATAAATTTTGACAGGATTCAATGAATGTGGGGGATGATTTTCCCTTTATGTATAAAAAACAAACCACAAAATACAAAACAAACACCATATAATGCATGATAACAATAGAATACAAGTCAAATTTTAATTTATCAAAATCATAAAAACATGATTACCAAATAGAAGACTACAAAATCAATTTAAATAGAATAATACAACAAACAATATTCCAAAACCACCACAAGACTCCATGCTTCACAAGATCCATGTTCCAACCTCATTAATCAGCCCAAGAATCTCCATGTAGTGATAAAGATGTGTGATACATTAACTTTTCCCATGTCCGGGTAGATGAAATATTCCAAAGCACCAAATTTCCAAAGTAGGGGTGAGTACTAAAACTCAGTAGGTTTTACCCAATGACATACCTTCTCACGCCACTAGAAGAGAAGAGTTAGAAACTTTTATATAAATCATTTTATTTAAATCATTTTCCAAAATATTTTGAAGATAAATATAAACAACTTATAAAAAAATTTAACTCAATATAAACAACTTCTAAAATAACTTATAAATAAATATAAAAAAGGTATATATTAACCAATTTGTCCAAAAAAATCAATTTTCTAGAAAATAACCAAACCATGCTTTAAAATCATTTCACAATTTCTATTGGGAATAACCATTTCACTCCGAAAATCATGAATTATATATTATGATAGTTCTATTCTCATTAGTGGTTTCTCGTTGATCTATCAAGTTTCCAAAATGTAATTGTATCCCATGTTCCATTAAATCATTGGTACTAATCATAAGGTCATATTTCAACCAAGCCTTATAAATGCAATATGAACACACACGCACCAAGTATGATCAAAACCATGTCAATACCAACATTCCAAAACCATTTCAATAAAACAAAATTTTTATTGAAAACCCTTTTTCATCAAACCATTTCCAAAATCAAGTAAATACATATTTTAAAATCACGCTTTTGAAATTAAAATTACTAAATCTCTTTTCACAACAAAACACCACAATTTTCCAATTTCAAAAAAACAAAAATTCATTACTAAATTTGATTTATCTCACGTTTTCAATTCAATTTCATAATTAATTTTATGAAATTAAATCAACTTGAAATTTATAAAATCAATTATTGTAATATGGGTCAAAAGTGACTCCACCTACCTCGAGTGTTTTGGAGAAAATTATAAACAGCACAAAAAACATCACACAAACGAGATGATCCTCCATGAACCTCCATTATGTCTCTTATCATAACATCATTAAGAGAAAAATACAATCATATTTGGAATCCAAACCCTTATATCTACCCATAGTGGGAGTAGATCTAATAAATCAAGGGAATGAACGAAGTATATCTAAGTAAAACATAAAGAATAATGAAGAATGAATCCTTACCAGAAGAATAGGACTTCAACATACCAGGGAAAGGCTTAAAATCAGTTCCAAATCACATGGGAGAGGATATCAAACCTTTTAGATAGAATAATCCCATGTTAGGGACATTTTGGGGAATAAATGAGACACTTAGAGTAAAACATGAGTGAGATACACATTTTTAGGATCTAAATTTGACCTTGTGAATGTTTTAGTCACACTGTTAGATAAATCATGTGCTAACCGTGTTCCTGCATCTTTCTTAAGAAATACCTCACATAGTTGGATTTCATATCTTCTAACCCATGCTATAACCATATAGAATATCTCTATCCAACATTTTCACCATACTAAATAGTTTTTACTAGGCTTTCACATGGTTTGGATAAACCATGTGTAGCCCTTGCTCCACCCATTTAGCCTGTGTCTCACTATGCACAGTTTCCTGCAAGTGTTTCATGGTTTTCACAAACAGTGCACTAAAAATTTAACTGTCTAAAATACCTATAAACTCTTTAAAAGTTACCAAAACTCACCACACATTCACTTTTATACATTATATACATAAAAATAATAAATAAAGGGTTACATACTAGAAACCAAGGGTTCTACATTCTCCCCACCAATGGTCTTTCTATCCTCATAAATTAGAAAAAAGTAGTTTCCCTAAAAGAGTTCCAACCATTTCTCTTTCATTTCCTTCTCAAGTTCTCATGTATCTTCATGAATCTGACTATGATTCCAAAAAACCCAAACTAGACCAACACTTTTTCCACACATGAATTTATCTTACCTATAAACAATCCACCATGGGATATGTACCAATGAATCATCTAGATATAGGTCAACATGATCCCATCCGATCACACGGTCAAATCAGGATGATGCATTTTCAACTGTGAAACATGGAACATATTATACACTACATTGAACCATTGTGGAAATACCAAATGATATGCCACCTCTATAACTCGTTCTAGTATCAAAAATGAGCCAATGTATCGATGATAGAACTTGACCTACATCCCAAAATAATGATGTTCATGCCCTAGAGGTATCCTTAAGAATATAAGATCACTCACTAAATGCAAAAGAAAATAGCCATCGATGATGATACACATAAGATTTTTAATGACTCGGAGTCTTATTCATCCTATTTCTGGTCAATTGAATCTTCCCCATTGGTTATTGGACAATGCTTGTCCCAACTAGTGAAGTTTCGCCTATTTATACCCAGAAAAGGGGGGAATAGTGAGGACTACAATACAATGTTTCAAATGTATCCATATGTATCAAGTACTAATAGAAATTATTATATAAAAACTCCACTAAGGGTATATACTCTTCCCATGATCCACAAAAATCATTATACAATACCACAATATGTCATACAATGTTTGTATCATCTTTTTGGATTGTCCATCTATTTGAGGATGATACGACATACTGATAGTCAACTGAGTAGCCCGGGATTTCTATAAGGATTTCAAAAAATGATATGTAAACCTTGGATCTATATATTATATGATTGAAATTGGTATTCCATTCCTCTGTACCACTTATCAGATATATATTGGATAGATCCTATATTGTGTGAGTTTCACAAATAGGTATGAAATTAGCCGACATGGTTGGTCGATCCACAATCAACCATATAGAATCATTTTATTAAACCATTACTATGAGACATATTACAAAATCCATGGATATCTTCTCCCATTTCTACACTAGAATAAGTAATGAGTGTAACATACATGATGGTCTATGATGTTCTTCCTTAACTTGATGATAAGTTAAGCATCTAGAAACTAACTCATCCACATTCCATTTCATAACATTCCACAAGAACTATGCTTTCAAATCCTTATAAATTTTTTGTATTCCTGGATAAACATTCCATATTGAATGGTGGTTATAATGAAGAATTTTTTCCTAAAAATATATAGGTATAACCATCCTAATTTTAAACCACAACCCTGAACTCCCATCCATTTTGAAATACCTCAATGGTATCCCCACCATTGAGTTTTGAACTCATTGAAGCACATTATATATTAGATGTTGGTGCTTATCTAACCATATTTACCAAATCAGGAACTAGTTTAATAGAGAAGAAAACTACTACATCACCTAAGTCTTCACAATCGACATGCATGTCAACTAGGACCGACATCAACTTCCATTCATCTAAAGATTCTTTTTCCAACTGAGTGTATGAATTTATGTTTAATGCATATTCCATATAATTTCCTTTATCTTGTGTATAATTTATGTCAAATTCAAATATATGGAGATACTTCATCTATCATCTTTTCCTCAGGTTAAAATCTCTTTGTGAGAAAATATTCTTTAAGCTCTTAGGATATGTAAACACAGTAAATTTCTCACCAATGAGATAATGGAGGAAAGTTTTAAAATCATGGAAAAGTGTAGCTAACTATAAATATTTTTTTGGTTAAATATTCTCATGTACTCTAAACATCCTTAAGATATAATAGACAACATTATATCCTTACATGACAACACATCTAAACCCAGATCCCGAAGCATCACAATACACCACATACACTTGTCCTGATTCTGAAAAAACCATGATTGGTGTTGATCTAAGGAAAACATTCAACTCTTGAAAATATTTTTATCACTCCTCAGTCTATTGTAATGGAACATTATTAATTTTCAAAGAATTAATTGGTTAGTATAGATGTGAAAAGTCATGAACAATGTTTTGGTAATAACCACCTAGACCAAGAAAGCTTTGTATCTCAAAAATGTTCCTCAAGGGTTTCCAAGATATGACATCTTTTATCTTTTCTAGATTAACAAATAATATTTCTCATAAATTAAATGTCTTTTAAAGAATACATCCAGTTCCCAAAAATCGTACTTTTATAGTTTTTCATACAAACGATGGTCTCTCAAGATTACCAATAGTGTTGCCAAGTGTTTCTCATGCTTATCCATTGTCCTTGAATATACCAATATGTCATCCAAAAACACCACAAAAAATGAATGTATACATTATTCATATATCTGATTCATTAACTCTATAATGAATACTGGTGCATTTGTAAGACAGAAGGCATTACCACATGTTCATAATGGATATATCTTCTTCTAAAATCCTTCATTAGAATATCCTCCTTCTAAACATGTAATTGGTGATATCCTTATCCCAGATCAATCTTAGAGAACCACTAATCTCCCATCAATAGATCGAACTAATCATAAAGGTGTTTTAGTAGATACTGATTCTTTATCATAAATTGGTTTGTATTATGATAATCCACACACTTCCTTAGAGTTTCATATTCTTTATTCAAAAATAGGACTGGTTCTTCCCACAGAGATGTGCTTGGCCGAATGAAACCCTTGATTTCTAGCTCTTCCAGCTATACTTTTCATTCCCTTAATTCTATCGATTCCATCCTATTAGACAGAAGGGAAATATGACAGGTCCCTATAAGGAGATTAATCATATAATCCACTTCCCTTATAGGTGGTAACCATTATAATTTCTTGGAAAAAACATATGGAAATTGATCCATGGCTGCTCGAAAACTACTATTCTTGATCTCATCCATCAATCCCAAAGTCAATGCCTCAAATTGGTAAGATATCGTTCCCACTATTGGTGCCAAAAATCTCATTGCACATGTATTTACAAAACTATCTCCATTAAAGAGATGGTCGAATCCATTTGATATCACGAAACTAACAATACTTCAATAATACTTAATGTGATCATTGTACATTATCAACCAATCCATATATAGGACTACATCATAGTCATCCATATCCAACCCTGAGAAGTCCCATTTCATTTCAACTCTGGAAAAATTATAAAACATGATCTACACAGAAAGGATCAACATTATCTTTCCCCAAGAGAAGGTTGTTGGTTTATCAAAGAGGTAATCGTCTCAAGTTTTAATATTATAAAATCAAAATCATGAGAAGAAATGAAGGATTGTGATGAACTATTATCAAACACCACTTGAATAAGGGTATAATTCAAAAAAAATCATACCTATAACCATAAATGGTCTAGCATGATCATCCATAATCATCAACCCATCTTCATATAATTTCTTCATCACCACACATTGATCATTTTTTCCTTGTTGTGATTTACCTTGTTGAGGATTCATGGTATACCTAGAATCACCATGGCTAACTCTGCTCTATAGACAATATTGATTCTGCTGCCCTCGCCCCGTCGAAGTATGTGATGACAACAACACCTAAGAAGTGTCCCGAGTGCATGACCTTGGATAACTGTGACAATAGAGCTTAAGATTTCTCATATTGTTACAATTGTGGAATTAACATGGTGGTGATGTACACTCTTTCTTCATGTGATAAAATTAACCACATTAGAAACATTTTTATTTTTTCGTTAGTCCCATAGGAAGATTTTCCGAGCCAGTTGTCTGATTCTGATTCATGGTAACACCTTTGAATTATGTTTCCTACTTCAATTAACATCAAATATTAGAGTTCTCATCAGTATTCATGGTTATCTACACACATCCTCCTTTGGTATCCACTAAGATGTCCTATTTAGTGACCATCTCTCTATTGACCTTCTCTGTATAATTGGTAAAATAGGGTACTACAAATTTTGATGGAATCTCCTACCTTATCCCCGATTCAAAGATTTGTTCCTTCAAGGATGCACTATCCATATCCTTAGGTGAAAATAACACTATTTTCATGATTTTATTAGCATACTCTATGATTGATATATTTTACAACTTCTAGCTAATGAAGTACGTCATTCTTTAGATCATGAATGAGTGAGGATATAATTATTTGAGGAAAAATTATTCAAAATCCTCCAAAATAATGCCTTGATTCACTTTATCATGCACTGATAGATCCCAACACTGGTATGAAATATTCTAGAAAATATATGTTTCCATCATGATTTTATGCTCAAATGGTGTGGTAATGAAATTGAATATACGATTCATCCTTTTCAGCTATTTCGATTCACTTTATAGTTCTAAATTGCCACAAAAGATGGGTGGATTCTATTTTTTGAACTAGATGGACTGATCCATGTTTCTTATCTCATCCCTCTGGTTCAATATATCCAAAACCTAAAACGCATGGATGATACTATGAACCAGTTATTGGTTCACCTATGTTTAAGGTGTTACCACATTCTCTGTAGCTTCTTCTAGTTGGTGTTTGTGATTCCTACTAGCTTCCATTTTCCATACAGAAGAAAAATTTCATATGTATCACTATATATCAATTAAATTCATATAATTTCATGTTTTTATAACATTAAATATCACAAAATTGATTTCCAAAAGTCAAAATGTTCCACATTCAACCATTTTTGAAAAGTTTCAACTCTCATTTGAAAATCAAACCATATTCAAAACATCCAAAAATTCTATTTTAGAAATATTTCAATTGAAATTAGTTTAATTTTTTTTTAAAATCAGCACTTTTTCACAAAAATTATAGATCATTACTCAAATTGATGTATACCTTCCCAGTGGTAAGTCATTTCTCTAATGAATTTCATGTTCATCTCACTGGTTAAACCACTAACAAAGAGATTTCAAAATCCTATAAGTGACTCCAAAACACTTATTTACCCAACTCTCTAGTAACTTGAAGTTCTACATAAAAAAGGAGAGCTATGTCAATTTATGACCTACATTTCAAGATCCGACAATCCTACTCATTTTTGAGATCACAACCCAAAGAATGGAAAAGAATGATTTTAACTCCAAGAACAAGAAAATAGATGACCACTTGTTTCACCAAGGACCAAGATGATACCATTTATAATGAACCACTTATTATCATTGTCTTGAGAGGGCAGTGATACATTACTAGGACTCAATTGTAATCCCCAAGATCCCAAAGGCTGGAAAAAAATTCTGAAGGGTGTCAATGAACATGGAGGATGATTTTCCCTTTAGGAATAAAAAAATAACCAACCAAACACTATATAATTCATGATAACAATAGAAGACAACACAAAATTTATTTTTTCAAAATCATGATAAACAAGTGTACCACATTAGAAGACTACAAAATAAAAGTAAACGGCAAAAGGAAACAAAAAAAGACTCCATGCTCCATAAGCTGCATGCTCCAACCTCATCTATCGGCACAAGTATCACGAAGTAGTGATAAAGAAGTGTGATACTTTACATTTTCCTATATCACAATAGATTACATATACAAAATAAATATAGTTCCAAATAAGGGGTGTGTAATAAAATTCATTATTTTTTCCCAATGACTTCCCTACTCACACCACTAGGATAGAAGAGTTAGCAACATTTATATAAAATAGTTTATATCAAACAATTTCCAAAATATTTTATCAATAAATATAAAAAAATTATAAATTAGTTTATATCTCAATATAACAAAACTTCTAAAATTTTTTATAACTCAATATAAACATGGGATATATCGACCAATTTTTCCAACGAAATCTATTTTCCAGAAAATAACCAAACCATGCTTTAAAATCATTTCACAAGTTCCATTACGCATAACCATTTCACTCCAACAACCAAGAATGCTATGTTATGATAGTTCTATACTCATGAGTGGCTTCTCATTGATCTACCAATTCATCACAAGGTAATTATATCTCATGTTCCATTACACCTTTTGCACTGAGCACAAGGTCATATTACAACCAATCCTGGTAAATGAAATATGAACATACACACACCAAGTATGATCAAAACCATTACAATAATAACATGACAAAACCATTTAAATAAAATGCAATTTTTATTGAAAAAACTTTTTCCAATAAACCATTTAAAAAATCTAGAAAATACCTATTTTCAAATCACCATTTTAAAATCAAGCGAACTAAATCACTTTGCATAATAAAACACTACAATTTTATAATTTCACCAAAATCCATAAATTGTCACTAAAGAGGATATACCTCATGGTTTGCACATTTATTTCACAATAAATTTATTGCAATTAAATCAATTTTATGTTCGTCCAATCAATTTTAGTAATAGGGGTCTATATTAAAGCCACCTGCCTCAAGAGTCTTGGTGAAAATGATAAACGAAACGAGAAACATCACACAAACGGGTTGATTCTCCATGAACCTACCTTAGATCACTTCTCCTATCATCATTAATACCAAAATCCAATCATATTTGGAATCCAAAGCCCAAAATCTACCCCCATAGGGAGTTTATATAAGAAACTATGTGAAGAAGCGATGTATATCTAAGGAAAACACAAAGAACAATGAAGAATTAAGCCTTACTGCAAGAATTAGTTTTCAACACACCAAGGAAGGATCCATATTGATTAAAAATCACTTGGGAGAGGTTCTACAACCTTTTAGAGAGAGGAATACCGAGTTATGTCCATTTTGGGGGAAAACTAGGCACTTAGAGTAAAAACTGAGTGAGATCCAATTTTTTAGGATCATACTTTGACCTTGTGCAAGGTTAGATAAACCATGCACTAATAATGCCCCTACTTATATCTTAAGAAAGACCTCACATGGTTGGATTGCATGGCTCCAAACCATGTGTCAACCATGATGAAGCTCTATGTCCAAAATTTACACCATACTTCATGTTTTATAATAGGCTTTTATATGGTTTGGATAAACCGTTCATAGCCCAGGAACCTCCCCTTTATCCCTTATCTCTTTGTGCATGGTTTTTTGGATGTGTTTCATAGTTTTCACAAACCATTCACCCCCCCGTTCACCTATCTAAAAGATCCAAAAACTCTCAATAATTTTTCCATGCTCTCATAATGTCCACCCTTATAATTTATATACATAAAACACATAATGTAAGGGTTACATACCGGAAACCGGGGGTGATAGATTAAAAAACTCTTCATGAACCATCATCATGTAAGTAAATAGATATTGGCTATAAAACCCTAATATATGCCTGAGGTGTCATGTTTTAATAAATTTGAAATAATTTAGACATCATATAATTGGTTTCCATAATTATGTGATTCTGCACTACCATAGTAATTTCTTACTCAATTCATCCTAGTTTTAATGAATGGGGGGAACTAAAAGAAAGTGTATTAACATTGAATATGATTTATAATCTATTGATGATCATTAAAATTGGATGACCATTGGAGTGAAGGATTTTATTATCATGCCTAATAATTTTTCAAGGAAAATGATCAATAATGTGTATCTCAACCAACTCATGGACTCACCAAGGAAGAAAAGGAAAGTGTTTGATGAGATTTCAGGTAATGGAGACCATGGAGGAAAGATGATTTGGTTTCATTTGTTTCAATAATGTGAAAAGAATCACCAATGTGAGTGTATTAAAGGAACACGAAGGTGTTTTGATAGTGTAAAAGAATGAAACAAAGTAAGTAACTACAAAGGAAAAATGAAGGGTGTGGTTAATGAAATGGATGGGAATATTTTCTGCCATAAGATATCATCAAAGGTCAAAAAAATTAACTGTGGAATAAATTGTCATTATGCTAATCAATTTCCTAAGGAGAAATATCCCAAATAGAATTTGCAAGGTGGATTGAGTATTGGTTATAATTCTAATGATGATGATACTATAGATGAAATGTGGATGGAAAGAAATATTAAATAACTGGATGAGGTGTAATTATTATGTTTTATAGATAAAGTGGAATAATCGATGTTTTTATGTATTTGGATTCCTGAATTATGTTTTATGAAGGTTGAAATATACAAGGTTTATTTAGTTTATATTTTTTGATATGGATATAATAGATTATGTTAAATGTTTCTGATGGACTATAAAAGTGATTTAATTGAAATGTGATTTTTTGGCTAAGAGATGATAACCCATAATATGTTCTTTATATTATGTTAATTTTTTAGGATAAATATATGTGGGATATAAATAACTAAATTAAAAGATATTGATTACCTCAGACCTATGTAAGGGCTTGTTGACGGAGGTTTTATACTATTATTGATGAATTTTACAATATTTTTTTATTTTAAAAATAGATTCCAATATACATTGGAATAAGTAATCATGCATGTTTTCAATAAGGATTTATGGTAATTAATTTCATTTCCATGTTTTAATTTAATAATTAATGATGGTATTCACATGATTGGAATTTAACAACTCAGAAATATTTTTTGATACATGGGGGATCAATGTCAAGCTTATTTTTTGACCATCTTTCTACTATTTTTTAATTTCACCTTTTAGAAGGGTTAAAATTTTAATGATCCATGATAGGTTTAAATTAATCTTCAAATGAATTATTTATGTATTGACATTTTTTTGAAAACCTTCATTAAAAGGATATTATGTGGATTACCATATTTCAAGGTTGTCCTTCATATTGTATTTGGAATTATATTAGTGTGGTTTTAGAAAATGACATCACGTATGTTGGGTGAAAACCAATAAAGTGTAGAAAAGCCACATGTCTTGAACCCATTACTGAAATATGATAAGGGTTTCACGCCTACCACTAGACTACATGATTTCATGGTTAATGTGTAATTATTTTTAATGAATAAATATTAATGATTAACCGGTATATTTACTTTTTATGTTTAGATATTAATGTATTAATCATTTTCATTTTGAATAATAATAAGAGAAAATAGATATAATTTTCATTCTTCTTTGGGCCTTAAGATCATCTAAAAGTGTATTTTAGTACGTCATGCATCAAAATTAATTTTTATAAATATTTTTCATCATGTAATGGATGAATTAGAAATTAATGAAATCATAACCAAAGAATGAATTTTTTATAGAAATATGTCAATTAATTATATTTCCTTATATTCTTCATCAATTAAAGAATTACTCAATGTTAGGAAAATGCTCAAAAAAATGTTGTCTTAATACCTTATTTTTTTAACCCACTACCTTTAAAATAATATCTAATTTATGACATTGAGTCCATCATATTTTCATTGATCATTCATCTGTTTATGACTAATGATTGCAATCACTATCTATAAATATTTACGCTTTTCCTCCAAGTCCATGTTTTCACATTCCACCCATGTTTTTCTATTTGTAAACCTATTAATATGTTACTTTTAATGACCATTATGTTTCCTACATTCCCTTTTTGAAGGAATTTTTAGGGTTATTTTTTATGATGTGGGTTTCTATGATAGAAACATTCAAGTATTTAACCTTTGATGACCCAAAGAAAATTCAAGGGAGTCATTCATTTTAACTGGGGTAAAATGTAACACCTCAAGACTTTGTGAATTTTTTTAAAATTGATGTTCCCTAGTCAGTATCTAGGTATCACTGAGAGGAGGAGGGGTTAATCGGTGATATATTTTTATTTTATGTTTCCTTACTTTTAAAATAACATTTTACTCATGTTAAATAGTTCTTTCTATTATGAACACAATCCAGACACACATCCATGGGAACACAAGAATTTACAAGGTTTACTACTCAATAAGAGAAGTTATGTACTTGGTATGGTATGGAAATAATCAAATACCACACAATACACTAGAAAAAAAATCCTTTGATGTGGAATAAAATGAATATGATATTCCCTTACACTCATGTAGCACTTTGAAAACAATCCAACAGTGTATGTGGTTCTCCTCGCACAAAATGATGCAATTTAATGTTTTGATGCTTCTTGATTAGCTTTTATGAATTTTATCTTTCATATTATATGAACTACTTCATCTTACATGGAATCATTCTTCCATGAACCACTTCTCTTCACATAATTTCTTCCCACAAACTCCTTCCTTTATGGAATCCCCTTCTGCAAACACATCTCAATTCTTTAATATTTTCCATAATGATGATATTTTCTTTTAAAATTATCCTACACAGAGTGATGAGATTAGGTTCCATTATATAGGAAAATATCTCTGAAAATTTCACTAATCTAATTTACCAATATTTTCAATATGGAACAGCCTTCACCATATACCACTTCTCCTATGAACAACAATTGTCTCACGAACCATTTTCATACACAGTCTGCATACCACCTTTCTCCCTTCGGGGTGGAATGAATCATCGCATCTATTTTTTGAACGAAATCCATGTCCATGAAATTCAAATATTCTGCATACAACACCTTCCACGAATATAAAACCCCCACTACCAACCATTCTACCATTCTGTAAACCATTCTTGCTGCCCCGTATATAGTCTGCGAACCATTTTTGAATGTGGCATGCGGTCTATGTCCTGATCTATGTGGTTCCCTTAATTTTCTGATTTCCTTTTTTGTTCTACAAATCATTCATTCCTATACTGAAATCCTTCCATTTCCAAAAAAATCATGGTTTTGAAGCTCAAAAATTTGGTAAACATTGGGAAACAATTCCACCTTAAAATCTTCTTTGGCAAGAACATCCATGCTTCATCGCTATCATCTGGATTCTTCAATAATCAATTTATTTCATCACAAAACTTACCAATCATGATATTTATACATTGATCAATCACCTTTATCATCATTATATTTATAAAGGAATGTATTGTAACTTCCTAGTGTTCTAACAGCATCTTCCCTTCCAATCAAAAGCAGAATGTGATTGGCACCACCTTTTCTCCCCCATTCCATCATAATGCTTTCATCACAAGTTCTACAATAAACATATGATATTTTTGAAATAAAAATCAGAAAATCATCATCTAGTTTAAAAATGTATTTTACAAAGTGAATTGATTTATCTTTTCTGACATCAAAATACAACACACTTGAAAAACAACCTTCCTTACTTCCAAAAACCTACTCCATCCTACTTGGTCCCAACAATATTCCCCTTTGGATTTTTTTTTCAACCATGATTAAAAAATCACTAAACTTTGTAACCTCATGAAATGTATTACTTATCAACAATTATAATCCTATGTGAGAAAACTCATTTTAGGAAACAAGAATAATTGATAGCAAAACCATGATATCCAATTTAGTGACTATGAAACCTCTTCAGCATTCCTCTTCTATATCCTCATCATTATTTCTCATCTTTATCCACTTGTTCAACATTCCTGGTATACAAAAAAAATTACTACAACCACTCTAATAAACTTTTAGAAAATTTCACACACATACATGTTGTATTCAAAGCTTACCATAACTCTCCCTTTATGCATTCCCATAATGATAGATTTATGAAACAATTCTCCACCTTGACAAAACTATCCAAAGGTAAGATTAGAGAGGGGATACAAACACATACCTCAACCTTGAAGAGAAGGAGGTTGGAAGCCAATGTTCAACCTCAATTTAGAAAATCGTTCCTTTGGTAAAGGTTTTCTGAAAATTTCATCGAATTGTTTCATTGTAGGAACATACTCAAGATTCAATACATTATTCTCCACATTCTCTTTGATGAGGTGGTACTTTGTGTCAATATGTTTTGAATGATAATGGTGTACCATATTCCTTGTAATATTGGTTGCACCTTTATTATCACATTCCAAGAGAAATGGTAACATAACATCTACTAGTAAGTCTTCCAAAAAAGTATCCATGCACATAATTTGAGCAGCAGATTGAATGGAAAGAACATAATTAGCTTCATCCATGATAAGAGTTACTGAATTTTATTTATTTATATTTCCACACTTTATTTAAATTTCTTCCTCTCAATTTAAACTAAATCCTGGTGAAATATTATTTTTCATTTCCTATTCTGAAACCCCACATCAAGAGAAGGGTTAGTAAAAAATAATATATAAATGAGATAATGGGATGTACAAAGGTCATTTGAACTATCGTGTATCTAGGTTTCTAAGTAGGAGAACATTACCTGTAAGTGAAATTATATACTAGGCGGAAAAATTTAAATATTTATAGGGAGTGAATGAAGTCATCAATCACGAACAAGTGAATGATCAATGGAATTTTGAGGGCCTCAAATCCATAAAACTTTGAGGATTTATAATCCCATATGCTCATTATAAATTAAGTTATCAGGACAAAATTTTGTTTCTTAGTCATTTTCCTAATGTTTGGTAATTCATTTATTGACCAAAAATATAAGTAAATATTATTAATTGATAGGTTTAAATTTCATATGAGAAATACTAACTTTTTTTTTCTTCGTTCAAATTCTAATTCACCCCTTTACTCTTAGAAATTAATTATTAATAATAATTTCTTTATGTCTGACGCACTAAAATATACTTTTAAAGGATCATAAGTCCTATAAAAGAGTGAAAAGACTAACTATTTTCTATTATCTAACATCCAAAACAAATATGGTTAATAGATTAATTTATAATCTTGAAAATTGATTCTACTAGTTCATAAATAACATGTATTCATCAAATTATTTAACTAAAAACAATGAAAATTGACAAGGAAGTTGCATAGGTCATTGGTTGGTGCGAAACCATTATTTTCCTTGAGTCATGGGATCAATACATAAAGCCTTTCTGGATTTGATTGCTTGTCCCCCAATAAATAGGTTTTCCTTTTCTAAAACAATATTAATATAAGTTCCAAAATAAATTTGATGGAAATCCGTGAAATATAATGATTAAATAGAATCTTAAATATGTCTTTCAGTACAACCACAAAAAAATAATACTCCAACCATTAATTTCCAACATACATCCTTCCTTGGTCTAGGTATTATCCTTTAATTGTGGGAATTGACTTGTGTAATGCTCAGGTTCCCTACATTTAAGGCAATAAATAAAAAATATATTGTTAGTGTGAGTTTAATTTCCTTCCATCATAATCTTAATTAATCCTCAATAGTCATTTGCTTTATCTCATTATTTCACACACATAAAGCATTTCATTTTTCTATTGAGACACTTTCTTAGGTGTCTTCTTCCGGACTTCTCACATATCGAAAATCTATCTTTCGTTTCTTTATGGTCTCCACAATTTGAGATCTTAGAAATCTCCATCCTTCTTTTTTTGGTGTGTTCAAGAGTTGGTAAAGGTATATATTTTTAATCATATTTTAGTAAGACTAGTTTGGAATAAACATGATATCCTCCACTCTTATAAACCCCTCATTTTTTTGCTCGTTTTTACCACATTTTTCTTCATGTTAGATATTAAATTGAATCCTTTGGGTTCCTGCCATTTACTAAAACTAGAGAGAATAGTGTGAGAACTAATACTAATAGTGATAAAAGTATGTAATCATTTATAATATATACAAATAACCTTATTTTTAAATCTAAAACACCTTATGTCTAATCGTGATCATTCATTTTCATTATCCATTCAAATTCATCATAACAGTCTGTAAAGAAAATGTTGATTATCCTAAGTATATCCCAAGGGAGTGCCAAACCAGGTGTGTTGTATGGCTCATTTTCTTGTACTAGTTTACCCCATGTCAATAATGATACATGATGTCGGATTTATTACTCCTCGGAATGCCAATGCTAGAATCACATCCATATATACTATCCAGACAGTGATATATTGTTATGAAGACCCACATAATCTCAACTGTACCATGACTCTAGGATGTTCTTCTATAATTATCCCCAAATTGTATCTTATAGTTATGTTCTCTAAACTATGTCTTCCTAAATCCAATTTCCATGTTTTCTACTAAAACTTATTTAATACCAACTGTATCGACCTTTCCCTAGAATCCCAGATATAGTGTCTATTACTAATTACATTAGCATTTTTACAAAGAATCAATCCCCAAAGAACTAAAGTGTTTAGTAGTCTTGGTAAACCAAATAGATACTTGCATCTTTTACTGCAAATGGATACACCAATTTCAACATAAATGTTTCCTTAATTCTAGATAAATAACATTGATGATAATTCCAATCCATATTGTAAATCCTTTCATATATTTCATATTAGGATTCATGGATTCTTAGGGAAAGAAACATGATAAGGGTGAGCTCAAATGCTATAAAAGGGAAAAATATTGAAGAAGAAATAATGAATTAATATTGATAGTCAATATGGAATGGTAAATAACTGAATATGAAATCCATGTAATCAATAAACTTAATAGAAGTGCATAAACAATAAGGAAAGTTAATAAATGGAAAAACATGTCATTCAAAAAAATAGATAATGAAAATTGAATATTTCAAGGTAAGAAACTGAAATACATACCATTTAATCAATGAACTAAATATGAGATATATCCATAGATATGTCGATTTGAAATCTAATTGATGAAAATAACTAAAAATAAATGAATAAAATGATTTTTAATGGATGTCTTGTTTAAGGAACATGAAAACCTATACCATCAAGACCATTCATAAGACTATTTAAATAGATAGAAACTTGTTTAATTTGAACATATTATTTGTCTCATGAGAACCAATCGATGCATCAAGGAGCTATATAAATTTCATGCTCCACCTATCAATAACAATCCAAAGCATTCCTCATATAGAATAAAAAATTATTATGACTTATAAAATATCCATATTGGATATATTATATAGAATTATCAATATTTCCCTAAATAATCAAATTACTGCCAAATTATGCATAGTATGTAAAATGGTATTTGGTTTATACAATATTAATATCCATGTTAAATGAAATAGATAATTAGGGGTAAATTAAATGTTCAATGATCCTAGGAGATTGAATATTTCAAGGGGAATAAAAAATTATTCTTGGAAGTGAATGTGAATATTGTCCTAAGAGAAATCAATAATAAATAATCCAGAAGAAGAATAAGGATTGTATCAATACAACAATACCATGTAGAGTAAGAATAGAAGGTTATTATTTTTTTTTAATATAAATACTATAAAAATATATTTTAAAAATATTCATGAGGAAAATATCCATTTATTATGAAAAATTGTTCCTTTGAAAATAACTTTTGAAAATATTTTTTTTAGAATGTCATTTTTTATACATAAAAATTGAAGCATCAAATAAATTACTTTGGGTAAATCCATACAATCCATATAAGGTAAAAAGATCATTCCATTTTCATGGTTAAAGGATTGAAAAATGACTTGTTCAGAAAGTGATAAGATGATTCCATTTAAAACATTTTTAAAAGGATAAAAGGGTTAAAAAAATCTTCTCCAATTCATTTAAAAAACATTTTACGAAAACATGGTTTTAAAAATAAAATAGGTTCTCTGACTGAAGAGAGAAACAAAGTAAGGTTTTTTGAAAAACATTTCCTAAATCATATTGAGTGTAAAGGAGAGTAAAATTGGTACTAATAATTGAGAATGGTCATGAATAAAAAAAAGGATAGAAAATGAAATTTTTTATTGTACAGAATTCATGTAATTTCCTAAAATGGAAATACCATTGAATGAATATTAATGTAATTGTAGAGGGAAATAATATTTAAACATTCCAAAGTGTCCCATACCACATTGAAACATTTTAAATCCTAATTGTCATGAAGGAATAACATTAAATGAAAGTTTAAAATACCATAAAGATAAAATTATTAATGATATAATATAACCAAAGGGAATTTGAATCAAAACACAAAATATGTAAGTGTTTAAGATGACATTTATCTCACATATGTAAAAATTGATATGAGATTCCCTTACATTGAATTTCCTTTTGGGTGAATATCCTTTAACATCCCATATAATAAACTTATGTTAATTTTATTCTTCATTAAGAACCTTTTTCATTTTTATCATTACTATTATTTCACTTATTACCATGTTGTTTATAACTATATAGACAATTATGTTTACATCAGGTGTTTTGATGAAATTTGATTTATATGTCAAAAAAACGTTGGTAGGTCAATTATGGTCAAAGGGTGTCATTATAAAATATGTCTAAAATAATAATCATGAAATAATTATCATATTTTTACATCAATTATACTTTTAAAAACAATAATTAAATATGTTTATGATAAATTAATCAATGTTATGATCATTAGGATGTTAGGTCGTACGTATGCATGAGTAACGTTCTCATTTTCAATGAACAATATGAAAATAAGGTAAGAAGAATTTGTTGGCGCCAAAAATATGGCCTGAAAGAAAGGAACGAAAAAGGCCGGCGCGCTACCTCGCGAAGCTCCGTCACAAAGCGCCGCCGCGAAGCTCCGCCGAGAAGCCCCGCCGCGAAGCGCCCCTACCATGGCGGCGCCGCGAAGCACCAGAGGCGATAATCCTCCGCGAACCCCTTTGACGTTCGCGAGCCGCCGTGAAGCAACAGAGGCGGTAATCCTCCGCGAACCCCTTTGACGTTCGCGAGCCGTCGCGAAGCACCAGAGGCGGTAATCCTCCGCGAACCCATTTGACGTTCGCGAGCCGCCGCGAAGCTCCAGAGGCGGTAATCCTCCGCGAACCCCTTTGATGTTCGCGAGCCGCCGCGAAGCACCAGAGGCGGCGCGCGAGCCCTGCTTCGCGGCAACCCTTCCCTATAAATACTGGACTCCCCCTGAGTCCCATAGGAGGACGATCGGACCTTTCGGCTTCTCCTCTCCCGAATCGCGAAGCACTCTTTGCCCGGGAATCATGAGCTCCGCGAGGTATTTCTACTTCGCGAGACGACTCTGCTTTGTCTCGTTTTGAACCCCTCTTCCGAGAGGGATGCCCTTTGCGAAGCTCAAGGGAGTTCGTGAAGGAAGGGGATTCCCAAGGGAACCCGGGCAGCCGCGGAGCGTTTATGCTTCGCGAAACACCCAACCCATGCTAGTAATCCCTATGCCAAGGTAGGATAACTATGCATCGCGGAGCACATTGCTTCGCAGGACCCTGCTTCGCGAGGCACCCCTTCCTCGTGAGGTAGTGCTCCGCGAACACTGTTCTACTTCGCGAAGCACCTTCCACCCACAACTATGCCCCATGCTAAGGCCAAGGCACTCCACTTAGCGAAGCACACTCCTCTGCTCAGCGATTCCTCTTCCCGTGCGGCCCTCCAGGTTTGCACGATGTGATTTCAAAGTCCCATGGACAATACCACCCGTAGCGTTGATTCGCCTAATGCTTCTTCGCATAGGCACGCTAACGGCTATTGCTTCTTCGCATAGCCACGCTAACGTAGACCCCTCGATGGTTCGTTCCACGACCCCCCTTTACCATGGCCTTACCGATACCTTCCCTTCCCCAAGGACCAGAGGGTACCGGTTACGTAAGTCCTAGGGGTGTGGAGTGAACCCACCTCGTCCGAGCTGCAAGACGTTAAACTTCCAAGCACCACGTCCTCAACACATGACGTTAAACTGTGATCCGACCTCGTGCCCCTCGCGAAGGGTCCCCCCAACTAGAACATTTTTTACACTACTCGTCTCCACGGGAATGGAACTCTTCCTCACATGGAATGAGATCCTCCTTGTCGGAGTGGCGTATGTTCGTAGGAGAAGGGCGACCCTAGTTCCCCAATGGATGGTTGCACCCCTGCATCTCCGTACTTCCCCACTACCAAAGTCGGTGGAGGGCGTGATATGGGACGAGGTACCTCCCATCATTGGACCAAGGTCCATCTTTCTCGCGCTTTGTCGCACCCTGGGCCGCTCTTGCGTAAGTCCCAACACCAACCATTTCTAGGCACCTTCTGCCTAATAGTCCTTCCTACATGACTCTAAACTGTAGTAATCCCTATGTTCCAAACATAGGATGCCTCTTCTGTTAAACAAGAGATGCCTTGTGCACCAAGCATAAGATGCCTAATGCCATGTTTACAGTGGCATAGTTTCAAGAGCGTTGGAATCCATTCAAACATTCCAGCACTCCACCCCACGCTTTGCGTGTCCTTCGTTTGGATCATCATTCACTTCCAAGTCTGGAGGGACCCCCTAACATTATGGATGCTCGACCTATGGTCCGCCTGCTGTCCTGGGCCAACGCCCCGGAAGACTGATCACGTCTGGAGGGACCCCCTAACAGTATGGATGCTCAACCTATGGTCCGCCTACTGTCATGGGCCAACGTCCCGAAGGATCGATCGACAACACTTGTGACATGGTCCCGTGTTCCGAACATGGTCAACGGTCGACCCTCATTTGTTGTCCTCATTTCTGGCTAACGTGATATGGATGCTGCGTTGCGAACATGGTCAGCAGTAATCCTCCATCACCACGCCAATCTCACGACATTCTGAATATTGGGCATGTGATTCACACTTTTCAACTCCCTTTGTTGGGATATATTCCAATGCCCTTGGCATTATCCCGCTTGTGCACTAGTGCATAGGTGAAGGCCTCAACCCATCAGTGAGTTGGGATGCCCTCATGGCCAGACATGGGGAAGACATTACGGGCAGCTTCCTAGCGTAAGCCCCACCCACCATTGTCACTCCATAGCGGCACCTGGGCCTCCATCCCGGAGTAAGTCCCAACACCATGGGCCGCTCAACGCGTAAGCCCCTCTTCGCTTCTCACGGACGCACCCTTCGCGACGTGATCGTCAGGTCCTTGCAACCTCTTGTTTCTCACACCGAGCATGACTCACATGGGCTTAGAGTGAGCACCGACCCTGACACCCCACCTGAACTACGAGGTCTTTGATCCATGTCAAGGCATGGTACGTAGGAAGCCTCCACGAGGTTCAAGCCCACCCGTCGTTTCTTCACGTCGGGTCCCATCTTCGTCCGGCATGACGTTAAACTACATTCCCTTCTGAACTACGAGGACTTTGATCCATGTCAAGGCATGGTACGTAGGAAGCCTCCACGAGGTTCAAGCCCACCAATAGTGGACCAAGGTCTACTTTCACGTCGGTTCACCGACACACCCCACCTGAACTACGAGGTCTTTGATCCATGTCAAGGCATGGTACGTAGGAAGCCTCTACGAGGTTCAAGCCCACCACTAGTGGACTAATGAGTCTACTTTCACGTCGGGTCACACCCGCATCCAGCATGACGTTAAACTGCACACTCACGTCTAGAACGACGCTAAACTGTAATTCCCGTCCGACGGCAAGCCGTTGTGACCACCCCGAACTACGAGGTCTTTGATCCATGTCAAGGCATGGTACGTAGGAATCCTCCCAGAGGTTCAAGCCCAACTCCCATCGGACCAAGGTCCACCTTCACGTCGGTACGCTGACGATGCCCATCGGACCAAGGTCCAGCTTCACGTCGGTTTACCGGCACCACCCCGAACTACGCGGACTTTGATTCCCTGCCACGGGGATACGTAGGAAGCCTCGTCAAGGCTCAAGCCCAACTTCACTGTCGCCCCCTGCGATGGTCCCATTTCACTCTCCTTCCACTCCATTCATCAACCCACCACCCGTTCTGATTCTCGCCCGGACCGTCTTATCCTGGTGAGACCAGGTCGGTACGCTCTTTTTCACAGTCGCCCATAGGTTGGCCCCGGTATCGATATCCCTTCAAGGAGGATCCCTCAATCCGATCTATCCTAGCTAATGCTCTGGTTGGGTTGATCCGTCTCTGATGGACGTTAAACTCGCGACATACCCTGTGTTGAACACGGGAAGCTGAGGAAAACCTCAGATATGTGTCTATGACATGTAATTCCCCGCGCTCGATGTGGGATGCCTCGGGCTTCCACGCCCTCGAGAAGCCTTGTGGTCAAGGATAACAGACAGACATGCCAGGTACCCCAGCATCCAGACACGCTACTGATGCCTCAACGTGACTACTCCCCTGACCGAAGGTTGCTGCCCTGACTGGACCCTTTGGAATGTCCCGACAGAAGCAGTGTAAGTAACCGGCGTCCATGGAAACATGGAACTGGGAAGAGTTTCATGAACTACGTATTAAATCTATAAGGGGGACCCGGACTAGGTGATGAGTTCTGAGGAGGAATCCATAGGAGGAGGAACCGACATCCCATCATCCCGTTTCGATCAAGGAGCAGACGTCCCTGAATAAGGAGCGAATGCCGCCCGCCTTTGGAAAGCGGGAATGCGGGGCAACAGGCAGCGCGTCCTCCACAGACGGATGCGCGCGCCCCGGAGAAAGCGTCGGAAACAGAAATGGTGAACCCGACGTGAAATTCTTCTCCTCAGCATGGAGATTAGTAGCGTTTGAGACACCAGTAGATTGACGTGTCACCGGATCCAGATATCCGGTGCCTGGTCCCGCCAAGCAAATAGCGGGCCTGTCGTGAAACTCACCGGAAGTCGGGGTAGTAGAACGTGGGGCACTCCGCTCTGCAGCGTGTTGGCGTGGATCCCTCTCACAGACATGGAGGATGGAAGAACGCTGGGGCACTGGTTGTCAATCCTTTCCCTCTCAGTACTGATGAGTTGATCCCTTCGTTTCTCAGGAATCAGGTTGCTATTGCGGAGATACGGTCACCATCCGCTCCTCGCCCACACAAGGGCAGGGGAAACACCACGACGGCCACCCCACATGGCGCCACTACCGCCACGATGGCTGCCACGTCACGGAATACGGGACGCCCACGTCCCCTTTCCCCATCAGAGGTCATCCAACGAAGGGTGATCAGCAGCCTCGTGCGCAGGTATGAGGAAGAAGGGGTCATCCCAACCCGGGATATGGCCCGCCTGGACCTGGAGGCCTCCAGGCCCCGCCGTCAACGCCGCCCTAACAGGCCGCGCAGGGAGCCCCTGCTCCCCACCCCGACATTCAACCGTTTCGGGAGCCTATCCCCGGAACGCCTTGACGACTCCTCGCCTTACGCTGAAGAGGCAGGCGCTGTCCGGCTCTCTCCGCTTAGGGCCCCGACCCGGGGCCCCCTGGCGAGAGCTCCCGTCCGGCCGCGTCAGCGCCGCCGTCCGGCCCTGCAGGAAGAGCAGGCAGACTACGTCCCTGCACCACCTGCACCGGCCCGCCTGACCCGACGTCAGCGCCGAGCCCGGGCTGAGGACGCTCGCTCAGGCGCGTCCACGTCGACAGCTACAGCGGCCCAAGCCACCGCCGACGTGCATTATGAAGCCCCCGTGTACATTGAGCAGGGGCACCCCTTCGCCCAACCAAGATTGAGACCCCAACCGCCCCATGGGCAGGCTGGGTTGACTCTCCGGGTTGCAGGCCCCAGTGGTGATCGCCGCGAGCTAACCCGCGGTGATGCCACCCCATATGGAGGTCCTCCCCGTACCACTACTCCACAGAGCGTGGGCCTTCCCCGCTCCGAGGTTCGTCATGGAGGCATGCCTCATGCTGCCCCCATCCTGCAGGAAGACCTGCCCCGCGGCAGTGACGCTCAGCGCGGAAACATTTCCCGCGCCCGCTGTACAGGGTATGGAGTCCATCCTTCTGAAGTCACCGTCCATCCGGTCCTTCTCCAAAATGGGGGGGCCTCCCAACGTCCTCTTTGCAACCGGCGAAGGTCCTCCTCGCCCCAGCAACTCGAGGAGTGAAGGTCGGCCTCGCTCCACTCGCATCGACCATGGAGGTCTTCCCCATGCTCCTGCCAGTTCCAACAGAGGCCCCGCCCACATGGGTACTGTTCATGGAGGTCCTCCCCATGTACCCTTCGACATTTGCCCTGGTTCCCCTCGCACCCCGGCTGTCTCGAGTGGGGGCCCTCTCCGCCACGGCGCCAGCGCCGCCCCGAGGCTGCCTGATAGGGGTCAACCCTGTCCCTTAGAGCCACCCAGGGGTAGAAGAGCGGGTCGTCACCACCACAAGAAGAATCCTGGGAAGGCCCATGTGGAGATCAAACCTTCCCGCTTCTCCGATTCGGAAGCGGAATGCGATTCAGCGATGGAACCTTCTCCCCGCTCCTCTGTATCAAGGACTGGGGCAGGAACCAGATGCGTTAGCCTCGTTCTCCCAGAATTTGAGGTCCACCGGATTCCCGTCTCTCTCCGCAGGTACATCCAGGAGGAAGAAATCCTGGGAATTCCGTAGGTCTCGACCACGCAATCACTGCCTCTGTCACTAGAAGAGCCCTCTACCTCTACCAGGGATCACGTAGAGTTATTTTGGGGGCCCACGACGGTAGAGCGACGACACGACCTATCGCCGGTAGCCGCGGCTCCTGTTCCGGAAGCTGTGATTAGCAGCCTGTCGTATCGTGACATCGTGGCCAGGTCACCTCACTCTTTGGAGGACGGCCCAGAATTCGGCGGCCAGTCAGCTCGTTTTCCGTATTCTCCACCGCCGAGCTTATTATCCCAAAGGTCCGCCTCAGTACCGCTTCCGGCTCCTCAGCCGCCCCCGGTTGACGAATGGGGCAACACAGGGCCAGACCCTGAGTCCGAGCCTAGGAGCTTCTGGAGTATCCTTGCAGCGGATTACTTCCCGGAGAAGTTCTGGCCGACGGCGGCACTGAATTTCCGCATACCAGAGTCTCTTACCCCTGAAGAAGTGGGATGCTTTTGTCGAACCCTGTGGGCGACACACTTCCGCCTCCGTTATGAACGGGTGGTGTACCCCAGAAGTCATGAGCACTTCGAAGAAATCGGCGAGCAATGCCGCCTGATCGATGCAGCCGCACTTCTTGTGTCCCAGCACCCTGAGTCGCCAGGCCACCAGAGCGCCCTTCAACGAAAATGCGTTCAGAGTTTCAAAGCACTTTGCAAGGTCGTCAGGGAAGCCACCCCCCATGTGCAAGTCTGTGGTTGGGGACACTATGCTTCCCTCCTTTTCGATCCTATTCGACGACAACCCGATTCGCTATGCGACATCGAGGACATGCCCTCGAGAGGAATCGCGGTCCACATGGCCGACATTGTGGACAGGGAAGATGAACTGGAACTCCTTGATGGAGACTTCCCCCCAGAGGGCGCACCGCCACTACTTGACCCATTAGGGAGAGTTACCCGTCAGCAGAGGAACCTGCTAGGCCTCCCCGTACCCACAGAGTCGCTGGTACTCGGTCGAAACACTGGCAAGGGTAAGGAGCACGTCGGGACAGTCAAGCACTCCGACCCGTCCGCCTCTGTGCAGAAAACGGACGAAGATCCTGAGAAAGCCGCGTTACGCCAGCAGCTTGCTGAGCAGAAGAGGCTGGTTGACGAACTCTTGGTTGAACGCGCCGCAGAGTGACGACCCGACTATGGTAATCCCAGGCCGGGACAGTAGGGGCAGGAACAATTTCCCCCCGGTGAGATGCCTCCGGGCAACCCTGATCATGCTACTGCCACAGACAGGGCGGAAGCCGGAACATACGGCAAGAGGGCGTGATACGTCTCTCCAAACCCCCCTGAGCGATGGGGCGATCTGAAGAATCCAACCCGGGTTCCCCCAGTCGCCCAGCAGGTCGTCCAGCCAGTTGACCCACGAGCGGCCGAAGCCGTCTACCGTGTTGAAGAACCTGGCAATGCACTTGTGGTTAGGGATCCCCATCAAGACAGGGACCCCCACCCGGAGGACCTTATTGCGGCACTCGCAGCCCGCCTCGAGGCGTTGGAAACGCGGCAGGTGGCGGTCCCACCGGATGGCAAGCCTTATCCCGCGTGGGTGGATGATATGCCCGCGCCTCCGGGTTTTGGGAACCCCACTTTCTCGCCTTTTAACGGGATAGGGGACCCGCCCCAGCACTTGGCTCATTTCTCTTCCAGGTGTGGCCCCATGCTGGGGACCCCGGCTCAGCAAGAAGCCGCCAAGCTCCGATGTTTCGTACAGACATTGGAAGGTCCGGCATTCGTCTGGTACAGCCAGCTCCCTATCGGATCGGTGACCGGTTGGGAGGATCTTCGCCGACAGTTCTTATACCAGTTCAGCTCCACCACGCGAAAGACCAGCATTGCGGACCTCTTCAAGTGCAAACAGAGGCCTCATGAGCGGGTTGCAGATTTCATCGCCCGGTGGAAAGGACTTACGATTCCCTCGATATGCCACTGACTCAGGAGCAATTACTGACGATGTGTGTGGGGAACGTCAAGACAGAGCTGGTACCCTCCTTGATTACCCAGAACTACCCTGGAGGGTTCAGAGATTTCTCGGATAAGGCCCAGCGCCTCGAGGAAGCCCTGCAACAGGCTAGTCAGGCACGTTTCCTGCCCCCTATGATCCCAGCCAGGAGGGCCGCCAGGGCTGAACCCGCCGCGGTGGCTCAAATAGAAGCCCCGAGGCGGCTGGAATTGCTGCCGGCGGCACCACCCCCGCAATCCCGCAGAGGTCCTCCACCTCAAGCACAGGCTCCTGCCTAGCAGCGACCGCCCCAGAACCGACAGGTTCCCCCGTGCAACGCGCCACCGCCACCTAGGCGAGACAACCAGGCGCCACCTCCTCGGCAGGCCCCTCCGGCCCCTCGTCAGGACCAGGCCCCCAGGGCCCCCTATCCGGAAAGAAGGTACCATACCTATTCGTTCAACGAAAATCAGGTCCCTGGCTACTTCCGAAGTTCTCTAGAGCAAGGGATTGGGCGTCTGCCTGAGTGCAAAAGGCCGGCAGAGGCGCATCTCACCGATCACCCCAACTACTGCCCTTATCATCGGATCCTGGGGCACACCCTCAAGCGATGCTATGTGTTTAAAGACTGGCTTCAGGACCAGGTCAACAACAACATAGTCAAGTTGGGCCCAGCGCCAACGCAAGTGGCAGGCGTCTTTGCAGGATCAGAAATCAGCAGTGACAGCGAAGGTGAGTGGCAGCAGGTCCCTAGCCGCGGATCTCATAAATATGATGACTGGATGGCTCGAAAAACCGTCGTTCGTGCCCAGGGTATCATCCGGGCGCGCCTGAAGCAGTCGGAACCTTCAGAAGAAGTAACCGGTGCCTCCGCATCGTCTTCACAGTCGACCTCTGCCCAAAAGGGCAAGCAGCGGCGACGCAAGAAGAAGCAACGTGCACCGCCAGTGTCGTCGTCATCCCGCACTCTCGGTGACTTTATGCCCCCCAAAATGGGGATCCCTCCCAGAATCCGCCCAGTGGTGGATGACTCCTCGAGCGATAGCCAAGGGTACGCTTCGGTTAACACCGTGGAGCTGGTAAAGCCCTATATGGCTCCCGACGAGGGGGAACCCCAGGCAGACCTCCCCAACGTTTCCAGCCGACGTCAGCGTCAGCGGAATCGCAATCGCGCCGGTCATCGAGGCACGTCAGCAGGCACTTGTGGCCAAGCTGTGCACGCTACCGAGACCAGGCAGCAGGCTCAGCGCAGATCTCAGCACGCGCAGACCCATCCAACATCCTCGGCTCTACCTCCACCGTCGTTCGTGCTACTGGATCGGGGGGAGCCGCCTCGTCCGTATCACAGTCAGTCTTGCCCGGCTACAGGCCAGCCTTCGTTGTCTGATCCTAGTCCGGCAATTACTCTCTAGGCTTCTACTAGCAGGCAGCAGGACGTACCTAGTGCCGTCCGACCGCCAGTTCAACCGGCAGGACCCGCTGTGCATCCAAATTCCGAACGACCTCCTGTAAGCAGAGGTTCGCGTTTGGCACGAAAGTACGATGTTCTGAATCACCTGGCCGGCATCCCGGTGAGGCTTTCCATCCTTGAGGCCCTGCGCCTGTCATCTGAAATGCGCGAGGCACTTGTCGAGGCCCTAAGAAGCCCCCTCCAGTTCGAGACGGAAGTAGCAGCTGCGGAAGCCTTCCATACTGAGACGATTGAAAACGCCGAATGTTAGGCGGTTATCTCGTTCTCCGGTGAAGATGAGGACCCTCCCATACAGGGGCACATTCGCCAACTGTATATCACTGGCCACTTCAATGGCGTGGAAGTCCGCCGCTGCCTCGTTGACACGGGTTCTGGAATCAACCTAATTCCGACCCGGACGCTGCGAAAGCTGGGTCTGTCCGAAGGTAATTTGACTCCCTCTGACCTCAGGATCCAGGGGTACGACAGGACAGAGCAAACCCCGGTCAGCAAGATCCGCCTGAAGACTCAGTTCGGTGGCTTAATTGCCAGCACCGAGTTCATGGTTGTTTCTCAGGACACCGCCTACAACTCATTGATGGGTAGGCCATGGCTCCATCTGCATGCAGCGGTCCCCTCGTCGTATCACCAGTGCCTCAAGTACTCGCTCAACGGTCGAGTAGGTGTGCTCCAAGGAGACGCGTCCCCTTTCGCTTCTTGTGAGGCCCGCTATCTGGATGCGGGTTATTACAAAAGTAAGGACAAGCAAATCCTGGTAAGCGAGGATGAGCCCGCCCCGATCACAAGTGATCCATGGGAAAGCATGGATGACACCTACATCCTCCCGATCCACCGGTTGGAGGCCACGACCCCCGACATGGGGCAATGTTTCGTTGTTTCGGGTACGCAAGGAAGGCATGCTCCCGTGTCCAAGCGACGACAGAAAATCACCTCGTACTCCTACATCAACCAGGCTCGGGTCATCCCAGAACCTCCTACCCCTGTACGGTACCGGGACGTCAAGCTCATGACAACGGCGGTGCGCCATACGTGTCTCTTCCGCCGGGCTGGAATTAACCGACTCAGGCCGACACGTCACCACTGCTTTGATATCATCAAACGTGGCCCCTTAGGCCGAAGGCCAGATGGGATAGGATCAAATGCATTCATTGCTATGGTCTCAATGACAAGTGAGTCTCCTGATGTGATGACCGCTGCTGCCCGAGTCAGCACCTTCTGCCCCGTGAATCTTGATGGCCCATAGGTATCTTCCGTCGCGGGAAGTCCCCCTACGGGTGGGGAGGAAGACTTGGAGGATGCTCCCCCAGCCTTTGAATAAGGCATCTCTACCACGGTTGATGAACTGGTACAGGTGAACCTTGGTAGCGAGGCAGATCCGAGACCCACATTGATCAGTGCAGCCATGTCCCTCGAGGAGCGGCAGCAGTACGTGAACTTCCTCAAACAGCACCGTGATGTGTTTGCCTGGAGTTACGATGAGATGCCGGGGTTGGATCCCCATGTGGCCATCCACCGTCTGGGCCTCCCGGCAAAACATCGTGGGTTTAAGCAGCCTCCCAGGAAAATGCACCCTTCTCATGGTGCTATGGTTGAGGCCGAAGTTGACAAGCTTATCAAAGCCAACTTCATTAAGGAGGTCCAGTACCCCAAATGGCTCACCAACATTGTGCCGGTCAGGAAGAAGAATGGGCAGATCAGAGTATGCATCGACTTTCGCGATCTCAATCGCCACTGCCCAAAGGATGACTTCCCACTCCCAGTGACGGAGCTGTTGATTGACGCCACGGTCGGGTTCCAAGCTCTCTCTTTCATGGATGGGTATTCCGGGTATAACCAGATCCGGATGGACCCCGAAGACGAGGAGTCCACTGCTTTCAGGGCTCCCCAGGGTACCTTTTGCTACCAGGTAATGCCATTCGGTTTGAAGAATGCAGGTGCCACTTATCAGAGGGCCATGCATCGCATATTCAAACCGATCCTCGGGACATTGGTGGAATGCTATGTGGACGACCTCGTAGTCAAGTCACATCAGCGCCAGGACCATCTCAGAGACCTTGAGAAAGTGTTCGGCTTCCTCCGTTCCTGCCACCTGAAGATGAACCCGCTGAAGTGTGCCTTCGGAGTCACCTCCAGGAAGTTTCTGGGCTTTGTTGTCAGATACCGAGGTATCGAGATCGACCCGGAGAAGATCAAGGCCATCAGCCAAATTCCTTCCCCGAGCAACATTCGAGAGCTCCGAGGCCTTCAAGGCCACTTAGCCTATATACGCCGATTCATTGCGAATCTGGCCGGCAAGTGTATGCCCTTTTCCCGGCTCATGAAGAAAGGCGCTGCCTACGAATGGGATGAGGAGTGTCGGATCGCCTTTGAGGAAATCAAGCAGTATCTGCTCCAACCTCCGGTCTTGATGCCACCCGTCTCTGGAAAGCCGCTGGTCCTTTATGTGACCGCCCTGGAGAGATCCCTCGGTGCGATGCTCGCCCAGAAGAATAACGAGGGCACTTAGAACAGTCTCTACTATCTCAGCCGCATGCTTCTCGATACGGAGGCCAGATACTCCCCTATCGAAAAGAGCTGCCTTGCACTCGTCTTCGCCGTGCAGAAGTTGCGACACTACCTGCAACACCATGAGGTGCAATTGATCTCTCGGGTAGATCCGCTGAAGTACATCCTGAACCGCCCCATGCTGACTGGCCGACTAGCACGGTGGGCGGTGATTCTCCAGCAGTTTGATATCAGGTTTATACCTCAGAAGGCCATTAAGGGACAGGCATTGGCAGACTTTTTAGCTGCCCATCCAACCTCCGCGGATCAATCCCTGGACCTGGACTTCCCTGATGAGACGATCCTATCAGTCGATCATGTTTCCCCGTGTTGGCAAATGCATTTCGATGGTGCCTCCCGGAGCCCCACCGGTAGGAAGCTCAACGATCCCAAGCTCAACAGAGTGGGCCTGGGTATTGTCTTCATTACCCCGGCGCAGGCCGTCCTGCCGTACTCATTCCTATTGTCAGAAGGTTGTATGAACAACGAGGCAGAGTACCAAGCTCTCATCACCGGCCTCGAGTTGCCCCTTGAGATCCATGTTCCCCACCTACATGTGAAGGGAGATTCTGAGCTGGTAATCAAACAGGTTAACGGCGACTACGTCGTCAGGAAGCCAGAGCTTGCACCGTTGATGGAGTACACCCTCCTCTTAATGGCCCAGTTCTCTTCTCGACCAGAGGTTACCCATGTCCCATGGTCGCAGAACGGCCAAGCAGACGCCCTGGCTGGCTTAGCCACGTCGCTCGCAGAACCCGAGCAAGATGATTTGGTCATACACGTGGCCCACCGGAGAGTCATTTCCCCTGTCACCCAAGAGGACCGTGATAGCCTGCGGGTAAGTCATCTCACCGCCGGACCCTCCGTATCGGGAATCCCGGGTTCGTCGGATGCAGTGGTTGAAACCACCCCCGACTGGAGAGCGCCTTTTGTCGAGTATCTCCAAAATGGTCAGCTCCCGGACGACCGGGCCGAACGCGAGCGAATCCGACGCCGCGCGCTACAATTTACCCTCCGGAGCGGCCCCAGCCTCGAAAAGATCCTTTACAAGCGGAGTTTTGATGGTGTCCTCCTCCGTTTCATCCAAGGGGGGGAGATACCTCAAGTTATGCAAGAGGTTCACGCTGGTTCCTGTGGCGCCCATCAAGCTGGGCTGAAACTGTCCCATCAAATCCGGAGGTTGGGGTACTTTTGGCCCTCTATGATCCACGATTGTATTGGATACGCCAAGAGATGCCACGTGTGCCAAGTACACGCCAACTTCTTGCATCGGCCGCCGGAGCCCCTCCACCCCACCAAGTACTCTTGGCCATTTGCGGTATGGGGACTTGATGTAGTGGGACTGTATCCACCGGCAACATCCCGCCAGTGCAGGTTCATCCTGACTGCTACAGATTTCTTCTCCAAGTGGGCAGAAGCAGTTCCTCTCAAAGAGGTCAAGGCCCGTTCCATCGTTGACTTTGTGAGCTCCAACATTATCCACCAGTTTGGAGTCCCTCATGTCGTCCTCACCGATAACGGCACCAACTTCCGAGCAGCTGAATTGAAGAAATTGTACGCTAAGTACGACATCCGGTCGAACCATACCTCCTGCTACCACGCACAGGCAAATGGACAGATCGAGGCGTTCAACAAGACCCTCTCTAACATTCTGCAGAAGATGGTTGGTCAGAACAAGAAGAGTTTGCCGGACAAGCTCCCCAATGCCCTCTGGGCTTACCGGACGACGACTCGCAACTCTACCCAGGTGACCCCATATTCCCTGGTGTATAGAGCTGAGGTCGTCCTACCCATTGAGATCCAGCTGCCATCGCTACGCACGGCAGTTTATGATCACCAGACATCAGATGAGGTAGCCGAGATCCGTCTAGCTGAATTAGAGGCACTGGACGAGAACTGGCTTCGTGCCCTGCACAATCTGGAAAGGCATCAGGACAAGATAGCGAGATCCTTTGACAAGAAGGTTCGTCTCTGCTCTTTTCTACAGGGTGACCTGGTATTGGCCCTTCGAGCGCCAATGATTCCCGGTAGGAAACCGCCCAAGTTAGAATCCAAATGGGAAGGGCCTTATATCATCCATAAGGTTTACCCCAATGGAGCATACTCTTTGGTGACCACGGATGGAGAACGTATAACCCCTCCCACCAATGCCAAGTTCCTCAAGCGATACTTTGCCTAGGGCAAAAGTGGTCCTGCACGACCCTAAACTGCGAGAGGGTCCTGCATGACTCTAAACTGCGACTTGGTCCCGCATGACCTTAAACTTCATCTCTGTACTCACTGCAAGACGTTAAACTGCAAGCCAGTCAGGCCTTCCTGACCGAGGCTCAGCCTCAGGCCCCTCGGCCTCCTTGGGCCCCTGGCCCCGTCTCCACCGCGGTTTGGCCCCCAGGCCCCCTTGTTGTTTTTTTCCCAACTTAACCTCTTGTGGGATTTCACGGTATGGTGTAGGACCACGTCCTCATTCACTCCGGGTTACTTGTTGTACCGTACATATCCCCAAACGAGGTGTTTCTCATCGTCCCGCAGGACGTTAAACTGCATCTCAAGAACTACGTGTGGCTTGATTCCCATTTTCATGGGATACGTAGGAACGCTCAGACGCCTCGTCTTGAGCCCAGCCCCAAGCTTTTCTCTTCCACTATTCCCCCTGGGAATAGTCTCCTTGGAGGATCTTTGTGTAACAAGGAGTAGGCTTTCTTGGCCCTGCTTATGAAACCTCGCTCGCGCAAAGATTGTAAAGGACGCACCATGCGCCCACTCCCGTCCTTCTATCCTCCCACGTCCTCACCGCATGACGCTAAACTGCATGGACTTCGAGAACTACGTATGGCTTGATTCTCGTCCTTATGAGATACGCAGGAACGCCCAGACATTTTGTCCGTTGGCCCAGCCCAAAAGCCAAAATCTTCCCCTCGGGTCAAGACATGGCAGGGTGCACACTTTTTCCCCGACCCACGTCGAGCAAGCCTCGACCCGGCTGCACATTCCCCCCTGGAGGTGTTTGCCCCTTTCGTGGATGGATGCAACTAAGATTCACCCACTCCTTGACTGGGATTCTGTCACCTTTCACACCCGGAGGGACCCCCAATAACGGCCTAGATACAATGCCCAAGGGCTCTTCTACCGATACGGGCCAACACCCCCGAGGGTTTTCAAGCAACAAATCGATACAAGTCCCGCGTTGCGAATTTGGACAGCGGTCGACACTCATTTGTTGCCCCCATACGGGTCACTATAGGAACGCTGTGTTCCGAACATGGTCAACAGTGTCCTGGATCTTCGGGTCCATCCCGAGATGCCCCAGGCATCAAGAACAGTGATTCCCTCTGCCCCATCCCGAGGTGACAAACTTCCCCCAGGTGGTGCTAGCGATCCGGGCCACGACCCAGGATTCCTCACCTAGAGTGTACGGTGTAGTGTAGGACTACGTCCTCATTCACGTCAGGATCATGTACCATGCCGTACGCCTCCCCTTACGAGGCCCAGCCTCAGGCCCCTTGGCCTCCTTGGGTCTCTGGCCCCCCGTCCTCATGTAAGACGTTAAACTGCAAGCCAGTCAGGCCTTCCAGACTGATGCCTTACCTTAGGCCCCTTGGCCTTTCCGGGCCACGACCCAGGTCCCCTCTTATAGGAGTATATGGTGTGGTGTGGGATTATGTCTTCATTCACGACGATTTCGTAATGACCACGCCATGCTCCCCCTCTACTGAGCTGTTTTGTCGATCTCTTTTTCGGCGGTTCACCAATGTGCTTAAGAGTACTCTGGTTTATTACCTGGAATGCCAAGCTTTACTCGGACACGTCCGCACCCGCTTTCCAGGCTTTGCGTATCCCCGCATCAGGGCTTTCATCACCTTTCA
Organism: Viscum album; assembly: GCA_963277665.1. Lineage (NCBI taxonomy): Eukaryota > Viridiplantae > Streptophyta > Magnoliopsida > Santalales > Viscaceae > Viscum > Viscum album. The sequence continues at coordinate 409,353,433 of OY728161.1, read as the reverse complement.
CACCCGGAGGGACCCCCAGGAACGGCCTGGATACAATGCCCAAGGTCTCTCCTACCGATACGGGCCAACGCCCCCGGGGGTTTTGGACGAAAAATCGATAAAATCCCACGTTGCGAATATGGTCAGCGGTCGATGCTCGTTTATTGTTCCCACCTCAGGATAACGCGATATGGACGCTGTGTTTCCACCATGGTTAACAGTTTTCCTCTATCGCCACGCCAACCCATTAAGCCCAAATGCCGGGTACACAATTCACACCCTTCATCACTTCATCATGTCCAAGTAGAGTCTCGGAACTCTTGGTACTTTTCCCCCGTGCACGTCTGCGCGTTGGAGGAACAAGCTACATCAAAAGTGTCCTTCGGAACTCTCTGCTGACTCCCCTTTGGTGGACGCCCCAAGTATTGCGATGAGGATACCCCCCTTGTTTCCCACACCGAGTTTATCTCACGTGGGCTTAGGGATTGGGTTGACATCTGTGCTTACTCGAGAGTTGTCACCACCCACGGTCCGAGCTCTAAGACCGTAAACTAAGACTCTCATCTGGAATTACGTTCAAGACCCCTTGTCTTTGGGTCCAGCTTGAGTTCAGCAAGTTCACCTCTCTCGGGTCCTACCATTGGGACCCCGACCACAGGGATGCGTGGCGCAGTGAGCGACTACGTCCTCATTCACGTCGGGTTTGCAATAGCTGCACCACGCACTCCCCCATTCTGAGGTTCAGTCCTCCTATTCCCTGTCATGCATGACATTAAAAGTCACCCTTCAGAACTACGTGTGGCTTGATTCCCATCCTAATGGGATACGTAGGACCACCTGAATGTCTAAGATTCGGGTCCAGCCCCACCTCCTGGTGATCTCCTGATCTCCCAGTCACCTAGGCCACTTGGCCTATCCCTCTCCAGGAGGGGGAGGTGTAGGTATGATACAAGGTTTTGGGCACCGTTCCCCCTTCCCCCGGGAACCTGCCATCTCTCAATCACCCTAAAAGTTGAGTCCCTTGACTCCTTACAGTGGTTCACCCATGTATTAAGAGCACTCTGGTCTAGGACCAAGAGTGTCAGATTCAACTTGATCAAGTTCCTTCCACTTGTCAAGCTTCGTGTTCCCCTCTATTCGGACTTCCATCACCTTTCACACCCAGAGGGACCCCCAAGAACGGCCTGGATACTATGCCCAAGGGCTCTCCTACCGATACGGGCCAACGCCCCCGAGGGTTTTGGACGACAAATCGATAAAATCCCGCATTGCGAATATGGTCAGCGGTCGATGCTCGTTTGTTAGTCCTCATTTCAGGCTAACGCGACAGGACGCTGTGTTGCGAACATGGTCAGCAGTAATCCTCTGTCGTCACGCCAGCCCCTTCAGTCCTTGAATGTTGGTTGCATGATTCACATCATTTTCCACCCGATCATGTCCAGGTGGAATCTCAACACTTTTGGCGCTATCCCTCAGTGCACCTTTGCATGCTAGGGGGACAAAGCTGCAATCTGGCGTCCTTTGGGACTCCCATGGTCTGAGCTCTAAGACCATAAACTAAGACCCATTCGGGACTACGTTCAACTTTATTCCCATCCTCGTGGGATACATAGGACCGCCCAGACGCCCTGTCTCCGGGTACAACCCATTCCGGAAGCCAGTCTCACTCCCTGTTTCACCTCTGTATAAGCCCCTTGGCCTAGGGTTTCCCTCTCCGGATGGCGTACAATTTGATGTGGGATCATGTCTCTGTCAATTGTGTTTTATAACACTGCGCACATTTCCCGCCTAGCATCGTCTCTACTATGTCCGTGCTGCATGACGATAAAATGCATGCTTGGTCCTATCATACGACCCTAAACTGTGACATTATCGTCCTGGCCGCACGACCAAAAACGGCACCGCATTGTGGTGACCTCGTTGTAGAGGACATCACGTTGGGTATTGGTCACGTGCCATGCCATTTTTCAACGCCCATCACGGCTTGATTCTTGTGGCGACATCACGACCTACTATTCTAGGTCTGTCGCTTCACAAAAAAAACCCATTCACCTTAAAGAACAAACAAGATACATCAAATTCCGCTTCTTTTAGTGCAAGGGCCACGTCCGCACTCCCCTTTTCCCCTGGCACTGGTATCCTACCATGTCACTTCTAGAACTACGTATGGCTTGATTCTCATCCTTATGAGATACGTAGGAGCGCCCGGGTGCTTCCCCATGGGCCCAGCCTAACCCTTGTGTTCGGCCCCTCGACTCGAGCATTTCCCCAGAGAATGCATGGTAAGTAGGACTATGTCCTCATTCACGTCAGGTTTTGATGTCATGCGTCCCCTGATCCCTTTTCCCATCCATGGTCTGAATTCTATGACCCTAAACTAAGATCACCCCAAGGGAAAGGAATCTTCTCCCTCTCTCTAATACGTTTCGTTGCCGTATTCAGATGTCTTTTGACAAAGAGCCTGAATTGTGGGATTTTCACAGGGACGTTCCCCTCATCCCATGACCAAGCTTTGTGAGCTCGCTATTTGGATCCTCATCCTCTTCAACATCCAAAAGGACCCTCGGACGACGTGGATACTAAGCTTAAGGGCTCTCCATGAATGCTGGACCTAAGGGCCCTTCAATCGTTTCCGGCCAACGTCCCTACGGATATCTAACAACATTTGTGACATGGTCCCGTGTTTCGAACATGGTCAACAGTCGACCCTCATTTGTATGTCCCCATTTTAGGCTAAAGCGACAGGATGCTGTGTTGCGAACATGGTCAGTAGTAATCCTCCATCATCACGCCGCCATCATCGTGATCCGAATCTCGAGCGTCATGATTCACACATTTCCACTCCCTCATGTTCAAGTGGAACTCCATCATACTCATCTCTTCTTCATCGCGCATCTAGGTGCGCTAAATGATCGTGTTAGTGTCATTGGGCCGGTAGTCACCGAGTGTCCCTTTGCCCTAACCTACCCCCTTTGTGTCGGGAAATTCCCACCACTACTGCTTGTTTCCCACACCGAGCACGACTCACGTGGGCTTAGTAGTTTTGGCGGGATGTGTACCAACACGGTTAGGCTGCTCCCCGTCCCGCATGACGTTAAACTGCGCTTCCAGAACTACGTGTGGCTTGATTCCCATCATCACGTGGGATACGTAGAGACACCCAGGCATTTCGCATAGGGTTCAGCCCCTGGAATCACGAAATCTTGTTCCTCCCCATTTCCAGCCCTCGCCAGAGAGGCCCTATCTGGAAGAAAGAATGATTCGTGATCAGGTCGACGCGCCCATCTGGCGTACTCCCACCACGGTGGTGTAACTACCGAAGTGTTGGATTCTGTTTGAACAAACCACCACTCCATGTTCCACGCTTTGCGTGCCCCTTACTCGGACCCTTGTCCTCTTTCATGTCTGAAGGAACCCTCTAACGGTCTGGTCTCATGCCGTATCGGCTCACCTACCGTCCTGGGCCAACGCCCCGGAAGACTGATCACGTCTGGAGGGACCCCCTAATAGTATGGATGCTCGACCTATGGTCCGCCTGCTGTCCTGGGCCAACGTCCCGAAGGATTGATCAACAAAAAATTGATAAAATCCCGTGTTGCGAATATGGTCAGCGGTCGATGCTCATTTGTTGTCCCCATTTCAGGCTAACGCAGTAAGGATACCGTTTGTCCGCCACGGTTAACGGTTGTCCTTTATTGTCATGCCATCCCCACAGTGTTCCGAATTTTGGTATCGTGATTCACACTTCCCATTTTCATCTGTTTGAACCGATTTCAGCGCCCCTGGCATTGCCCCATTCGTGCATAAGAGCACGTTGAAGAAATGGTAATTCGGCCATCCTGGAAGTTCCTCCTCCGATCAAGCCTTCCCCATCTTTCGGGAATCTGGACTGGCTTGGGGAATTGTCGTCAAACGTCCCGCAAACATTGTAGGGATGTAACAAGGCAATTCAACAGTGGAAATCGTGCGTGCCACGGCACTCAAAACAAAGGAGAAAGAAAGAGTTGAAGCACAAAAGTGTTAATAAAAGTTTCTTTCGGGTTTGTTACAATACTCGGGGGTTGACTTCCCCCATGGACGGGTTGACCCCGTCAAAAGAGCGTTGCAGCTCCGCCACCCGCTGACTTGCGGCGTCCAAATCCTGTTGCTGCTGATTCAACTCCCGCTCCTCTTCAGCAGAGGCGAGGCGTAATTCGTCAACTCTGGCCCTAGCCCTTTCTACCTCGGCCTGGACGGCAGCCATCCTTCCAGAGGTCTTCCCCATATGCTCCTCAGCCTCTGCCAGCTGGGCCTTCAATCGTGAGACCAGCTCAGACTGCGCATCAAGAGTGGCTGAAAGCTCGTTGGCCCAGATATGCATCTGTTGGACCTCGCCTTCAGCCTCCTGGAGCTTCTTAATGATGGTCGCCTTCCTCCGCTTCCATCCCACGCTCAGCCCACGATCATGCTCCCGGATCTTCTCAACCATGAGGTCTCGGATGAGCGCGTGAGGGCGTTGGGCATCCAATCCCCCAGCACACAGTTCGCGCAGCCGCGAGCGGAGCCTATCCATTTCGGCCAGCCATTGCGCTTGGGGAGTGTCCCTGATAAAGCGCGTGATCAGCTTCCATGACCGGCGACGGACTATGCTGCTGTCTTCCTCATCGGAGGTCGTTTCGTCCCAATTCGCGCGGTTGGTAGGCTCGTACGCAGGGTATGCCTGCAGGAATTCCTCAGCGGGATCTGCATCTGGTGTCGAATCTGGTACGACACCTGACACCGACGTAGGCAGGACAGGACTGGGACCGACCGGTTGATCCTCTTCCTCGGAGTTCACCTCGATGACTTCAGGTACGGCCCTGCTGGCAGACCCGCCAGTGATGATGTGCGTCGCAGCTTGGGGAGATGGAGGGACTATCGCCACCATCACCGGCATGCCCCTAGGAGGGACGCCGCCAGACATCCCGACCAGCCTCGCCGCAGCGGCCCACGCCACCCGAAGAACTGTACGACAGAGAGACATAAACGTTAGTTGGCATGACCTACATGTGACAACGAGGAGACCGGTGGGAGAGGCTTACGAAGATCGACCTCCGAGCGCTGCTCCTGAGCCGGTACTGATGGGACTCCGAGACGAGGCCCCCGTATACTATTGGAAGATCTGGGGAGTCCGGAGGAGCCACCTCAGGCCCCCTGGTCCCACCAGACGCAGAACTGGACGCAGCCATAGGCGCGGGTTCTGAAGGTCCCGCATCATCACCCGCCAAGGGGCGAGAACGAGGCCTATGAACAAGTTCCTCCTGCATGGCTCAAACATTGGTGAGAATTCCATAGGGACCCAAAAACAGGTCGTAAGGAGAGAAGTTCGGAATGCTACCTCGAGAGCCTCCACGAAGTCGTCGGATTCTGAGCTTCGGTCTCCGACCTCGCCCTCCTCCAACGGGCTCCCTCCTCCAGCCTCATCCCCCCGAGAGGAGTCCTCTGATTCCTCCCGCAAGGGGAAGCGCTCCCTCAGATCAGCAGTCGATGACTGTGGGGGCACCGTCTGATTCAACAGTACCCTCACCCGATCCGTCATTGGGCGAGGAACACCGCTGGAGTGGACGTAATCCTCCAGCTCATCCAGGTATTGCTCTGCATCCTCCGGAGACACCATGAATCTAGCCCGAACTGGGCCTATGCCCGGCAATTCCATCCCTAGGTGATTCAGGTGGGCCCACATCTCAGGTGGGCTGAGGAATTGCCGGTTGACATCCCAAATGTCCCAAGCTTCCAGAAAGACAACATCTTCTGTCATGTCAATGTGACGCAGCCGCTTCCCTGGAGCCTGAGTGGATATCCTATGGAATCCCCTCAGTGGCCGCCCCTCCGAATGGTCATGCTCTTCCGGAACCACCGGATCCACCGTTGCTGCCATACCCTCGGTCGGTGCAGGTCTCGTCGTCATCACAGCCTCGCTACCGCGAGCGGCCCTAGCTGCCCTCCGACCTCGACCTCGAGATAGAGGAGGCCCACCGTCACCAACCCGGATCGTTGGCTGCTTCAGCATCTCCCCTGGATAAGCGGCCTCCCAACTGATGGTGTACTCCTTCACTAATCCGAAGGCGGCGGTGGATGGAGGCAATGCAATCCGCATCTTTCCATCTTCGCGTGTGAACATGAGCCACAACAGCCTCATCACACACGGGTGCTCCTCGTGGCGCACCTCCCATTAGACCTGCGGGGTCAGCCACTGGAGGCACCGGAACTGCCTCGCAAAACGATGCGGGGTGTACGGTTCACAGATTGGCTCACGATCTATCCGAGCCACCAAAACTCCACCTCGGAAGGCCAGAAGGTAAGCCCGATGTTCTTCCGTTCCCCGCCCGTCATCAGTAAGCATCCCCGTCGGCAACGGTAAGGGATGGAAATTGAACTCATCCGCCCTCCACACCCGATTCAGCACCATTGGAACGGCCAGTTTGAACGGGAAACTCCCAACTGCGTTCAGAATGGAGGGGCGAAAGTTCGATCCCGGCGGCGAAATGGGGTTTGGATACTCGTAAATCCCCCTGATATGGGCTGCGATCCACCCATACAGGAGGTGGAAGGGCCCGCGTATTCTTGGCGGCTTCTTGCCCTCGCTAATATGCCGCAGCATTCTGTACAGTTTGGTGAGCATCGGGATCCCCAGGTTGACCCGCTGCCCCATGGCCAACATCGACGCCATGATGAACGAGCTGGGCCGCACCCCCATGCTTGTATCCCTCACTGGTAGGATCCACCCACAGATGAGAGTCGCGATGAACGCCGCCAGCCTGACTATTGGTTGTTTCTCGGTACTGACGCTGAAACCCCAAGTCTTCCATTGGCTGTCCTCCAAGACCCTCCAATACGAGTACCCCTTGCCCCGTTGGGCCGCCCTCGGACAAGTTCGGGGCCTCGGCGGGAACTCTCGATCTTATGGGAAATTCAAGAAGCATTTGAACCATCTTCTGAAGTGGACATCCCTCACTTCCTCCTTGTCCTCTCCAGGGACGAGTGCCATCAGCGCTGAAGCCAGTCACGACATTTGCTCCGGATCCCCCCACGCGCTGGCAACGGGGAGGAATTCGTCATACATGGCCCCCAAGATCGGGACCCCGGAAATCTGGTGGACATCCCACAGGCTGATGCCCACCTCCCCGTGATGAAGGTGAAAAGTGTTGGTCCTGGACGACCATCTACTCAGCAGTTCCGGCATCAGCTTCTTTGGTTGATAAATGTGGAACTGGGAGGCCCATGCCGCCTCATACAGTCCCACTCTCCTCAGCTCGGCCCCTAACTCTTCACATGAGGTGCCTACCCAGTAGGCCCAGGCCCAGTTGTCGGTAAAGTTTCCGCCCTGACGCAGGTCCCACTCATCGGACCATCCCTTCTTCAGATCCTGCAGAGCCGCCTTCATCATGGTGCGGTAGAGAGGAGGGGACGTCTCCGGTTGCAGTGGCTTCCCATCGATATCATTCACATGGTTGTAGAGACAGACAGCGGTGACGGGTGTGAAATCCTCCCGTGCATGACCATCGGCCGCCCTGAACCATTGGTGCTGGTACGGTGTGCTCCTGAACCAGCAAGCTGGTTCATCCCTTCTCGCCTTAGGGATGAAGACGTCATCCCTCAGCCCAAAGCCGTACAACGGCAGTTTCTTGCACTGCGGATAATCCTTCTGGCCTTCCGACAGCAGATCTGTCAAAGAAGTGTGGTCTGAGTGGCTCCGAACCATTTCCCCCAAGCCTGGCCGGTTGGCCATCTCATCTCGACGAGCAGCATCTGCGAGGACCCCCAAGATGTCTTCTTGATGAGCCATGTTAATTTTGGCCCTCAGAAAAGGATTCTTTCAGATGGATCGCGAAGCTCGACCACGAAGCTCGGTCGCGAAGACGGATCATGAAGATTGGTCGCGAGACCAAGCCGCGAGGACTGGCCAAGGCCGACAAAAAGTTCGCCTAGCGCGGACGCGGAGTCGGAGACCCGCGGTTCGCCGTGAAGCTCGATTCGCAGAGGGCTGTCGCGGAGTACGCGGAGCTTCGCGAAGTCGAGAGCACAAAAAGACAAAGAAGGCACGTAAAGACAAAAGAGGGCGGACCCCCTATTTATAGGCGGCGACCCCGGAGCATCGCGGCGCGCCTCACTCGCGTGAAGCATCGCGGCGCGTCCGGATCTGCGGCCCCGGCGAGCATCGCGGGGCCCCTTCGCGATGCTGCATCGCGAACCACCGACAATTTTGGCGATTGTCCCTCAGACTTCGACCCTTCGCCCTCCGCGGCTCCAAGTCTGAGGGGGGGCATTTGTTGGCGCCAAAAATATGGCCCGAAAGAAAGGAACGAAAAAGGCCGGCGCGCTGCCTCGCGAAGCTCCGTCGCGAAGCGCTGCCGCGAAGCTCCGCCGCGAAGCCCCGCCGCGAAGCGCCCCTACCATGGCGGCGCCGTGAAGCACCAGAGGCCATAATCCTCTGCGAACCCCTTTGACGTTCGCGAGCCGCCGCGAAGCACCAGAGGCGGTAATCCTCCACGAACCCCTTTGACGTTCGCGAGCCGCCGCGAAGCACCAGAGGCGGTAATCCTCCGCGAACCCATTTGACGTTCGCGAGCCGCCGCGAAGCTCCAGAGGCGGTAATCCTCCGCGAACCCCTTTGACGTTTGCGAGCCGCCGCGAAGCACCAGAGGCGGCGCGCGAGCCCTGCTTCGCGGCGCCCCTTCCCTATAAATACTGGACTCCCCCTGAGTCCCAGAGGAGGATGATCGGACCTTTCGGCTTCTCCTCTCCCGAATTGCGAAGCACTATTTTCCTGGGAATCATGAGCTCCGCGAGGTATTTCTACTTCGCGAGACGACTCTGCTTTGTCTCGTTTTGAACCCCTCTTCCGAGAGGGATGCCCTTCACGAATCTCAAGGGCGTTTGCGAAGGAAGGGGATTCCCAAGGGAACCCGGGCAGCCACGGAGCGTTTATGCTTCGCGAAACACCCAACCCATGCTAGTAATCCCTATTCCAAGGTAGGATAACTATGCATCGCGAAGCACATTGCTTCGCAGGACCCTGCTTCGCGAGGCACCCCTTCCTCGCGAGGTAGTGCTCCGCGAACACTGTTCTACTTCGCGAAGCACCTTCCACCCACACCTATGCCCCATGCTAAGGCCAAGGCACTCCACTTCGCGAAGCACACTCCTCTGCTCAGCGATTCCTCTTCCCGTGCGGCCCTCCAGGTTTGCACGATGTGATTTCAAAGTCCCATGGACAATACCACCCGTAGCGTTGCTTCGCCTAATGCTTCTTCGCATAGGCACGCTAACGGCTATTGCTTCCTCGCATAGCCACGCTAACGTAGACCCCTCGATGGTTCGTTCCATGACCCCCCTTTACCATGGCCTTACCGATACCTTCCCTTCCCCAAGGACCAGAGGGTACCGGTTATGTAAGTCCTAGGGGTGTGGAGTGAACCCACCTCGTCCGAGCTGCAGGACATTAAACTGTTAAGCACCACGTCCTCAACACATGACGTTAAACTGTGATCCGACCTCGTGCCCCTCGCGAAGGGTCCCCCCAACTCGAACATTTTTTACACCACTCGTCTCCACGGGAATGGAACTCTTCCTCACATGGAATGAGATCCTCCTTGTCGGAGTGGCATATGTTCGTAGGAGAAGGGCGACCCTAGTTCCCCAACGGATGGCTGCACCCCTGCATCTCCGTACTTCCCCACTACGAAAGTCGGTGGAGGGCGTGATATGGGACGAGGTACCTCCCATCATTGGACCAAGGTCCATCTTTCTCGCACTTTGTCGCACCCTGGGCCGCTCTTGCGTAAGTCCCAACACCAACCATTTCTAGACACCTTCTGCCTAATAGTCCTTCCTACATGACTCTAAACTGTAGTAATCCCTATGTTCCAAACATAGGATGCCTCTTCCGTTAAACAAGAGATGTCTTGTGCGCCAAGCATAAGATGCCTAATGCCATGTTTACAGTGGCATAGTTTCAAGAGCGTTGGAATCCATTCAAACATTCAAGCACTCCACCCCACGCTTTGTGTGTCCTTCATTTGGATCGTCATTCACTTCCAAGTCTGGAGGGACCCCCTAACAATATGGATGCTCGACCTATGGTCCGCCTGCTGTCCTGGGCCAACGCCCCGGAAGACTGATCACGTCTGGAGGGACCCCCTAACAGTATGGATGCTCGACCTATGGTCCGCCTGCTGTCCTGGGCCAACGTCCTGAAGGATCGATCGACAACACTTATGACATGGTCCCGTGTTTCGAAAATGGTCAACGGTCGACCCTCGTTTGTTGTCCTCATTTCTGGCTAACGTGATATGGATGCTGCGTTGCGAACATGGTCAGAAGTAATCCTCCATCACCATGCCAATCTCACGACGTTCTGAATATTGGGCATGTGATTCACACTTTTCAACTCCCTTTGTTGGGATAGATTCCAATGCCCTTGGCATTATCCCGCTTGTGCACTAGTGCATAGGTGAAGGCCTCAACCCATCAGTGAGTTGGGATGCCCTCATGGCCAGACATGAGGAAGACATTACGGGCAGCTTCCTAGCGTAAGCCCCACCCACCATTGTCACTCCATAGCGGCACCTGGGCCTCCATCCCGGAGTAAGTCCCAACACCATGGGCCGCTCAACGCGTAAGCCCCTCTTCGCTTCTCACGGACGCACCCTTCGCGACGTGATCGTCAGGTCCTTGCAACCTCTTGTTTCTCACACCGAGCATGACTCACGTGGGCTTAGAGTGAGCACCGACCCTGACACCCCACCTGAACTACGAGGTCTTTGATCCATGTCAAGGCATGGTACGTAGGAAGCCTCCACGAGGTTCAAGCCCACCCGTCGTTTCTTCACGTCGGGTCCCATATTCATCCGGCATGACATTAAACTACATTCCCTTCTGAACTACGAGGACTTTGATCCATGTCAAGGCATGGTACGTAGGAAGCCTCCATGAGGTTCAAGCCCACCAATAGTGGACCAAGGTCTACTTTCACGTCGGTTCACCGACACACCCCACCTGAACTACGAGGTCTTTGATCCATGTCAAGGCATGGTACGTAGGAAGCCTCTACGAGGTTCAAGCCCACCACTAGTGGAATCACGAGTCTACTATCACGTCGGGTCACACCCGCGTCCAGCATGACGTTAAACTGCACACTCACGTCTAGCACGACGCTAAACTGCAATTCCTGTCCGACGGCAAGCCGTTGTGACCACCCCGAACTACGAGGTCTTTGATCCATGTCAAGGCACGGTACGTAGGAATCCTCCCAGAGGTTCAAGCCCAACTCCCATCGGACCAAGGTCTACCTTCACGTCGGTACGCTGACGATGCCCATCGGACCAAGGTCCAGCTTCACGTCGGTTTACCGGCACCACCCCGAACTACGCGGACTTTGATTCCCTGCCACGGGGATACGTAGGAAGCCTCGTCAAGGCTCAAGCCCAACTTCACTGTCGCCCCCTGCGATGGTCCCATTTCACTCTCCTTCCACTCCATTCATCAACCCACCACCCGTTCTGATTCTCGCCCGGACCGTCTTATCCTGGTGAGACCAGGTCGGTACGCCCTTTTTCACAGTCGCCCATAGGCTGGCCCTGGTATCGATATCCCTTCAAGGAGGATCCCTCAATCCGATCTATCCTAGCTAATGCTCTGGTTGGGTTGATCCGTCTCCGCTGGACGTTAAACTCACGGAATACCCTGTGTTGAACACGGGAAGCTGAGGAAAACCTCATATATGTGTCTATGACATGTAATTCCCCGCGCTCGATGTGGGATGCCTCGGGCTTCCACGCCCTTGAGAAGCCTTGTGGTCAAGGATAACAGACTGACATGCCAGGTACCCCAGCATCCAGACACGCTACTGATGCCTCAACGTGACTACTCCCCTGACCGAAGGTTGCTGCCCTGACTGGACCCTTTGGAATGTCCCGACAGAAGCAGTGTAATTAACCGGCGTCCATGGAAACATGGCACTGGGAAGAGTTTCACGAACTACGTATTAAATCTATAAGGGAGACCCGGACTAGGTGATGAGTTCTGAGGAGGAATCCACAGGAGGAGGAACCGACATCCCATCATCCCGTTTCGATCAAGGAGCAGACGTCCCTGAATAAGGAGCGAATGCCGCCCGCCTTTGGAAAGCAGCAATGCGGGGCAACAGGCAGCGCGTCCTCCACGGACGGATGCGCGCGCCCCGGCGAAAGCGTCGGAAACAGAATTCTATCATTATTGAATGATAATTATATCATAAATAACATATTACTGATTCATATATACTTATATATTGAATTATTATGATTAAAAATGAATCACATCATTTCGAGGAGGCGGTAGTCCACACGTCCATGAATGACGTTATCAGTTTTAAAGTGTCTGAAAGGATAATAAAGAAAATGATATATATTATATTTAAAAAAATATAATTATTTCATGAATATCATATTGATTTTTTTAATATAATAAATTCTTTATTAAAACCATCCTTTATATGATCCATGTATATTGTGAACGAATCACATCTATTTGAGAGGCAGTAGTCCACACTTCTACAAACGATGTTATCATTTTTACACAAAATGGAAAGTAAAAGGATATGTGTCGTAAAAGGATTAAATAAGCTTAAATACATGATAAATATAATATATAACATATATTAATATAGTTTACATCATAATTACCACCATTAGAGGCTTTAATGGAATAAGGAACAATCATCATTTCATGAGGCAGTAGTTCATCATTCACATAAATAGTGTGTTCGTTGCCCATTAGATGGACGTGTCTGTAAGTGTATGATTAACACATTGATTAACAAAAACCTTTTATATTGAGTATACTGGTGTTATTATATGAACATTGAAGATGAAAATTTGTGGTTTTTGAAATTTAATTGATTGAAAAGTGATCGTTGGAAATCATTACATTAAAAATCATTCGACACTTATTGGTTTATATCAAAGGGTTTTATTTGAAGGATTTCTGCCAAAATAAAGGCATCAAGGTTGAGGTATGGGATATTCTAAATATATTTGGGAAGATATTTTATGAATATAATTGTTTTTATTGGTGTGATTAATGGGAATAAGTGGTGTCCTTTTATAGTGAAGTAGAATTGACACTCTTGTAATATTTTAACAATGAAATTCTTACCATGTAATTCATATTAATAAATTCTCCAATAATGGACCCAATTCGATAATTTGGAGGATAGGGTCTAAATAGTGCAACCCAATATCTATTGTACAAGTGTATAGGTCGTTTTGGGCCTTACAGTTAAGTTTTAGTCCCTTATTATGCATATATTAACCTTAATATTTGGAATTAATTTTAATCACATTCAGTAATATTTTGCTAAAAAAACAAAACTATTCATATAAGAAATTATAAATTATTATCATTCCAAATATGGAATCCATTTTTCTAGATCATAATCATAGAAGTGGAAGAAATTATTTTAAATGTAATCTCATGCATGGGACGACAATGATGGTCTTTATAACAAAAATATCTGAATGTTTTATATGTTTTGTACAAATTCTCTTGTATGATGTGTGTCACATGCCAAACACACTATTGAATAAAAGGCTCATACTTTATAATTTCCCGGTTTTACATCAAAATAAACTAAGTATGAAATTTTTTTATTTTCCTAAAATAGTTATTTTTTCAGTGTGTAGTCAAATATACCAATTTTTGAAATACAACCATTTATTTTCATTAAATCAAGAAAAATAAATGTAACATTTTAATTATTATATGATATTAAATTAAAATGTGAAACATTTGATTTATAATATTAAAATAAATACCATTTAAATCTATATATTCATGATTCTAATATATATATATATTTATTTATGCTTAAAACACATGTAACTAGAAACATTTTTTCATTGCATTTTCCACAATTATATTAAAAATGATTTTGTCCAATTTTAATGATTGAATATTGAAAAATGTATACCATATATGGAATAATTATAATTAAATTTTATTAATATCTCCCCTTTTTTATCATTATGAATAGTTAACATGGTAAATATTTGTCACCACCGTAAGGGTGAAATTGGTAAAATAAGGTTAAACTATGAGATAAGATCTCAAAAACAACCCAACACTGTCGTCAAATTTTTTGGATGTGAGTAATCGAACCATATCCCTCATAAATTAGAATATAGGAAATTTTGGCTCCATTTTCCATTGATAATAACATTCATTTTATTTTTTGTAATGAAAATTCCAAAATTACACTCTTTCTTTTAATGTGTATTATATATTCACATAAGAATAAGAAGATGTTATAAAAGAATATAAATGTTTATATTGATTATTATTAATTATTTTTTATGATTTTACATCATTTTTTAATTTTTAGTACAGATATAATTACTTGAAATGATTACACATTATGGACACAATTCTTTTATAATTTGTTAAAAAAATCAAAGTAAATGATTTTAAAAACAATGACAGGAAAATAATTTTTTGGATGACATGGGGAGTCACCTAAATTTTATGGCCAATAATAATGAATAATTAATGGTGAAATGGATTAAATTCTACTTGGGGTTCTTTCATGATTTCTTTAAGTTAAAATTATGATAATAGTACATGAAATATATTTAATAGTATTTTGTGTTAAATATTTTTTTAATCATTATTTAAAAATAATAATAATATAGAAAGTGGAAAAGTAGGATAAGAAAATGTCTAAAATTTAATACATTGTCAATTTATGATCCAATTTTTACCTTAAACATAATATTAAAATTCCATCGCGATTGAGAAATGAGTTCCCATGGTTAAGAATAAAAACGATTAGTAGGGGTTCAACTACGGAGATAAGGGTAAAAATAACAAAAAAACATATCTAGATCCTAATTGGTGAGTTTATTTAGATACTATATGATATTTAATTATATATTAATCCAATTTTTTAAAACATTGGCCATGAATGTGACATTATAATTTATTAATGTTTTGAAAAATTTCAAGTGTTCCACTTCCCTCCCATATAAAAGGAAACCCTCACTTTCTCTTATTTACACCACCTTGAGCCATATAGCTTGACCAAACCCTTCCCAATTCACTAATAAACATCTATATCCATCAATTATAGGTGATTGAATTATAAAAATATCATTCTAATGGTCCTTAAGAATGGATCTAAATTGGTATACCATGTCACGACCTAACCCAATCTGAGGCTCAAGACTTAACTACCCCAAGCCCCCCTCTATAGGCCTATAGGTAGTGAAAAGCACTGAAGGCATAACTAACTCTAGGATTAATTTGAATAAGTACTTGTAAACACACACACATAACCATCTTTATGAAAAACAAATTTGGGAAACAATAAATGATGCAACACTGCAATAATTTAAACCAAGCATGCATGATCTTCTATAGAGTACAAAATCCCAATAGTGTAACTGAAAAGGAAAGGGGAAAAATACTCACCCAACCAGAAATATGTCCCAACCTAAAAGAACACTGGAAAATTAATCATCTAAAATAAAGCCTTGCTCTTATATCCCAAGCTATGACCATCGTACAAGGTCCAAGCACCCAGTATCCCAATGCTCCTCTGAAGTCATGGTTGGCCCTTCCATCATCTTAAAAAGAAACAACCAATGAGGTAAAATCCCATGTAGGGATGAGTTTATACATACCTAATAGGAAACCCATAAAGATGAAGGAGGATTAGTAAGATATAAAATAGTAATAGAAATACATTAGATGCAAGGTACAATGAAATATTAAATCTCAACCCAAACAAAAGTATGAATGCAAGCTATTTCAAACACAAGGGGATAAACATGGTGAGTATATGAAATTCTCATCAAGTCTTCTCCACCTATAGAAGGAGAGTAAAATCATCCAATCATGAGGAGCTAAAAAATCCCATGGAATACCATGCGCATTGTCACCTCCTCTAGTATAAGAGTAAACAAAACCAATGTGTGGATACAAAAGTGCTGGATTGAAATGTATATACAGATGACTTAATAAAATAGGGGGTATATTATATTTTTAGAAAAAAAATATCCCTTCAAAAAAATTTAAAATAATTTAAACTAAATCAATTGACAATACCTCTTATGAAATAAAAATAATTAATCGAAATGGCCATGGGTCTAGTTTTAATGATATCATAATCAGTTGATTTCAATATGTATTCCACATGTTGAACTTAATCTTATTCACAATATGTGATATGAGCATATTAAACATGTAATGAATCATAATCACAATGGTTATGATGATTTAAGTAAAACAAAATAATTATTATATAGTATATAATATAGAATCATATTGTATAATTGAAATGATCGTAATCACCAAAACTGTAATAAAAAATATGGAATTGAAAAATGAATATGTAAGACAATTCACGTTCTATAATAATGTAGGGGAAATAAAAAACAATAAAATGAATATAATTCATTAACCCAAAGAAAAGGGTATCCTTTAACCTAGGATAGATTTCCCTTGATTTATACTTTCAATAGAGTTTATATTACATTGACAAGGGTATTCCTTTGATATGAGAATCGGCTCCAGCCTGTCTGTCTATCCCGGGAATCCCTTGATTAAGAAGGTAATCAACACATATGACTTCCTATAGCCGAAATACCTTGATCCACTAAAGATCATAATAGTTATATCCTCTAATCCTCATAAGCCGTCAATTTTATTAGAATCAATTGGATTCGCAAGGAGGACAACAAACTCTTCAAAGTCGAAAGAAAAAGGTGTAAGAAATTTATTTTTTAGGCTTTAGAGTTCTCACGTAGAATAATTTTGGCAGAGCTCTCACACAGTGTATCGAAAATATCATTAGAATCCCCTCTATATCATTCAAATGAACTCTTATTTATAGTAAATTATCCCAATGATCATATTTGACACCAATGGTTGGATTTTCTCCTGAATTATTTGAGGGACTTGGACACCATACACTCCAATGGTCATCTTAAAACTAAAACAATGACATCATTTTATAATTCCTATTGAAACATAACACACAACACCATTTGAATTTGAAAGAAAATTATATCGCTACAATAGATATTTTCGGGATATAATATATTTAAAAGAGGGTATGATGATTTTTGTTATGATAGTGAATATGATTTTTCTTTTCAGTGAAACATTGGTCAGAATGTATGATAAATATCATATTCATAATGTTAGATGAAAATCATAATTTGTATGTATGATGAAAATTATATCTATGAACATAATTATAATCATGTAATGTGTTATTTTAGTGAAAATTATGGTTACGATTATTATCAAATGAATATAGAAAATTCTAATGATAAAATATGAATCAAAAGACTTAGAAAAAGTATGATAAAAATTTATGATTTAATTCTAAAAATAATTTAGATATAAAATAATAAGTAATTAGGTATTTTAGAAAGGGTTTTTTATTTCAAAAAAAATGAGATAGGTTTCTTCTGAATCAACAAGAAGAAGAATATATATGTTGAGTCAAAATTCCCAAATGAGGAAGTAAGGGGATCTTCATCTCAAAACTTAGACCATGAAGAAGAGTAGTCAATACTTCCAAATGAACATAAAAAATGAAAAACATCTCACACTTTTGCATAGAATTGATCATCCAAATAAAACCATGACTCTTTAATGTGCCAAAAAATAAATGGAGTATAAATAGAAGTAAAGGATCCACACCCTAGTGCGTTAGTGGGGTTCCACTATGAAGGTTTCAAGGACCCACTACCGATTTCAACTAGAGGGTACATCTTAGAATGACTCTATAGATCGTACGTGATCACTATCATCATTAGGAATTTTCTTAGTAGGTGTCATTTAGGGAACATTTCAAATCGTATCTCGAAATCCAAAACAGAGGTAGCCATTGTTCTCTATATGGAAAACCACAAAGGATAGCCTACTCATACGGAAAAACTAGAGTTCAAATAAATAATATGTGTATGGTTGAAGTTTCCTTGGAAAGGAACTTGGGGTACACATCTTGTGAGGGGACCCACATGGCATGTGGTCCTTCTCCACTGATGGGTTGTTTCCCTTGAAGTAATATAGCTCCATCCAATGAAATATTAAATTATATATAGGTGGACTATATGGTGTGTCTAGGATAATCGGGACCTAGGCCTTGTCCTACTCACCATATCCATGTATTGGACCTTGTTTCCATGTAATCGGGTACACATCCTTGTAGCATGTCATGTACTTCCACACAAATTCCTACCCTTGTGATCCATCACATGTATTTTTCAACCAGGAATGGGTACAGAGTGTGTCAGAGAGATTACATGACATGTTGTCCTTAGTATTTCCAAAACCCTAGATACCGCCTCTTAGTGGGCTACATACCACATGTTGATCCCATTAAATTGCATACAGTTGAGTTTTTCTCACTAGATATATATTTCTAGTCTTTTCTCCTTGAATCTACTTGATTTTCCATATATATATAACCTTGAATCATCCTAAAACTCATAGATCTAGTTATAGAATGTGCATCTCAGTAGTTGGTCACTGGAAAATGGCCTTCATTTGTCCGTTAAGGTTTTTATTCCCATTACTCACACCACTAATCATTCTACGATTGATTTCTTGATCTAAGACCATCAATAATATAATCCAAGCATCACAATGATCTGAGATGTATTCTTGGATCATTAATCCAATCATTCTTCATGAAAACTGCTATGAATACGGTGGGTTCGATCATGATTAGTACCACTAGGAAATTGTCAAAGCAAGATCGTGGGGTCCAATCAGTGAAGAACACAGAGAAATAAGGGGAAAAAGCACCATAACAAATTTTTAAACATCATTTTACAATCGTTCCTAGACAAAGATCAAGAACAAGGATCCCAGTGTTATATAATAATTGAAAATAATTAAATTCCAAAACTTAGGTTTATAGTAAGGCTGCAAACAAGGGTGCGGATCAAAGAATGACAATTGATCTACTCATCTATTTAATCAAAGGGCGTAAAACACAAATTGAAGAGTCATACCTAGTTTTGGATTGTTCATTGATAAAGAACACATCTTCCAATGATTTTAGATATATCGTTGTAGTCGTTGCCTCCTGATATTCCCTGTTCTAGAGTTATGTATCCATTCGATGATATTTTCCAATGGAGGATGGAGAAATAGCTCTGAATTTCTCATAGGGTTTATGAGACTAAACCTAGAGATATCATCATGAATGTATTGATATATATTTTATCCATTTAATTTAAATGTGTTAATTTTATTATTTATTAATTACATAATTCATTAAACGTACCTAAAATGAGGATGGAGTCTGAATGCCACATGCTGACTCATTTTATGTGGTGCTAAGGGTAAAAACCATGTTTCGGACTCAATAGTGGTATCGTATTTCGGATCTAAGATACTATTTAAGAGTTATCCAAATTTCTTTATGAATTTTCATGCACACAATATAAAATATATTTAATATTAATATGATATTATTTTTTGGAAAACTGGACCATGGATTCACATGAAGTCTCAGCACCATGCTCTAGAAATATATATACAAATATTTCAATGTCTTGTAAGGAAAACACATGGTCTCTATATCATTTCCACCTTAAATATTTTCATGCATTAAAAAACTAGAAAAAATAACTTGGAATAATGAGCTCGCACTTGCCTCTCCCACTCCCAGAAACTCTCATGTGGGTTTTTGTGTTTCCACAACATGTGAACCAAAAGGACAGTATGTTCATGTAGGGTCCTCTTATGAAGATCATTGATCTCCACTAGGTGTTCCACAAAGGATTCTCAATCCTCGATTTTCATCTCACCCCAATCAATGAAATGAATGGGTGCATGCATGTGTTGCCTCAGCTGTGACACATAGAAGACATCGTGCACCTACACCAGCTGTGGGGGTAAAGAGAGGGGGTAAAGAGGCACTTCAATGCTATGAACAATCATGTACAGGCCGATGAACCTTGAGGATAGCTTACCTCCCCATCCAAACATCTAAAATCATTGTCATGGATATTCTCTTTAGGGAAACATGGCCTCCCTAATCAAACTCCAAAGGCCTAAGATAGTGATTCGTATAAGATTTCTATCTTATATAGGTTGTCCTCATCTGATCAAAGATGACATGGAAATTCAATACCGTCACCTACACCATCTCTATTACCACAATATATGACTCATCAATCTCCATCCAAATCAAGGGTGACTCGTAGGGTCTCCCATAAATGTCCCCAAAAGGTTAAATGATGATCGTAATGAGGTAGTTGTTGTATGAAAATTATACCAATAGAAGTTGATCCTCCTAGCTCCTACTAAATTCTAACATGAATTCCATTAGAATAACCTCTAATATAAGGATAGTGCACTCGATCTCCCCATCGATTTTGGGGTGAAATATTGTAATCATCGAAATATGGCTCCCAAATTCCTTCTACAGGCCTCTCCACAATCGTGACATAAACCACATGTCACGATCAGAGACAATCATCAAGGGAAACTCACAAAGGAAAACTATCTCCCTTACGTACAACTTCCCCAAACTATCCATCGAACTCTACTCTCTAATAGAAAGTAAGAGCACTGAATTCATGAGTCATTTAATTATCAACTAGATAGATTCATGGCCTATCTCTATGTGTGGTATCTCTATGAAAAATTCTTTGGATATTTCGTCCCACTTACACTCTTGGATATCGAGGGGCTGAAAAAAACTACCAAAACATGGTGCTCTACCTTCACCTACTAACATATGAGGCACTGAGAGACAAACTCAATTATGTTTCATCTTATTCCAAACAACCAAAATGTCTGATAGAGGTATTTGTACATCTTCCCAACACTGGGATGTACATCTAGGGGAGAATTTTGGAACTCCCACATCACCTCCTCACATATCATGACTCCAACAAGTGTTCTCCCCTGGAACAACATGATGTGATTCCCACCTTTATTATATCAATCATGCAAGTCACCTATGGATATATGATCACATAAGACCTCACAGTCGATATCTTATAGCTAGGAATATCTCTGACAGTCGAGGAGAAAAGGATTTAACATCATCCACTGTAGAAAAGATATACCTTCCTGCACAACTAGTTTCAACAGCAGGGAAGCTAACTATACGAACCCGCATCTTCATTTTAGGTATGGATCTTGATTTAGAGTTGTTTTTTAGGAAAAGGAAGGAAATAGAATTTTCTAATTACACGTTGTGTACTTATGAGTACACATTGTGTACCCGGTTTCTGCATACTGCTATTTACTAGTCGTGTAATGGCTGAGTACATGGCCGTGTGGTGACCTAGAAGACCGCTTATGGTGGGGGCTGGTTAAGGATACTACATGGTGTGTACATTTAATGAACATTATGTGTATTGGTGCATTAGAATCCCATCGATGAGTTCTCAAAACCCCTAGAGACTTTCTTCTTGATTCTTCCTCTCTCATGATTTATTCAAGTTTGGGGGTTTTTCACCCTTTTGTAGATCTATGATGATCTAGGTCAATTCAAGGGCTGACGTTCAATTATATCGATCATACAACATTGAGGTAGGTGTTTTGTACCTTTCGTTGTTCGTCTTTGGATTATATATGCTAAAAGTGTCATATACACACGTTTGGGGTATTCGTGTTTTTAAATTAAACCATATTTATTACTTGTTATGGTTTGGTTGATTGATAAAGGGTGGTTTCATATGTGTAAGTTTAAATACCTTGGTTATGGGACACCATGTGGGTGTGTTTCCCTTGTTTGACTATTTATGGTCATTTGGTCTAGGTTTCCTATTAGAATTTCCTTGTTTTCCATGCCTTGTTTTGTTAGGATGAAGTTACTTATTATATGAGATGCCTATGATATGCATTGTGGAAGTTTGATCAAGGGGGATTTGACTGTGAGAGCTTCCCAATGTAGGGTTATTTATGTATGTTTTACTATTATATTGACCTAGGGGTATTGAGTGTGAGAGCTTCCAGGTGGTCGTCGACCCAAGGGTTTGTACTATGAGAGACATCCATGTGGTTGTTTATAATTTATTGATGCTATGTTGACCAAGGGGTATTGACCGTGAGAGATGCCCAGGTGGTCATTTGTAAATAACTAGTGCTAAGTTGGACCAAAGGGGTTGGACCATGAGAGCTTCCCAGAGGGTTGTTATTAAATGAATTTTTGTTATAGTAGACCGGGGAGATTAGACTATGATAACTTTACCTAAGGGTCCCTATTGAATAATTGAATGATTGTGATGAGTCTTTCAAGCCCAAGCACAAGCTTAGACTCGATCTTACTTGATTGTTTAGATGGTCTTCTGAGACATCTATTTAGTTACTATTACACAGGGGATATAGATCTTAGGCTATATCCTAAGATTTCAGGATTAAATGGATTGGATAACAAATGTAAATAGATGTAATTAAAAATTGTATGATTGTTTACTTTAGAGTACTTCTTAGTTTATTGCTTCATTTCTGCATATTACCTGCTATATATATTCACAGATAGTTAGGCGCATATCTTTTGGTGGTTACCTATTGGGATTCGTCTCACACCATTTTTTGGTAATTATTAGGACCCAAACAGATTATATGGTTGCAATTATATATAAGGTAAATCACCCTTCTTCATCAGGTACTTGATTGTTGTTGGAGCTAGAGAGCATGGGACAAATATGAGGCTTGCGATGCTGCTAAAGTTTGCTTTTTTTCTTTTGTACTTTGGTTTATGTATATCATTCTATAATTCTGACTTGTTTGGATGTTTTCTTAGACACATGTAAAATGGATCATATATATATATATATATATATATATTGTGTCTTCTGTTGTATTTAATTTTAGTCTTTCGCTATTTATTTATGTTTGGTATTACTGCTTACGTTATTGTTTACTATTTGTTATCCACTACGTATACCTAGCCGATGAGGTAATATTTTTCCCATTATCACACCTTGGCCCTCACTACTAGTTGGAAGCCTCTAGGGTTTGAGGAAATGCACTTGAGGTTATGTGACCAACCGGGTTCGGGGAACCTCTGGGCGGCACACGGATCTGGGATGTTACACCAAATACGTCAAAACCTCCTACACCAGAATTTTCTTGGACTTCCTACTAAGTGAATATGCTACAATGTTTCCCTTTATTGGTGTACTGAATATCATAATTTCATAGTTCTTCCTGAATTCCAGCAATAATTATTATCTTAGGTTCATTAATCTCTATGTGAATATGTACATGAGACTATAGTGGTCTTATTAAACCAAAAAACACTCCCCCAAAAGGTAGTGCTCCACATCCTTAAGGGGAATACTACCAATTCAAACTCTAGTTCATGAGTTTCATAGTTTTTCTCAAGGGTTATTAACTATCTCATCTTGTATGAGATAATTGTTTACCACAACATTTACACACAATTGAGAAAAACTCTTGTGAAATCTCAATACACTACAAAATAAATGACTTCATCTACCAGTATCAATACTGAGGCACTCGATAGCTTGAGCCTCAACTCATCAAATTCCCTCTAGGGACTCTCATACCTGGTAAACTGCTTCCCTTTCCATGTCATGGTGGTCAAAAGGGATTTGATTTTGGATAATCCGTCCAAAAGCCTTATGTAGTACCCCTCCATGACATGAATGATCTGTACCTATGACATGCTCTTGAGTGTCTCTCAAGTAAGTATGGAATCAATCTTCACTGGGTCCATAGATAAAACATTTTTATAAATTACATTCACTAGAAAGTGAACATCATGAATCCATAAATAGCACTTTGAGAGCTTTCTGTAAACCTGGTGCTCTCGAAGAAAATCTAGAACTATCCTCAAGTTCTTTTCAAGTTCCTTCTATGGTGAAAAGTAGATGATTATGTCATCCACGAAGGGAAAAAAGGTCAATGTATGGTAGTAAATCCTATTTGATTAAATCCATAAACATGGTGAGGGAATTCATCACACTAAAGAGTATCACTATGAACTCATAGTGTCCATGGCAACATCGGAATTCCAAATTTAAATTATTAGCCTCAAGAACCCTCATCTAGTGGTTCCCATACCTAAGACCAATATTTTAGAACCATCTCATAGCTCCCAAGTAGTCAAATAGGTCATTAATCCTCAAAAATGGGTACTTTCTCTTAATCAAAGCCCGGTATAGGCAGTGGTAATCCATGCAATGTTGCAAACTACCATCCACCTTTTTCATGAACATTGGAGCTGCCAAGGGGGCACACTCGGTTTGAAGTAACCCTTCTCTCAAATTTCCTCCAACTTCAATCATATATCCCATAGCATGGTAGAGACCATACAATATTCCTTAGATGATATCAGAGTAGTGCGAAGATTCATGTCAATATAAAAATCCAACTCCCACCTTAGAGATAGTCCTAAAACATCTTCGGGGAATACATCCATATAATCCTCCACAACTAAAGGAACCTAGAATCCCAAATAGACTGACTCACAAAGGGTTGTACATAATATATGACTGGTGATGGGTTGGATCCTCCTACTTGAAAACCCACTTTCCTGTCATGAGATCAATGTTGCTAGAAAAGGAGAATCTTTTCCCATCAGTGCATAGGCATGAAACATGTTTGTGGTGATAGTCAATCAAGGCTCAAACCATCAGTAACCAATCGATTCACAAGATAGTGTCATATTGTTCCATGTTTATGAAAAAAATTCACCACATGAACCTCTATCCACTAATATATTGCTCAACCTTCTAGAAGATAAAACATACAAAAGAAGAATTATCTATAGTAACATTAAGATGAAGCTACTGGGCCAGCGCCATGACTGGGAGCTCCAACTCTCACACCAAGATTATAGAGATAACGGAATGACCAGAAAATGTGTCTAATAACCCTAAAGAAATAGTATAAAACACATATATTATACCACATATCATCTCATGTGTTGTTGGATCATAGAAATCTAAAGTCTTCAGCTATCCATAACCCCGACAGCCAGCCCCCTGCGCCTAACTTGGGCCTCCTGGTGGTGGTGGTGAAAGGATCTCATAATGTAGTCCACCAACCATAGCTCATCCTACTCCTCTACCAGGTATTCCTCCCAAGGGTCCACCATTTACTTTCATGGGATATCCCTAATCATGGTGTTGCATCTTCCATAGTGTTCTATCAATTATCTACAACTGATTATCAGTTAGTCAGGTCAGGTAGTCACATGACATGTGACCTCTCCCATCATAAGTAAATCACCTTCCCAATCTAGTTTGACTTGGTTCTTTGTGTTTTCCCTAACCATGTGCCTATTTGAGATCGCATAAAGTTCCCCTATGTCTAGATCCTGGTGCTTGGCATCTACTAGGTGTTACAGACGACTTAGATCTGTGGAATCCACTACCATCTACAGCTATCTAGAGTCCCTATGATAGAAACTGATTTTTAACTGATTCTCAATATAACACCCAAAAATAGGTGGGGATTCACAAGGGTACAACACTGGCTTGAATATCTCTATGGAGTCCCTTTTACCTTTCATGGATATAGTCATCATGGATCATGTCAATAGAGTATCTCATAAGGTATGTGAACCTCGTTGTATACTCATCCACAATCTTTCCTCCCTAATACAGCTCCATAAGATCCTATATCCAAACTGAGCGCATACAGGAGGGGTAGTACTCCTCATGAAACATCGATTATAAGTCATACAATGAGAGTGTCGACTCATCACTCATCTATGTAATGAGGCTCCCCCAAAACCCAGTTTCTCAATGGAAGATGATAGATTTTAGTGAAACAACTTGATATTTTGGTGTCCAAACAAGGCTGAAGATATGGACCACTAACTCTATCTAATCCCTTGAAATCTAAAAATCTAGCTTGCTGGAGAACCTTAGTGGTCTCTGATGCTATAACTCACAGAGAACTATAAGCCCGCATGAATCCTTGGACTACTCTACTGGGATGATATGCTGCTCGATAGGGGATGTGCTACTACCTTCCCACCTAGAGGAAGGGGTTCATGGGATGGACCATTAACTGAGGATTCCTCTCTCATCTGATCCTATTTATTAACTGGATATGGTATCTTTCTTGGCTGTCATTGTGAAGGCATCCTGGAAATTATCAAGGAGTATTGTGATCAGATGAAAATATATATATATAACAACAATGGGGAGATGAATCAAGAAGTATAGTCAAAGACTCAATCCTCTATGATGCAAGTACCAGTTATCCCTATAACAAATGTCATTGATTGGAAATTTCATAAGTAGGTAGTCAGGGTCATGGTGAATTGATACATTGGTCGCCACATAGTCACTGGATTCCTTGGCCTAACAGTCTCAATCGATACACCTTGACACTGTTTCCTTAAACCCAACCAAATCCCCATAAGTTGATATGTTCAAATAACATCCCAATTAATGATCTTTCTCAGATAAAAATATTTCATGACCCAACCTATATCAAGGTTCGAGTAGAAAATATCCTTATCCAACCTCCATATTCTAGGGGGTGGAGATAAGCTTTGAAGTCATAAATAACTTGGGGAGGAATTTTCCTAAGTACATGTACACACACTTGACCATATCGATGAAAAATTAAATAGGGGAATAATAAAATATAAAAAAACTTCTATAAAGTAAACCAAACATGCATGAACTTCTAGACAGTACAAATTTGCACTAGTGTAACTGAAAAAGAAACAGGGGAAAATAAATTCCCAACTAGAAATATGTCCCAATCTGATAGAACAATGGGAAAGTAAACTGCATAAAGGGATACAAACTCTTATATCCCAAGCTACAATCACCGTACAAGGTCTAAGAACCCTATATCCCTATGCCTCTATGAAGCATGGTTAATCTATCTATCATCTATAAAATACACAATACATGCAGAAAAATCCCATGCAGGGGTGAGTATGTACATAACCAGTAGGAAACCCCAAATGATGAAGGGGGAGTAGTAAGTGATACAATATAAATATAATGGTAATAGATGAAAGGTATAGTGAAAGAGTATAGCTCAACCCAACAAAGAGTGAATGTAATCTCCTTAAAATACAAGAGGATAAACACAATGAGTAGATGAACTAACCATCGAGTCATCACCACCTATATTATGAGAGTAGACTCATCCAAATACAAGAATGTTAATATAGAAAGAACATGTAATTCCATGTGATGCTTCACCTATTCTAGAAGGGGAGTAAACAAAACCAAGGTGTGGATATAGAAGATAAATATATATTCTCAACAAAATAATCCCAAATGAGAGAGTAAGGGATATCCATATCATAGATCATCCTTGGAAGAAGAGTATCCAATTGTTTCAAAATTCCATCAATGGTTCCCAAAATCTTATAGGACTGCCTAGAAGTAACCATTCATGTCAAAACATGTCTTTTTACCATTCAAAACTATTGGCGGAGTACATATTCGAAGTACAAAACTCGTTCCCTACTACATCATGGGGGATTCCACTTTGAATGCATCGAGGACCCATTGCCCAGCTCAACTGGAGGGTACCACTCAGAAATACTCTATAGATCATGTGTGATCATGACCATCATCAGTCATTACATCAATAGGTGTCATTCTTCGAACATTTCACATCATTTATCAAAATCCACAACCGAGGGAACACACATGATCTATATGGAAAAAAATCTTGATTGGATACTCATGGTCCAAAATATAATTTCAAACGAAGGAGATACAAATTTTAGAAGTTTCCTCATAAAGGGACTAGGGTTATATGGCATGTGAGGGGACACACATGGTGTGTGGTCCCACTACATCACCTGGTCATGTCCCTAACAAGAACATAGCTCCATCCCATGTAGTAGTACATGTTATGTAGGTGGAATAAATGGAATGTCTAGAATAACTAGGAATTGGGACATGTCCTGATTATCGTGTTTGTATACCAAACCCTATTTCTGTGTACTCGAGTACGCCTCTGTGTACCTAGCAGTGTACTTACATACAATTTATAGCTTGTTTGATCCATCACACAAGTTGTTCAAATGGGAATAGGGACATGACAAGTAAGAGGGATTACAAGTTGTTTCTTCCTTAATATTTACATAAACCTAGTCACTACCATTGAGTGGATACATGCTTTGTGCTCATCCCTGAACATGGAATGTTGTGGCGTTTTCTCCAGATTTTGAGATCCATCATTTTCTCTATGAATCTTCTTGATCCATTGTAGATGTCACCTTTAATCAGCCCAAAACTAATGGATATTGTTAGATATTTAAGATCTCAACCATCTCTCAATGGAAAACCCCCTACATTCATTTTTTAGGGTTACACCACTCCTTCTTCATGCTATTGACCCCTATATGATTGGTTTATTGATCCTAAACCATCAAAAGGATCATCCATGAATTGCTATGATACGATATTTATTCTCGGTTCATTGATCCTTTCCTTGTTCACAAACCACTATGAATATGTGGGGGTCTGATCAGGCTTGGTACCACCTGGCACTACTTGAACTGGACGCGAGGTCCAATCAATGATGAATGCAAAGAAACATGGGGGGAAAATCATCACAAAATATGTTTAAACATCATTGGTCAAGCGTTCATGGTCAATGATCAAGAACTGAGATCCTAGGGTCCGATAACTATTAAAAATAACTAAATTTGAGTACCCAGGCACTTGAAAAGGATACGAACAATGGTGTCAATAAAAAATACAATAGATCTACTTAATTATTTAATTTCAGGGTGTAAAAACAATAAATGGACATTTTTACTAGGTTTTGAATCATTTATTCATGAATAACATGTATGCCAATGATTTGAGAGATGTCATTATCATCACTGTTTCATGATCATCTGTGATCTATAGTTCTATCATATTTTGATGAAATTTTCTAATGGAGGGGGTATGAAGAGCTCTAGATTTATCCCAATGGCTATGATACTAACCCAGGAAAGATCCACCTATCAGTATTCTTATAGATTTTATCTATTGCATTAAAATAAATAAATTAACTAATTTATTAATTAATTTTCTTTCATAACATACCACCACTATGTGGGGAGTCTTAATAACCTAAACAGACTCTGTTTAAGTCAAGTGTAGGGTACAAATAACTTTCCAAATATAATCGTGTTCTCTGATTTCTAATCTGAGCTACCAATTATGAGTTATCACATTTTCTTTAAGAAGATGAATATGCACAATATAAAATATATATAATATTATTATAAAATTAATTTCAGGCTCATCGGGCCTAATAATTGAATTATTCCTTAGTTCCAATCTCTGTAAATATATATTGAAATTTTTCAATGTCTTAAAAAGAATAAACAAGATCTCTATATATCAAAGAAGAG
Source organism: Viscum album (assembly GCA_963277665.1). NCBI lineage: Eukaryota > Viridiplantae > Streptophyta > Magnoliopsida > Santalales > Viscaceae > Viscum > Viscum album. The sequence continues at coordinate 409,324,113 of OY728161.1, read as the reverse complement.
GTAATCGTCTTTACTGACCCTTTAAATTTAATTGCATCATCTAATTCCTCCTAATCTATTTTACTCATCATAAAATAATAAATCTAGTAAATTAAATATATTTATATATTATTATCATTATGGTAATACCATTTTCCACCACTTTCTCATCCTATAGAAAGAGGAAATATCCCTTGTGCTTACATACGACTTACCATATCCACATTGTAGTTTAATTCATTTTTCAAAACCATTTTATTTGAATGGTTATAAATATGGAACTAATTAATATATATGATCATTATGAAATAATTATGGTCATTGAAATATAATATACCATTTACCTTTTAGCCCTTCCTCTCATTAATAAATTATAACATCGCTCATGTGTGCATTTGGACTATCACCTCCATAGATAAATGTGATTCTTTTTTCATGTCTTCCATTTGAGGATGATAATAAATAACTATATATAGAATATACATGATATTTATAAAATTATTAAAATTACATGTTTCTGAACCATGAGAATGATACAATATCTTATGTTGTTTAATCGAAACATTTATCAAAAATGAAATAATTAACACTTGAAAATCGTGATTTTAATACAGTTTTATTAATAAACATTTTTTGAAATGTTATATGTTAATAATATATGATATTATAAGTATATATATGTTTCAATCATATAATTATAATATATTTAAATTTATTAAACATGAGGTAAAAATCACTTACAAAGCATGTCAGACCTAAGGTAGGGGTTCTTCATCTCAATATTATTTCATTATGATGTGATTGATTTTATATATATAGTTGTGTTTATGAGGTGTATATACTTCCAATTTGACATGTTATATAATTTATCCTTAGTAATTTGAGTTAATTTATGTTATAACTCAAATTATTTCACCCAATGTGTTTCGATTAAAAACATACCAAAGCAGTAAGGGTTTCTTTCACAATCTCATCCCTATTCTAGGTTATTTATGTTTATGATTATATTTATTCAAATTATATGATAACTATATCCTTAAAACCTATATATATTCTTATAATATGGTTATTATAGTTATTTTTATTTATATATACCATATTCTTCTCATGGGTATCTAAATTATTGAGAAAATGTTTTTATAGAGTGGTTCAACATATTTCATTTGGGGTCAAAAAAAGTTATTTTATGTCCATGCTCTTAAAAATTGATTTATGGAAATTGTTAATGTACATAATATGTTTTAAAACAATAATTTTATTACCTTTTAATTTATTTATAATTGTTAATGTGTAATATTTTTAATGAAACTTTAACATCTCGACCTGAACCATCAGGACTAAGCTGGAAGGTCACATGGCCTCATGCATGCCTCCTTCTACGCAAGAAGATACTGAATAGGAATGAGGGTATATGTCTCTCAATGGGGAGACTATACCCTTACTATCTTATCATAGGATCTATAATAAATAAATAAAAAATTTAATTAATAACTAGAGTAACATTTGAAAACTAAATAATCTCATACGCATCGTATAACAAATGTTCCTCTCAAAGTGGAAAGAATATCTAGTGTAATAAGAAGATAAAAATTTAAGAAAAAAATAAGGACCACTGGTGTCCATATTGATCTTAAAGAAGCTCCATATCATCCAATATTATATCCACCATAAGTTTATATCGCTTTTTGGGTCTCTAGTAATGAAATATATAGATACACTGAAATTCTCGAGTAGGGTGTGAGTAAAATATTCAGTAGGAAAACACTAATACATTCTTAACATGGTGTTCTAATGAATAAAAGTGTATTCCACAATATAATAATTTATTAAAAGAATAATAACACACAATACTAAACTAAAATAGAATTTTCTATCCAATCCTCCACAAACCAATGGTATTACCTGCTTCAACTCCACATCAAAAGGATATCAGGAAGGTGTCCATAGTTGAAAAACTAGATAGTGGGCCAATGAAATTATATCATGATGGCCTCATGGAATCCTGCATACCTGCAAGCCGGAAAATTTTTCTCCTGAATTATGTCATGTTTCTCAACTTATAGGAATCGATAGCTACTTGATATAATTCTAGGCCTACAAAAATAGATATTTGGAATATATTAATTGAGTAGATCCTCAACATGGATCCATAAAAACATCATATCTCTGTTGGAACCACGACCATTCTATGTAAGAAATGCATTTTGATTTGTGTTTGTTTTCAATACTCATTGGATGTTCAGAATGTTTTCTAGGAAAGGGATCATACAGTTCAAGCGGACAACAGTGTTGAAGGTGACATCATTTCCTAGTGTTTGCCAAAAAAAATTCCCTAAAAATCGTAAAATAGAGAAATGTGTGTTTTGTAATGTAAGTTTCCTGAAATATTGTATTTTCTTGGAAAATTGTATGCAAATCATGTATCGGGATTAGAATGTCAAAAAATTTCAAAGGTACAGGCTGCGCAAAAAACCTGGAGATGTGCGTGGAAAATAGTTCCTGCACGAAAAGTATTGTGTGCAGAATGAGAGGTTTTGTGCGCAACAATGTGTTTTTCGTGTGGGGTTCGACAACGCCTATAAATAAGAGGTGACCCCCCTCATTCAAAACAACTTGATAATTAGAGAATATCTGAGTTCTGATGCACGTAAAAGTTGCGCGAAAAGGGAGTTGGGCGAAAAACATAGAGCTACGTGGAAAATTTAGGGTTGCGTGGAAAAGCCAGAGTTGCGTGAAATATTACTGTTGCATGGAAAATATTTAAACTAAAAGAAAAAAAATTACCATTTCACGTAAAGTATGAAGTTATGTGAAATATTTTTTGTGCAAAAAGAAACTATTGCGCACAAAAGTGATATCTTACATGAAAAGGGTAGGTGTTTCATGCAATTGTCAGTGTAACCTGTTTTCATGTTCTGAATACCCAATTTAGGGGTTCAGTGCTTTCAAGTGCATCATTTCAAGACATCAATCCAAGAAGGGTCTCATGATGAATAAAGAAAAAGACTTCAATTAAAATATATTGAAGAGACCTTCAAGTCAATAAACTGAGTTTGTCTTCTCTCAAGGTAGTGAGCTAGGGGGAGTCGATGGAAGTGATCGGAGGGACATGGTAAGCTACCACTAAACCTTTATAAAGGAAGTGTGTCTGGAATAGAGTTTCTATGAACAAATCTTGTAATCTGAAAACTAGTAAATATTATTGTATTTAGGTATGACCGACACACTATTGTCGTATTCTCCTTGGATGTAACCCTTTGTGGTGAACCAAGTAAAAGTGTTTTGTCTTCTCCCTACTTTCATTTGTTTGAAAATTTTACAAGTCCCTAACAACATGGGAACAAGATCCACAAGTTTTAAAAGAAAAATTTGACACCCTAATTCACCCCTCCTCTCTCAGGGTGTTTCGGGGTCCTTCAAGTGGTATCAGAGCGAGGTTGTTGATGTTTGATTTGTCTTATACCATCATCGAGAATTATTCTAGTGTTATGGGAGCCCATCTCTTTGATGGAAGTAATTTTCAGATTTGGAAGAACAAAATGAGATCCCATTTAAGATCCCTTGCAATGGAAGTCATATTTTCCACTGTGCAAGGTATACATGTTACTGATCCAACGGGGCTGGCTATGACTGATGTAGATAGGAAAATTCTTGATGCAGATGCTAAAGGACAGAATACTCTCACCATAGCCCTTTCTGATTAGATATATCTAAAGGTGATGAGATTCACCTCATCAAAGTCCATGTGGGATAAAATAGAAAATATTTATGAAGGAGATAGCAAAGTGAAGGAGGTAAAACTAAAATTCATGCACAATAGGTTTGATGATCTGAATATGCATCCTGATGAGAATGAAAACTCCTTCTTCAATCGAATTACTGAAGTGGTTGGAGAAATTTGGGGTCTAGGTGAAGAAATCAAAGACATTGACATTGTGAAGAAAATATTGAGAAGACTTCCACCATTTTATAATGAAAAGGTTTCAGCCCTTGAGGAAAAAGACCTTTCAAAACTTTCTCTGGATGATCTACTAATCAGCATGGTGTCATATGAAATGAGAGTCAAACCAAAAGATGTTACGACTCGAGTGAGCAAGGAAATGGCACTAAAATCCATGGAGAAACTGAAAATTTAAAAATATATTAGTGTTTAATTTGATAAGGAAAAATAAATTCTCTCTCTCATTTCCAAGAAGCTTTACAAGGGAAAAGGAAAATTCAAAGGGAAGTTACCTCTAGCATACTTTCATTGAGGAAAAGTTTGCCACATTGCCTCTAAGTACTTAAGAAAGATTGATGATGAAGATAGAGATTCTGAAAACATTGAGAAGACTCAGAAAAGGTTCTCAAAAAAGGGAGACTTCAAATATATAAAGAAAGTATCGAAGAAGAGTTTTTTCTGTGAAGAAGAAGATAATTATAATTAATTCTATGAAGAAGAAGAACCAGAATTTAAAACTAGAAATCATGCTTCCATGATGGCCACTGTTGAAAAATCAGAAGATAATGGTGGAGGAAATCAGTTGAAAACTAGTTCCAATCCTGATTTGCAACATAAGGATTATTTTAGTAAGAATAAGATTAAATTTAAGAGTTGAAATAAGTGGAAATCAATTATAGAAGAAGCAACTTAATATTTTGATCAACTCGAAGATGAAATTTAATGACTAGATTAATTTTTGAAAGTACAGTGTAAAATTCTTGAAAGAAATGATGATGTAGTGGATCTGAAGTTGATAATTGAAGAGTAGGAAAAGGTCATCAATGACCTCACCTCTAGACTAGAAGAAATTCCAATAATACTGAGGGTCTTGAGGAGGAATTTTTTACTCTTAGGATTAAACTTGAGAGTGAATCAATTTCAAAATAATCAAGGAAGAAAATATAATTTGGACGGTTCTTAGATACTAAGCTATTGGAGAGAGAAAAACGTGGCTCTAATGGAGTTGAAAAGATTTTGAGTGATCAAAGTCCCACTTCCATGGGAAATAGTGGAATCAGTTGTGAGGCTGAATCATCAAATGTTGCACACAAAGGGGACCAAAATAAAGGTGAGCTGAAAGTGGGTCATAGAGAAAAGTCACCTGAAGTGCTGAAAAAGAAACCTCCAATTCAATCTGAAAGAATAATTGAAGACTATACTCAAACCTATAGGAATAAGGGGAACTCAAACTATTATCCCACAGAAGAAGGAATGAGATAAACAAAAGTGAGAAGACATTTCCTCTCATGAAGTGTCAGTTCTGTTGATATTTGGTCCATACCATTTCTTATTGTGAATGGGAAAGAATCTATTTGAATGGAGAAGATATGGGAGTTCAACAATGGAGAAAAAATTCATATCCTAATTCTTTTAGAAGAAATAGTTTCTATGGATATTGTTTTCATTATTCTAACTTTTTCCATAAGGTCATTGATTGCAGGTAGATGAGGGACATGGACACCTCATACTAGAGTCTGAGACAAGTCAAATCTCATCAGCAAGATAGTATTGCTCTTACAAACAGGTTTTCTCCTCTAGGAGAAGATTTTGACTATGAATAACCAATGTACATAGAAGATATAATTGAAAGGAAATTAGTGTTGTACACTCAATCCAATGTCTCATGGAAAGAAAAGAAGAAAATTGAGAAATCCAACCTTGTATAGGTGGCCCTCAATGCTAAAAAAGAAACAGCACCTGAATTCTATATAGTGGTTGTTCATCTCATATGACAGGTAATGCAGGCCTGTTAATGGATGTCGAAAGGAGGGTTGATGGAACATTGCAGTTTGGTAATGATGGAGATCTAAAAATCAAAGGTAGTGGAAGTAATGAACTAGCTAATGGAGAGCTAAAGAAAACTAAATTCCTTTATGTAGATGGCCTACATCATATTCTCCTTAGCGTTATTCAACTCTGTGACTCAGGATATATAGTTAATTTTAATTCGAAAGGCTGCACTATAAAATAAAAGACTGGAAATTCTCTTATGAAGGGATGTAGAATAGAAGGAAACCTATATCAGGTTGATAGTAAAGAAAACATTTTCTACATGACTATTAAGGAAGAAAATAGTCTATGGAATAGGAGATTGGGGCACATTAATCAACAGAACATGGAAAAAATTTCAAAACATAATATTTTCATAGACATTCCCAACCTGAAGTGTGAACTTGAAAAGTCTTTTGATGCTTACATTTGGGGGAAGATGGTCTATAGTTCATATCATCCAAAGAAGAAAAGGGAATCTCATCTTCTTGATATCATTCATACAGATGTATGTGGGCCGATAAATGTTTCCAGAACTCATAGAGAAAGGTACTTCATCCTTTTCATTGATGATTACAGTATAATGGAATGTGTAACGTTTATACACAGGAAACGACAAGTTCTTTACTACATGAAAACATACCAACGAATCTCCAAGAATGATACTGGATGAACAATCAAAGTGTTTTGATCTGCAAATGGAGGGGAATACATGTCCATTGAATTTTAAAATTGCCTGGAGAAGCACGGGATAAAACATGAGGTAGATTGTGTGAGAACTCCACATCAAAATGGAGTTTTTGAGTGTAGGAATCAACAAGTGAACAGCATGGAATGAACTATGCTGATTGAGAATCGTATTCCAAAACATTACTGGAAAGAGGTCGTTCAACATGCAATGTATATTCAAAATCAAATAGGGATTTATATGGGTGATACGAAGACACCATATGAATTATGTCATGGAAGGAATCCCTCTTTGATATACTTTCATCTTTTTGGAAGTAATTGATTCATCATAAACAAAGAAGGAAATCAAGGGAAGTATAGTGACAATGTGGATGAAGGAATTTTCCTTGGATACTCAATGAACAACAAAGCCTACAAGTGTTTCAAGAAGCACCTAGGAAGGATTGTAGAAAGCATCAATATTAACATCATTAAAAAGAAAACAACAAATGCTTCAATGATTTCATATGTATGCGGATGTGATAGAAAATGAGGAAGAAAGTGAACGTGGAGTGAATGAAAATATAGAAATTGAGGATGAAGTAAAAAATACTCAGGATTCACATCATGATGTTGACTTAGAAGAAGAATCTGAAGAGGAAACCAAGGCTAGAGAGAATGTGGTTGAATCTTGAAGGAGGAATCAAAGAGCCGAAATTGATCAATCCAACATTATTTCGGATTGGACTTCATCCACACAAACATGTATAATGAGGAACAACACACAATATTCATTTCTATCAGTTGTGCAACAATCCTCATTTGAAGAAGCTGCAACAGATGAATCATGGGCGAATGCCACGAATGAAGATTTAGATCAGATTGATAATGTAGCACCCTCAGTTTGAGTTATGTGGCCTTTTTTTATTCATTTTTATGTGTTTAAAGTGAATGGGATGAGTTTAGAAGAGGTTGGGAGAGTTTGGAATGGTTTTGAATGAGTTTGGGGGATTTTCTATGGGTGCACGGTTTGAGCATGGCTAAGGGAAACCGTGTGGATGCTCCAGGAAACCGTACAGGGGGAGATAGTAGGCTTCGTACGGCCTGTGCACGGTTTTCCAAACCATGCGAGGAAACCCTATAGACCCTCCCTCTTGAGGCAGTAGTGTGTTCACGGTTAGCGCACAGTTTTCCAAACCGTGCAGGCTAACCGTGCGTCCACTTAAAAGTTTGGGTTTTTAAGTCCGGTCTCCCTCGAGCTTGACCTAAAATTCTCCAAACATCCTCCCACTCATGGCTCACTCAGTTTATTCAATTCATAGGGAGTGGAGGATCTTTCCCACTCATTTTGGAAGCATTTTGAAGAGGGTTTTTGGTGTTTTGAAGGTGATTTCTCTCGGGTAAGACTTCTCTCATGGTTTCCTTGTGTTTTCCTCTAGATCTATGCCTCTCCCTTTCTTAGTTTTCGAGATAAATGTTTTTTGTGTAGATATAGGGTTTTGGTTTCCTTTAATGATGATTTTAAGGCTTGTGGATGTTAGGGAAGAGGATCTAGAGAGGTTTTGGTGGTGCGTTTGCCGGATTGGAGGTGCGGTTTCCTGTGGGTTGATTTCTTGGGAACACTGAAGGTAGGTGGCTTGTCAATCGACTCCACATGGTTAGATCTAATGATTTTGGTTACAATTAATTTTTTGTGCTTTAAATTAATTGAGTTTCGATGTGCAAAGTTGGTTGGAAATTCATTTGGGGGTTTTTAAGGAAAAAGGGGTTTTATGGTTGAATGTTCTTAATGTTAAATTTTAAAATAGAGATTTTAAAATTGGTTGCTTGGATTGGGGTCATGGAAATGGTTTATGAAAATGGTTTTCAATAAAAGTATTGTTTTATTGGAATGGGGTTTTGGCATGGAAAATGATTTCAAATAATGGTTGATTTATTGATGTAGATTGATATGCAATGGAAATTGGTTGATTGCATGATGTTGTGACCTTGGTGGGTTATGTGCTTGGTTTGGATTGTTTGAAATGTTGTTTGGAAGTGGGAAGGAAGTGTAACGCCCCGACCCTAGCTACCCAGAGTCGGTGTATTATTACGTAACATTGGCATGATCACAAAAGATCAAGTCTCGAAATACCGATTAGTTTAGTAGTCTTGGAAAAACTAGATACATTCATAAGTCTTAAATTACATCAAAAATTAAAACAAAACTAAAAAAACATCATGTCTTCATATCCCCTTATAATATCCCTATAGGTCATTCATAATATACTTCATCACATCCTGGAAAAATTAAAACATTTAAAGGGGTGAGCTCAGATGCTCAGTAAGGATAACAATACAGCGGAAACTTTCATAAATAAACATAAACATTTAAGGCAATGTATAACTAAAAAAAGCCTTTTAAACTTGAAATTCAGCATAATATGGAAAAAATAAAATGAAATAATGTCATTTACTTATTCACATGGATATTCTAATAGTCGAATAATCACATGAAATATCAGTAACCACTTTCATAATGATGGAATGCATAATTCCATACTATCATAACCACATAGCCAAGGCCTCGTGTCAAGACTACAAATAAGATTTTTTCAAGGCCTCGTGCCAAGACACTAGTTTGTCTCATGAGACCTACCGATGCATCGAGGATCTATATCGGGCTCCACCCGTCACTTATTAAGTCCAATGCATTCTTTATATGAACAAGTTTAAACATATCATAAACCATAACATAATCGTATCGCATAAAACATGCATAAAGGAAACATAACATTTCCACATTTCAATCACAAGATATCAATACAACACATTGAAATAATAAAAACATTATCAAAACCATTTTCAATACCAAAATAAAAGAAAATTAAAACTTGGTATTTATTTTTATTTAAAAAAAGTTATGGTTTGTAGAGGAAGCTGAAACTCAAATAATGGTCATGGCGCCGGAGAAGTCGTTGTTTCCTCATACGTAAGACAAAACATTCCTTTTTTCATTTAGTAAAAATTATTCTTATAAAAAGATTCCTTTTGAATAAAAGAAAAGTCAAAGGGTTTTATACATCATATAAAAGAATTTTGTGTATAAAATAAAATATGTCTCAATGAAAGGAGACTGAGATGAAGTCCCTTACAAAGATCATTTTTTAAATAAAATAGATCAATTATGTGTATTATCTATAATTAAACATAAATAAAGTACAAATACAAGATAGGACATAATACCAGAAAAGTCTGAACCAGGGAAAAGCCCGATCTTACAAATTTAATAAGAAAAAAGTGCAAGTACAGACAGAAATATAGGACATAATAATATCATGACATAATTTGAAAGTAGGAGATTAAACCAAAGAACAGAAATTGGGTTAAGAAGTTCCCTTACCACGTGTCCGACTTGACCCGATCGTTATTTAACCTCATGAATAATAAACTAGAGTTAATTTTTAATTGATTAAGAACCTTTTTCAAGTTAATTATTCCTTTTATATCACTTATTACATGTTATGAAAATTATGTAATTATTTAATTTAATAACGGTCGTTTTGTCGATCTTTGGTACTTGAGTCAAAAATAATCTTCTTATAATTACAAGTTGTTCATGTAGTAAAATATACATTATATAAATAATTATATTCATGATTTAGAAATAATATATATAATATATATCCAGTATATACATTCATTTATAATATTACATAACATTTAGAGATAAAAAGTGAAATGCACCGTTCATGGAGACGGTAAGTCGTACGTACGCATGAACGCTACTTTTATTTCTATTTCGTATATAATGGAATGAAATCATAATGATATAAAGGTGTATTATACTTCCAGTATAATATCATATATAATATCATTTACTCCATCCTTTATACATCTCACATGTGGCATTAACGATTCAAATCACTTTGAGGGGGTGGTAGTCTGCACTTCCTAAAATGAAATTATCGCATTTACCTATAAAGGAAATCATAAAGGTATGCCATAAATAAAAAATACAGAAGCATAAGTTAAATATAAAAATAATATATATCATATATAAAAATAGTTTCATCATAATGGCCACCATGAGATGTGTTAAAAAAATATTGAACAATCATCATTTCGTGAGGCAGTAATTCGCCACCCACAGAAACAGTATGTTCTTTAACCATTAGACAAAGGTGTGTGTAATTGTAAATAAAATACTTTTCATAACAAAATCCAAGTATATTGAAGATAATTATTTTGTTAAAAAATAAATGAATAAAAAGATTTTAAGGGGTAGGAGAAGCAAAATAATACAAAAGAACATAAGAGAAGACATTACCTTAAAATCGGGTAACTCTTTTTGATTTGAGCCAAAGGCTTCCTTGGGATGAGTTCTGCCCAAAGTGAGGCTTCTAGGAGTAAGAGAGGGAATTTTATAGAGTATTTGGGCAGAGGTTGGCCGATTCAAATGTCTTGGAAGTTGTGAATAAGGTGGTAGTGTTGGGGGCCTTTTATAAGAGGAGAGGAGGGGCACTCTTGGAAAGTCATGAAATGTTACATTATTATGAAATGCTTTTCGGATTTTAAAGGTCCCACAATGATATATTTAGAGTATAAGATGATAAGGGTTAGAAATATACTCATCTAATAGGTTTTTGACAAGTTTAAGTATTATATTTTACATTATCCTTCCATTTTATTAAAATCGTTAATTAATGAGGTAATCGCTGCATCATCATGGTGTCATAAAAATTTTAATCTATTGAATGTCTAAAAATTATAAAAAAATTACCATGATATAGGAAATATTTTTATCTTTACAATTAATATATATAGTCAAAAATTTAACTTATATAACCCCATGTAATAATTGTTTTAGTAAAACAACACATGTTTGTGACTATTTTATTTTTACTTTAAATAAAAAGATATTAATGTCCTCTTATTACCCAAGTGGCTCCATGGGGTCCCCAAGTTGACCCATGGTTTGTCTTGGTTGTACATGACTCATCCAATAAGGATAGGACAAGTGTAAAGGTATTTTCATATTTTTATAATATCATTTTTACCTTAAATTTTACTAATTACCTTTAATCGCGATTAATAAAACTTAAAAGTTACTATTCACCAAAAAATTATTTTAATCCCATTGAACCACATTTTTATTCCTAATGACAACCATGTATGTTGGATTTTTGAAAATCAAATCACAGAAGTCTTAAAATTTCATTTAAACGAAAAATCAGTTTTTTTAACTACCACTTAGTGGTTGCACTATTCATCAAAAATTGAAGTTTTTCAGAAAAATACCAAAACTTCACCCTAAGCTATAAATGATATTCTGAATTAAAAAATGGAGTCTATTTTAAAAAATTACATACATATAAGTTACATTAATTAATTTTATAATTAATTCCCGTTGTCAAAACAAATAGCGTGTTTTTATGAAACAATATATATCAAAAGATTGACAATTGTTTATGTCCAATTTGAAAGTGAAATTAATTATAATGAACAGCATTGGATAAAACGGTTAAAATATATACTAATTATACTTTAAAACCACTCAATCGTATAATTTATCACTATAAATTATTTTGATTAAAAATTTTGTTTTAAATTATTTTTCATTATTCATCGAAAATTGGAAATTCTTAGAAAAATACCAAAAATTCAACATAGGATAATTTCGATATTCCGAATCCAAAAATAAAGTTCATTTTGAAATATAAAATTTATATAATTTCAAAAATTGGGTATTACTATTCATAACGACTATTTTTATTGGTTGCGGTGTGTTAGAACTTGAGGTTCTGTAAAACACACGTCGCTCTATTATTCAAAGAGAAGCGTGCCATGGAAGCTTGGGGTGTTACATTCTCCCCTCCTTCAATAAATTTCATCCTCACAATTTGAAAATTTTCTTTGAAAATAAATTGTTGAAAATAGAAAATACCTTTGTGGAAAACCCACATCATAAATAGGGTTAATAAAAATATAACTTTAAAAGAAAGAAAGAGAAGTAAAAAGGTCACCCGAGATACCCCATACTAGGATTCTATGAAAACATGGAAATGGAGGAGAAACAAACCATAAAGGTCTGATGGAGAGTTGTAGAAAACAGGATTAGGAGAAAGTTAACTACAAGAAAATCACAAACTTGTGATTCGTTAAACGGTCTTTGATTCCCCGGTTGGAAAATTTAACCGACAATGTTTTTGTTTTAAGTTACCTTTTATAAAGTTGAGAAAATGTATTTTGGAGATTTACTAAGAACGTAAGGAAATATTCATACTTGTCATGTAGACTTTCATTCTTTAATAAATTTTTACCACAAACCCATCTTTCACTCAAAAATATAAAAGAACTCAAAATATTATATTTATCATAATCGTACAAGGTTCCAAATCTTAACACAAAACATTTAGATTAGGAAAACTATTTTCTAATAACCAGGGACTTCCTGTAGGCTAGTGGTAGGTAATAGAGCCATGTCGCACTATGGTTGTGGGTTTAATTCCTACAGCTTTGTCCGACACGACGGGTTATCCCCCAACCTGCAAGTTGTCCTTTTCCTAAAACTATAGTATTATAATATTCCTAAAATAATCTTCAGAAATGTTTTAACCTTAAACAATTCTATCCAAAGTTCAACTTAATCCATTCCAACCTTTACAGTTATCCTAAATACCTCTGTCCAGACTTTCTCTAAAATGCCTCTAAATTCTAAAATCAATTGTAACATCAGATTCCCAAAACAAAGTAAAGTTTCTCTTATTGTCACATACTAAGACTGCAGTAAGGCCCGTTGTCGTGCACCAGTTCCCGTTTGAGTCTAGCTCAAAGTGGTGTTTTCGGGTTTTACCCCTAGGTATATCTGTGCCAGAGCCGCCTCTACCTTCTCATATCTCGATAGGGATGTGTTTATCAGAAACTCACAAAATCTCTATAATACCAAAATTCTAGGAAGTTATTCTAAACTAATCCTCAAAGTCTATATTATGGCTATGTTCTCTAATCAGATATTATCTAAATCTAGCTTCCAAGGTTAGTACTAAACTTCCTCTGATACCAACTGTAACGCCCCGACCCCAGCTACCCAGAGTCGGTTCATTATTGCGTAACATTGGAATGATCATAAAAGATCAAGTCTCGAAAGACCGATTACTTTAGTAGTCTTGGAAAAACTAGATGCATTCATAAGTCTTACATTACATCATAAAGTAAAACAAAACTAAAAAAACAGCATGTCTTCATATCCCCTTATACTATCCCTGTAGGTCATTCATAATATACTTCATCACATCCTGGAAAAATTAAAACATTGAAAGGGTGAGCTCAGATGCTTAGTAAGGATAACAATACAGCAGAAATTTTCATAAATAAATATAAACATTTAAGGTAATGTATAAATAAAACAAAAGCCTTTTAAACATGAACTTCAGCATAATATGGCAAAAATAAAATGAAATAATTCCATTTACTTATTCACATGGATATTATACTAGTATAATAATCACATGCAATATCAATAACCACTTTCATAATGACGGAATTCATAATGCCAGACTATCATAACCACGTAGCCAAGGCCTCGTGCCAAGACTACAAAGAAGATTTTGTCAAGGCCTCATGCCAAGACACTAGTTTGTCTCATGAGACCTACCGATGCATCGAGGAGCTATAGCAGGCTCCACCTGTCACTTATTAAGTCCAATTCATTCCTCATATGAACAGGTTTAAACATATCATAAACCATAACATAATCGTATCACATAAAACATGCATAAAGGAAACATAACATTTCCACGTTTCAATCACAAGATATCAATACAACACATTGAAATAATTAAAACATTATCAAAACCATTTTCAATACCAAAATAAAAGAAAATTAAAACTTGGTATTTATTTTTATTTAAAAAAAGTTATGGCTTGTAGAGGAAGCTGAACCTCAAATAATGGTCACGGCTACGGACAAGTCGTTGTCGCCGCATACGTAAGACAAAACATTCCTTTTGTCTTTTAGTAAAAATGATTCGTATAAAAAGATTCATTTTTAATAAAAGTAAAAGTCAAAGGTGTTTATACACCGTATAAAATAATTTTATGTATAAAATAAAATATGCCTCAATGAAGCGTACCATGGAATCTTGGGGTGTTACATTCTCCCATCCTTCAATAAATTGCATCCTCGCAATTAAAAATTTTTCTTTGAAAATAAAAGGTTGAAAATAGAAAATACCTTTGTGGAAAACCCACATCGGAAATAGGTTTAATAAAAATATAACTTTAAAAGAAAGAAAGAGAAGTAAAAAGTTCACTCGAGATAGCCCATACTAGGATTCTATGAAAACATGGAAATGAAGGAGAAAAAAACCATCAAGGTCTGATGGAGAGTTGTAGAAAATAGGATTAGGAGAAAGTTAACTACAAGAAAATCACAAACTTGTGATTGGTTAAATGGTCTTTGATTCCCCAGTAGGAAAAGTTAACCAACAAAGTTTTTGTTTTAAGTTACCTTTTATAAAGTTGAGGAATTTATTTTGGAGATTTACTAAGAACATAAGGAAATATACATACTTGTCATGTATACTTTCATTCTTTAATAAATTTTTACCACAAACCCATCTTTCACTCAAAAAGATAATAGAACTCAAAAATATTATATTTATCATAATTGTACAAGGTTCCAAATATTAACACATACCATTTAGATTAGGAAAACAATTTTGTAATAACCAGGGACTTCCTGTAGGCTAGTGGTAGGTAATAAAGGCCTGTCGCACTATGGTTGTGGGTTCAATTCCTGCAGCTTTGTCCGACGCGACGGGTTATCCCACAACATGCAAGTTGTCCTTTTCCTAAAACTATAGTATTATAATATTCCTAAAATAATCTTCAGAAATTTTTTAACCTTAAACAATACTATCCAATGTTCAACTTAATCCATTCCAACCT
This sequence comes from Viscum album, assembly GCA_963277665.1. Taxonomy (NCBI): domain Eukaryota; kingdom Viridiplantae; phylum Streptophyta; class Magnoliopsida; order Santalales; family Viscaceae; genus Viscum; species Viscum album. The sequence goes on along the minus strand of OY728161.1, from coordinate 409,308,782 downwards.
TTATAGTTATCCAAAATACCTCTGTCCAGACTTTCTCTAAAAGGTCTCTAAATTCTAAAATCAATTGTAACATCAGATTCCCAAAACAAAGTAAAGCTTCTCTTATTGTCACATACTAAAAATATGATTACCTTCATCATATTAAAACCTTAATGAAAACAAAAAGTATTGCAGTACAATCCTTATATATATCACATTATTCATATAACCAGAATATAATCCTTGAGTCCAAAATCACCAATACATTAATTTTTCCACTTCAAATGTAGTAACAGCATAGGATTGGCCATGGTCCCTTGGACTTTTCTAAGGTAAGTTTCCCTGATGCTTAGGAAATTCATTTGCATAATGACTCATTTCCCAACAATTGTAGCATTCAACATTGATAGCCTCTTTCTTTTCCTTGCAATCACGAGCCTGGTGACCTTTTTCTCCACATTTATAACAAACTCCCATTCCTTTTAGGCAAGTACCGGGGTGATTCTTCCCTCAATTATCACATAATGGAAAATCCTTCTTTCTCTTTTTTTCTTTATCTGTCTCTCGTTCCACCATTCTCTTCTTCTCTTGATTTACTTTGTTGTCATAAGACATAAGGAATTCCTTTTCTGTCTTGGTAGAAAATGATACAATATCTTCATACGTTGAGAAATATTGTGATACTAAAGCTCAACGGAGAAATTGATTTAACCCATTAAAGAAACAGTCAATCTTACTTCTTGGGTTACGTATAAAATCTGCAGCATGCCTCGCTAACCTTGTAAAGTTAGCCTCATACTTTGCGACATTCTCATCCTCCTTTTGCCTCAGACTCAGAAATTTCCTTTCCATATCTACTCGAAGGTCATGTGGAAAGTATTTTTCTAAGAAAATTTCCTTAAACTCCCTCCATTCCATAATTGATACTTCTTCATCTTCTTTTGTGTTTTGAATCAGCGACCACCATTGATTGGAATCTCCAGTGAGGCGGTAAACTGCCATGACAACCTTCTCCCTTTCAATACTCCCCAAGGCGTGGAATATTTTCTCTAAGGAGTTTATCTATTGCTCAGCTACTAATGGATTTTTCCCCTATTAAATGTTGGTGGTTGTTTCCTCATGAAGCGATCTAACATGGACCCTCCATGTTGTGGATCAGGGTGATTCATACAAGTAAGGTTATTATTCATAACCTGAGTGAGTTGTTCCAGTATGGTGATAAGCTGATCAGCACCAGTTGTATCACCAACTCCATTATAATTATCTTGAGCAGGAGGGAAATCCCTACATGGAGTGTGTGCATTGATACAGTTTCCATTCCTTCCACTAGGTGCCATTTTGAAACAGTTTCATAAACTAGATTAGTTATTAAATCGAAATACATAATAACAAACTTGCAAAACACTTAACATAAATTGAACTATTTATGGATATAATCCATAATCATAAAAATGTTTTCTTTGAGGAATTATATATTCATAAACCCTTCATAATTAATTTTAAAGAAAATGAGAATTATCCTAAGCATATCCCTCGGGAGTGTCGTAACCAAGACTGCAGTAAGGCCCGTTGTCGTGCACCAGTTCCCGTTTGAGTCTAGCTCAAAGTGGTGTTTTCGGGTTTTACCCCTAGGTATATCTGTGCCAGACCCGCCTCTACCTTCTCATATCTCGATAGGGATGTGTTTATCAGAAACTCACAAAATCTCTATAATACCAAAATTCTAGGAAGTTATTCTAAACTAATCCTCAAAGTCTATATTATGGCTATGTGCTCTAATCAGAGATTATCTAAATCTAGCTTCCAAGGTTAGTACTAAACTTCCTCTGATACCAACTGTAACGCCCCGACCCCAGCTACCCAGAGTCGGTTCATTATTGCGTAACATTGGAATGAGCACAAAAGATCAAGTCTCGAAAGACCGATTACTTTAGTAGTCTTGGAAAAACTAGATGCATTAATAAGTCTTACATTACATCATAAAGTAAAACAAAACTAAAAAAACAGCATGTCTTCATATCCCCTTATACTATCCCTGTAGATAATTCATAATATACTTCATCACATCCTGGAAAAATTAAAACATTGAAAGGGGTGAACTCAGATGCTCAGTAAGGATAACAATACAGCAGAAATTTTCATAAATAAATATAAACATTTAAGGCAATGTATAAATAAAACAAAAGCCTTTTAAACATGAACTTCAGCATAATATGGCAAAAATAAAATGAAATAATTCCATTTACTTATTCACATGGATATTATACTAGTATAATAATCACATGCAATATCAATAACCACTTTCATAATGATGGAATTCATAATGCCAGACTATCATAACCACGTAGCCAAGGCCTCGTGCCAAGACTACAAAGAAGATTTTGTCAAGGCCTCATGCCAAGACACTAGTTTGTCTCATGAGACCTACCGATGCATCGAGGAGCTATAGCAGGCTCCACCTGTCACTTATTAAGTACAATGCATTCCTCATATGAACAGGTTTAAACATATCATAAACCATAACATAATCGTATCACATAAAACATGCATAAAGGAAACATAACATTTCCACATTTCAATCACAAGATATCAATACAACACATTGAAATAATAAAAACATTATCAAAACCATTTTCAATACCAAAATAAAAGAAAATTAAAACTTGGTATTTATTTTTATTTAAAAAAAGTTATGGCTTCTAGAGGAAGCCGAACCTCAAATAATGGTCACGGCTACGGACAAGTCGTTGTCGCCGCATACGTAAGAAAAAACATTCCTTTTGTCTTTTAGTAAAAATGATTCGTATAAAAAGATTCCTTTTTAATAAAAGTAAAAGTCAAAGGTGTTTATACACCGTATAAAATAATTTTATGTATAAAATAAAATATGCCTCAATGAAGCGTACCATGGAATCTTGTGGTGTTACATTCTCCCATCCTTCAATAAATTGCATCCTCGCAATTAAAAATTTTTCATTGAAAATAAAAGGTTGAAAATAGAAAATACCTTTGTGGAAAACCCACATCAGAAATAGGTTTAATAAAAATATAACTTTAAAAGAAAGAAAGAGAAGTAAAAAGTTCACTCGAGATAGCCCATACTAGGATTCTATGAAAACATGGAAATGAAGGAGAAAAAAACCATCAAGGTCTGATGGAGAGTTGTAGAAAATAGGATTAGGAGAAAGTTAACTACAAGAAAATCACAAACTTGTGATTGGTTAAATGGTCTTTGATTCCCCAGTAGGAAAAGTTAACCAACAACGTTTTTGTTTTAAGTTACCTTTTATAAAGTTGAGGAATTTATTTTGGAGATTTACTAAGAACATAAGGAAATATACATACTTGTCATGTAGACTTTCATTTTTTAATAAATTTTTACCACAAACCCATCTTTCACTCAAAAAGATAATAGAACTCAAAAATATTATATTTATCCTAATCGTACAAGGTTACAAATATTAACAGATACCATTTATATTAGGAAAGCAATTTTGTAATAACCAGGGACTTCCTGTAGGCTAGTGGTAGGTAATAAAGTCCTGTCGCACTATGGTTGTGGGTTCAATTCCAGCAGCTTTGTCCGACGCGACGGGTTATCCCACAACATGCAAGTTGTCCTTTTCCTAAAACTATAGTATTATAATATTCCTAAAATAATCTTCAGAAATTTTTTAACCTTAAACAATACTATCCAATGTTCAACTTAATCCATTCCAACCTTTATAGTTATCCAAAATACCTCTGTCCAGACTTTCACTAAAAGGTCTCTAAATTCTAAAATCAATTGTAACATCAGATTCCCAAAACAAAGTAAAGCTTCTCTTATTGTCACATACTAAAAATATGATTACCTTCATCATATTAAAACCTTAATGAAAACAAAAAGTACTGCAGTACAATACTTATATATATCACATTATTCATATAACCAGAATATAATCCTTGAGTCCAAAATCACCAATACATTAATTTTTCCACTTCAAATGTAGTAACAGCATAGGATTGGCCTTGGCCCCTTGGAATTTTCTAAGGTAAGTTTCCCTGATGCTTAGGAAATTCATTTGCATAATGACCCATTTCCCAACAATTGTAGCATTCAACATTGATAGCCTCTTTCTTTTCCTTGCAATCACGAGCCTGGTGACCTTTTTCTCCACATTAATAACAAACTCCCATTCCTTTAAGGCATGTACCGGGGTGATTCTTCCCTTAATTATCACATAATGGAAAATCCTTCTTTCTCTTTTTTTTCTTTATCTGTCTCTTGTTCCACCATTCTCTTCTTCTCTTGATTTACTTTGTTGTCATAAGACATAGAGAATTCCTTTTCTGTCTTGGTAGAAAATGATACAATATCTTCATACGTTGAGAAATATTGTGATACTAAAGCTCAACGGAGAAATTGATTTAACCCATTAAAGAAACGGTCAATCTTACTTCTTGGGTTACGTATAAAATCTGCAGCATGCCTCGCTAACCTTGTAAAGTTAGCCTCATACTTTGCGACATTCTCATCCTCCTTTTGCCTCAGACTCAGAAATTTCCTTTCCATATCTACTCGAAGGTCATGTGGAAAGTATTTTTCTAAGAAAATTTCATTAAACTCCCTCCATTCCATAATTGATACTTCTTCATCTTCTTTTGTGTTTTGAATCAGCGACCACCATTGATTGGAATCTCCAGTGAGGCGGTAAACTTCCATGACAACCTTCTCCCTTTCAATACTCCCCAAGGTGTGGAATATTTTCTCTAAGGAGTTTATCTATTGCTCATCTACTAATGGATTTTTCCCCTATTAAATGTTGGTGGTTGTTTCCTCATGAAGCGATCTAACATGGACCCTCCACGTTGTGGATCAGGGTGCTTCATACGAGTAAGGTTATTATTCATAACCTGAGTGAGTTGTTCCAGTATGGTGATAAGCTGATCAGCACCAGTTGTATCACCAACTCCATTATAATTATCTTTAGTAGGAGGGAAATCCCTACATGGAGTGTGTGCATTGATACAGTTTCCATTCCTTCCACTATGTGCCATTTCGAAAGAGTTTCATAAACTAGATTAGTTAATAAATCGAAATACATAATAACAAACTTGCAAAACACTTAACATAAATTGAACTATTTATGGATATAATCCATAATCATAAAAATGTTTTATTTGAGGAATTATATATTCATAAACCCTTCATAATGATTTTTAAAGAAAATGAGAATTATCCTATGCATATCCCCCGGGAGTGTCGTAACCAAGACTACAGTAAGGCCCGTTGTCATGCACCAGTTCCCATTTGAGTCTAGCTCAAAGTGGTGTTTTCGAGTTTTACCCCTAGGTATATCTGTGCCAGAGCCGCCTCTACCTTCTCATATCTCGATAGGGAAGTGTTTATCAGAAACTCACAAAATCTCTATAATACCAAAATTCTAGGAAGTTATTCTAAACTAATCCTCAAAGTCTATATTATGGCTATGTGCTCTAATTAGAGATTATCTAAATCTAGCTTCCAAGGTTAGTACTAAACTTCCTCTGATACCAACTGTAACGCCCCGACCCCAGCTACCCAGAGTCGGTTCATTATTGCGTAACATTGGAATGATCACAAAAGATCAAGTCTCGAAAGACCAATTACTTTAGTAGTCTTGGAAAAACTAGATGCATTCATAAGTCTTACATTACATCATAAAGTAAAACAAAACTAAAAAAAACAGCATGTCTTCATATCCCCTTATACTATCCCTGTAGGTCATTAATAATATACCTCATCACATCCTGGAAAAATTAAAACATTGAAAGGGGTGAGCTCAGATGCTCAGTAAGGATAACAATACAGCAGAAATTTTCATAAATAAATATAAACATTTAAGGCAATGTATAAATAAAACAAAAGCCTTTTAAACATGAACTTCAGCATAATATGGCAAAAATAAAATGAAATAATTCCATTTACTTATTCACATGGATATTATACTAGTATAATAATCACATGCAATATCAATAACCACTTTCATAATGATGGAATTCATAATGCCAGACTATCATAACCACGTAGCCAAGGCCTCGTGCCAAGACTACAAAAAAGATTTTGTCAAGGCCTCGTGCCAAGACACTAGTTTGTCTCATGAGACCTACCGATGCATCGAGGAGCTATAGCAGGCTCCACCTGTCACTTATTAAGTCCAATGCATTCCTCATATGAACAGGTTTAAACATATCATAAACCATAACATAATAGTATCACATAAAACATGCATAAAGGAAACATAACATTTCCACATTTCAATCACAAGATATCAATACAACACATTGAAATAATAAAAACATTATCAAAACCATTTTCAATACCAAAATAAAAGAAAATTAAAACTTGGTATTTATTTTTATTTAAAAAAAGTTATGGCTAGTAGAGGAAGCCAAACCTCAAATAATGGTCATGGCTACGGATAAGTCGTTGTCGCCGCATACGTAAGACAAAACATTCCTTTTGTCTTTTAGTAAAGATGATTCGTATAAAAAGATTCCTTTTTAATAAAAGTAAAAGTCAAAGGTGTTTATACACCGTATAAAATAATTTTATGTATAAAATAAAATATGCCTCAATGAAGCGTACCATGGAATCTTGGGGTGTTACATTCTCCCATCCTTCAATAAATTGCATCCTCGCAATTAAAAATTTTTCTTTGAAAATAAAAGGTTGAAAATAGAAAATACCTTTGTGGAAAACCCACATCGGAAATAGTTTTAATAAAAATATAACTTTAAAAGAAAGAAAGAGAAGTAAAAAAGTTCACTCGAGATAGACCATACTAGGATTCTATGAAAACATGGAAATGAAGGAGAAAAAAACCATCAAGGTCTGATGGAGAGTTGTAGAAAATAGGATTAGGAGAAAGTTAACTACAAGAAAATCACAAACTTTTGATTGGTTAAATGGTCTTTGATTCCCCAGTAGGAAAAGTTAACCAACAACGTTTTTGTTTTAAGTTACCTTTTAGAAAGTTGAGGAATTTATTTTGGAGATTTACTAAGAACATAAGGAAATATACATACTTGTCATGTAGACTTTCATTCTTTAATAAATTTTTACCAGAAACCCATCTTTCACTCAAAAAGATAATAGAACTCAAAAATATTATATTTATCATAATCGTACAAGGTTCCAAATATTAACACATACCATTTAGATTAGGAAAACAATTTTGTAATAACCAGGGACTTCCTGTAGGCTAGTGGTAGGTAATAAAGGCCTGTCGCACTATGGTTGTGGATTAAATTCCTGCAGCTTTGTCCGACGCGACGGGTTATCCCACAACATGCAAGTTGTCCTTTTCCTAAAACTATAGTATTATAATATTCCTAAAATAATCTTCAGAAATTTTTTAACCTTAAACAATACTATCCAATGTTCAACTTAATCCATTCCAACCTTTATAGTTATCCAAAATACCTCTGTCCAGACTTTCTCTAAAAGGTCTCTAAATTCTAAAATCAATTGTAACATCAGATTCCCAAAACAAAGTAAATCTTCTCTTATTGTCACATACTAAAAATATGATTACCTTCATCATATTAAAACCTTAATGAAAACAAAGTACTGCAGTACAATCCTTATATATATCACATTATTCATATAACCAGAATATAATCCTTGAGTCCAAAATCACCAATACATTAATTTTTCCACTTCAAATGTAGTAACAGCATAGGATTGGCCTTGGTCCCTTGGACTTTTCTAAGGTAAGTTTCCCTGATGCTTAAGAAATTCATTTTCATAATGACCCATTTCCCAACAATTGTAGCATTCAACATTGATAGCCTCTTTCTTTTCCTTGCAATCACGAGCCTAGTGACCTTTTTCTCGACATTTATAACAAACTCCCATTCCTTTTAGGCAAGTATCGGGGTGATTCTTCCCTCAATTATCACATAATGGAAAATCTTTCTTTCTCTTTTTTTCTTTATTTGTCTCTTGTTCCACCATTCTCTTCTTCTCTTGATTTACTTTGTTGTCATAAGACATAGAGAATTCCTTTTCTGTCTTGGTAGAAAATGATACAATATCTTCATACGTTGAGAAATATTGTGATACTAAAGCTCAACGGAGAAATTGATTTAACCCATTAAAGAAACGGTCAATCTTACTTCTTGGGTTACGTATAAAATCTGCAGCACGCCTCGCTAACCTTGTAAAGTTATCCTCATACTCTGCGACATTCTCATCCTCCTTTTTCCTCAGACTCAGAAATTTCCTTTCCATATCTACTCGAAGGTCATGTGGAAAGTATTTTTCTAAGAAAATTTCCTTAAACTCCCTCCATTCCATAATTGATACTTCTTCATCTTCTTTTGTGTTTTGAATCAGCGACCACCATTGATTGGAATCTCCAGTGAGGCGGTAAACTGCCATGACAACCTTCTCCCTTTCAATACTCCCCAAGGCGTGGAATATTTTCTCTAAGGAGTTTATCTATTGCTCAGCTACTAATGGATTTTTCCCCTATTAAATGTTGGTGGTTGTTTCCTCATGAAGCGATCTAACATAGACCCTCCACGTTGTGGATCCGGGTGCTTCATACGAGTAAGGTTATTATTCATAACCTGAGTGAGTTGTTCCAGTATGGTGATAAGCTGATCATCACCAGTTGTATCACCAACTCCATTATAATTATCTTGAGCAGGAGGGAAATCCCTACATGGACTGTGTGCATTGATACAGTTTCCATTCCTTCCACTAGGTGCCATTTCGAAACAGTTTCATAAACAAGATTAGTTAATAAATCGAAATACATAATAACAAACTTGCAAAACACTTAACATAAATTGAACTATTTATGGATATAATCCATAATCATAAAAATGTTTTCTTTGAGGAATTATATATTCATAAACCCTTCATAATTATTTTTAAAGAAAATGAGAATTATCCTAAGCATATCCCCCGGGAGTGTCGTAACCAAGACTGCAGTAAGGCCCATTGTCGTGCACCAGTTCCCATTTGAGTCTAGCTCAAAGTGGTGTTTTCGGGTTTTACCCCTAGGTATATCTGTGCCAGAGCCGCCTCTACCTTCTCATATCTCGATAGGAATGTGTTTATCAGAAACTCACAAAATCTCTATAATACCAAAATTCTAGGAAGTTATTCTAAACTAATCCTCAAAGTCTATATTATGGCTATGTGCTCTAATCAGAGATTATCTAAATCTAGCTTCCAAGGTTAGTACTAAACTTCCTCTGATACCAACTGTAACGCCCCGACCCTAGCTACCCAGAGTCGGTTCATTATTGCGTAACATTGGAATGATCACAAAAGATCAAGTCTCGAAAGACCAATTACTTTAGTAGTCTTGGAAAAACTAGATGCATTAATAAGCCTTACATTACATCATAAAGTAAAACAAAACTAAAAAAACAGCATGTCTTCATATCCCCTTATACTATCCCTGTAGGTAATTCATAATATACTTCATCACATCCTGGAAAAATTAAAACATTGAAAGGGGTGAGCTCAGATGCTCAGTAAGGATAACAATACAGCAGAAATTTTCATAAATAAATATAAACATTTAAGGCAATGTATATATAAAACAAAAGCCTTTTAAACATGAACTTCACCATAATATGGCAAAAATAAAATGAAATAATTCCATTTACTTATTCACATGGATATTATACTAGTATAATAATCACATGCAATATCAATAACCACTTTCATAATGATGGAATTCATAATGCCAGACTATCATAACCACGTAGCCAAGGCCTCGTGCCAAGACTACAAAGAAGATTTTGTCAAGGCCTCGTGCCAAGACACTAGTTTGTCTCATGAGACCTACCGATGCATCGAGGAGCTATAGAAGGCTCCACCTGTCACTTATTAAGTCCAATGCATTCCTCATATGAACAGGTTTAAACATATCATAAACCATAACATAATCATATCACATAAAACATGCATAAAGGAAACATAACATTTCCACATTTCAATCACAAGATATCAATACAACACATTGAAATAATAAAAACATTATCAAAACCATTTTCAATACCAAAATAAAAGAAAATTAAAACTTGGTATTTATTTTTATTTAAAAAAAGTTATGGCTTGTAGAGGAAGCCAAACCTCAAATAATGGTCACGGCTACGGACAAGTCGTTGTCGCCGCATACGTAAGACAAAACATTCCTTTTGTCTTTTAGTAAAAATGATTCGTATAAAAAGATTCCTTTTTAATAAAAGTAAAAGTCAAAGGTGTTTATACACCGTATAAAATAATTTTATGTATAAAATAAAATATGCCTCAATGAAGCGTACCATGGAATCTTGGGGTGTTACATTCTCCCATCCTTCAATAAATTGCATCCTCGCAATTAAAAATTTTTCTTTGAAAATAAAAGGTTGAAAATAGAAAATACCTTTGTGGAAAACCCACATCGGAAATAGGTTTAATAAAAATATAACTTTAAAAGAAAGAAAGAGAAGTAAAAAGTTCACTCGAGATAGACCATACTAGGATTCTATGAAAACATGGAAATGAAGGAGAAAAAAACCATCAAGGTCTGATGGAGAGTTGCAGAAAATAGGATTAGGAGAAAGTTAACTACAAGAAAATCACAAACTTTTGATTGGTTAAATGGTCTTTGATTCCCCAGTAGGAAAAGTTAACCAACAACCTTTTTGTTTTAAGTTACCTTTTATAAAGTTGAGGAATTTATTTTGGAGATTTACTAAGAACATAAGGAAATATACATACTTGTCATGTAGACTTTCATTCTTTAATAAATTTTTACCACAAACCCATCTTTCACTCAAAAAGATAATAGAACTCAAAAATATTATATTTATCATAATCGTACAAGGTTCCAAATATTAACACATACCATTTAGATTAGGAAAAAAATTTTGTAATAACCAGGGACTTCCTGTAGGCTAGTGGTAGGTAATAAAGGCATGTCGCACTATGGTTGTGGGTTCAATTCCTGCAGCTTTGTCCGACGCGACGGGTTATCCCACAACATGCAAGTTGTCCTTTTCCTAAAACTATAGTATTATAATATTCCTAAAATAATCTTCAGAAATTTTTTAACCTTAAACAATACTATCCAATGTTCAACTTAATCCATTCCAACCTTTATAGTTATCCAAAATACCTCTGTCCAAACTTTCTCTAAAAGGTCTCTAAATTCGAAAGTCAATTGTAACATCAGATTCCCCAAACAAAGTAATGTTTCTCTTATTGTCACATAATAAAAATATGATTACCTTCATCATATTAAAGCCTTAATGAAAACAACAAGAACTACAGTATAATCCTTATATATATCACATTATTCTTATAACCAGAATATAATCCTTGAGTCCAAAAGCACCAATACATTAATTATTCCACTTCAACTGTAGTAACAGAATAAGATTGGCCTTGATCTCTTGGCCTTTTCTGAGGTATGTTTTCCTGACGCTTAGGACATTCCTTTGCATAATGACCCATTTCCCTACAATTGTAGCATTCAACATTGATAGCCTCTTTCTTTCCCTTACAATCACGAGCCTGGTGACCTTTTTCTCCACATTTATAACAAACTCCCATTCCTTTTAGGCAAGTACTGGGGTGATTCTTCCCACAATTATCACATAATGGAAAATCATTCTTTACCTTTTTCCCTTTATCTGTCTCTTGTTCCACCATTCTCTTCTTCTCTTACTTTACTTTGTTGTCATAAGACTTAGAGAATTCCTTTTCTATCTTGATAGCACATGAGACAATATCTTCATACGTTGAGAATGATTGTGATATTAAAGCTCGACAGAGAAATGGTTTTAACCGATCAAAGAAACGTTCAATCTTACTTCTTGGGTTATGTATATAATATGCAGCATGCCTCGCTAACCTTGTAAAGTTATCCTCATACTTTGCGACATTCTCATCCTCCTTTTTACTCAGACTCAGAAATTGCCTGTCCATATCTTCTCAATGGTCATGTGGAAAGTATTTTTCTAAGAAAATTTTCTTAAACTCCCTCTATTCCATACTTGATACTTATTCATCTTCCTTTGTGTTTTGAATCAGTGACCACCATTGATCGGCATCTCTAATGAGGCAGTAAACTTCCATGACAACCTTCTCCCTTTTGCTACTGCCCAAGGCGTGGAATATTTTCTCTAAGGAGTTTATCCATTGATCAGCTACTAATGGATTTGTTCCCCCAGTAAATGATGGCGGTTGTTTCCTCATGAAGCGATCTAACATGGATCCCCCGCATTGCGGATCAGGGTGCTCCATACGAGTAAGGATATTATTCATAACCTGAGTGAGTTTTCCCAGTATGGTGATAAGCTGATCAGCACCAGTTGTATCACCAACTCCATTATAATTATCTTGAGCAGGAGGGAAATCCCTTTATGGAGTGCCAGCATTGATACGGTTTCCATTCCTTCCACTATGTGCCATTTCTAAACAATGTCATAAACTAGATTAGTTTATGAAATGAAATACATAATAACAAAGTTGTAAAACACTTAACATAAATTGAACTATGTATGGATATAATCCATAATCATAAAAATGTTTTATTTGAGGAAGTATATATTCATAAACCCTTCATAATGATTTGTAAAGAAAATGAGAATTATCCTAAGCATATCCCCCGAGAGTGTTGTAACCAAGACTGCAGCAAGGCCCGTTGTCATGCACCACTTCCCGTTTGAGTCTAGCTCAAAGCAGTGTTTTTGGGTTTTACCCCTAGGTACATCTGTGCCAGAGCTGCCTCTACGTGCTCGTATCCAGGCAGGGATGTATTGATCGGAAACTCACAAAATCTCTATAATACCAAAATTCTAAGAAGTTCTTCTAAACTAATCCTCAAAGTCTATCTTATGGCTATGTGATCTAATCAGAGTTTATCAAAATCTAGCTTCCAAGGTTAGTACTAAACTGCCTCTAATACCAACTGTAACACCCTGACCCCAGCTACCTAGAGTCGGTGCATTATTACGTAACATTGGCATGATCACAAAAGATCAAGTCTCGAAAGACCAATTAGTTTAGTAGTCTTGGAAAAAATAGATACATTCATAAGTCTTACATTCCATCATAAAGTAAAACAAAACTAAAAAAACTCCATGTCTTCATATCCCCTAATACTATCCCTTCAGGTCATTCATAATATAATTCATCACATCCTAGAAAAATTAAAACATTGAAAGGGGTGAGCTCAGATGCTCAGTAAGGATAACAATACAGCAGAAACTTTTATAAATAAACATAAACATTTAAGGCATTGTATAACTAAAACAAAAGCCTTTTAAGATTTAACTTCAGCATAATATGGAAAAAATAAAATAAAATAATGCCATTTACTTATTAACATGGATATTCTACTAGTCGAATAATCACATGCAATATCAATAACCACTTTCATAATGATGGAATGCATAATGCCAGACTATCATAACCACGTAGCCAAGGCCTCTTGCCAAGACTACAAATAAGATTTTGTCAAGGACTCGTGCCAAGACACTAGTTTGTCTCATGAGACCTACTGATGCATCGAGTAGCTATAGCGGGCTCCACCCGTCACTTATTAAGTCCAATGCATTCCTCATATGAACAGGTTTAAAAAGATCATAAACCATAACATAATTGTATCACATAAAACATACATAAAGGAAAAGTAACATTTCCACATTTCAATCACAAGATATCAATACAACACATTGAAATAATAAAAACATTATCAAAACCATTTTCAATACCAAAATAAAAGAAAATTAAAACTTGGTATTTATTTTTATTTAAAAAAAGTTATGGATTGTAGAGGAAGCCGAAACTCAAATAATGGTCATGGCAGCAGAGAAGTCATTGTCGGCGCATGCGTAAGAAAAAATATTCCTTTTGACATTTATTAATAACGCTTCGTATAAAAATATTCCTTTTGAATGAAAGTAAAAGTCAAAGGGGTTTATACACCGTATAAAAGAATTTTGTGTATAATATAAAATATGCCTCAATGAAAGTAGATTGAGACGAAGTCCCTTACAAATATAATTTTTTAAATAAAATAGATCTATTGAGTGTATTCACTATAATTACACATAAGTAATGTAAAAATACAATATAGGACATAATAATATCATGACATAATTTGAAAGTAGGATATTAACCCAAAGAACGGAAATTGGGTTAAGAAGTTCTCCTACCTCGTGTCCGACTTGACCCGATCGTTATTTAACCTCCTGAATAATAAACTAGAGTTAATTTCTAATTGATTAAGAACCTTTTTCAAGTTCATTATTCCTTTTATATCACTTATTACCATGTTATGAACATTATGTAATTATTTAAGTTAATAACGGTCATTTTGTCGATCTTTGGTACTTGAGTCAAAAATAAACTTCTTATGATTACAAGTTGTTCATATGGTAAAATATCCATTATATCGAGAATTATATTCATGATTTATATATCATATATATCATATATATTTAGTATATACATTCATTTATAATATTACATAACATTTAGAGGTAAGAAATGAAATGCACCGTTCATGGAGACAGTAAGCCGTACGTACGCATGAACGCTACTTTCATTTCTATTTCATATTTAATGGAATGAAATCATAATGATATAAAGTTGAATTATAATTCCAGTATAATATCATATATAATATCATTTACTCCATCCTTTATATGTCCCACATATGGCATTAACGATTCAAATCACTTTGAGGGGGAGGTAGTCCGCACTTCCTAAAATGAAATTATCGCGTTTACCCATAATGGAAATCATAAAGGTATGCCATAAATGAAAAATACAGAAGAATAAGGAAAAAATAAACATAATATATATCATATATAAAAATAGTGTCATCATAATGGCCACCATGAGAGGTTTTAAAAGAAGATTGAACAATCATCGTTTCGTGAGGCAGTAATTCGCCACCCACAGAAACAGTATGTTCTTTAACCATTAGACAAATGTGTGTGTAAGTGTAAATAAAATATTTATCATAAAAACATCCTAGTATATTGAATATACTGATGTTGTTACAAAATAAAGGAATAAAAAGAGTTTAATGGGTTGGAGAAGCAAAATAATACAAAAGAACATAAGAAAAGACATTACCTTAAAATCGGGTAACTCTTTTTGATTTGAGCCAAAGGCTTCTTTGGGATGACTTCTGCCCAAAGTGATGCTTCTATGAGTAAGAGAGGGAAGTTGAGAGAGTATTTTGGTAGAGTTTGGCCGAGCCAAACGGCTTGGATGGTGTGAATAAGGTGGTAGTGGTGGGGGCCTTTTATAAGAGGAGAGGAGGGGCACTCTTGGAAAGTCATGAAATGTTACATTATTATGAAATGATTTTCAGATTTTAAAGGTCCCACAATGATATATTTATAGTATAAGGTGATAAGGGTTCTAAATATACTCATCCAATAGGTTTTTTACAAGTTTAAGTATTAGATTTTACATTATCCTTCCATTTTATTAAAATCGTTAATTAATGAGGTAATCGCTGCATCATCATGGTGTCATAAAAAATTTAATTTATTTAATATCTAAAAATTATAAAAAAATTACCATGATGTAGGAAATATTTTTATCTTTCCAATGAATATTTATAGTCAAAAGTTTAACTTATATAACCCCATGTAATAATTGTTTGAGTAAAACAACACATGTTTGTGACAATTTTATTTTTACTTTAAATAAAAAGTTATTAATGTCCTTTTCTTACCCAAGTGGCTCCATGGGGTCCCAAAGTTTACCCATGGATTTTTATGGTCGTCCATGACTCATCAAATAAGGGTAGGACAAGTGTAAAGGTATTTTTATATTTTTATAATATCATTTTTACCTTAAATTTTACTAATTACCTTTAATCACGATTAATAAAACTTAAATGTTACTATTCACCAAAAAATTATTTTAATCCCATTGAACCATATTTTTCTTCCTAATAACAACCATTTAGGTCGGATTTTTGAAAATCAAATCACAGATGTGGTAAAATTTCATTTAAACGAAAAATCAGTTTTTTTATCTACCACTTAGTGGTTTCACTATTCATCAAAAATTGATGTTTTTCATAAAAATACCAAAAATTAACCCTAAGATATAATTTATATTCAGAATTAAAAAATGGTGTCTATTTTATAAAATTACAGACATATAATTTTCATTAATTAATTTTATAATTAATTCCCTTTGTCAAAATAAATAGCATGTTTTTAGGAAACAATATATATCAAAAGATTGACAATTGTTTATGTTTAATTTCAAAGTGAAATTAATTCTAATGACAACCATTGGATAAAACGGTTAAAATATATTCTAATTATACTTTAAAACCACTCAATAATATAATTTATCACTATAAATTATTTTTATTAAAAAAGTTGTTTTTAATTATTTTTCACAATTCATCGAAAATTGGAAGTTCTCAGAAAAATACCAAAAATTAAAAATAGGCTAATTTCGATATTCTGAATCCAAAAATGAAGTTCATTTTGAAATATAAAATTTATATAATTTCAAAAAGTGGGTATTACTATTCATAATGACTATTTTTATTGGTCGCGGTGTGTTAGAACTTGAGGTTGTGTACAACACACGCTGCTCTATTATTCAAAGAGAAGCGTACCATGGAAGCTTGGGGTGTTATAGGAAGTACCACTATAATAAAGGGGGATGGATAGTGGATGAAAGTGGAACCATCAAAGGATAAGTGTAAGGGAAGTGCCACTAGGTGTGAATGGGTGAACGGGTTGGACGGAAGCTCCACCGTTCAGTTGTTTTGGTTGATTGTTGTGCATTTATTTTCAAGATGGATTTTTTGTGCTAAAGTGTGAATGATGGAATGGATTATGGAATGTTTTTTTGGATTTCCCTTGGTGGTTTGGTTTGGGTTAAATGTCTTGGTAAGGGTGTGGCTGGCTTATGGTAATGGTTTCACTTGTGATTATTTTATACAAACTATTTTATATAAATGTGCTCATGGTTTTATCCTAGTGGCGTGTGTAGGGAAGTCATTTGGGTAAAAACTATTGAGTTTTAGTACTCACCCCATACTTTGGAACGTTGGTGTCTTTGTATATGTCGTGTTTCGTGATGTGGGAAAAGGTAAGGCATCGACCTCCTTTATTGGATAATTATGATGTGATAGTAGAGCTTGGAGCTTGGATCTTGGTGTGGAGTTGTGGTGATGTCATGGCTTGTGGTGTTTGGATGTTTATTTTCCGCTTGTACTCTGATGTGTTGTGGACATGTCTAGTTGTAATGGGTTTGGTTTGAATTTTGGAACAACTTGGTTGTTAGTGGATGGTTTTGGTTGGGTTTGTTGACATGCATCATATAGTTTGTGGATTGTTTGGTTGGTTTTGTCTTAAGTAAAATCGTTCCCGAATCTGTTCTCGGTGCCCTTGAAATTTATTTCCAGCCTTTGGTGCCATGGGAACGTCACATAAGGCCAAGTAACCCTCACTACCTCCTCAAGACAATGAGGTAGGGGCGGGGTGTTATAAGTGGTATCAGATTGTTTGGTCCTTTGGAGTTGATTCTCAGATTTGGAGTTGAAATTTGTTGTGGAATATTCCCTGAGTCGGGATGGTATCAAGGTGTAGGATTTTCGGAACTTGGAATGTATAGTATAAAAGGACGTAGCTATCCCTTTTATGCTGAAATTCAAGTTACCAAGGAGTTGGGTACATAAGTGTTTTGGAGACACTTATAGGCATTGGAAATCTCATTATCGTGGGTATAGCCAATGAGATGAGCATGACATGCATGGTAGAAATGAATTCCCACTATGATGCATATTTCATTGGGGAATAATGATTTATGGTATAATATGAATGTTTGGATTTTGAAAAATCTGAACATGGTTTCGAAATGGAAGGATTTGAAACATGGAAACTGGTGGTATTTTGAAAATGGTTTGGTTTTCAAAAATGGTGAAACATGGGAAATGTGACCTTGTGGAAAGCCTTATTGTGATAGTTTTGTGTAATGTTATTTTAAATGGTAATTTTTGATGTTTACAGAAGTGAGACTCATGGTTTTCTTTTTTATAGAAATGGCACCAGGTAGGCATCGTAGAGACCAACCGGAAGTGGCTGATGAGAATGTGGTAGCACCTAAGCCTCAGGTGAACTAGCAGCTTGTGCAAAGCACAGTGCAAGTTTTCCAAGCTATGGAAAGTGGAAATAATGTGGATGAACCAAGGCATGTGGATCATGCGGTTCAGTTTCAAAAGTAGAATCCACCCATCTTCAGGGGTGATTCAGAGCCAGAAAGGGCAGAAGCATGGTTGAATAGAATGAACAAGATCCTTGAGTTCTTGGGAATGTCAGTAGAGCTTAAATTGAAGTTGTCTACGTATATGTTGGAATATCTTGCCCTTCAGTGGTGGGAGTTGGTAGTCCAAGTGGGTATGGACTTGGGTATGATGTGGGAAGGATTTTAGGAATTGTTTAACAAACAATTCTACCCACATATGTTCAGAATTTAGCATACAACTGATTTCTTCAGTTTGAAGTAAGAGCTTATGTCGGTGATGGAATATGCAGCTAAGTTTATGAACTTAGTGCGGTTTGCACCCGAGGTGGCGGGTAGCACATCGTTGAAGGAAAGAATATTTGAAGTGAGGTTAAGGAAATAAATTCGTTCAAAGATAGCAGTACTGTGTGTAGATGATTACACAGAGATGGTGAATAGAGCCTCGGTGGCTGAACGAGATTTTTTGGGTGCTCCGGGTGGAGGAATCATGGTGGTACCCAGGAGGAATAGTGGGAACTCTAACGCTGGGTTCAAGCGAAGGATGGACACTTATTCCCAGGGTAGGAATATGGCATATAATCTGACGATAGGATCGGTAAATCTTTCTATGAATCCCCATAGCAAGCCGGGATGTTTTCAGTGTGGTTCTATGATCCACATCAAGCGGGATTGTATGGAACCACCTCAAGCATGTCATAAATGTAAGCAGATGGTCCATCTGTAGTGTTATTGTCGGAATAATCTAAGTTCAGCTGTGCATGACACTCCTCAGGGATCGTAGACGTTGTATGCTACAACGGGACGGGGACAGCAGCATACCCCTCGTCAGCAGAGTAAAGTGGGTCATGATGATTCTCGGAATAACACGATGCCTCAGCAGAGAAATAAAGAGCAGAGTGTGGCAAGAAAACATGTGTTTGGATATGAGAAGGTTGTGGTGGATGATCAGTTGGAACCATCCACGGTGCGAGGTACAATTATTTTAAACTCTACCTTGATGCAAGTGTTGTTTGATACGGGTGCTTCACACTCTTTTATTGCTGCACGTGTGGTTGATTTTCTGGGTTTAAGGGTAGAAATTAACCCCTCGGTTTTGAAACTTCAAACTCCTATGGGTTTAAGAGAGTGTAGAGACTTCTTGTGTAGAGCATGTTGTATCGTTGTGGGTGAGGAGGAGATAGTGTGGGATTTCTCAGTGCTTGAGATGGATGGGTATGATGTAATCTTGGAAATGGATTGGCTGGTGGTGTTTAAGGCCCACATTGATTGTGATGCACGAACAGTGGATTTTATGACACACGATGGTGTTAGACATATCATTATAGGAGAGTGGCATGAAAGGCAGGGTGAAATGGGTTTGTTGAAACCAGCAGTGGGTACGTTATCATATCAGTTGGCAGTGTTGTCATTGTAATCAGTAGAGGGTGTTGAGCAGAGTGTTCTTCTGAAAGTGGAAGATCAGTTCATGGATGTTTTCCTGAAGAATTATTTGGGTTACCTCCTGTAAGAGAAGTGGAGTTTAAGATTTATTTCCTTTCGGGGACAAGTCCTATCTCACTTATGTCTTATCGGATGGCACCAGGTGAATTGAGGGAATTGAAAGTCCAATTTGAAGAGTTTGAAAACAAAAGGTTTATCCGACTTAGCACGTCTCTGTGGGCGGCACTGGTGTTGTTTTTGAAAAAGGCGGATGGAACTTTGAGGCTATGTGTTGATTATCCTAGACTCAACCAAGTTACGATAAAGAATAGATATCCACTTCCACGAATTGATTATTTTTTCGACCAATTTATGGGAGCCCAGTGGCTCTCTAAGATCGACCTGAGGTCGGGATATCATCAATTGCCGGTGAGGAGGGATGATATTCTAAAAATAGCTTTCGGAAGTAGATATGGCCATTGTGAATATGTGGTTATGCCCTTTGGTCTAAAAAATGTGACAGCAGTGTTTATGGCATTAATGAATCTGATATTTCAGAGATATCTGGATTCATTTGTGGTGGTGTTTGTAGATGATATTCTGGTGTATTCAAAGACAAGGGTGGAGCATGAGCAGCACTTGGAGATAGTGTTGGGGATCTTGAGGGATCATCATTTGTATGACAAATTTTCAAAGTGTGACATTTGGATACAAGAAGTTTGTTTTCTTGGCCATGTGATTTCTGAAAGGGGTGTCTCAGTGGATCCAGAAAAGATAGAGGCTATTATCTCATGGAAACCACCAAAAAATGTGTTTGAGATACGGAGTTTTCTTGGTCTAGCTGGGTATTATCGGCATTTTGTTTGTGATTTTTCATGTTTGGCTTCACTGATGATAGCTTTGACAAGAAAGAATGTTCCATTTCAGTGAAATGAATAGTGTCAATAGTGTTTCAAAGAGCTAAAGGGTCGCCTTACATCAGCACCAATATTGATTTTTCCAGAACTAGGAAAAGGGTACGTGGGGTATTGTGATGCATCAAGATCAGGGTTGGGGTGCTTTCTCATGCAAGGAAATCATGTGGTTGCATATGGATCATGGTAGTTGAGAGTGCATGAGAAGAACTACCCAACTCATGATTTGGAATTGGCAGCAGTGGTGCATGCTTTGAAAGTGTGGCGTCATTATCTCTTCGGTGAGAAATTCAGGGTATATACAGATCATAAGAGCTTGAAGCATATTTTCTCACAAAGGTATTTAAACTTGAGGCAAAGGATATGGATGGAATATCTCCAAATGTTTGATTTTGAATTAATGTACACACCAGGTAAGGGAAATTTGTTAGCGGATGCATTAAGTAGAAAATCATATGATCAGATGGTGAAGCAGGCATCAGACCAGTGGTATTTGATGTCAGTTGTAGCCGATATGTGGTTGGAATGTGAGGAACAGGGCGATAGAGAGGTCTTATTTCCGGTTTTGTTGATTCCTGACTTGGTTGGCCTAGTTAGAGAGGCATAGATAACTGCTTCTGAGTGTGTGACCATGGGGTTGAGACTCAATGGTGGGGATACCATTGAGGGTTGGAAACTAAATGGAGATTCAGTTTTGTGTTTTCAGAATCGGATAGTTGTACTAGTTGCTTTTTAGGAGGATATTCTTAGGGCGTATCATCATTCCATGTCTTTTGTTCATCCTAGAATTCAGAAAATGTATAAATCATTGAAATCACAGTTCTGTTGGGTTGGTATTAAAAGAATAGTGGATGAGTTTGTTTCCAAATGCTTGACTTGTCAGCAGGTCAAGGCAGAGCATCATAGGCCGGCAGGAATGTTGTAGTCTTTACCAATCCCTGTTTGCAAGTGGGAGAAAATAACGATGTATTTTTTCACAGGTCTCCCAAGAATGGTTAGAAAGCACGATTCCATTTGGGTTATAGTGGATTAGCTAACGAAGTCAGCCCATTTCATCCCGATTTGTGAATCTCATACGGTGGAGGATTTGTCCAAAATATATATCTGATAGGTGGTAAAGAGGCATGGTGTTCTAGTTTCGATCATATCCAATAGAGATTCGAGCATTACATCTTGTTTTTGGAAATCCTTACAGCAATCCCTTGGAACTAAGTTGACCATGAGTACGGTGTATCACCCTCAGATGGATGGTCAATCCGAGAGAACGATACAAACTTTAGA
Organism: Viscum album; assembly: GCA_963277665.1. NCBI lineage: Eukaryota > Viridiplantae > Streptophyta > Magnoliopsida > Santalales > Viscaceae > Viscum > Viscum album. Next base: position 409,286,918 of record OY728161.1, on the reverse strand, counting down.
GGATATGGTGAGATCTTGTGTTATGGATTTTTCTGGCTCGTGGGAGGAGCACTTATCATTGGTTGAGTTCTCATACAATAACAGTTATCAGGAATCCATACATATGGATCCGTTTGAAGCGTTGTATGGGCGGTCGTGTCGTTCTCCACTGTGTTGGATGGAAACGGGTGAGTCCTCAATGGTTGGACTGATCCTTGTCCAGGAGACTATGGAGAAGATCAAGTTGATCAGGAAGATAATGGAGATGGCTCAGAGTCGTCAGAAGTCATATGCGGATCATCGTCGACAGTCATTTTCATTCGAGGTGAGTGATCATGTGTTCTTGAGGATCTCTCCAATGTTGGGACATCATCGGTTTGGGAAGCAGGGAAAGTTATCTCTGAGGTTTATTGGGCCTTTTGATATTCTTGAGTGGGTTAGTGAGGTGTCTTATCATTTGTATTTTCCACCTAGGTTCAGTGCGTGCACAATGTGTTTCATGTGTCGCAGTTGAAAAAGTATCAGCCGAATCATGACCATTTGATTCGATGGGATCATGTTGAGATAGATCAGGATGCTTCGTTGGTACATGTTCCAGTGCGGGTTGTGGATAAGAAAGAAAAAGTCTTACATGGAAAAAGCATTGGTTTAGTTCGTGTTTTTTGGCAGCATGGTCAGATTCAAGAGGAGACTTAGGAGCGGGAGAAATAAATGGTCAAGCAGTGGCCCGATCTCTTTCGGCAAAGGGCGGGTTCAATACTTTTTGAGGAAAAAAATTTAACCCGGGTTTGATTTATGTGTCCTTTTTTTCATTTTTATGTGTTTAAAGTACATGGGATGAGTTGAGAAGAGGTTGGGAGAGTTTGGAATGGTTTTGAATGAGTTTGGGGGATTTTCTATGGGTGCACGGTTTGAGCACGGCTAAGGGAAACCGTGCGGATTCTCCATGAAACCATGCAGGGGAAGACAGTATGCTTCGCATGGCCTACGCATGGTATTCCAAACCGTGTGAGAAAACCATGTGGGCCCTCCCTCTTGAGGCATTAGCGTGCGCACGGATAGCACACGGTTAGCGCACGGTTTTCCAAACCGTGCAGCCACTTAAAAGTTGGGGTATTTAAGTCTGGGCTCCCTCAGTCTTGACCTAAAACGCTCCAAACTTCCTCCCACTCATGAATCACTCGATTTCTTCGGTTATCAGGGGGTGGAGGAGCTTTCCCACTCATTTTGGAAGTATTTTGAAGAGGTTTCTTGGTGTTTTGAAGGTGATTTCTCCTGGGTAAGACTTATCTCATGGTTTCCTCCTCTAGATCGACACATATCCCTTTCTTGGTTTTCTAGATCTACACTTTTTTGTGTAGTCATAGGGTTGAGGTTGCCTTGAATGATGATTTTAAGGCTTGTGGTTGTTAGGGAAGAGGATCTAGAAAGGTTTCGGTGGTTTATTTTCCATATTGGAGGTGTGGTTGATTGTGGGTCGATTTCTCAAGAACCCTAAAGTTAGGTGGCTTCTCTATCGACTTCACTTGGTTAGAGCTAATGATTTTGGTTACAATTAATTTTTTGTGCATTAAATTAATTGAGTTTTGATGCGCAAAGTTGGTTGGAGATCCATTTGGGGGGGTTTGAGGAAAAAGGGGTTTTATGGTTGAATGTTCTTGTTGTTAAATTTTAAAATGGAGATTTTAAAATTGGTTTCCTGGCTTGGGGTCAAGGAAATGGTTTATGAAAATGATTTTCAATAAAAGGGTTGTCTTATTGGAATGGTGTTTTGGAATCGAAAATGATTTCAAATAATGGGTGATTTATTGAAGTGGATTGATATGAAATGGAAATTGGTTAATTGCATGATGTTGTGACCTTGGTGGGTTATGTGTTTGGTTTGGATTGTTTTAAATGTTGTGTGGAAGTGGGCGGGAAGTACCACTATAGTAAAGTGGGATGGATAGTAGACGGAAGGGCCACCATCAAAGGATATGTGGACAGGAAGTGCCACTAGGTTTGAATGGGTGAACGGGTTGGACGGAAGCTCCACCGTTTGGTTTTTTTGGTTGATTTTTGTGCATTGCTTGGCAAGATGGAATTTTTGTGATAATGTGTGAATGATGGAATGGATTTTGGCATGTTTGTTTTGCTTTCCCTTGGTGGTTTGGTTTGGGTGAAATGGCTTGGTAAGGGTGTGGTTGGCTTATGGTAATGGTTTCACTTGTGATTATTTTATACAAACTGTTTTATATAAATGTGCTCATGGTTTTATCCTAGTGGCGTGTGTAGGGAAGTAATTTGGGGAAAACCTATTAAGTTTTAGTACTCACCCCCTACTTTGGCACATTGGTGTCTTTGCAGATGTCGTGTTTCGTGACGTGGTCAAAGGTAAGGCATCGACCTCCTTTAGTGGAGCATTGTGATGTGATGGTGAATCTTGTAGCTTGGATCTTGGCAAGGATCTGTGGTGATGTCAGGGTTTGTGGTGTTTGGATGATTATTTTCCACTTATACTCTGATGTGTTTTTGGCATGTCTAGTTGTACTGGGTTTGGTTTGCATTGTGGAACAACTTGGTTGTTAGTGGATGGCTTTGGTCGGGTTTGTTTACATGCATGATATAGTTTTTGGATTGTTTTTTTGGTTTTTTCTTAAGGGAAAATTGTTCCCCAATATGTTCTCAGAGCCCTGGGAATTTATTTCCATCCTTTGGCACCTTGGGAACATCGCTTAAGGCCAAGTAACCCTCACCACATCCTCAAGCTAATGAGGTAGGAGTGGGGTGTTACAGATAAGAATCAGTCATGGTATCTAGTCAAGAGACCCAAAGGTCATAATGTGATTGGTACAAAGTGGATTTTCAAGAACATGTTTTATGAGCATGGAAGTGTTATCAGAAACAAGGCACGGCTGGTATGTAAAGGATACTCACAGATAGAAGGTATTGATGTTGAAGAAACCTTTGCTCCAGTGGCTAGACTGGATTTAATAAGGCTTTTTCTTTGCATTTAAATCCAAAGAGGATATAAATTATATCAATTAGAGTTCAAGATAGAATTAATGAATGGTTTTCTTGAAGAAGAATTCTACATCAAACAACCAATGGGTTTTCTTCTTGGTACTGATGAAACAATGGTTTGTAAACTCAATAAGTCTCTCTATGGTTTGAAGTAGGAACCACGATCATGGTATTCCCAAATTAATTCTTATCTCAAGAAGATGGAATTCAAAAGAGGAGGGGTTGATCACAATCTATATTTGAAGAATTATTCAAAAGATTAATTCATGGTTCAAGTTTACGTTGATGAAATTATATTTGGTGGAATAAGGCAGAAATCAATGGATGAATTTTCCAATCACAAGAAATAAGAATTAGAAATTTTTATGATTGGGGAGCTCACATATTTTTTGGGACTTCAGGTGACTCAAAAGAAGGATTACACTTTCATTTCTCAGTAAAAGTATGCAAGAGAGTCTCCAAAGATATTTAATATGCATGACTCCAAACCAATGTCAACTCTGATTGTGATTGGAAAAAAACTTGGAAAGAATGAGGATGGGACCTTTTTAGATCCCACCATGTAATTGAGGATTATTGGAAGGTTACTATACCTAATGGAAACATGGCCTGATATTGTCATTGAAACTTTCCTAGCAGCCCGATTTCAGAGAAATCTGAAGGAAGAACATATGACAACAGTCAAAAGGATCATGAGGTACATTCACGGTACTCATAATTATGGGTTATAATTTTCGGCAGGAAGGGATAGTGAATTATTAGAATTTTTTTATACTGACTGGGCTGGAGATGTAGTGGACAGAATGTCCACCATTGGTGGAGCATTGTATATTGGGAATAAATGTGTTGGCTAATTGAGCAAGAAACAATAATGTACTTCTCTTAGTACGGCTGAAGCTGAGTATATCTCCGCTACAAAGGAATGCACTCAACTATTGTGGATGAAGCAACAACTGATAGAGATTGGTGATGAGGTGAAACAACCAATGGTGATTTACTGTGATAACAAGAGAGAAATTGGGTTTACAAAAAATCATGTTCATCATTCTCATAAAAACATATTGAAATCAGATATCACTTTATCAAGGAAAAATGTTGAACAAGCTGTGATTAAAATGGATCATGTGGGAACAGATGAGGAAGTGGCTAATATCTTGACCAAGCCACTGTCATCAGTTGTGTTTGAGAAACATCGGTGGAACCTCGGTGTTCAGCCACCTCCCAGTGCATAAGGAGGTTATGAAATACCCCTCTCCCCAGTTATGTTAACTGTTTTTAATATTTTTGTGGATGTGATGTAGGTTTATGGGGGAGATACTATATATGGGGTGTTGTGATTTGTACAGTGATCAAATATTGATCTTTGGGTTTATTTTCAATGGGGGATAAGGAATAAAATCAAGATATGTTATGGAAATGTAATTATTTTGTGACATAGTAAGAGGATTTCTTGGTCGTCATTGAGAATTCCAAAACATGGGAACCCAATTCAAGCTTCCTCTGTTGTTTTCTACATAAATAATTGCTCACGTAGATTTAGAGTGTTGGATGAGTTGATTCTTGCATTTCATGTTTTGATAGTGGCTGGTGCTCTATTGAATTTATCTAAAGATTGACAATAAACCCAAAGGGGAAGATTGTTGGAATCACAACTGTTCTATTCAAGAAATGGGGTTTGGATTGTTTTTATTATCAATCTTCATTGGATGTTCAGAATTGTTTCTAGGAAATGGATCATACAGTTCAAGCGGACAACATTATTAAAGGTGGCGTCATTTCCCAGTGTTTTCCAAATTTTTTTCCCTAAAAATCATAAAATGGGGAAATGTGTATTTTGCAAAGGATGTTGAACGCAATATTTTAGGTGCTTGGAAAATTGTGTGCAAAGCATGTTTCAAGATCAGAACATCAAAAAATATCAAAGGCATGGGCTGCGTGAAAAACCCGGAGATGTGCATGGAAAACGGTTCCTGCGTGAAAAGTATTGTACGTGGAATGAGAGGTTTTGTGCGCCACGGTGGGATTTGCACATGGGGGGTCAAAATGCCTATAAATAAGAAGTTATCCCCCTCATTAGAAACAACTGAAGACTTAGATAATATCTGAGTTCGGATGTGCATAAAAGTTTCGTGAAAATGGAGTTGTGCGAAAAACATAGAGTTGTGCGGAAAGTTTAGGGTTGCGTGGAAAAGCTAGAGTTGTGTGGAAAATTACTGTTGCATAGAAAATATTTAAACTGCATGAAAAAATTTAACATTTCACGTGAAGGGTGAAGTTGCACAAAATATTTTTCGCGAGAAAAGAAATTATTGCACGCAAAAGTGAGATATTGCGCTCAAAGGGTAGGTGTTGTGCGCAATTGTCAGTGTAAACTTTTTTCACATTATGAATACCTAGTTTAGTGGTTTAGTGCTTTCAAGTGCATCATTTCATGACATCGATGCAATAAGGTTCTCATTATGAACAGAGACAAAGGATTCAAAGAAAATCTATTAAAGAGACCTTCATGTCAATAAACTGAGTTTGACTTCTCTCATGGCAGTGAGCTATGGGGAGTCGACGGAAGTGATCCAAGGGACATAGTGAGATATCCCTACACCTTTGAAAAGGCAGTGTGCCTGGCACAGAGTGTCTATGACAGAATCTTGTAATCTGCAAACTAGTAAAGATAAGTGGATTTAGGTATGACTGACACATTGTCGGCGTATGCTCCTTGGACGTAGTCCTTTGTGGTGAACCAAGTAAAAGTGTTGTGTCTTCTCTCTTCTTTCATTTGTTTGGCAGATTTACAAGTCCCTACCAACGTTCGAACAAGATCCACAACTTTAAAAAGAAAAATTTGACACCCTGATTCACCCCTCCCCTATCAGGGTGTTTAGCGGTCCTTCAATCACCTCTATGTACTTAGGTGCACCATCACCATCATTTTATTACAGGCACACAACTCTCTAAGGGATATCCAGGTGAAAATATAACATATGTTCATTTCACCATGATGATATATCTGGTGTAATAAAACGTATATATAAGGTACAAAATACAATCGAAAACATAGCACAATGGGAATAAAGAAGAAACACAAAAAAACATGTGATCGTTATCAAACATTGAATAAATCTACTCTAAGAACACTCATTGTAATGAATATCAGAATGGGTCTCATGGGATACACACATATCTGCATGTGATCACAATAAGGCATGGATATCAAATTATGAAAACTCACAAATTATAATTTTGAAACATGTATAAAAAGATCCCCAAGAGGTGAGGAACTTCCTTCCTCAAAGTCATTAATGTCAATAATAAGGATAAACCACCCTGTGTGGTTTGAATGTTCTTGTGGAAACCTAAATAGTAAAGAAAACCTCCATGTATTCCTTATTACTGTAGTTATTGAAACATTAATACTCCTAGTTCATCGAATACTCCTAGTTCCAAAACCATCTATTTTGTTTTTAGAAGAAATAAAATCCTACATGTGATGATACTTTCTCTCTCCTAGATAATTTATGAATTATCATTTTAGGCCATTGAATAAGCTCACATAAATCTCCTCAAGAAAATTTTTATAACCGCATTTTATCATTTTTAAAAAATATATAGATTAATTTGAGAACTCATGTTGTATTCTTTTATAACTATTCTTCCATAATATAAATAATTATCATTCAATAATTTTCATAATTATATTTTTATAATATTCCTAATTATCCTTTGTTGATTTTCAAAAATTATGCATTCATTATTTTCTTATGATTACATCATATAAATTTTCATATTATATTTCTCTAAAAATGTCATTAGATAATTATTTCACAATTACCTTCATTGATTTCTAGAAATTATGGTTTGATAATATTCTATAATTATATTTTTTAACATTAAAAAATTTTCATTTGATAATTTTTTTATAATTATCATTATTAATTTAACATAATTATCAGATGTTAATTTTATAAATTATCTCAAGAAACTATATGTTTGATCAATTTATTTAAGATCTTATTTTCAGTATTTTTATGAAGGAAAGAATAGGTAAGAAAATAAAAAACAAACCCTCTTCAACCATGCATAGTTCCAGATAGGGAAGAAGAAAACGATCACCATGCTCCTTGGTCTGGGAAGAAGAAACCCGATGGAGTCATACCAACCATTTTCAAGGGAATATAGGCTATCTTAGACATGAAAAGATTAACAATCCTAGAAGGACCAATGATTCATTAATTTCAAAATCTATAGACATGATCCCGCATTGGCAGTTTTGAACAACTCATTTTATCCACTTCATAAACCAAATATTTAAGGTGTATTTAATTCCATGTCATTAATTCGTTATTGGATTAAAGATTCAAAAATGATGAAATACAATATTTTATAAGTTTTTCTATTTGAAAAATGGTGGCATAGGTTCAAGTAGAAAGATAATGGGTGGAAAATGAAATAAAAATATTAATAATATAATAAAAAGGGTGTTAAAAAATACCCATATGTGCAATGAAACTAATCACCAAATTTTCAAAAAATTTATATCACAACTACTATAAAACATGAATTCCATACCTAATTGATATCTTGAATTTCTAATCTAAAACACCATTTGGGAGATAATCTCTTATTTCATAAAAAACACAAACATGTGAGTTAATATATCTAATTTTTTTATTCTATCAATGGTCAGGAAATATGGGCCTTGGAATCCTATGCTATCTCAACTACTTGCCCCAAAAATATTCCAAAATATATTTCAATGCATTAACATAGATTTTACCCTTATGCAAGGCCTTTATATAGTTTATTAGGGGATATTTATTGAAAAAAATTAATTTCCACGTAAAAACAATAATAAATTATTAACAAGAGGGTTTAATTATCATTAAAAATCATGGTTACTAAAATGTTAACCCCTATCGACATCTCATCCCTGAGAATTTTCTCTACTAATTGTGTAAAAAAATTAAAACCAATGAGATCAAACATTAGACTCCCACTCTCACATCTCCTCTAGGATCCATCCACGTTCCTACCAAATTAGGAAAAGTTATATTATCATCCTCCATCGTGCTTTCCTAGCCTAATCTATATTCTGCACTTGAAGCTCCACATAAAATGAATCTAGATTCAAATACATTGCCTCATAGTTGATTAAATGTGTAGGATTGACCATGTACCACTAATTCTGTGACACGTGAAAGATATTTTACATAACATGGTAGCAAGAAGGAAGGTATAGACAATATTCTATGGTCCCAACTCATTCTATGGTCATGAAAGGTCCCAAAAACCATGGTACTGGCATTCCTTTCTTCTATAGATGTTGTTTTCCTAATAGAAGATTGAATCTCAAGAAAACCTAGTAACCCATAGATAATTCTAAATGTCTCCTCCTATGGTGGGCCTATGATCTTTGCCTGAAATGAGTGGTGATCAACCTATTTGGAATCATATGCTCTCTCTTGGAGGTATCCTAAGACAAACTAGGCCCCACAACTAATACCTTGAGAACCTCGTGTAAAGTGTTGAATGAAATGGTATATGATAAATACCCTCATAAGTTTCCATATGAATGAAATACTACTAAATATTTTTTTAGGAAATCATCCAAGGCTATTTTATTATACCATGCTATGCCAAATTCTATGATATAATATCTATGAATATTCTATAATATGTGTATCATCCACTCACATTGATCGTCTATCTAAGGATGGTGTGTTATGATAAATTTCAACTATGTGTCTACAGACTTCTACAAGACCTTTAAAAACTGTGACATAAATCATACATCTCTATCTAAAAAAATATCTACGGAACTATATATAATCATATGATCTCCAAGATATAGAGATTTACTATATTTTCCATTTATTAACTCTCTAAAATTTGTAAAAAGAGGGAAGCATTCATCAAATAATCTAAAATCACCTGGACTGCTCATTGATTATCAGGATCTAGGGTCATCTTATCACATAGTCCATCATGATTTCCTTCTAGTTCCATGTGGGAACCATATGTCGCTGGACAAAACCACCAGGATGTTGTTGATCGGCCTTTACCCTCTGGAGGGTAAGGCATCAGGGAAAAACTCTTGTAATGTCCTTCTCGATACCTAGAAACTAGAATCATATCTTCTAGTCATAGTACATCATCATTGCAACAAGATGTAATTCCCGTATATATTTATGGAAATATCTTATCAGATCATCTCTGATAGAAGAAATGACTAATACTCTCCCATGTACCATAATCACATCATCATCACCAAATTTCCAACCAAGTATTGGCTCACATCGAGCTAGTTGTTCCCACAACACAAAAAAATATAGGTTTTAATCATATATATCCTTCACCTAATCTACATGTTAGGATGTGATCAATAAATGACTAAAATCCATTAATCATTGATCCTCAGAATCATTCATCCACCATCCTTCCAACAAGATCATAAAGCACCACTACTCTATAAAAGGACTCTCACCAATCCCATACTATGATAGTGTCTTATGACTAATATAATATATAATGATGTTACCTTTACCTAGTGTATAAACCATATTCACATAAAAAAAATTCTAGATACTCAGCCTGGTGCCTCTATCTCATAAGTCCCACTGTGCAAACATATTGAAAAGGATCTTATGGTTAGTTTGGGAAACAAATATCCTACTGAAGATATAGTGTCTCTAACACTTAATTTAGAATACCATATCTTATATATCCATGTCATTATTATGGTATTTCTTATCATGGGGTCATAGATGACAGGACCAATAAGCTACTACTTGGAACCATTTCATCAATACTACACTCAAACCAACACCTAATGCATAAAATTACACTACATAACCAATCCAAGGATCAGGGAGTGTTACTACTAGATTTTTTTCATCCTTCTCATCATCTTAAGGAATGAATCTTCACACTGGTCCATATATTATAACCTTACCCCTTTCATTTTGAATTATTTCATGAATATTGATATTCAGAAGAATTCCTACATAAACCATTAGTAATATCCTGATAAAACCTAAGAAATCCTAATCTTGAACACATTATGGTGATGTTTCATGTACATGACTACCTAAAATTTCTCTATGAACATGAATATACCTATATCAGACACTGAATTTCCTAGGAATATCACCTCAGGATTCTTGAAGTCGCACTTCAATAGATTAGCATAAAATTTGTGATCAAAGTGTGCTCCAAACTATCTTGATGTCCATATCATGCTTCTCTATTGTCGGTGAGTGGATGATGATTTCATTAAAAACACTATGAATAAGGTTTCTAGGTATAGGTCAAATATCTTATTCATGTGGTAAATAAACACTTTCAACATGTTTGTTAGTTTGAATAGAATCACAAAGTACTCATTCAACACATACATTCTCTAAGACCACATCTTCAAAATGTTCTCTTCCCTAACACAGAATTGGTGAAAGACTGATCAATGATCAATCATAGAAGACCATTGGTATCCCTGTTACTGATTAAATAGATCATCTATTCTTGGAAAGGGAAATATATTCTTCTCCATTTCCAGTTTAGGTTCCAGTAATTGATGTAGATTTGAGGGATACCATCCTCCTTCTTTGAGAACAATATAGGTTCACCCCATGGTGAAGTAATCAACCCGATAAATCCATTCTTCTCCATGTTTTCAAGATGCACCTTGATATCTTTCATCTTGGTTGATTCCATATGATATGGGGGTATCAAAATCATTTGTGCACCAGGAATTTTTTCTATCTTAGCATAATATTCTGATCCTTCATAGTTTCTACTAGGTCAAGGGATTTTATAATGATTTCAACCCAATAATCAATATCATGAGTTCCTCTAGTCCCATGTAAGGATAATGAATGCTATATTTTAAAGTCACTATATATTTGACCATATTATAGACACCTATTATAGGATATGTATAATTCCTAATATTTATTACTCAATTTTCCTTATCACCTAAACCAAAGATCATGCATTAGAGAAAGCTCAGCTTCATTCATCTACATGTCCAGTGGTTAAACAAAAACTTCCTCCCTTGTGGGGGTATTCCAACCTTCTTCCCAATAAGTCCTATAATTTCACATAAAGGTGAAATATTATGTACCAAGAAGGCAACACATCATATAAAACAAAACCATTAGGATAAATCCTAATCAATCTATGGGATCACACAAGGTTCTCATAGGATTCCTCCCATAACCAAATTTATACCCCTCCTAGAACTAACCCTATACTCCATCCTTTCATGTTAGTAACATTCATCATATATATAGTAACACAATAATATGCCTAGTTAAACTAATTCATTCCAAGTAAGATATATTAAAATAGAATGAAATCAAATTTATTTCAAAGAAGATAAACTATCTCGAATAGATTGAAAAAAATCAATGAATTTAATTAAAGAACTACTTTTATTCACTAAAATATGTATATATATGGCATGTGAAGCAATTTGTATAATCATTATGCACTAACAAACTTGAAATATCATAAATATAATATCAATATCATGTACATAGCCCATGTTTTATTTATTCAATGAAAATATCAGAAAACATTTTCCCCATTTTATGGAAACTTGGAGGTCCACTATACAGTGTTGGCCAAGAACACTCATTGTTCTCTTGCCTAAGTCTTGATCTTCATATCTCCAATAAACCCTATCCCAAACCAAGACAAGATATGAAAAAATTATAAATCTTGATCCTATATTTCCATTTTGTAACACCCCGACACGAACCACCGGGTCTGATCAAGAGTACCACATGACCTCATCCATGCCTCCTCGTACACAAGAGGCTGCTGACTAGAAATGAGGATCTGGGTCCGTCAGTTCGAAAACTATTCACTCTTTATCATGTCATATGAACAATAAACAATTAAAAAATATAATAAATAACCATAGTAACATTTTTAAATTGAATAATGACATACATGTAAAATAATAAAAGCATCTCACAATGTATAAATTCGATACATAGTGTTAAGAAGATAAATAATTAAGTAAATAATAGGGTCCAATGAAGTCTGTCCCATTCTGAATGTATGTTCATATCCTATGATCATCCATCCACCATATATATCTTTCCCTTAGATGATTCTTTTATCATGAAATCTATAACAATATTAAAATTCTAGAGTAGGGTGTGAGTACAACACATGTATGTACATCATCAATGCATCCTTAACCTGATGCTCTTAGTTATACAATTTTATTCCATAATATAATAATTTTGTAAAATCATAATAACACAAAATAAAAAATCAAGCTTTCTTATGCTAACCAGGCCATCCCAAACACTTGACTGTACCTAATTCAACTCCATACTAGACTGATATTGTGAAGGTCTTAGTAGTAAACAAACTAGCTATAGATCTAATGATTTTTTTCTCTTGATAACCTCATGGAATTTTCCATAAAATCAAGCTCTAATTTCCATGGAATCAATTATGTCATGTTGCTATGTATTTATGAATTGAGACCTACTTAGAATAGAACTGGGCATTGAGAAACCCAATACTTGGAACTCAGGCATCAAGTACATCACTAACATGGATACATGGAATCATCATAACTCATCCCTATAATCTCTTTCATCACCTCCAGCATTGTATGATAATAAAATTCCCCATCTAGGGGATATTCATGTCATAATAGTCCACCCATTCAGAATACCAAGATGATACCTCCAACACAAGGTAACATATATACAAGGTATAGAATACAATGAAAAGAATATAATCGTGAGAATAATTAGAAACAAAAAACAACATGTGATCATAATTAATCATGGAAACATGCTACTCTAACAATACTCATGGTAAAGAATATAAAAATAAGTCTCTTGGTCTACACAAACACACAAACCCACATGTGATCATAATCAAGAACATATATCAAATTATGTCAACACATAATTTATTATATGAAAATATGTTTAACAAGATCCTAAGATATATGGAACTTCCTAACATAATTTCTTTGAAATCAACAGTAATGATAAATCACCCAGTATGGTTCGAAAGCTAGAGTGGAAAACATAAAAGTTAACAACACCTCCTTCTAGGATGTATTATAATAGTTAGTCAAATGTAAACACTCTCGGTTCGTTAAGGGATCCTAAAACCAAAACCATCTATTTTAATTCAATAAGAAATAAGATATTATATATTATAAAACATTCTTTATCTTAGATAATTTCTGAATTATAATTTTAGGCCAATGGATGTTGTCATAATAGTATCCTCATGAATAATTATAAAACCACATTTTATAATTTTAAAAAAAATATTGTTTGATAATTTGAATAATTATATTTTATAATATAAATATATTTCAATTTGTAATTTTCATAAATTATACATTCATAATTATATTTTTATAAGCCTTTATAAATTTTTCTTTGATAATTCTATCCATAATTTCCTTGGATAATTATTTTACAATGGTCTTTTTATATTTTATGCAATAATCATTTGATAAGTTTCTACATTTATCTTTGTCAACATTATACAATTATGGTATGATATTTTTTTAAAATCATCATTGTTAATTATATGAAATTATTTGTTGAAAATTTTCTATATTATCCAAAGAAAATATGTGTTTTACCATTTTATTTATTTTCATTTTTTCTAAAAATGTGAAAAATGAAAAAATAGAGAATAAAATAAATAAAAAAAAATTAAATAAAATCTATCTTCTTAAACATTGTGTAGCACAAAACAAGGATGATGAAAATTCTCACTACACTCCTAGATGTGGGAAGAAGAACACGAATGGAGTCTTACCAACCATGCATAAGTGGATTAGTGGTCAATTAGGCTTGACAACATGAACCAACAAATTAGACACCACGACTCGACTATTTCAAAATCCAAAAACTCAAACCCCCTTAATTAATTTCCAAAACCATATTCAATCCAATTATTGAACTAAAAAATTATAATGGAGTGTTTAATTTCACCACATTAACATGTTTCTAGATTAAATGGTCTAAATGTGATGAAATATCAACATTTGGATTGTATTCATTTTGAATAATGGTGGTATAGGCGTGACGAAAAAGATAAATGGAAATAAATGAAAAAGAATAATAATAATAATAATAATTATATTAGAAAAGGGTAATAAAATTTACCCTTATGTGTGATGTAACTAAATTCCCAATGTGCATAAAGGCTATGTTTCCTATAGGGTAATACCACATTCTGGCCCTAATGGTGGTCTCATATTTCCCATCTGAAACACTATTTGTTAAATATTTCATTATTTCAGAAAGTTAACATACATGTGATATAATATATTTAGTATTTTTATTCTATCATAGTCAAGACTCTAAGGGCCCCGTAATGAAACACTATCATAGCACCTAACTCTAAAAATATTTCATTGAAAATTACAAGAAGTTAACTTGGATTTTACCTTTACAAAAATAATTTGAATAATTTATGAAGATATTTTTATTGTAAAATTACATTTTGACATAAAAATACACATAAATATTAACAAATAGGGTTTTATTATCATTAAAAAAATTAGATATTGAAGAATTTTTTTTTCAAAAATACATTTTCTGAATGTTTACAATGGTGTGAAAAGAATATTAAATTTTGAATGGATTTTCCCACCACCATTATTTATCAATGATTTGATGATTCATACACATGTTTATACAATTATTTTAAAAGAAAATGTGTTTCCAAATATTTAGTAAATATTTAGATTTTAAAAAAGTGCTTTCAAAACGAATAGTGTATTTTCATCAAGAAATTTATAGTTATATTTTAAAACTATTTGAATCTATTTTGAAATCCTCTCATGAATCTTATTTATTACTGAAAATATACTCTAATGAAACAATTGACCGTATTTCTCTGGATGAGCTCTGATCATTTTTTCTAGGGAAATTATTGGCATTCTTTATTCTATTTATTCCAATATGGAAAATTATTTATTATTAAGGATTGTTAATTAATTTATATTGTTTATTCATATAAAAAATGAATTGGAATTATCAAGTGATGGGAGGGAACTAAAATTATATATTCCCACTATGAATTGGTATTTATAATGAGTCAAAACATGTTGGGTATTTTTCCATGGTCATACCCATTTATGTAAGATTTATCAACATAAGGCCTTGATGGAATGTTTCAGATGTCCTGTATTATGCATTCCATCATTATGAGATCAGGTATTGATGTACATGTGATTCTAGTTATGATATATTTAGATAATTTACAAGACCATGTGATTATTTATATAGAATTATTTTATCATATTTTATTCTTTCCATATTATTCATGCCTATTTTATTCTATTATTGATTCTATTATAAGAATTCCCTTATTGAGAATTTGAGTTCACCCATTTATTTTGTTTCCCTTTGCTAACATTCCAAGAAGTGTACTATGATTGATATGAAAGGGTATGATATATGGATTAATAATGTTCTTAATGAATATATTATATTGTATTTTATGTTTTGTAATGTTATGTATGAATCAATCATATATCTATTTTTCCAAAGACTATTAATTATTCAATCCCTTTAGATATGATCACTTTTATATAGGGCCAAAATAGTAAAGTAACAACTGTATCTAGGCTACTAGAGTCAAGGGATTACATTTACAGTGTATTTTTTAAAACTATTCTTTAACATTTTTTATACATATATTGTATAATAAAAATATTTCAAAGAGAGAGAACTAATTAAAAATTATGGAGTATACATTCATGCATATACATTTGCTTGTATCTATGTATCAATGTGTGTATAAAAATACATATATACATAAATGCATATTAATATAATTACATACATACATACATGCATACATTCATACATATATACATACATACATACATACATACATACATATGTATATATTAGTAGAACAAAATCATATGTACATGCATGCATAAAATCTTATAAATAAGTATATAAATTTTATTTTTTTTACATGTATATATTAATAAAAATATATACATTCATTCATACATAAATTAAATAATCAGATTTTTATATACATAAAAATGTATATATATACATATAATATAATTATAAAATTTATTGTGTATGTTTTGTTATATAGAATGAAAAAAATTATGTTTTTATAATCCCATATAGTTATATGTATCTAGAAGTTATTGACCACACATACAGATATATATATATATATATCAATAAATATATTTATATATCTTTAAAATGTTTTTATATTACCATGTTCACACAAATATAAATCGATTGTGTGAACGGACACTCTAAATATCATGGTAGAAATGTACAATTTATATTTGTTTAGCACTAATTTTTTCAATTAATATTTTTATACTATCATATAAATAATGAGTTTATAAATAATTAGTTTACATTTTTTTTAAACAATATATATTTATATAAAAAAATATAAAAATTAATGAGTGATTTCTTGTGGACATATATGTATTTTTTTGGTTTATTCTGATATACATACATACAAACATATTAATATTTATATACACATACTTAAATTTATACATAAAAATTAATATAATCATATACATATATAATTAAATTCATATATTTCAATATCAGTACACACATGCATACATAGAAAATATATAGTAATATAAGTACAGAAATATATATTAGTAAAATTATCTGAAAATATATTAATGTTTTTAATTGCAAATATAAGTATCTGCATGCATACAAAAATACATGTATATCACTATATAAAACTATAAATATTTATATGTAAATTTTAATTAATTTACATACATACTTCTAAATATTATTATATTTCAATACGTGTGTATAAATATTAGTACATAGATATATTCATGCAAACATATTAATGTAATAAATTACAAATATATTAAATATAAGTATGTACCTAACAATATAAACAAGAATATGTACATATATACATATATATAAGTATATAACAATATAAATATTTATTAGTATATCTTAGAACAAGTCTATATAGAAATTTATATATCATTGTATCAAAAAAATCACTAGGGATCTCCAGTGTAATTTTGGAATTCATAATTTCTATGTAATTTTTTGAAAAGAGGATTAAAATTATACATTTATTTATGTTCATACAGAGACAATTTTATACATGTATACATGCATAAATGTATATAAATATGTACATATATAAATATTTATAATTATACTATTCTACATTCACATACATACATCTATATATTAATATATATAAAATTTTCACAAGTAATATCCTATGTAAAATTTTCATAGGAAATCTCCAATGTCAATTTTTCATTGGAGATTTTCAATTTATTTTTTACACTAAAGATTTTTAATTATAAATATATATTAGTATATACATTTATAACTATATAGGTCCTTCAGTACTCATATATCTAAAAGTATATATAAATATTTACCAGCATATTTTAGTAGAAGTAAATGCATATATCTATATAAATATTTAAAATTATCTTCATTATGATTATTTGAGTATAAGTTAAAATGTTTTAAATAATCATATTAATAAATACATATAAAATAAATTTAAAAAAATATCAGTATATCTAGAGTTAAAAAAATTATTATATATTTATAATTAAACATTTTAAGCTAAAAAAATTTAAACAATAATAATAACAAATACATATAAACAAGATTTAATAATAATAATAATAATACATAGTGCTATAAAATATTTAAAAAAAATTAAATTAAAAAATATGTGATAAAGAGTTCCATATACACAAAAAAATATTTCGAATTCAGATTATTTTTTTATAAGATGTATATAATATTTAACAATATTTAGATGAATGTAAGTACATGTATTGAAATATAATTATAAATATTTATATTTATATATACATATCTATAGAGGTATGTGTATATGTATATACATATATTTATATATACATATTTAATGTGAGTATAAAATTTAAACACCCTAACATGAACACATGTGTTCAATCCAAAGATTCACATGACCTCAAGCATGCCTCCCCACACACAAGAGGCTTCCAACTAATATTAAGGGTCTGAATACCATCAATGGGGTGACTATATCCATAGTATCATATCCTTGCACCCATAATATAAATATAATATTATAATTAGAGTGACATGAAGAAACCTAAATAATCACATTGAAATGATGCATGTCACACAAATCATACAATAAATAAAGATAACAAATCGGGATTTGATAGTGTAAGTAAAACCATAGTATAGGTGCTTGAAGTTAAATAAACAAATAAAACTATGAAGAATACTCTAGATATTGTCCTCGTCTCAACACCATCTCCATTCCCCATGACTCAGTTTCCTGTCATAAACCCCTTCACACTTCTTGGATCCCTACATATGAAATATTTATGTGCATTAAGTTTCTCATTCAAGGAATCAGTAATAAACCCAATAGGACACAACCAATGTGTCCTTAACAATAGCACACATATATAATAGGTACATTCCATGATAACAATAAATACAGAAAAATAATAATCAATCATATATCAAGAAATCTTGTCCTAACTAGGTCATCATGATCCTTGGATGTAATCTTAAATATTTCAGGAGTCACCAAAACTATCCACAAGTATTGTACACAGGTCCCTTGGTATCCTAATGACATTGAGTTGGATTTTTATTCAGCATCCAAAAGGCATTTATTTGTGGTCTGATAATTTGTATCATCATGGAATGAAGTTATATGCTAAGAAACAAGGCTAAAAATATCTTACCATATGAATGGGGCCACTATCATCATTTCTACATGTCAATTGAACTTCCCTTCTAAGGATTAATCATAACACAATGGTCCAAATATCATAATTAGAAATTAAAAACTTCCAAAGTCATGGTAAACCACATAGTTGGGTAATAAATACCATATCATCTTGAGAAAGTTGTAGAAATATATAAAAACATGTGATCATCATCAAAAAAGGTGACAATCTAGTCTATAGATACTCATGGAATCATGTTTCATAAATGGGTCTCACGACAAAACACACACTCACAAGAAAACACCATCAGTCATGACCTATAAGCTATACCATCATAATAGGAATCCAAGATGACAAGATAATATGTGGCCCTAAAAGGTTAATGAAATTCATTCCATAAGGTTTTCAACATCATTGGCATGGATCATCATGTTTGTCACCACCCTAAACATGTCCATACACCGAACAGAAAAATATTTCATAGATAGAACTACTAGAACCACTTCCACATAAAATAAAATGGTTTCTATAAATAAGACATGGAAAAACAATTCAAGGGGTATAATTAAAATTACTAAATGATGACTACTAAAAATGTAAGAAATTCAAACTAGTTGAAGGAAAAGGGAATTTTCACTCTTGTATAGAGACAAGTGGAGACATCACCAAGAGAACACTACCGATACATTGTAGAATAAAACCATTTCACATGAAGGTTATTGTCATTTCAATGTTGTAATTACCCCACTATAAGAAACAATCAATAAAATATATAACAACATTATTATATGACTAAAAAATAAAGAGGATATGAGAATAATCCAATCAAAGAGACTCGCCAAACAATTGAATCACCCAAAACTAGAATCAACTGTGAAGAAGGATGATCTGAGGACTTAGATTGATCAAAGAGAAGAAAATATCAACCAAAAATTGGAATAAATGAAAGATAATCTGTAAAAAAATATAATATTCAAAGGGGATTTCCATGTTTCATTCAAAAGAGTCTGATAATGAAGAAATCATTAAGTACGAGTGTTTATTTAATTAATAGGGGTCATAAATCAATTAATAGCTCTATAAGGACCTAAAAAATAAACTATTCACATTTGATTGGTGATTTGGTCATGAACCAAGAAATAATGTGGCCTTGAATTTGGATATTTTAAAAAAATTATGCTGAAATGGCTTGCACCATGGCCTAGCCATGGTTGTGGTTTTCTTGAACACATGAGTATGAAAAAACCATACCTATAGAGTGTTTACAGGCTTTTGGACATTTTCCATCACCATGCCTTACAAAAATGGTGTGGTGAGGTTACTTAGTATGTGGTCAACTAAGGGACCTATAACACTCCACAACCATAGCCATGCTAAGACAGCCACTTTCTCTTGGTAGCTTTCACACACTAGGACCACCAATATCAGTACTATAACCCTGGTGTTTCCCATTATGGTCCAAAAACATCTAAAATGCCTCAAAGTAAATAAAATGTTCATAGAAATTCACTTAAGTAGGGTTCAACCTAAAACTAAATGAGTGATACTTGAAAATAAGGATTTTTTTAAAAAAGAAACAAAAACTGAGGCCATTAAAATATCCCTCTATATAGACTTAGCATCACTAAGTATAATATCAAGCATCCCTACTGTAACAACTTAGGACAAAGATCTCAAACATCATAATCCCTCTCCCATATTTTTATTTTGATTGATCCTTTCTAGCACTTGATCTGGACAAGTGTTACCATCTTACCTTGTATGGATTTCCCACTATAATCAATAATATGCACCAACCACTCCATATTTGATGCTCCACACTCCATCTTAACATCCTCATATTCAATGTCATGTGTTGGATCAAAAAAGTATCTTTAGTGCTGAATCACATGAAACACATATTTTATACCTTGATAATGTGAAGGATGATCCAGATGATACATGTAATGACTCATATTTTTTCAATTACTTTTTTTATAATTAACATGGAAAAGTCTAAGATCAGGGACTGAGAGGGAGTGCGATTTTGAGGTATGGTGTTCCCTGAAAAATTCATTGAAAAATGTTAAACTTTTAATAGTGCACGTGAGCTATTTTCCTAATAGAGTGGAATTAAATCCAAATGGGTACCAAGATCAGAAATCTGATGTCACCTTTGCATTCAGAGTAGTGAATTTACCCTAGGCACGACCTAAGATTTGTCGTTACAGGTAAACTGTGAAAAGTAGTTTTTGGATGTAACTATAAATAAAATAATTAAATAAAATTAGTTTATTTTCAAATGCTAATAACTCATGAATGGTAACTCATATTATAAATCTTATAACACTGTTGAGTTTATAAGGGGGTGTTATCCTTAGGAGGGCTTAACCTCGACCAGCATGGGTAGAGGGTGAAAGTTAGTTTTTTGGAAGTGAACATCATTAAAATATTTAATAAAAATATTTTAAATGGATTTTATGTGACTACGCAATGGAGGTTTTCCTTTTAAATAAAATTTTTAAAAAATTTAGGGTTATCATCATAACCTTGGAGTTTCCCTAAGACTAGGAGAAGGACACTCTCTCACCGGCAACGAAGGATTGGAGATCAGAATTCGGATCAAGCCTTGACGAATCGACGAACGATGACAACACAGACTAGTTCTTCATTAGGGACCAATCCAAACCCCAGGTAGGGTGTGAGTTTTGTTTTTATTTCATTCCTAATTCATTATCCCTACGAATAACATGTATTAGTCGATGAACGGAATAATCTGAGGGTCGTGCGTATTGTAGTTTGGGGTTATTTTTGTTTAAGGGATTGTTATCAGGTTGATTCATGATTATAATTTATTTATTTCTTCTCATTTATTTAATTATAGCATGAACGGATCAAGGCCGACATGAAAAATGCCAAGACCCATCCATTTGGTCATTCATGTTCTTTTCCCCTTTTCCCCATGTTGCTTATTTATCATGTAGTATGATCTGAGTTGGTGATCTGAAACCCCAAAAGTGTGAGGAGGTGAAAGCATGAGGTGGGGGTCAGAGGCAGTGGCTCTATCCATTTCAGGTGGAGCATGACGAGGAGAGGCCAAAGGCGGGGTGACTGATGGCATAGGAAGCATCGGCGCGACAAGGAGGACGGCCAGGCGAGATTGGCAGGAGGGCCACTAGCAGGGCCTCGATGGTGGAAATGGGGTGTGGTCTAATGGGACTGTGCTATAGGGGGTACCACATTAACCGGAGCCATAGGTAGCGACCATGACGCGGTTGGAAGTCATTTCGAAAACTAGGATGCGGTGGAGGCCTCATGGGTGATCGGGATGCGGCGGAGGTTACGCACGTGGTGGCTACCCATGTGGACCTCGTGGAAGCAACAACCACAGAGCGGGCGCCATGGGGGAGCCCGGGTACGTTGTCCATGGAATGTGGTGGTGGAATTGAGCGGATAGAACACGCGGTGGCCACAATGACTGGGCAGCACACGAGGGTAGGCCATGTGCGGGAGAAGGATCGGGCTGCTCATTTGTTCAAGTCTGGGAAAACATGGTCGCTCCAATGGCCCAATGGGCTGGACCACATGGCCCAATGGCCCATCGGGACAGTCTATTTCAGGTTGTCCCAGATCTATCGGTTTGGGTTATCCAGACCGATACCATATCAAAACCTTTTCACTATTTTGGCCATATCATTCAAAAAAACATTAGTTTGATGAGCTGTCTATGAAGTTCAGACCCTTCCAACAAGTCAGTCCTTTTATAATACTCTAAGTTAGTTTTTGTTGAAGATGGATAATGTCCTAAAGGATTGTGGAGTAGGTTCTCCCGGAACAAGCGCACTACGAATAGAATCATGTGGTTGGCTGATACTTGGTGTGTACATGACTTGGTGTCTATATAAATTAATATCTACCTGACATGGTGATGGCATGACTTGGTGACTACATGACTTGGGGGTTGTATAACTCATCAATGCTCCGTGCATCGACACAAATGCTTAGTGCACTGACACTGAAACTCTGTGTACCGACACTAATGTTCCATGCTCCATTGACACCCCATATGCCATCGACACTCTATGAACTAACACCAGCACTCCAGTCACCGACCCTGACGCTTCGTGCACCATCAACGCTTTGTGCATCGACATTGACGATCTGTGTATTGACATCGAATTGGATGTTCAGTGTACTACAACTGATAATCCCTCCCTTTGTGATTTAGACTTATACCTATGTGATCTGAACATACTTAGTGTACTTTTTATGTGGTGTAAGTGGTGTACATTCTGTGTGGTTTACTTGGTGTACTTTTTGTGTGGGGTACTTAGTGTACTTTCTATGTGGTGAACTTGGTGTACTTTTATGTTGTGTACTTGGTGTACTTTTTATGTGGTTTACTTGGTGTATTTTCTATATGTTGTACTTTTTTTACTTTGTGTGGTGTACTTGGTGTACATTTTGTGTGGTGTACTTGGTGTAATTTCTAGTGGTGTACTTTCTGTACTAAATCTGTGGTGTGCTTTCTGTACTTTCTATGTGGTTTACTTGTTGTAATTTCTATGTGGTGTATATGGTGTACTCTCTATGTAGTCTTCCTTCATGGTGTTCCTTCATGGACTTCCTTAGTGGTGAACCTTCATGGTGTTCCTTCGTGGACTTCCTTAGTGGTGAACCTTCATGGTGTTCCTTCATGGAAATCCTTAGTGGTGAACCTTTGTGATTTTCCTTCGTGGACTTCTTTAATGGTGAACCTTCATGGTGTTCCTTCCTGGACATCCAAATTGATGTACCTTCATGTTGTTCCTTCTTGTTCTTCCTTGTTGGTGTTTCTTCATGCCATCTCTTATAGTAATTCCTTGGTGGTATTTCCCTTTGTGGTTTTGGGTGTCCTACTGATTATTATTTTACCCACCCCTACATGGGTTTTTCCCGCACGTGTTTTGTATTGTGAAGACGATCGATACTTTGATGGAGTTCTTGGTAGACCAAGACCAATTGGTTCGTAGAGTTATTAGAAATATGTGGTTTTCTTCTATGTCTTTAGACAGCTATCCTACACGTACCCTTCAGGTGGGGTTTTCTATGGAGGAGTTTCAGGAGATTGTACATTAACATTGAAAGTCTCTTTCTTTATGTGGGCTTGTATTCTGGATATATTTACATTCTAGTTTCTTATTGTCATACTATGTGGTTGGTATCTTAGTTTTTTTACAATTCATCTTTTTGGTCTTGGAGATGTCTGTGTGTGAACATGTACTTGGGAAAATGCCTCCCTTTTTTGTGATAGGCCTACTCAGTGCTAGTCTCCAGCCCTTGGCCTATCAGAGGCGGGCTTTGGATAGTCATGGAATAGGGCCCTCTGGGATAGGTCATGACAGAGTGGTATTATAGGAGATTTGGTTCTACTTATAGACTGGGAGTCTACGTGGTTTGTTAGGCGCAATAGTTTCATGTGTTTTGATTTTGAATTTCAGGCCAGGGAGTCCAGTGTTGGTGTGGAAGCTAACGTATCCATACTCTAAAAACTCTAAAACCTAATTTTTGACATAGTACATGAAAACATTGGTTGTATGGATTAAATAGTACATACATAATATAATATTTGGTTGTGTCCTCATGTCCTTCTTGAGTCATATCACTATGTATATTTCATCGATCACGGTACATCTTGTTCTACTTTAGGATGCCTCCATGCATACAGCTAGCTAGGATTCTATTGCATGGTCATAAGAATTTTACCAATGATAGCACATTCGAGTGTTGTACCAGCTATATCACCACCTATATAGTTGCACATGATACTCATTGTACCTGCGGATTATATTCACAGGTTGAGCATGCTTGATGAGTTTCGGTTATAGAGATCCCTCATGTTCCTAAGTGATCATGACACACAGGTGGAAGAGGACTAGCTTGAGGCGGTGTCCTGAGTTTTTCATCTAGTCAAGACACCAACAGACCTGATGTTGGTCCTAAAAGTGAGCCTTCTACGTGGATCAGTAGTGTGATAGTGGGTTTTGGTTACCCAATCATATGATGAGGCAACTTTTCTATTGACAGAGTTTGAGAACATTTTTAGAGAGGAGTTATCACCATATAAGCTAAGTGCTATGTGTTTCTAGAAGCTTCTACAACTCCAGAAGTATGACATGTCAGTATCTGAGTATTCATCGAGTCATACTGACCTTTCCACATACTCAATGGATA
Source organism: Viscum album (assembly GCA_963277665.1). Classification (NCBI taxonomy): domain Eukaryota; kingdom Viridiplantae; phylum Streptophyta; class Magnoliopsida; order Santalales; family Viscaceae; genus Viscum; species Viscum album. The sequence continues at coordinate 409,262,014 of OY728161.1, read as the reverse complement.
ATATATGTGACTAGTGCTTCATAGATCAGACCATCGAGAAAGGTGGGATTAGGGACTTCCGATCTTGCATTATCCCTCCATGTATTCCTACCAATGCTAGGATTCAAGATAAAACTTTTGTGGTTGAGTGTCTCTTGAAAGAACAGATACAACCAGTGATATTCAGAAATGTTAAAGAAGAAGTAGGAAGATCCATAGGGTGGTGTACGTTTTAGAGGAGATGGGAGAGCAGTAGGAGGTGGTATACATTTCAACATGTTACCAACCCTACCCCAGGTGATCCAGAATAGGCTTAGGGAGATGAATGATAGGGGAGGGGACAACTATATGAGGTTGAGACATATGACCCAAGGTCTCTAAGAATTATTCAAGGTACGATATATATCTATTATATGTTAGATTCCATATTAATAGACACATTTGATAGTAATTCCCTTCTTTCCATGAATCTTGTTTGAGGTTTGGAGATTTCGATTGGACTGTTGACTTGACCATCATGCTTGGAGACTCATACTAGAGGAGACCCAATGATCACACACTAGTGTTTAAAGTGTGACCTAACTCTTAGAGGTGAGATATTTGGTTTGGATATCTTATTTGCGGCATCAAGGACTTAATATGTCATTCTTAGTATGGACCGGTTATCCACATTCCATGCTCAGATTGACTATTTTAGGAAAAGGGTGGGGTGTGTCCGTAGCGATGGAAAATTTTTTCCTTCTTAGTGAAAGGGAAAACCATTGAGAATAGTATGAACTCACTCATAGGAGGTTGTAGCTGATTACTCATAAATTGGCTAGTTCAACCTTTGGTGTAGTTAATGTTTTGGGTCCTCAATTTCCCACAGTGGTGGTAGAGTTGCAATGGATCTGGTAGAGGTTGAGACAAAGGCATTGGATAGAGTTCCTCTATAACTATGTCCTTGAAATTTTTTATACTCTTAGAAAAGGGAATGTAGTAGCAAATTCTCTAAGCATGAGAGCTTGTTTGTAGTTACTGTATGGGGCATCAAATTGGCTGGCCTCATTACAGTTATCCTTTGTGGATAGAGATGGAGTAACTTACCTATAGTTGATAGTTGTCACCCCCCCCCACTCTTACAGTGAGTCAGGGAGGGTGTCGTGACTGACAGGATGAGTTGAAGTTGGGCTTACCTATTGATATAAATGTTGGGTTCTTATTTGAATTAGTTCTTGGGTAGAAACTACCCGTGTTGAGCCACTTGTGTTTGGACAGGGGTGATCTTTTACTTTTTTAGGGTTTTAGGAAGAAGTGGTAAAGTATCTTGAGGGAAATTGTGAATTGTTTACCACAGGAGTCCATAGGACATCATACTATCTAGGTGATCATTGAATGACTCACCAAATCATCTCACCTCCTAGCTATATGGGAACAGAGTTCAGTAGAGATCATGGGATTCCTCTACGTGTAAGAGATAGTTCGACTCCATAGATTTCTGTTGATGATATTTTTAGATTGTGATGCTCGTTTTTCATCCTTGTCATGGGATAGTGGATTTAAAGGATAGGTATCCTTCATGGGAATAAATTCCTTTAGTTCATGTATAATGATAGCATGGAAATATCCAGGAGAGAATATGGGGGTGGGAGGATCAGGTTCGTGCTCAGTGCCCTCATCCTTTGTGTAACCCTTGGTTTGGATATTTGGGACACAAAGCCTTAAGGTGTAGAGAATGTAATGAGTTGTATTTTCCAAAATTTATTTTTATAAATTAATTGGGAAAATTTCAAGATCATGCCCTGAGACGGTGTGCAATTCTAAGGCCCTATGTTCTCAAAATAATTTGTTGAAAATGTTAAACTTTTAATAGTGCACACGAGCGATTTTCCAGAAAAAATGGAATAACATCCAAATGGTTGTTTTGGTCAAAAATCTGAGAGCACCAATGCATTCAGAGAATCTATTTTACCCTAGGTGTGACCTAAGGTTGGTCATCACGGGTCAACTAGGAAAATTATTTTTGGGGATGTAACCGTAAATAAAATTATTTTATTTTCAAATGATAATAACTCATAAAAGGTAACTCAAATTGGAAATATGAGACCACCATTGAGTTCCTAATGGGGTTTTTTCCTTAGTAAAGTCCTAACCTTGACCGATGTGGGTTGAGGGTGACTATTAGTATTTGGACGTGAATGCCATTAAAATATTTAATAAAAATATTTTTAATGGATGTTACATGATGATGTAGCGGTGGTTTTACTTTTAAAAAAAACTTTTCAGAAATACAGGGCTATCTTCATAACCCTAGAGTTTACCTGAGGTAAGGAGAAGGAGGATCTCTCACCGGTGATGACAAATCAGAGATTGTAATTTAGATCAAGCCTCAATGAATCAACAAACGATGACAGCATAGATTCATTCTTCGTCAATGAATGATCCAAACCCCAGGTAGGGTGTGAGTTTTTTTTTCATTTCCTTCTTGGTTCTTTATCCCTACGATGAACATGAATTAGTCAATTAAGGGACTAATCCATGGGTCTTGTGTATTGCCGGTTGGGATAATTTATGTTGTGGGGATTGATATCGGGTTGATTCATGTTTAGAATTTTTTTATTTTCTCTCCATTCATTAATTCCAACATGAATGGATCAAGGATGACTCAAATGAGGCCAATACACATCCATTTGGGCATTCATCTTCTTTTCCACTTATTCCCACATTTCTCATTCCTCTCATTTTACGATCTGAGATGCCCATTTGAAACCGAAATGGCATAAGGCGGTGATTGGAGGTAGCCAATCCGGCCTTTTTAGGTGGAGTGCGGTGAGGTGAGGCCACTGGTGGGGCATCCAGCAGTGAAGGTGGCACCAGCCCCGGTGGACTCTGTAGGAGGGCCGCTATTAGGATGTTAGGTGGTGGAAATAGGGCACAGTCTAGCAAGACTACACTGGAAGAGGGCCCGCGGTGGTGGGAGCCACAGACGGTGACTGGGAAATTGTAAGAGGATGTGTCAGCGACCGGGTCACGGTGGAGGCTGCACATGCAGTGGCTAACTGCATGGACCTTGCAGTAGCTACGACCATTGGGAAGGTGACATGGGGGGATCTAAGGCGCACTTTCCATGGAATGTGGTAGCTACCTTGACTAGGTAGTGCATGTGGCTGGGACACATGTGGGAGAAGGTTTGGCCCGCTCATGCATGTCAGGAAGTGAAAACAGGGCTGCTTCAGCGACCGAGTGGGCTGGACCACATGACGTAGGAGGTTGTAGTCCAGTGGACCATCATATTAGGCCTATTGAGGAAGTCCTATACCGACTGGTTCTGGTCGAGTTGGCTGAACTGAGTCAGGTCGGCTCAATGGGACCAGGTCAGGTCGGACCCAGACCGTACCAAACCCTTTTCACTATTTTGGCCATATCTTTCAAAAGGAGGGTCTATTTTAAATGTTATATATGTTATTGGGACCCTTTTAATGATAATTTCCTTTTTCTATACTGTAAGTTAGTTTTTTTTGGAATTTTAATTACATCTTTATGGCTTGTAAAATAGGTTCTCCCAAAACAAGTGCACTACGAATGGAATAATGTGGTTGGATGAGACTTGGTCTCTACATAACTTGGTGCCCACGTGACTTTTTTTATACATTAAATAGTATCTACCTGATTTGGGGATGACATGACTTGGATAATACATGACTTGGGGGCTATATGACCAATCGACGCTTCGTGCACCGACATCGATGCTCTGTGTGCCGACATCGATGCTTCATGCACCAATACCGGCACTCCATGCACCAACACTAACACTTTGTGCACCATTGAAACTCCTTCCATTATAAACACTATTTCCACCAACCCCGATGCTCTGTACACCAACTCTGATGCTCTTTGTGCCATCAACACTTTGTGCGCTGACATCGATGCTCTGTACTCCAACATCGAATTGGGAGTTTGGTGAACTGCAAATGTTAATCCATCTATTTATTATTTAGACTTATGCATTCATGAGATGAATGTACTTTCTGTAATTTCTATGTTGTTTACTTGGTGTAATTTCTATTTGGTGTACTTTGTGTGCTTTCTATGTGGTGTACTTAGTGTACTTTCAATGTGGTGTACTTGGTTTACTTTCTGTGTGGTGTACTTTTTGTTTTTTCGTTGTGGTGTACTTGGTGTAATTTCTATGTGGTGTACTTTGTGTACTTTGTTCTATACTTGGTTTACTTTATGTGTGTTGTACTTGGTGTACTTTCTAGTGGTGTACTTGGTATAATTTCGGTGTTTTGTACTTGTTGTACTTTTTGTGTGGTGTACTTGGTGTGTGTTCTATGTGGTGTACTTGGTGTACACTCTATGTAGTCTTCCTTCTTAGTGTTACTTCGTGGACTTCCTTAGTGGTGAACCTATGTGGTGTTCCTCCTTGGACTTCCCTAGTGGTGAACCTTTGTGGTGTTCCTTTGTGAATTTCCTTAGTGGTGAAATTTCATGGTGTTCCTTCATGGACATCCTTAATGGTGAGCCTTCATAGTGTTTCATAGTGGACTTTTTTAGTGATGTACCTTTGTGGTGTTCCTTTTTGGTCTTCTATAGGGGTGTTCCTTCATGGAACCTCTTATAGTAATTCTTTTTTGGTGTTTTCCTCTGTGTATTTGGGGTGTCCTACTGATTTTTGTTTTATTCACCCCTGCACGGTCTTTTCCCACGCATATCTTGTCTTGTGCAGATGATTAACACTTTGGTAGAGTTTTACATGGACTAAGAGCAGGTGTTTCTTAATGTGATCAGACAGACAAGGTGTGCTTCTAATATTTAGATAGTTATCCTACACCTTCCCTTCAAGCAGAGATTTCTATGGAGGAGTTTCAGGAGCTTGTGCATTCACTCTAACAGTCTCTTTCTTTAGAAGGGATTTTATTTTGGCCCTGTTTACTTTCCAGTTTCCTGCAGTTGTACTCTATGGTTGGTATCTTAGTGTTTTTTTTAATTCATCCTTTTGGTCTTGGATTTTTGTGTGTGTATGCATGTACATAGGAAAATTACTCCATTTTGTGTGATATGCCTACTCGGTGATTATAGAGACCCAAAGCTTGACGTACATGGACATTACATTACTTTTGCAGAATACTTAATACATAACAAAAACAGACACACAAGGACCGTAATAGTTTAATGTCTTTGGAAACATGGAACGTAATCTTCTAATCGTGGTGAAAGATCTTCAACATCTTCCATAAAGATCTTCCCTTTTTTTCTTACCTAAAACATTTCTTTATATCCTGGGGAAAAGAAAACATAAAAAGGGTGAGCTCAAATGCTTAGTAAGGGTAATCATGGATAAAATAAAACATACCACATACATTTGAACTTAAAAACATGAACATAATGTTTAAACATCAAAAGCCTGATCAATGACATAAAACATGGAAGTATGTAAGGAATAGATAATAAAGAAACATTAAGAATGATAAAATAGCATGGGAATAAAACATGTAATTGTGGAAACCATTAAGCACATGATATGATTTCCATATTAGCCAAGGCATTGCTGCCAAGACCATCTTAGTGGACAAAGTCCCTTTCTGAATCGAGTTCACTCCTCGTTCCAGTCCTGTATTACTGAACTAGTTTAACTTGTCATTACAGCCATGTCTATCTCATGAGATATAAATCTTTACCCAATTAATTGGAGGGAGATATAGGTCCCACCCATCTCATAATGAAATCATTCTTACTTGTGCCACAAAATAAACATACATCATTCATAATAACCCAACGAATAAAATGGGTTTCATAAATATCATCCCATCATCACATAATCCATATAAAAGAAATGGATATCATTTCATAATAAGAAAAGTGAATCCATGAAAATCATAGAGACATTCTACTTGAAACATACACATATGAAAATAATTTCATCTTAGATGGAAAATGGTTTTGATAAAACACTTGAAATGAATTCTTGAGGAAAATATCCGTTCTTCTTGAAAATCATTTTCCTTTCCCAAAATTCCATTCAATTTTTAAAAGAAAGTGATTTTTTTGAAAATAGTCATGAAATATTTTGGAGGAAGCTTCATTAAAATATGGCTTTATAAAACCATAAAAATCCTTTAATGTTGTATAAGTTAAAAAAAAACATGCATCTCGTACTTTTGCCGAAAAAGTCAAAAAAAAAGTACCTCGTAACGTAAAAAAAAGAAATATTCCTTACATACCATGTAGTAAAAGTCAAAGATGGGTAAAAAGGACATTAAACATACATGAAAACACTTTTATAAAACTTGTACATGGATGATAACAATAATCCCAGTAAATACTTACGTATAAGCAATCTCGGATAAAAATGAGATTTGCAAAATTATCCCTTACCTTAGGTTTGATATGCTTCATACGTATCTTAACCTCATGTATAATGATTTAAATAATGTCATTAACTTATTAAAGAATTATATTCATTGTTATAATATCATATATGGTTCACTTATGACTTTATATTACCCGTTCTTTTGTAAGTTCCATGTTAAAGTAGCGTTTTGGGTAAAATCGTTTTATTTATCGTACATGTTTGGACTTGTTGTTATTGATATTATTACTTATAACCTGATTTACTTAATTCCATAATGTATAACATGATTTATATATAATATATATTCATCATATATATATATATATATTATAGATCTATAAAATGAATGAAATACACCGTTCATGGAGACGATAGGTCGTACGTACGCATGAACGTTGTTTTCGTTTCCTTATTGAATTGAATGAAACTAAATAGATGACATACATATATATATATACATAAATCCAGTAGCATTATTATTTTATATATTTCATTATTATTCATTATATAAACTTTATGATCATTCATGTATGGTTAACATGGAGAATGAATATCATCGCGTCGTGGAGATGGTAGTCCGTACGTACGCATGAGCGATGATATCGTTCCCATAATTATAGAATTGGAGTGGATGGTATAATATATCAGAATCCTTATGATGTTATAATAACCATATATAGTAATTCTTTACACCATTATACCCATTCATGTAAGGTGTTGGTGGAAAAACAGATTACACCACGGCGTGGAGACGGTATTCCGTACGTACGCACGTGCGGTGATTTTGTTTTCCGTAGGATGGATAGAAGGTGAAATAGGGTTGTTTCATATTTATAATAACATATCAGTATATTATGGATACTGATGTTATTACTTCATAATTAAACAACTAAATAAGAAGAAGATTAAGAAGAATGAAAATTGAACGAATCGGTAACGGATATTACCTCTTCTTTGACACGCCGCTTTGAAACCTCCTCTTAGGGTACTAAAATTGGCCTTTGAAGAAGACCAGGACCTCTAGGATGTTTCTAGGGAAGTTGATAATGGAAATGGGTAGGTTTTAGCCGAGCTTAATGGCTCAAATTGGTGTGAGGAAGAGAGGGAGGAGATGCCCTTTTATAAGGGAGGAGAGGGGCACCTTTGGAAATATAAGAAATATTAGTTTATATTAAATCCCAACCCCACTTAAAAACTTCCAAAATGACACATATCAGAATATTAGACGAGATAGGGTTGTAATCTCATCAACCAATAAAATTTATACATGTTAGGAAATTATTTTAAACATTATCAACTTGATTTATCCTTAATAAATTTAATTTTATTTGTGGTAATAATATTCTAAATTTTAAATTATAACAAATAATTAATTATTTGTTGTGAATTGTCCATAATTGGATACTTTATAAAATTTTAGACCATATAAATTTAAATTTATAATTTTTATATATTTTTATGATTTTTAAACAATTTTGTAATATGTAATTTTTATAAAATAACAATAGTGTCAATTTTGAAACTATTCATTTATTTGAATTTAAATAAAATATATACAGAAGATATGTTCAAAATAAAAGATTTAATAGATTAATAAAAGGTCATATGTATCTAGAAAATTAGTGGATCACATTAAATAGTTCACATAATATTTATTTTATAATTTTAAAACCATTTATTTGGTTTATCTCTTAATAAAATAATTACTACAACATTTTTGTATAATTATTTAATATACTTATTTGTTGCATAAAAATTAAAAATAAAATCCTATGAGGAAGATATATCTATTAACTTTAACAATAATACTTTTAATCTAATTAATGATCTTAAAATCGCAATATTTAAATTGTTATATTTATTAAATTATGAAGGTGACAACTTTGACATCATTTAAAATAAAATAATATAAGTGTCATAATAACTTTTATAAGACTCCAAATGGTAAAATATTCGACCATTGTATGTTTATTATTTAAATATATATGACCAATAAGTTTTGGTCAGGGTTTGGTGCCTTTTATGATCACTATTAGTTTAATAAAATCTATATTCTTGATTTTTCACTAGATAAACAATTTCTGCATCACTATTGTGTCACAATTAATGATAATTATTTAATCCCTAAAAATTATAAATAAATTAATATGATGTAGATAATTTTATTATATTTCTTTAGACTATTGATTTTAGAAGTTTCATTAATTTTATCACTAAATTAAAATTATTATAGTTATAAGATTTAAGAAAGTGACATGTTGTCACTTTCTTTGGTTTTAATAATAATTAAATTATTTTCATGGAAAAAAAGTCCATTAAATGAATATAATCTGACCCTTAAGTGATATGGGTCTACTTTTAGTCATCCAATATGATTTTGTCAGGTGTTAGGGTAATTTTATAAACTTATATTTACCCTTAATTACCCGATTTACCTTTAACTATGGTAAATAAAATTTACTATAGTTACTATTCATAATGCCCAAAAATAAAAAGTAGCCTATTAACATAATTTGGACCCACTGATTCCAAATATGGAATCCATTTTTCAAAATTCAAAACACATAATTTTCAGTAATTAATTTAAAATTAATCCCGTTGTCGAAAGAAAACGGGTTTTTGTTTAAAACATTGCAAAATATTGAATTGATTTAACCTATGAATTCAAGGTAAAATCAATACTAATGACATACATTGTATTAAATGGTAAAAATATATTCTATTTATAATTTAAAACCATTCAATATTATAATTTAACCACATAAATTATTACGATGAAAAAAGTTGTTTTTAATTAAAATATAACGTGTTTTTACTATTCATTAAAATATGAAAGTTATTAGAATAATATGAAACATTTATCCAAGGTAAAATTTTATATCCTGATTCCAAAGAATAATTTTATTTTGTAAAATTTAACTTATAAACATATCAAAAATTAAATTTAAAATGGGTGCGCCATCAAAATGTGGCAAAACTGCATTTTTGAAAAATACTTATTTTACCCGAAAAAATTATTTTGTTCTTATACCATGTTCTAGAAAATGTGTAAGATGAATAATGATTTTATAAAATTCAAAATTTTGTTAATACTATTCATAACGGCTAGTTCATAATAATATTATAATAATATATCGTTGTTTAGTAAAACCCGGTATTGCGTACAACACACGTTATCGAGGAAGGTTGCGATTGCGTGTAATGCAAGCCAAGTTAGGGTTACGTGTAGTGCACGACTCCTTTTTTGTTTCATATAACAGAATCCAACCATATTTCATTTATACATTGAATATATATATATATATACACACTCAATGTTGCGTAGAATTACTATTATCAAATGAACTTGAAATTATGTGTAACACAATCTAAGAATAGTGTTGCGTATACTGCAAGCTAATACGGTGTTGCGTATAGCGCAAGATAATCATGGTGTAGCATACAACAGAAGATATGAAAGAAATTAAAATGAATATATCTTATAAAATCTCGGGTTGTTACATTCTACCCGCCTTAAAATTAATTTTTCCCTTGAAATTCGTCGGGGTTATAAATCATTTACTATTCATAGAAACCCACATTGTAAAAAGGAATACTAAAACTTAATTTTTAAAAAATAAAGTATGAAATGTAACGATTACCCAAAATAACTCATCATTGTGTTTCCATATAGGAGAACATAGGTGAAAATATGGATATGGAAGAGAAATATAACCGTCATGTTCTGATGGAGAGTGGTAGAGAAAATGGCTATGAAAAATACAACAATCACAAAGCCATAAACTTGTGATGATCTAAGGTACCATCTGATTCATCGGATATAAGAGCACTGGGACAACATTTTTTGTTTTCAATATCATTTACCTAAAGTTGAAAATTTTGAATTAGAAGAAATACTTACTTGATTTTGGTCCAATCTCACTGTTGTTCGTGCTTTGAACAATTTCCACTTCATCTCTTAATGAAATGAAGTTGAATTTGTTATTCGTTATGTGTTAACAGGTCATGTGATAGAATGATGGGTCATTCCATTTGTTTCAAAAAAATGTTAGCAAAAGTTATCAAATATACATAAGTCCATCTATGGTGAGGTTAATCATATACGATTCCAAAAATGAACTTATAATTCATATATCATACCGCTTAATAAAATAAAACTAGTTTCTACTAACTAGGGACTTCCTGTAGGCCAGTGGAAGTTGATAAAGGCCAATCGCACTTCGGTTGGGGGTTCGATTCCCATAGCCTTGTCCGACGCGATGGGTTGTCTCCCATCCTGCAGGTTGTCTTTTTTTAAAACTACATTACGATAACATCCCATCAATAATATCAAAAAAGTTCTATCCTTAAACAATACTAACTTATGTCCAACATAATCCATTCTAATCTTTAGGCTTATCTAAAATACTTCGGTCCAAACTCATAGTATAAAGAAAACAATTACTAGAAAGGTTATCTACCAAGAATGTGAATACAAGCATTTATCCCACATATACCATAAGATATATCTTGTTGGTTGCATTCCAATCACATGAATACCTTAGTCATATATTCTCTTGAAACATAAATTACCATAGAACCTTAGTGAAAACATGAATACTGTCAAAAGGTTACTCTTTCCACATACCAAAATCCCAAAAAAATCTATATAATCAAACCATGATATCACTTAGTCCTTATATCAGTCATGAGCTCATGAATACAATCAAACATCTCATTATCTTCTTATCCCTTCATTATGCACATATCATCTACTTTCCAAAAATATATGAATAACCTTTCATGCTTATCGGTACCATATACTTTCAAATACTTTATGAAAAACAATAGTGTAACAATCCTTAGATGATTCTTTATTCCATAGTACCATTAAATCTACAACATAACTCTTGATAAACATACAATAATTCCAATACCTTCTTAAACAATTGACTAAGCTTCAACACTTTTTTCATATCATATATAATTTGTAGTCTCCTCATCATCATCCACATAAATACTACCCATATGACCATGCTGATTCTCTTCATGAGATTTTCCCTTAGGGAATTGGTTTCCATAATGCCCGTACATTCCACATTTAAAACATTTAACCGTTGTTGATGTCTTAGAAATACCATTATCCCTGTCCATGGTGTTAACTAAACCTTTTCCTTTGCAATTACTGGCTTTGTGTCCTTCTTTTCCACACCCATGGCATCTTCCAGTTCCTTTGAAACATTCCCCTTGATTCCTCTTCCCACATGACTTACATGAGGGAAATTGATCTTTCTTTCCTCTATGATCATCATGAAACTCCATCTTTCTCTTATTAGCTGAGTCAGGAAACTTACCAAAGTTGAGATTATTGATCATATTATGATATTTCTGATTAGGCATAATAACTATATGTGGACCTCCAGATCCAATTTCATTTGGTTTCTCATGAAGAATATCATTCCATTGTCCATCATATCCTCCATTATCGTGAATCTTCCTATTTCCAGCCATTTTCTAAAACCCAAAAAGAATAGTGTGAGAGGAAAAAATCATGCTAGGGAAAAAAACATAGTAAAGGGGGAGTATCCTCAATATCGAACATCTTAGGTTAAATTCTAAGATCGTTACCGTTGTTCTAGGACTATATCCTATATGTATACTTATCCTTAGGGACATCCCTATACATACCTTAGAAATATCTCTAGGGATCTCACTAACGTTTTCGCATTATAGTTTCCAAAGGTTGACTAAACCTTTCCTCTGATACCAACTGTAGAGACCCAAAGCTTGACGTACATGGACATTACATTACTTTTGTGGAATACTTAATACATAACAAAAATAGACACACAAGGACCGTAATAGTTTAGTGTCTTTGGAAACTTGGAACGTAATCTTCTAATCGTGGTGAAAGATCTTCAACATCTCCCATAAAGATCTTCCCTTTTTTTTCTTACCTAAAACCTTTCTTTATATCCTGGGGAAAAGAAAACATAAAAAGGGTGAGCTCAAATTCTCAGTAAGGGTAAGCATGGATAAAATAAAACATACCATATACATTTTAACTTAAAAACATGAACATAATGTTTAAACATCAAAAGCTTGAGCAATGACATAAAACATGGAAGTACGTAAGGCATAGATCATAAAGAAACATTAAGAATGATAAAATATCATGGGAATAAAACATGTAATTGTGGCAACCATTAAGCACATGATATTATTTCCATATTAGCCAAGGCATTGCTTCCAAGACCATCTTAGTGGGAAAAGTCCCTTTCTGAATCGAGTTCACTCCTCGTTCCAGTCCTGTATTACTGAACTGGTTTAACTTTCGGTTCCATCCATTTCTGTCTCATGAGATATAAATCTTTACCCAATGCATTGGAGGGAGATATAAGTCCCACCCATCTCATAATTAAATCATTATTACTTGTGCCACAAAATAAACATACATCTTTCATAATAACCCGATGAATAAAATGGGTTTCATAAATATCATCCCATCATCACATAATCCATATAAAATAAGGGGATATCATTTAATAATAAGAAAAGTGAATCCATGTAAATCATAGAGACATTATACTTGAAACATACACATATGAAAATAATTTCATCTTAGATGGAAAATGGTTTTGATAAAACACTTGAAATGAATTCTTGAGGAAAATATCCTTTCTTCTTGAAAATCATTTTATTTTCACAAAATGCCATGCAATTTTTAAAAGAAAGTGATTTTGTTGAAAATAGTAATGAAATATTTTAGAGGAATCTTCATTAAAATAAGGCTTTATAAAACCGTAAAAATCCTTTCATGCCATATAAGTTAAAAAAACATTCATCTCGTACTTTTGCCGGAAAAGTCAAAAAAGTACCTCATAACGTAAACAAAAGAAATATTCCTTACATACCATGTAGTAAAAGTAAAAAATGGGTAAAAAGGACTTTAAAAATACATGAAAACACTTTTATAAAACTTGTACATGGATGATAACAATAACCCTAGTAAATACTTACGTATAAGCAATCTCGGGTAAAAATGAGATTTGCAAAATTATCCCTTACCTTAGGTCTGATATGCTTCGTACGTATCTGAACCTCCTGTATAATGATTTAAATAATGTCATTAACTTATTAAATAATCATATTCATTGTTATGATATCATATATGGTTCACTTATGACTTTATATTACCCGTTCTTTTGTAAGTTTCCATGTTAAAGTACCATTTTGGGTAAAATTGTTTTATTTATCGTACATGTTTGGACTTGTTGTTCTTGATATTATTACTTATAACCTGATTTACTTAATTCCATAATGTAAAACATGATTTATATATAATATATATTCATAATATACATATATATTATAGATCAATAAAAGGAATGAAATACATCGTTCATGGAGACTGTAGGCCGTACGTACACATGAACGCTGTTTTCGTTTCCTTATTGAATTGAATGAAACTAAATAGATGACATACATATATATATATATAAATAAATCCAGTAGCATTATTATTTCATATATTTCATTATTATTCATTATATAAACTTTATGATCATTCATGTATGGTTAACATGGTGAATGAATCTCATCGCGTCGTGGAGACGGTAGTCCGTACGTACGCACGAGCGATGATATCGTTCCCATAATTATATAATTGAAGTGGATGGTATAATATATCAGAATCATTATGATGTTATAATAACCATATATAGTTATTCTTTACACCATTACATCCATCCATGTAAGGTGTTGGTGGAAAAACAGATTACACCACGGCGTGGAGACGGTATTCCGTACGTACGTACGCGCGGTGATTTTGTTTTCCGTAGGATGGATAGAAGGTGAAATAGGGTTGTTTAATATTTATAATAACATATCATTATATGAGGGATAATTAGGTTATTAATTCATAATTAAACAACTAAATAAGAAGAAGTTTAAGAATAAATAAAATTGAAAGAATCGGTAATGGATATTATCTCTTCTTTGACACACCTCTTTAAAACCTCCTATTAGGGTACTAAAATTGGTCTTTAAAGAATACCAGGACCTATAGGATGTTTTTAGGGAAGTTTATAAGGTAAATGGGTAGGTTTTTTCCGAGCTTAAAGGCTCAAATTGGTGTGAGGAAGAGAGGGAGGAGATGCCCTTTTATAAGGGAGGAGAGGGGCACCTTTGGAAATATAAGAAATATTAGTTTATATTAAATCCCAACCCCACTTAAAAACTTCCAAAATGACTCATATATGAATATTATATGAGATAGGATTGTAATATCATCATCCAATAAAATTTAGACATGTTAGGAAATTATTTTAAACATTATCAACTTGATTTATCCTTACTTAATCAATTTTATTTTATTTGTGGTAATAACATTCTAAATTTTAAATTATAAAAAATAATTACTTATTTGTTGTTAATTGTCCATAATTGGATACGCTATAACATTTTAGACCATATAAATTTAAATTTATCATTTTTATATATTTTTGTGATTTTTAAACAATTTTATAATATGTTATTTTTATAAAATAACAATAGTGTTAATTTTGACACTATTCATTTATTTGAATTTAAATAAAATATATACAGAAGATATGTTTGAAATAAAATCTTTAATAGATTAATAAAATTTCATATGTATCTATAAAATTATTTTAGAACATTAGATAGTTCATATAATATTTATTTTATTATTTTTAAAACTATTTATTTGGTTTATCTCTTAATAAAATAATTACTACAACATTTTTGTATAATTATTTAACATAATTATTTGTTTCATAAAAATTAAAAATAAAATCCTATGATGAATATATATCTATTACCTTTCACAATAATAATTTTACTAGAATTTATCATCTTAATATCACAATATTTAAATTGTTATATTTATTAAATTATGAAGGTGACAACTTTGGCATCATTTAAAATAAAATAATATAAGTGTCATAATCGCTTTTATAAGGCTAAAAATGGTCAAATATTCGACCATTGGATGGTTATGGTTTAAATTTACATTACCAATAAGTTTTGGTCAGGGTTTTGTGCCTTTAATGATCACTATTAGTTTAATAAAAACTATATTCTTGATTTTTCACTAGATAAAAAATTTATGCATCACTATTGTGTCACAATTAATGATAATTATTTAATCCCTAAAAATTATAAATAAATTCATATGATGTATATAATTTTATTATATTTCTGGATACTATTCATGTTATAAGTTTCATGAAGTTTATCACTAAATTAAAATTATTATAGTTATAAGATTTAAGAAAGTGACATGTTGTCACTTTCTTTGGTTTTAATAATAATTAAATTATGTTCATGAAAAAAAGTACATTAAATGAATCTAATCTGACCCTTATGTGATATGGTTCGACTTTTAGTCATCCAATAGGATTTGGGCAGGTGTTAGGATAATTTTATAATCTTATATTTACCCTTAATTACCGGATTTACGTTTAACTATGGTAAATAAAATTTACCGTAGTTACTATTCATAATGCCCAAAAATAAAAAGTAGCCTATTAACATAATTTGGACCCACTGATTCCAAATATGGAATCCATTTTTCAAAATTCAAAACACATAAGTTGCAGTAATTAATTTAAAATTAATCTCGTTGTCGAAAGAAAACGGGTTTTTGTTTAAAACATTACCAAAGATTGAATTGATTTAACCTAAGAATTCAAGGTAAAATCAATTCTGATGACATACATTGTATTAAATGGTAAAAATATATTCTATTTATAATTTAAAACCATTAAATATTATAATTTAACCACATAAATTATTACGATGAAAAAAGTTGTTTTTAATTAAAATATAGCGTGTTTTTACTATTCATTAAAATATGAAAGTTTTCAGAATAATATGAAAAATTTATCCAAGGTAAAATTTAATATCTTGATTCCAAAGAATAATTTTATTTTGTAAAATTGAACTTATAAACATGTCAAAAATTAAATTTAAAATGGGTGCGCCATCAAAAGGCGGCAAAACTGCATTTTTGAAAAATACTTATTTTACCCGAAAAAATTATTTTGTTCTTATACCATGTTCTAGAAAATGTGTAAGATGAATAATAATGTTATAAAATTCAAAATTTAGTTAATAATATTCATAACAGCTAGTTCATAATAATATTATAATAATATATCGTTGTTTAGTAAAACCCGGTATTGCGTACAACACACGTTATCGAGGAAGGTCGTGATTGCGTGTAATGCAAGCCAAGTTAGGGTTGCGTGTAGCGAACAACTCCTTTGTTGTTTAATATAACAGAATCCAACCATATTTCATTTATACATTGAATATATATATATAGACACTCAATGTTGCATAGAATGACTATTATCAAACAAACTTGAAATTGTGTGTAACACAATCTAAGAATAGTGTTGCTTGTACTGCAAGCTAATACGGTGTTGCGTATAGTGCAAGATAATCATGGTGTAGCGTACAACATAAGATATGAAATAAATTAAAACTAATATATCTTATAAAATCTCGGTTTGTTACAGTGATAGTCTACATCCCCTAGCCTATCAGAGGTGGACTTGGGGTAGTCAATGGCACGAGCCCCTCTGGGACAAGTCTTGAAAATACACTGGTGACCAAACCCTGATGGTGATCTCAAAGGGTATAACAAAATGTGGGACTATATTTCCATGCTTCCTAAAACTTCATTGTCCTAAATGATGAGTTACTCTAATAAAAAAACCCAATCACATCCATAGAGCTACTCTAATAGTTGGCATAATATCTATAGCATCTTTGAGATATGATAAAACTCTTTTGAATTATTTTTACCCTCCCAAAAGTCATGTGCACCATATTGGGACCCATAATTAATGCCTCACTAGCCAATTACTAACAAAGTAGTGAAAGACATGGCCTATCATAGGGATCACCATAAGGATATAACTGAATTTAATCCTAATAACTACTATTTTATGTAAAATAATCCTAGGATATAGAATCATCTCTTTCTCTACTAAAGTCTAGGATGTAAGCCTAAAGCATATCCTCAAGGATATTAATTGTCTACTTAGACTCTCTATCTATCTATAGATAGTACATATTTCTCAAACATAGATGAGTCTATAAGGCATTCTGCAAGACATTCAAAATATGCAATGTAGTATTTTCAAATCTTTCAAATAAAAAGATCTAGGGAACTCAATGAAACTATATGATCTCATTGATATACAAAATTCCCTTCTAATTTGTTGAGTTAGTTAGTTGGATTATTCAAAAATGATAAAATTTCATTAGCTAGTTGAAAATCACTCAGATATCATCAAGACTCCATAGGGTCCTAGAATACTCAATCACAAATTCAATCATGAATTCCTCCCACCTCAATATAAGAAAAGGATGTGTCTAGATAAAACCACTTGGATGCTAGTTCTCGGTCATAATAATATGGCAGGTAAGATGTCGAGAAACATATCTAATAATTTCCATTTTCAACTCTATACACCAGAAAATTCAAATAAAGTTGTGGAAAATCTTTTTAACCCCATAATATAACTCCATTTTAGAGGTATGGAAATATATAATAATATCTCACCTATAGAATTTAGGGACTAGAACTACCATAGTTATAAGTATCACATCATCATCATCCAATGACCACCTAGGTGTTGATCTATCCTCTAGCTAGTTGTTCATGTGTTACAATGCACTCTAGGTCATATTCCTGACCATCCTTTACCTAGTTTTCTGAATAATATATGACCACTAATGGATCACACTTCATCGATCCATGTTCTTCAGAATCATTCATCCTCCAAACATCCAAAAAAGCTCATTATTAACTATTTTTCCTTATAATGTCATTCACCATTCTCCTGAGCTACATGTGCCTTAACACTAATAGAATATGTAAAAATGTTACCCTAACATAGTGTATATTCCATCTCAAAAATGAAACTATGTAGATAATCTAACATACAACTATGTCCTATAATTAGATCCCACTATGTGATGATATAGGAAAGGCTATTGTGATTGGTATAAATAATAAATATCTCACCAAAGAGATGGTATCGCCAAAACTACAAAGAGTGGTCGACCACTCAAGATCCTAGTCAGGGGTAGGATAGTCCTACTCCTAGAGTCACAACTGATGTGACCCATATGCCATTATCATCCACCTCTACATCATTACTAATCCAAAACAAATTCAATATGCATCACATTTTATATCATAATTGATTCATTACACGAGAAGTATCAACACTAGAGCTATATTAAACCTATTATTCATCTCAAAAAACAACACTTCACTCTAGTATAACCATTGAAACTTTACTCCCTACATCATTAGTGAATTCATGGATGTGGATAATTTGGATAAGTCCTATATAAAACATTAGTAGTATCCTACTAAAATAAGAAATCTCCTAGTATAAAACAGGTTCTGGGGACATTTCTAGTACTTCACTGCCTCAAATTTCTATTGGTATAATGATATACCTATCTCATGCACCACATTCCAAAATAATTTACCTTTATAAATCCAAATGGGGCACATAAATGGATTTGAAATGAATCTTATATGATTGAATGTGTACTCAAGACTATCTCAATATGTCTTGCATGTTTCTCTGGGTCAGTGAGTAGATAAGAATATATTAAAAAAACACCAAGACAAATGACTCAAGGTATGGGTGAAAGATCTAATTCATGATAGTGATAAACAATACTAGTGCATTTTTTAATCCAAATAGAATCACTATGTACAAATATATTTCATACTAGCTCTAAAACACCATCTGTAGGATTCCCTCTTCCCTAACCCACATCTTGTGATATCCTGATCAGAGATGAATCCTAGAGAACCAATGCTAATCAATGAGATCCTAGATCTTGGAAAAAGGATATCTTATCTTCACTATCATATTACTAATTTTTTTATTATCCCTATAGACTCAAATAATATCATCCATTTTCTTGGAAAACAAAATAGGTGGACTCTATGGTGAATAATTATCCATACTAAATATATTTCTCCCCATGTCCTCAAATTGTTCCTTGAGCTCCTTCAACACATCTGATTCCATATGGTAAGGTGGTATCAAAATTGGTTACACACCTATAATGAGATCAATCTAAAAATAAACTCCACTATTAGGGGAAATTCCTATGAATTCATTTGGAAATTAATCCTAATAGTGATCCCCAACTGGATAAAAAGACGAGAGGTTTCCACTAATCCTACTAAATGATCCATGATTGAAATCTATACCATGATCATCCTAAGTTGATTCATTTCTTTACCAACTCTAACTCCTCTGAGTTATTACTATTTTAATATCATGTAATTATCTTCCTTGGGTGATGTGAATGATAAATTTCTCCCTTTGCAATCAACACGAGCTCAAAATATGGTTTACTTGTCCATGCTATGAATCAAATCAAAGATCATAATCTCAGGAATAATGAATTTCTATAGATTTCCATATTAGAAAATAAATATAATAAGCTCTATGAATCACAAAATATGGCCTACATTCATGGTAATGTTTCTATTTAATCATATTAACTTAGATGAAAACTTTTCTGTTAATTCATGTCCATAAATTCTATTGAATAATGAATGAATGGTATGAACTAGTATCAAACAAGGTGGTAGAAAATATATAAGTGATTAGGACTATACCATGAATGGTAAACAATCCCTCACAACCATATGTTAGTGTCTCATCCACTACATTTACTCACCCTACCTTAGTTTCATGTCCCTTACCATAAGATGCATGAACCATATAAGTCATCATCACCTGAGTCTTCTTCTAAGGACCCTTTTTGGTTTCTAGGTCATAGATCATGTTCATCATTCACATCTATGGAAACATGGACTAGGAGGCCTAGATAAAACCCATAGAATATGCACTATCTTTCCACAGTACTAACACTTTCTCAGAGGTGTTTTTTATTACTTCTAATAATTACCAACATTTACATATTTTAGGTAATGTGGGTCTCCTCCTAATATGGGTAAAAAATTCATACTCCACACAACATGCATACTACCACACTGCTACACATCCTTGAATATCCTTTTCCTACTACCAGAAGATATGATCACCACATCAGTAAGTGTTCCACCTGCCTGTGTACTAAATGGTGGAGGAAACCCAACTTCTCATGCCTCCTCCATAAACTTCTTGATAGTCAAGGAAACATGCATAACCTCTAAGTATGTAGTAATTTAAAAACTTATTACCTTGTATCTGATACGGGGATTATGTATAATATAGAACTTCCTAGCCTTATATTCCTCAATTATAACTAAAATATGAGAAAAGAAAACAAGCTCAGTGAAATGATCAAACTATGAATATACCACCATGGACACCTCTTATATCTCCATGAACTATTAAACATAATCGAGAATCATCATGTTGGGGAAGAATTCCTTGAATAATAGGTTCATTAAAGTATCCTAAAAATACCCTAATTCATTCCAGCATATCCCATCACATGCCACCATCTCTTAGTAAGTCTAAATAGAATCAATATTTTCAAGTTCTCGTTTATTTCTCCATGTGTATCAATATGGTCAAAGACACCCTCGATGATTTCTATCAATACATATGCATCCTGCAGTCTTCTAGTGACCTAAAAGGAATTAGGATGATGGAAATAGAAGTCTTTGGGGTATCAAACCATGGAACTCGGTGCCCCTATTCCTTGGGAAGGAACAAGATGAAGGAATTTTGTTTGAGGAGTGCACTCATCCTACACCACTAGAGTATGTGTGGGATTGTGTTGTGTTATAACCTCCTATATTTTAGGAGGCTTAACATGGGAATCCTTCCTAGCAATATATTCCCGACCTAGGCTAGTTGTTGGTCTGATATGTATCATTTGGTGCAGCATCATCTAAAACATGAAGGAGACATTAGAAAATATAAAGTCATTAGGACCGGTAAAAATTATTCTATGAGATCACGCAAGGTTATTCTAGGAGTCTTCCCATAATCCAAGGTATATCCCATCCTAGTCACTAAACAAGATCCTTTATCCCTACATAATATTCATAGTCATATATATACAAACATATCAACATGATAAAGTTACGCTAGCTAATTCCATCATAGATATATCATAATAAAAATGAAAAACATATATATATATCACAATAGATAATAAAAGTTAATCTCAAATAGATAGCACACATAAAGGAATTAGATTAAATAACTATTCTGTGACACACAACATGTATACATATGGAATGTGATCCTACATTCCTAATCATGATGCATGAATGAACACAAATCCCATTAAATAATAACAATAATCCCATCAATGTTAACATGGTGTTTTATTAGACATGATATGTCCATGAACATGGAAAATCCATTACCTAAACTCAAACAACTATCACCAATATACAATGTCCTAGGTTATTCAAAAATAAAAGAAGAAAAGTTTTATCTAATACCATTTGATAATACCCAAAACCAAACCACTGGTTTTGAACCATAGATTTTCATAACCTCATGTATGCCTACCCATATGAAAGAGTTTACTAACTAGCAATGAGGGTCTAAATTCCATAAATGGGGAGACTATACCCTTAGTATAATTTCCTAAAACCAATAATATAATAATATGGAAAACTAAGATATATAAATGTAATACCACATGTATCAAAAATAATACAGTAAATAAAGATATCAAATCACATTCCCATGGTTGCAATCAAAACTCATGCTCCATGAATTAGCTATCTTTCATAGACCCATTTCCCTTGCTTGGATCCATATATAAGAAGTCTGTATATGCATCGAGATTCCCATGAAAGGTGTAAGTAATCATTTCAATAAGGCATCACTAATGTTTCCTTAAAATATGTGCACATGTATAAATATTTTATTCCATGTTAATAAATAATTCAAAATTAATCATGATCAAACATATAATGAAAATGTATGTGCTAACATCACCTCCATAAGCCTTTAATGTACCTTCTTAATTTCAATGATGTATGGAAAATCGTAAGGGTGTTGAGAGTGAAAAAATTTACCATAAGGCTTGTGCACATGTTACTCAGTTTCATCATATCTTCGGGTCATCATTTTTTCTAAAATCCACAAGGCATTGAGTTTCAGCCCGTTACTAAATATCCTCATGGAATCAAGTTTTGTGATGAGACACAATGCATGATCATACCCTGAGTATGGTCCACCATCATCATTGTTTCATTCTAATTGAACTCCCTCACTAAGGGGTAACTGTAAAAAGTTGGTCCACTTATAATAATTACCAAGGGAAACCCTCCAAATGAATGGTAACACACATGGTAGGTTAAATCATTTCATATATTCATGAGAAATTATTATTAATTGATAACAACATGTGATACTCATCAGTCATTCTAAAAATTTACTCTAATAATACTCAGTTAATCATGTTCCATAAAAGGCTTATAAGGAAACCCACACAACAATAATAAAACACTATCAAGAACAACCAAGAAGATATTATATCACAATATGAAACCACACCAACAAGGTAATGTGAGAGCCTCAAATGTTATGGAACTTCCATCCTCATGGTTTTCAATGTTAATTTAAAGTTTCTTCAAGGGTTCCTTCTCTAGAACTATATTCTTGAAGGACCCTTGAGCATCCTAAGAGGGTAGGGATGAATCAGGGTGTCTACTTCTTATTAAAAAGTGAATAATCATGTTCCCACCTTAGTAAGAACCTATTATACCTAACTAAAATGAAAAAGTAGAAAACATAACATCACATGAAACGAGACCACAGAACAATTTTACTTGGTTCACCACTAAGGTCTTGTCCAAGGATAATACACTAACATTGTTTCATTAATACCTAAATTCACTCATCCTCACTAGGTTTAGAATACTGATGTTCACACATAGTCACTCTAAACCAAGAACACTGCTTTTATAATATTTTAGGATTAGCATATTGCATCCCCCAGAACACTTCCATTAAATCCCCCTTGCTCACTACTTTTAGAGAAGTCTTACATATTTCATAGACATAAAATTCAATTCAACATATTTTCATTATAAATCTTTGTCTTTTTCTAGTATGAGACTCTACTTTCACCTTAGAGCTGAGTTGAAGCACATTGAATGCATTGTTCTAACAAATTGGATATTCAAACCTTGAATGAAGCTCAATACATATCTTTCACACAACATCTATTATTGTGAACATGTTTTGGGTTGTCATATAAAACATATTATGTGTAACCCTTCTCTTTCTCACAACCACATCAAGAGATTAACATGGGCTATATAGAAATAGGGAACATTCTGCGTGTAAGTCTTTTTCATGCAAATCGTTCATGCAACAGAGACACCTGGTCTTAATGGAAAAATTTCTTGGCTCTTGAATGGGGGTAGCCACATATTTATAGTCATCAATGACCCTATTCTTATGTTCTAAACACAAAAACCCTCATGCATTTAACCCTAAATTAGACATTTTATTAATGGCATATGAGCCTTACACAGACTAATCCATTTCCACATTTGAAGTAATAAATCCAAAACTCTACTAGCATGCAAATCACATTTTATTCCACATTGAGCATGTACTATTTTTCTATGAAAAAACTAATATTTCATGTGATTCATCACTTGTTTTATTTATATGAGATGCTCCCAAAACATTCCTTTCATGAAAAATTCAGATGCACCTTCAATCATGCACACAACGCCCTTTTCCAAAAATTTATTTCTCCATTCACCTGTTTTTGGGCCCAAAAAATTGGAAAACACATAAAAACAATGAAACCTTTATCACTTTTTCCAGCATGTTCCAGAAGATCACTTTTTCTAAATACTCCTTGATCAATCCATTATGGATTGAAAATAAAGACAAACAAAACGCTATTACTAACAAAGAACATACTTGGTTCTAATAATATCCCCCTTTGGGATTGTTTGAAATCTTAAGATAAATTCAATAAAGAAATAGTCGATATTAGTATCTCCATCGGTCATTTCAGAAGGTAAAGAGCCATTAAAAACTAATGTGGCTTCACATTTCCTCTGTTTCCTTGTAACACTAAACTCTCGTCATGACAGAAAAGCATTGAATTGTTTGTTAAATTACCTAATGAATTTCACAATCTCCCCCAATTTACATTGAATTTCCCCATTCTCCCCCATTTTCAATAAAACTAATGTTCAATATTTTGACTTATATAGATCAAAAAATACTCCCCCTATATCGTATCCCCATAATAAACCTTCATGAATTCTATAAAAAGACTAAAATATTTAACATAACTAGAAAGAGTGTAGTATTCACAACCTCCTCATACCATAGGAGGTAGATGAACATCAAGGTTCAACTGATGTTTCTCAAAAACATGTGCAACCAATGGCTTGGACAGAATGTCAGCCACTTGGTCATCAGTTCCAACATGATCAATTTTAATCATTCCTTGTTCAACACTTTCCTTGATGAGTTGATATCTAATTTCAATATGTTATTTTGATAATTTTGAATAGGATTATTTGTAATATCATTCACACTCATGTTATCATAGTCAATTACCATTTTTTGTTTCACCTCCTAACCAATATCAGTCAGTTGTTGCATTATCCATAATAGCTAAGTGCATGTCTTTGTAGCGAAGATATAAACTACTTAAATAGTATAAAGAGAAGAACTTTCATGATTCTTACTCAACCATACCACACATTTCGTGCTCGTAAAGAATTATCCACCACTTGTGGTCTTTCTATCTAACATATCTCTAGCCTAGTCAGCATCAAAAAAATTTGATAGTTAATTATCTATTCCTATAGAACGTATAACCCATAATTGTGAGTACCTTAAATGTACCTCATGGTTTTTTTAAATTCACCCATATGTTCATCATTGGGATTACATTAAATGTGATCCTATGAACATATTACAATGAAAATATCTATTCATGCTTCAATTATGTACAATATTCTTCCATTGATTCTATTGTACAATGTGGGATATAAAAAAGTTATATCCTCTTGCTTTCCAAGTTTAATTCCAACCACAATCAGTGTTGACATTGGTTTGGATTCATTCATACTAAATTTCTTCAGAAACTCTCTTTCATTATTTTCTCAAGAAATGAAATTTTTATCCTTATTTTATACCTCTTTCATCCCAAAGAAGTATTTGAGTTCACTAATTATAGACATTTCAAATTATGATATTATGTGATTTGAAAATTCTTCAACTGATATCTTCCTACTTCTAAAAAATATAATATCAACCATGTATATCAGCTCCATAAATTTATCATCCATTAAATTAATCACATAGTTATTATGTCGACACCTCCTATTTCAAATTAAATTTTCTTCATATTTTAATCCAGACAACAATACCATTCTCTTGGTGCATGATTCCAACCATATAGGGTATTTTTTAATCTAAAAAACTTTATTTCATCATTAAAAATTAGAAAACCCAATAGTTGTTCAATGTAGACCTATTATTCAATAATTCCATATATGAATACGGTTTTTACATCCATATAATTGAATTTACATCCTCTTTTAATTTCCATAGCATGGTAATGCCTGATTGACTTTAGATTCTCCACTGGATTACATGTTTCTTCAATATCAACTTCGTCAATCGGTGCATATACTTTAACACTAAATGTGCATTGTTTCTGATTACATTTACATTCTCATAAATTTTTTATTAAAGATCCATTTTGTTCCAATAACATTTTTATGTTCATTTATTATAACAAGATCCCATGCCTGGTTCTTATCAATGTGATCTAGTTATTCATTCTTGTATTTCACCCATGATTCATCATTTTCTTCTTCTTAAAACGAGGTTGATTCCACAATTGATAGGACGGGATAATGTGTATAATTCCTCATTCTCCTTATATCTGTTGGTGTGGTCCAGTCCCTAATGATATTGGATTGATCTATTTATGCTCTTCAATTTCTCCTCTGATGTTCAGATGATGTTTCTTCAGACATATTTTTTTTTTATTATTCTTTCGAATAATCATTTTATTATGACCTCTAAATGTTTTTCATTCCTTACTCTACTTCTACTTTTGAATATATTCCATATCCACTATCTTCTTCATCTACTATCATATCAGCATAAGATTCCTTCTAGCTATTTATGGTCTTATCTTCAATAATAATCACATCACTACTTTCCAAAATGCTTCCAAGGTGATTATTGAAACATTTTTAGGATTTTCTATTCATTTAATATTCGATGAATTTTCCTTTGTCTACAGAATCACCATACTTCACTTTATTTTCTTCTTTGTTTTGAATGAAACATTTACTTTTTGAAAGCACAAAAATACTTCTACGTGGGATCCCTTCCATTCCCCAACGTCTGGTTCAACATGTTGTTTTTTTATTCAATGGGTAAGTAGAAAAAATTCTCTCTGATATCATCCGAGTATAAGTTTTCATATGTTCAACAACCATTCATTGGTTAATTATATTTCATTCCTTATATATTTCACCCATTTTGATTTAATGTCACTATAATTCACAAGCCATATAGTTGACTCACACTAAGAATATTATGATGCAAACCATCCACATAGGGAACTTCATTTTTCTTAGTCTCGTCACTTTCCAGTTTTGTACCCCAACATCTTTTCATTTCAATGAACCATCATTAACAAACCTAACTTTCCATAAACCATTTTCATTAAATTTTTTAATAAATACACATTTCCCATTATATGGAATGATTATCTACTATCAAGAGTCAAGGTGCTACTATTCTTTTCACCATTGAGAGTGACTTCTATAAGATTGGTTTTATCAAATTTATTTATTTCTATCCATTAAATGTTAGATTGAGAGAATGATAAAGATGTTATTTCATATCTCTTTCCATGTGAATATGTTCATCATATTCATACACTTATTCAAGAGGATAAATCCTATCTGTAAGAGAAAAATTATCTAGTATAGGAGTATTGACTTGTCCTTGAGTTCTGTATATATTAGTCATGCCTTTCCTCTATCTGCAATAAATAGCTTTATGTCCAAAGTAGAAATAATGAAAAAAGTATCAATATAAACTATTTCTTATATAATATGAAGTATATGAATTTGTTCTTCTTTTTTGACATCCTATCTCTTCCTCATTCTAATTTCTCCTTTCGTATTCATAGTATGACGTAGAATGTCCCATATATCGACATAATTGACATTTCATAACAGGAAATGTCTTTTCATTTCCATTCCTCCTCATGTCAACTTTCATAGGAAAATAATTTGACTACTGATCCTCTTTGGAAACTTGATTATAGTTTCCATTTCATATTTGAGTTTAATTTCTGTATTTCTTTTTTTTACTTCAAGTGACTTTTTGATATGTCGAATTTTTATCTTTCTATTATTTTGGAAAATATTATTTTTAGAATTTTATTTTTTAGCATCATAACAAATTCCATTGTTTCTAATTCATGTTTAACATTGATCATTTAAAACCTTTTCTACTCCTTCAAAACCATTTTTAGCTCACTCCAGTAGCTCAGTGTATGATCATCTTCCAAACTGTGTTTTCTTATTTGTTTCTTTTCAATTTGATTCACTTTCATTTTTATTAATAATAGTAACAAATTATTCTTAGAGACCCTCAAAAGTCTTGGAATTATCATCTAGTATAGATATAAGGTCATTTGTGATCTTTTACTATTAATCAATTATGAACTTTAGTTATACTATAGCTTTTGTACTTTAAAAGGTTGTTGAATGTTCTTTTAAAACTTCTTCTTGTCAAACAATTTCGACTTCATTTTGATAAAAATATTCTGATGTCTCTTCTATAAAAACTCTTCATTTTATTTACATTACTTTGATTCTCAATATAACCAAGTGCATTCTCAATTTTCAATATTGAGATAAACATGTTAAATCAAATTATTATCTATAGATTTAAGTTTTGGTGGTTCTTACTTTTCAACTATAGTAATCATAAATGCATGGGTTCTAGATTTAAAATCTAGTTCTTCTTCCTCAAAAACTTTATCATCATCATCTTCATATTTATAGGAAAAAATCTTTCACTGTAATTTCTTTCCATATTTGAAATCTCTCTTTTGAGAAAACCTTTTTAGAGGCTTCTTTGGGTGTATAGATTCAATTTTTTCATCATCTAACTTCCTTGAGCAATGAGAGGAAATTTTCCCAAGTCTACCATAATGAAAACATGACAATGGTGGATTTCCTTCAAATCACCATTTTCCTCACTTGAATTTCTTGGAAAGTAGAGAAATAAGTTTTCCGTTTTCATTACCTTAATTATCATAATCTCTAAAAATAGCATGTTTTTCCATTGCTTTGAATTCCAACTCCTTGATAACATGACTTTTTGCATCCTATGGTTTGACTCTCATTCCATATGCTACCAAACTACTCAAAAAATCATCCAAAGAATGTTATTAAAGATCCCTTTCCTCTAGGGATGACTCTTTTGGATTGTAAGGAGGTGGAATTCTCCTCAATATTTTCATTACAATATAAATGTCTTTTATTTCTTCACTAAACCATCAAATTAATCCTAAAAGTTTAGTAATTTTATTGAAAAGGTATCTTAATTTTCATCTGGATGTATCTTTATATCATCAAACCTATTATGCAATACCTATTGTTTGGACTTCATCACTTTCTTATCTCATTCATATATATTTTCTAGTTTTTCCCATATAGACAGCTTCTTCTCTTCATCCAATAGGGTATGTTTAAGAGCCCTTTCCAAGCATTTTCCAGTGTATTCATCATCTCATTTTTAAGGCTCATTGATGTTTGGGCCCAAAACAATACATTCTAGGGGCCAATGATCTCTATAATAATTTTGGAATACCTATGGTTTGGGTAGTCAGTTTAAAACAGACTTATTAAAGTATGAAATTTCATGAGAGAGGGTTTCGGTAGTTGAGATCCTGGAGCCTAAACAACAGGCTTAAAAAATATCTGATTTTTCTTCAAAAAATGGTATGTCTGGTTTTATGCACGGTGATCCAATTAACCAACATATTTTGATCTTTTTGGAATAAAAAGGAAACAATGGACTTTCTTGGAATATTTTCTCATAACCTAACTGTAAAGATCAATGAAGAGGGTTATACCTTCAACTTCCCCTTATTATATTAAAAATGTGATGCTAGGGAAAGGGGTATTTTTTGGAAAGATTTGGACTCATTTGATCAAGAGGTCTCATCTTGGTTGGCTGGGGTGACATTAATAACATGCTAGACTCATCATAAAATAAGGGTGGAGGCGCACACCCGATGAGAGAGATGAAATATTTCTTAGACTTTTCCTTAATGAATGGTATCCTAGACATGGGTTTCATGGGGTCCATGTATACATGGTGCAATAATCAAATGGGAAACCGTCGGACATGGTGCAGGCTAGACCGTTGCCCCACCATTCAACAAGCTCTCTCAGCCTTCCCTAAATCAAGAGTTTACCATTTTATGTGGGCTCTATTGGATCACTCCACACTTTTTGTTCACTTGGGGAATATACTGGAGGCTAACAAACGGTTCAATTTTGACAATCAATGGGTGTATGGCCTAAGTTTCCAGTTGGTAGTTCAATCCTCTTCGTTGAAACCCATGTAGGAGACCAGGTGGATGGGCATTCATAATAAGCATTGAAGGATTAAAGGATACCTAAAAGCATGGTTACCTAATAAACCTCATCAGGATTCCAACATGAAGGATTCAAAATCATAGATTGACTGTATGTAATAAAGTCTATAAACTAGCTTGGATGATGATATTTTTTCTTCTATGGTCCCCAAGAAGAATCAATTGGCTGAAAACATTCACAAATGGGAAAGAATTATGCATGAGAAGTCCAGAGAATCTTGGCTAAAGAAAGGTGATAAAAATAAAAATTTCAATTAAGATTGTATAAATGAGAAAATTTAGACTACTTTACCAAACATTTAGATGGATGATGGATCGTTCACTAAAGAAGTGGAGGTGGTGGGAGGTATGGACTATTATTTTTTTATGACACTTTTATCTGACCCTAATGACAGCATGCATGGCGGTTATCCTATATAACAAACTAATATTTTTTATGATCATACAATGGTTTTTTAGAAGATATTAATAGGTTTTTTGAAATAATTCCAGGGGAGAAGGAAATTTGTGAGGCCACATGTGTTATCAATCTAGATAGTGCCTTAGGACTAGATGGTTTCTTGGGACCACTCTACATCAACTTCTAGGAACTAGTGAAAGATTATATAATTATGGTTATTCAAGACTATTTCATAGGTGGGGAATTACCTTGGGTGGCATGTGCATCAACCTTGATTCTCATTCCAAAGTGGAAGGATCCATCTTACCTCAATCATTACAGACCAATAAGCATGTGAAACATTCCATATAATGTGATCTAAAACATTATCTCCAGAAGGATAACTATCCACATACCCTAATGGGTTTTTGAAAATAATCAAGACTTTGTCAATGGTATATCTACTCCGACTATTATTGCAATGGTGAAAGAGTTGGTCAGAGATATCAACAAGAAATCATCAAGATCCATTTTAGTAATGAAGGCTGAAATTCACAAATCATATGATAATATGGAATCTAGTTTCATTAAAAAGTCCTAGCTAGAATGGGGTTCTCTAGGTGGCTTATTAATCTATATTTTTAGGATTTTAATCTCTCCATGGATGGCCATTTATTTCATGGGGAGGAATTTTTGTTTCTTTAAATCAACCCAAGGACTAAAATAGGGAGATACCCTCTCCATCAGCCTCTTCATATTGGTTCAGTACACTTTGATTAGATACCTCAACAAAAGAATTCAGAATGTCATCCTGAATTCCTACCATGGGAGGGGTCATTCTAGCAACATTTCTCACATTTTCTTTGCAAATGACATGATTGTATTACTCAATGACAGCCACAGAAACAACATCGAATTCAAAAAAATTATGGATATTTATTTCATGTGGAGTGGGCAATCCCTCAATTGGGGAAAGAGTAATGTTTTAATTTCAAAATGGTGCTCAAAGAGTTACTAGGTATGCAATATATATCTTTCCCCATGAATTACCTAGGTGACCCCATTTCACTAGGAAGAATCCCTATTCACCATATTGATGGAATTCTTGACAAAATTACAGCTTGTATCTTAAACTAGAAAAATCGGTTCCTACCATTTTGAGGGGGAATCACCCTTGTCAACCGTGTCTTATCCTCTATTCCTATGAATGTGCTATCAGTGCTCAATGAACCCAATAAAGTGATTAAAACATTGAGAAATTCATGACTACTTTCATCTTGGATTCCTATGAAGAAGGCACATTTCATTGGGATGATTGGGATAGGATGGCCAGAGAGATCGTTGAGGGTGGAATTAATCTCAAGAACATATTAAAGGATATTCATAGTCCTCAAGAGTGACTAACATGGGATTTTTTTGGAAGTTAGTTCAATGTGGTATAGTTTTATCTCCAATAGATATGGTAATAATACTCACAGTTCTAGAGGAGGTATCTCTCATATATGGATTTCACATTATAGACATATTCCATCACTTAAAAGGCACTCAAAATGGATTATTGGTCAAGGTTGGATCAATTTCTGTAATTGAAATTGGTTTAGTTCAATGATTAGGTTCCCTGGTTACATGGCACCAAACATGACTTTTTCTAAAGCATGAAACTTCAATCAATTCACTAAGGCCATTATGGATACAAAACAAATGTTGGTTTTTAATAGCATTGAGCTTAATTATAAATTGGGAAAACTTATTATTATGAGATATGCATCAAGTTAGTACACATCTAAAGATTTTAGAGAATTGATATAGCTAAACATGTATTATGATGCTTGGAATGAAATATTCTGGTGTAAGGATATTACCACAAAGATAAAATTATTGGTGTGGTGTCTATGGAATAAATCCATTCCTACATATGTTAGATTAATAGGAAATTAATATATATGTTTTATAAGTATAGGTGTTACAGAGATCACAAGGAAGAGACATCAACATATCTTTTCTTCGAGCATGACTCAGCTGATTCTGTATGGAGTGTTTTGGGAGAGTGTACTAGCACGGGTGTTCGGACAAATAATTAGGATCAGTTCCTTCAAAATTGGTTTACATGGATAGACAACAATGAATGAAAATATAAACTGAGATCTATCCTCCTAGAAATGGGATGTTGTATGATCTGGAATGATAGAAATCGAGCCTGATTTGAAAATAATTCTAGTTCTCACCTTGAAATCATGGTGAAATCCAAAATCCACGTGGATGAACTGTTACCTCTTTGAAAATGGTATAAAAGTTATAAATTCCTTGGAAAATCATCAGACACCCTTCCAATGCGGCATTTCATTATAATCAAGTCATACAAGGAAGATGGATTAAATAGAGACCACTAGAAAAAGGTTTAGAGCTCAATATTGATGGTTCTTGTGTGCCAGATGTGATAAAGGTAGTAGGGATATTTCAAGATCACCGAGGTTCATTTTTCATGGATTTTAGTTAGAACTTTGGTCAAGGTGATTCTCTGATGGTGGAGGCGCATGCTCTGTTGAAGTTTATTGAATTATGCCACTCTCATAATATCTTTTTGTAATTAGTGGAGATCGATTCGACTGTGATTCTGGGATCATTGTAGGTCTATATTCAAATATTGTGGTCTATATCCAATATTGTGCACATATATAGAAGTATTCTTAGTCTATAGGTGACCTTGCTTCACACCTGGATAGAAGGGAACAAACTAGCAAACTTCCTCGCATCACGGGTTGACAATGTGAACCAAAACCCATTATTCTCTAATCAATGATCACTTCCTATTGAATGGGGTATCTTTGTTAGATTATATTATCTTTTTATTCATTACTTTAGACCCCATTAACTTTGTCTTCTTTTGGGATTTTCCCATCATGAAATAATAATTTAACATTGGATGGATGTTAAACCTTTCTGAAAGTAAAGAGTAGAAAACAAACAATCACATGAAAAGAGACCATGAATCAATTTTATATGGTTCACCAATAATGGATAGTCCATGGGGAAAATTTCAAAAGTTTATAATTCATACCTAAATAATTAAATATTCAATATTTTTGTAATACAGAAGTTCATACTCATTCACTTTGTGCTAGGAAGATTTCCTTTACAAGGTTTTAGGAATTTCACATTATGTCCCTTAGAAAACTTCCATTTATTCCCCCTAGCTCAATTATATTAGATAATTATTTCTTAGTTTATTGAAGTGATAGTATATTCAGAAGATTTTATTTGAATTCTTTTCCCCTGTCTAGCACGAGACTCTTCTTGAACTGCAGACCTAATTTCGTGCACTTTGAAAGCATTGATCTACCCAAATGGATACACAAACCCTGAATGAATCTTAATAAATCTCTTTCTCACAACACCTATTCTTGTGCATAAGTTTTATGGTTATTCTAAAAAATATATTTTGTGAAAACCATTCTTTTTCACTCATCCACACTGAGAGATTCACTTGTCCTTTATAGTCACAAGGAAGATTATGTGCGTAATATTTACTGCATATAATTGTTCTCCGTGAAAAACATTCACAAGGTAGAGACACCATAAATCTATTGAAAATTTCTTAGTTCTGAAATGGGGGTAGCCTCAAATTTATTGTAATCTATGAAACTTCTCATAATATCTAAATACATCCATGCTCATACATGTGATCCTGAATTTAACGTCACATTTTGTGCACAAGATCCTTCCACACAGACCATACCTTTTCTATATCTTTAAGTGAAAACCCAAATACTCTCCTTGATCACAACTCAATTTTTATTTATCTTTGGGATTATAATATTTTTCAATTAAAATACTATTCTTCTGCACAATTATACTTTTCTATATTTCAATGAGACTTTCTAGAAACATACCTTGTGTGAAACATTCAGATACACCTTCATCACTGTTTTCATCTTGTACTATAGGATCACTTTTCTTGAAAACATCATGGTCAACCCAATGTGGATTGAAAACAAACACAAACCAAACAATTCTCACAGAAAACTCCATTACCAAAAAAGATCAACCTTAGTTCCAATAATTCTCACACCATCCAGAATAATATCACACTTCATGAACTCTAAGAATATGATAAAAATAAAATAAAATGTTTTATAGTTCATGAAAGTAGAAAAAAAATTTCATGTGGTATAATGAAGTTTAACCAAGGATAACTACCAAAAACCATAGAATCTAAACTCCATTGAAGGAAGAAGGAACCAATTCTCTTGGATAGAGAAAAGTGGATAAGCCAACAATAGAATGTGTTTGAGACATCGTAGAAGGCCATCGATCCTCAAGAATGTTTTCTAATACAACAAAATAACAATTAAATCACTATAAGAAACAAAGTATCAATTTTTATTCCATAAATGCAATAATCCATTATCAAAAAGAATAAAGAGATAAAAATTGGCTATACAAGGAGACTTAGTGAAGTCCTTCACCGAATCAACCAAAGTAGGATTCACCAATGAATTAGAATGATACAAGACCTTGGATCAATTAAGGAGAATAAAATATTGACTTAAATGAGGGATAAATAAAGTCTAATTGAAAAAGAAACTCAAAATTCATTTTCTTATATTAATCCAAAAGCATCTGAGAATGGAGAAATCATTAAGGATGTGTTTTGATTTGATTAATAGGTGTTAAGAATCATCTAATAACCTCCATAAAGACCCCACCATTTATCCCTATATGTTTCACTTTTGTATTCAACAACATCTGATAAGAGTGGAGGACATGAATTCAATAGTTAAAAATATATCGATGTTGAAACAACTTGCCCCATTTCTTAGCCATAGACCTTGTGTTCAAGAAAACACAAGGAAAAAATATCCAAACCTATTGTATTGTTTCAGGAATTACCCTGATTTCTCTATCCAATACTGGTCTCACCCAAATTTACCCAAGATTTTAGGGTTAAGTGGTCGCTTGTAGTTTATCTTGGGTTAAGGAAACCTCGGAGACCTAAGAAGTAACCTACATACACATACATTATATGGATTATTTTTGGATATGAAGTGGCCAACTTTGGTTGATTTTATATGGGTTTAATTGAACACTAATAGACTTAGGTGAATTCAATTTAAAATAATGATTTGATCCTAGGTTATCACTTGGGGTGGATTGGATGCATTCCTTTTTCAACTATTTCAATTTCTTATATTTGAGATGAATTCATTTAAGAAGATCAAAAAACATCATAACTTATTGGTTTAATACCTACACACCTTAATACTAATAACCTATACACTTTAAGGATCAAAGTTTTGAGCACTCCAAGGTAAAGGTTCGTATTTTCAATTGAAGTATGTGCCTTAAATTCAACAAGGACGAAGGAGTTTAAAGATCTTAAAACAAAATTATAAATTAAAAGAAGTGATTAGAAATTAATAGAGTGAAAAATAACATAAAATCCATCCCATTTCTACTCCCTTGAATCAACCCATAAGCGGTTTATCCCTCCATTGATGCTATGGTTTCAAAGGAAGCAATAAGTCGACTCATGAGGGAAGAATTGAAGAAGTAAAAAAAGATAATGAAATAATGATCACTCCACCGTTGTGTGATAATTTCACAAGGTTTGGTGTGAATAAATTCACACCATGAGCCAACAGTATCAATGTGATATAAAGACTAATAGAATAAGAGTAAAGGAATAAATTTTATTAAGAAACTAATGTTAATTGAACAACTTACATGAGAAAGAAATGCGATTACAAACAAAGCGGTAGC
This sequence comes from Viscum album, assembly GCA_963277665.1. Lineage (NCBI taxonomy): Eukaryota > Viridiplantae > Streptophyta > Magnoliopsida > Santalales > Viscaceae > Viscum > Viscum album. The sequence goes on along the minus strand of OY728161.1, from coordinate 409,225,907 downwards.
ATAACACTACAATGAAACCAAGCACCAAAGATGATAAACTCCTCCACCACCACTGCCTTAAATAGGAATTTCAAGAGGATTTTGTCAATCTCCCAACAGTATAAAGGATCCCACTTGAGTATATTAGGCCTAGGGTGGTGTAAAGTAAGGGAGAGGAGACTTTTCCACCCTTGACCCGAAGTTGCATTCAGCATGCATCCAGTGAACAGAGGCACCTAGAAGACCTTCGATATGGCCGAATTGGAGTGGTCTATAGAAAAAATAAATTAATCTCAGGATTTCTCCTAGCTATCTGTAAAATATAATCCCAAAGGAATTTGTGGTTGTCGAGATATGATTAAATTGGTGGGAGGTTTTTCTAGGCTGCAGAATCTAGCCCAGAATTTTATCTCCAACATGGGCTGCATGGAACTCCCTGTAACACTCAGAATTATCTGTTGTAACTATTGGAAGAAATGTTCCTCATTATTTCTTATATCTTCAGTTCAATTTTCCGAAATATTGGGATTTATATTGGCTTATACATTAGTTTTATTGGGATGTTTTCCAGTCCACTTCACCGAGAATGTTGTTTCTTTAAGGCTAACTTTGGTGGTCTTCCAATATGAATCTTTAAGTACTCCAAAAGTATGAATTTTTTCAAATGTAATGAGAAACGTGAAAATTAAATATGAAAATAAAATAAATATCATTATGTATTTTATATGGTGTTAAAAACATTACCATGTAATAGTTCATTTTAAGAAGGAATTACAATTATAATATGAAATAATGTTCAAAGTGTAAAATGCACTAAAAATGGTGTTTATTATTAATAAAGAACATGAATATTATAATAAAAACAATGAATATTAGCCTCCTTCAGTGCATAATTAATAGAGATAATATTTTCATTATTTTTTATACGTGTTTCAATGATTTAACCCCTTCCAATTAATCCATTTGAGCTGATTTGTATAATTTTAGTGTCTTGGTGAATTATGGGATTAATTATCAAAATTGGTTAATTCTGGAAATTTATCAGTTCTGTGGAGCTTTTGTATTTTAGGCATATCTTTTACATTTTTTATCCAAATTGTGTGATTACTTTTTTTAGGCTTTCTAATCTCGTGTTATTCAACTTTTTCTTTTGGACCTGGGTCTAATTCATCACAAAATGGCCCAGAACAATTCAACATGTGGAAAAAGTTTTCTGGCCGATAGAATGGACCCCACCATAATTAATGAAGTAGATATCGGGCTACACATGTCCAAATGAGGTGATTTCAGCTAGAAAATAAATAATAATCCTCACATCATGTTCACAATAAATTTAATGAAGAAATTAGGTCATTTAAGCATTCATTGAATGAGTAAAAATAGAGGAAGTTAAAGAGTCACCTCAGGAAAAAACGATGTAATTAGTAATTCGAGGATAACTTTTGTAAAACTTGTCCAAATTTTCTGAGATTTTGAAGAATAATTCAAAAGACATATGAGAACAACATTTATTAAGACAACTTCCCACAATTCGGCTATTTATTATGCCAACCGGAGTCAAACTTTTGGTGGAGTAATTTTGGAGGGAAATTTTCTACTCCAAAAGCCTATAAATAAGAGTGTTCACTTCCATTCAAAGGAGTTGAAGAAGGTGCAATAGGTGTTGTGATGGAGGATTGAGTTCTTGAAGTTATTTGTATTTTATATTTTCTCTTTGATTTGTATTTTTCATGTGTTTCAATGATTTATCCCCTGCCAATTAATCAATTTGAGCTGATTTGTATCATTTTAGTGTCTTGGTGAATTATGGTCTTAATTGTGGAAATTGGTTAATTTTGGAAATTTAGCAGTTTTGTGGAGCTTTTGTATTTCGGGAATATATTTTACATTCTTTATCAAAATTGTGTGATTAATTTTTTTAGGATTTTTATGCTCGTGGGATTCAACTTTGTCTTTTGGACCTAGGTCTAATTCGTCACAAAATGGCCTAGAGCAATTCAACAAGTGGAAAAAGTTTTCTGGCCGACAGAATGGACCCCACCATAATTAATGATGTATATCTATGGATAAACATGTCCAAATGAGTTGATTCCAGATTTGAAATAAATAGGACTCCTCTCATCATGTTTAAATTAAATTTCATGAAGAAATTCAGTCATTTAAGCATCTATTGAATGTGGACAAAGAGAGGAAGTTGAAGAGTCAGCTCGGGCAGAAAAATATTTCATTAGTAATTAGAGTATAACATTTGTGAAACTTGTCCAACCTCTATGAGATTTCGAGTCTTAATTCACAAGACATAGGGGAACAACATTTATGAAGACGACTTCCCGAGATTTGGCCATTTATTATGCCAACCGGACACAAACTTGTGGTGAAGTAATTTTGGAGGGAAATTTTCTACTCCAAAAGCCTATACCACGATCCATTTTTTTATTATATAAAAATTCACTTTTGGGAAAGTGAGAACCATAAAAAAACCTCCTCAAACCATCATCACAAACCCTACTTAGATGACCAACAAATAGAATACTAAATTCAAAATTCACAAACCAACTTCTTTGTAGACAAAGTACCGCCAAAAACTCCTTCCAAAAAAACGCATAATACAAATTTCAAATCCAAATTCATCATCACCTGTGATTCACAAATCTACCTTGAGATTCACACCCATATCTATTGCTACCATAAACTATCCAAGATGCAGCATCATCTCGTCACCGGCCAACCATCACTGCCTTCAGCCTATAAATAAGAGTGTTCACTTCCATTCAAAGGAGTTGAAGAAGGTGCAAGAGGTGTTGTGATGGAGGATTGAGTTCTTGAAGTTATTTGTATTTTATATTTTATATTTTATTTGTATTTTTCATATGTGTTTCAATTATTTATCCCCTTAAAATTAATCAATTTGAGCTGATTTGTATCAATTTAGTGTCTTGGTGAATTATGGGCTTAATTGTGGAAATTGGTTAATTCTAGAAATTTAGAAGTTTTGTGGAGCTTCTGTATTTTGGGAATATGTTTTACATTTTTCATTAAAAAATTTTGATTTATTTTTTTAGGATTTCTATGCTCATGGGATTTAACTTTGTCTTTTGGACCTGGGTCTAATTCATCACAAAATGGCCCAGAGCAATTCAACAAGTGGAAAACATTTTCTGGAAGACAGAATGGACACCACCATAATTAATGTTGTATATCTCGGGATGAGCATGTCCAAATGAGGTTATTATTGCTGGAAAATAAATAGGACTCCTCAAATCATGTTAAAATTAAATTTCATGAAGAAATTAGGTCATTTAATCATCCATTTAATGTGAACAAATAGAGGAAGTTGAAGAGTCATCTCAGGAAGAAAAATATGTCATTAGTAATTCCAAGATAGATTTTGTGAAACTTGTCCAAATTTTTTGAGATTTTTAGAAATCATTAAATAGACATAGGGGAAAGACATTTATGAAGACAACTTCCCTAGATTCGGCCATTTATTATGCCAACCGGACTCAACATTTCGGTGGAGTAATTTTGGACGGAAATTTTCTACTCCAAAAGCCTATACCACAAACCATTTTTTATTATATAAAAATTTACTTTTGGGAAAGTGAGAACCATAAAAAACCTTCTCAAACCATCAGCACAAACCTTACTTAGATGACCAAAAAATAGAATACAAAATTCAAAATTCACAGACCAACTACCTTGCAGACAAAGTACCACCAAAACCTCATTCCAAAAAACGTAAAATACAAATTTCAAATCCAAAGTCATCACCACCCATGATTCACGCATCTGCCTCAAGATTCACACCCATATCTATTACTTCCCTGACCTATCCGAGATGCACCATCATCACGTCATCGGCCAACCATCACCGTCTTCAGCCTATAAATAAGAGTGTTCACTTCCATTCAAAGGAGTTGAAGAAGGTGCAAGAGGTGTTGTGATGGAACATTGAGTTCTTGAAGTTCTTTGTATTTTATACTTTCTATTTGATTTTTATTTTTCAAATGTGTTTTAATGATTTAGCCCCTTCCAATTAATCAATTTCAGCTGATTTTTATCATTTTAGTTTCTTGGTAAATTATGGGCTTAATTGTGGAAATTGGTTAATTCTGGAAATTTAGCAGTTTTATGGAGCTTCTATATTTCGGGCATATATTTTACATTTTTTATCCAAATTATTTTATTTCATTTTTTAAGCTTTATATGCTCGTGTTCTTCAACTTTTTCTTTTGGACCTGCGTCTAATTCATCACAAAATGGCTCAGAGCAATTCAACAAGTGGAAAAAGTTTTCTGGACGACAGAATGGACCCCACCATAATTAATGAAGTATATCTCGGGATACACATGTCCAAATGAAGTGATTCTAGATGGAAAATAAATATGACGCCTCTCATCATGTTGAAATTAAATTTCATGAATAAATTTGGTCATTTATGTTTCTATTAAATGTGGACAAAGAAAGGAAGTTGAAGAGTCACCTCAGGAAGAAAAAGATGTCATTAGTAATTAGAGGATAACTTTTGTGAAACCTGTAAAAATTCTCTTATATTTTGAGGAATAATCAACAAGTCATAGGGGAACAACATTTATGAAGACCACTTCTGTAACAACCCGAGATTTTATAAGATATATTCGTTTTAATTTCTTTCATATCTTCGGTTGTACGCTACACCATGATTATCTTGCGCTATACGCAACATTGTATTATATTGCAGTATACGCAACACTATTCTTAGATTGTGTTACACACAATTTCAAGTTCGTTTGATAATAGTCATTCTACGCATCATTGAGTATATATATATATATATATTCAATGTATAAATGAAATATGGTTGGATTCTGTTATATGAAACAGCAAAGGATTCGTGCACTACACGCAACCCTAACTTGGCTTGCATTACACGCAATCGCGACCTTCCTCGATAACGTGTGTTGTACGCAATACCGGGTTTTACTAAACAACGATATATTATTATAATATTATTATGAACTAGCCGTTATGAATAGTATTAACTAAATTTTGAATTTTATAACATTATTATTCATCTTACACATTTTCTAGAACATGGTATAAGAACAAAATAAATTTTTCGGGTAAAATAAGTATTTTTCAAAAATGCAGTTTTGCCGCCTTTTGATGGCGCACCCATTTTAAATTTAATTTTTGACATGTTTATAAGTTCAATTTTACAAAATAAAATTATTCTTTGGAATCAGGATATAAAATTTTACCTAGGATAAATTTTTCATATTATTCTGATAACTTTCATATTTTAATGAATAGTAAAAACACGCTATGTTTTAATTAAAAACAACTTTTTTCATAATAATAATTTATGTGGTTAAATTATAATATTGAATGGTTTTAAAGTATAAATAGAATATATTTTTACCATTTAATACAATTTATGTCATTATCATTATTTTACATTGAATTCGTAGGTTAAATCAATTCAATCTTTTACAATGTTTTAAACAAAAACTCGTTTTATTTCAACAACGGGATTATTTTTAAATTAATTACTGCAACTTGTGTGTTTTGAATTTTGAAAAATGGATTCCATATTTGGAATCAGTGGGTCCAAATTATGTTAATAGGCTACTTTTTATTTTTGGGAATTATGAATAGTAACTACGGTAAATTTTATTTACCATAGTTAAAGGTAAATCGAGTAATTAAGGGTAAATATAAGATTATAAAATTACCCTAACATCTGCCAAAATCCTATTGGATGACTAAAAGTTGACCCATGTAACTTAAGGGTCGGATTAGATTCATTTAATGGACTTTTTTCCATGAAAATAATTTAATTATTATTAAAACCAAAGAAAGTGACAACATGTCACTTTCTTAAATCTTATAAGTATAATAATTTTAATTTAGTGATAAACTTAATGAAACTTCTAAAATGAATAGTATCCAGAAAGATAATAAAATTATCTACATAATATAAATTTATTTATAATTTTTAGGGATTAAATAATTATCATTAATTGTGACACAATAGTGATGCAGAAATTGTTTATCTAGTGAAAAATCAAGAATATAGTTTTTATTAAACTAATAGTGATCATAAAAGGCACAAAACCCTGACCAAAACTTATTTTTCATGTAAATTTAAACCATAACCATCCAATGGTCGAATATTTGACCATTTGGATCCTTATAAAAGCGATTATGACACTTATAATATTTTATTTTAAATGATGCCAAAGTTGTCACCTTCATAATTTAATAAGTATAACAATTTATATATTGTGATTTTAAGATGATAAATTCGAGTAAAAATATTATTATAAAATATAATAGATATATCTTCATCATAGGATTTTATTTTTAATTTTTATACAAAAATAAGTATATTAAATAATTATACAAAAATGTTGTAGTAATTATTTTATTAATAGATAAACCAAATAAATGGTTTTCAAAATAATAAAATAAATACTATATGAACTATTTAATGTGCTACACTAATTTTCTAGATACATATGAACATTTATTAATATATTAAATCTTTTATTTCGAACATATCTTCGGTATATATTTTATTTAAATTCAAATAAATGAATAGTGTCAAAATTGACACTATTGTTATTTTATAAAAATAACATATTATAAAATTGTTTAAAAATCACAAAAACATATAAAAATTATAAATTTAAATTTATATGGTCTAAAATGTTATAAAGTATCCAATTATGGACAATTCACAACAAATAAGTAATTTTTTTATAATTTAAAATTTAGAATGTTATTACCACAAATAAAATTAAATTGATTAAGTAAGGATAAATCAAGTCGATAATGTTTAAAATAATTTCCTAACATGTCTAATTTTTTTTATGATATTACAACCCTATCTCATCTAATCTTAGGATATGATTCATTTTGGAAGTTTTTAAGTGGGGTTGGGATTTAATATAAACTAATATTTCTTATATTTCCAAAGGTGCCCCTCTCCTCCCTTATAAAAGGGCATCTCCTCCCTCTCTTCCTCACACCAATTTGAGCCTTTAAGCTCGGCCAAACCCTAACCATTTCCCTTATCAAATTTCCTATAAATATCCTAGATGTCTTGGTCTTCTTCAAAGACCAATTTTAGTACCCTAAGAAGAGGTTTCAAAGAGGCATGTCAAAGAAGAGGTAATATCTGTTACCAATTCTTTCAATTTTCTTTCTTCTTAAACTTTTTCTTATTTAGTTGTTTAATTATGAAGTAATAACATAATTATCCCTCATATACTGATATGTTATTATAAATATGAAACAACCCTATTTCACCTTCTATCCATCCTACGGAAAACAAAATCATCGCGCGTGCGTACGTACGGAATACCGTCTCCACGCTGTGGTGTAATCTGTTTTTCCACCAACACCTTACATAGATGGGTATAATGGTGTAAAGAATAACTATATATGGTTATTATAACATCATACTGATTCTGGTATATTATACCATCCACTCCAATTCTATAATTATGGGAACGATATCATCGCTCGTGCGTACGTACGGACTACCGTCTCCACGACGCGATGAGATTCATTCTCCATGTTAACCATACATGAATGATCATAAAGTTTATATAATGAATAATAATGAAATATATGAAATAATAATTCTACTAGATTTATGTATATATATATATATATGTATGTCATCTATTTAGTTTCATTCAATTCAATAAGGAAACGAAAACAACGTTTATGCGTACGTACGACCTACTGTCTCCATGAACGGTGTATTTCATTCCTTTTATCGATCTATAATATATATGTATATGATGAATATATATTATATATAAATCATGTTTTACATTATTTAATTAAGTAAATCATGTTAAATGTAATAATATCAAGAACAACAAGTCCAAACATGTACGATAAATAAAACGATTTTACCCAAAACGCTACTTTAACATGGAACTTAAAAAAGAACGGGTAATATAAAGTCATAAGTGAACCATATATTATATCATAACAATGAATATGATTCTTTAATAAGTTAATGACATTATTTAAATCATTATACAGGAGGTTCGAATACGTACGAAGCATATCAGACCTAAGGTAAGGGATAATTTTGCAAATCTCATTTTTATCTGATATTGCTTATACGTAAGTATTTACTGGGGTTATTTTTATCATCCATGTACAAGTTTTATAAAAGTGTTTTAATTTATGTTTAAAGTAATTTTTACCCATTTTTTTCTTTTACTAAATGGTATGTAAGTAATCTTTCTTTTGTTTACGTTATGAGGTACTTTTTTGACATTTCCGGCAAAAGTATGAGATGAATGTTTTTGTAACTTATACGGCATGAAAGGATTTTTATGGTTTTATAAAGCCTTATTTTAAGGAAGCTTCCTCTAAAATATTTCATGACTATTTTCAAAAAAATCACTTTCTTTTAAAAATTTCATGGCATTTTGTGAAAAGAAAATGATTTTCAAGAAGAAAGGATATTTTCCTCAAGAATTCATTTCAAGTGTTTTATGAAAACCATTTTCCATATAAGATGAAATTATTTTCATATGTGTATGTTTCAAGTATAATGTCTCTATGATTTACATGGATTCAATTTTATTATTATGAAATGATATCAATTTCTTTTATATGGATTATGTGATGATGGGTTGATATTTATGAAACCCATTTTATTCGTTGGGTTATTATGAATGATGTATGTTTATTTTGTGGCACAAGTAAGAATGATTTCATTATGATATGGGTGGGACCTATATATCCCTCCAATGCATTGGGTAAAGATTTATATCTCATGAGATAGACATGGATGGAAGGGCAAGTTAAACCGGTTCAGTAATATAGGACTGGAACGAGGAGTGAACTCGATTCAGAAAGGGACTTTGTCCACTAAGATGGTCTTGGCAGCAATGCCTTGGATAATATGGAAATAATATCATGTGCTTAATTGATTCCACAATTACATGTTTTATTCCCATTCTATTTTATCATTCTTAATGTTTCTTTATGATCTATTCCTTACGTACTTCCATGTTTTATGTCATTGCTCAAGCTTTTGATGTTTAAACATTATGTTCATGTTTTTAAGTTCAAATGTATATGGTATGTTTTATTTTATCCATGCTTACCCTTACTGAGAATTTGAGCTCACCCTTTTAATGTATTCTTTTCCCTAGGATATAAATAAAGGTTTTAGGTAAGGAAAAAAAGGGAAGATATTTATGGGAGATGTTAAAGATCTTTCACCACGATTAGAAGATTATGTTCCATGTTTCCAAAGACACTAAACTATTATGGTCCTTGTGTGTCTGTTTTTGTTATGTATTAAGTATTTCGAAAAAGTAATGTAATGTCCATGTACTTCAAGCTTCGGGTCTCTATAGTTGGTATTAGAGGAAAGGTTTAGTCAACCTTTGGAAACTAGGATGCGAAAACGTTAGTGAGATCCCTAGAGATATTTCTAAGGTATGTCTAGGGATTTCCTTAAGGATAAGTATACGTATAGGATATAGTCCTAGAACTATGGTAAAGATCTTAGAATTTAACCTAAGATGTTAGATATTGAGGATACTCCCCCTTTACTATGTTTTTTTCCCTAGCATGATTTTTTCCTCTCACACTATTCTTTTTGGGTTTTAGAAAATGGCTGGAAATAGGAAGATTCATGATAATGGAGGATATGATGGACAATGGAATGATATTCTTCATAAGAAACCAAATGAAATTGGATCTGGAGGTCCACATATAGTTATTATGACTAATCATCAATCTCATAATTTGATAAATAATCTCAACTTTGGTAAGTTTCCTGACTCAGCTAATAAGAGAAATATGGAGTTTCATGATGATCATAGAGGAAATAAAGTTCAATTTCCCTCATGTAAGTCATGTGGGAAGAGGCATCAAGGGGGATGTTTCAAAGGAACTGGAAGATGCCTTGGGTGTGGAAAAGAAGGATACAAAGCCAGTAATTGCAAAGGAAAAGGTTTACATAACACCATGGACCGGGATAATGGTATTTCTAATACATCAACAACGGTTAAATGTTTTAAATGTGGAATGTACGGGAATTATGCAAACCAATGCCCTAAGGGAAAATCTCATGAAGAGAATCAGCATGGTCATATGGGTAGTATTTATGTGGATGATGATGAGGAGACTACAAATGATATATGATATCAAAAAATTGTTGAAGCTCAGTCAGTTGTTTAAGAAGGTAGTGGAATGATTGTATGTTTATCAAGAGTTATGTTGTAGAGTTAATGGTACTATGGAATAAAGAATCATCTAAGGATTGTTACACTATTGTTTTTCCTAAATTATTTGAAATTATATGGTACCGGTAACCATGAAAGGTTATTCAAATATTTTTAAAAAGTAGATCATATGCGCATAATGAAAGGATATGAAGATAATGAGATGTCTGATTGTATTCATGAGCTCATGACTGATATAAGGACTAAGTGATATCATGGTTTGATTATATAGATTTTTTGGGATTTTGGTATGTGTAAAGAGTTACCTTTTGACATTATTTATGTTTTCACTAAGGTTCTATGGTAATTTATGTTTCAAGAGAATATATGACTAAGGTATTCATGTGTTTGGAATGCAACCAACAAGATATATCTTATGATATATGTGGGATAAATACGTGTATTAACATTCTTGGTAGATAACCTTTCTAGTAATTGTTTTCTTTATACTATGAGCTTGGACCGAAGTATTTTAGATAAGCCTAAAGATTGGAATGGATTATGTTGGAAATAAGTTAGTATTGTTTAAGGATATAACTTTTTTACGATATTATTGATGGGATGTTATAGTAATGTAGTTTTAGAAAAAGGACAACCTGCAGGATGGGCGACATCCCATCGCGTCGGACAAGGCTGTGGGAATCGAAGCCACAACCGAAGTGCGACTGGCCCTTATCGCCTACCACTGGCCTATAGGAAGTCCCTGGTTAGTAGAAACTAGTTTTATTTTATTAAGCGGTATGATATATGAAGTATAAGTTCATTTTTGGAATCGTATATGATTAACCTCACCATAGATGGACTTCTGTATATTTGATAACTTTCGCTAAACTTTTTTTGAAACAGATGGAATGACCCATCATTCTATCACATGACCTGTTAACACTTCACGAATAACAAATTCAACTTCATTTCATTAAGAGATGAAGCGGAAATTGTTCAAAGCACGAACAACAGTGAGATTGGACAAAAATCAAGCAAGTATTTCTTCTAATTCAAAATTTTCAACTTTAGGGAAATGATATTGAAAACCAAAAATGTTGTCCTAGTGCTCTTATATCCGATGAATCAGATGGTACCTTAGATCATCACAAATTTATGGCTTTGTGATTGTTGGCTTTTTCATAGCCATGTTCTCTACCACTCTCCATCAGAACATGACGGTTAGATTTCTCTTCCATATCCATATTTTCACCTATGTTCTCCTATATGGAAACCCAATGATGAGTTATTTTGGGTAATCGTTATGTTTCATACTTTAGTTTTTAAAAATAAAGTTATAGTATTCCTTTTTACGATGTTGGTTTCTATGAATAGTAAACGATTTATAACCCTGACGAATTTCGAGGGCGAAATTCATTTTAAGGGGGTAGAATGTAACAACCTGAGATTTTATAAGATATATTCGTTTTAATTTATTTCATATCTTTTGTTTTAAGCTAGACCATGATTATCTTGCGTTATACGCAACACCGTATTACCTTGCAGTATACGCAGCACTATTCTTAGATTGTGTTACACAAAATTTCAAGTTCGTTTGATAATAGTCATTATACGCAACATTGAGTGTATATATATCTATATAATCAATGTATAAATGAAATATGGTGGGATTATGTTATATGAAACAACAAAGGAGTCGTGCACTACACGCAACCCTAACTTGGCTTGCATTACACGCAATCGCGACCTTCCTCGATAACGTGTGTTGTACGAAATATCGGGTTTTACTAAACAATGATATATTATTATAATTTTATTATGAACTGTCCGTTATGAATATTATTAACTAAATTTTTAATTTTATAACATTATTATTCATCTTACACATTTTCTATAACATGGTATAACAACAAAATAAATTTTTCGGGTAAAATAAGTATTTTTCAAAAATGCAGTTTTGCCGCCTTTTGATGGCGCACCCATTTTAAATTTATTTTTTGACATGTCTATAAGTTCAATTTTACAAAATAAAATTATTCTTTGGAATCAGGATATAAAATTTTACCCTGGATAACTTTTTCATATTATTCTGATAACTTTCATATTTTAATGAATAGTAAAAACACGCTATATTTTAATTAAAAACAACTTTTTTCATCGTAATAATTTATATGGTTAAATTATAATATTTAATGGTTTAAAAGTATAAATAGAATATATTTTTACCTTTGAATACAATTTATGTCATTAGCATTGATTTTACCTTGAATTCGTAGGTTAAATCAATTCAATCTTTTGCAATGTTTTAAACAAAAACCCGTTTTCTTTCAACAACGGGATTATTTTTAAATTAATTACTTCAAATTATGTGTTTTGAATTTTGAAAAATGGATTCCATATTTGGAATCAGTGGGTCCAAATTATGTTAATAGGCTACTTTTTATTTTTGGGCATTATGAATAGTAACTACGGTAAATTTTATTTACCATAGTTAAAGGTAAACCGGGTAATTAAGGGTAAATATAAGATTATAAAATTTCTCTAACACCTGAAAAAATCCTATTGGATGACTAAAAGTCGACCCATATCACATAAGGGTCGGATTAGATTCATTTAATGTACTTTTGTCCATGAAAATAATTTAATTATTATTAAAACCAAAGAAAGTGACAACATGAAACTTTCTTAAATCTTATAACTATAATAATTTTAATTTAGTGATAAACTTCATGAAACTTCTAACATGAATAGTCTAAATAAATTTAATAAAATTATATACATCATATGAATTTATTTATAATTTTTAGGGATTAAATAATTATCATTAATTGTGACACAATAGTGATGCAAAAATTGTTTATCTAGTGAAAAATCAAGAATATAGTTTTTATTAACTAATAGTGATCATAAAAGGCACAAAACCCTGACCAAAACATATTTTTCATGTAAATGTAAACCATAACCATACAATGGTCGAATATTTGACCATTTAGAGCCTTATAAAAGCGATTATGACACTTATATTTTTTTATTTTAAATGATTCCAAAGTTGTCACCTTCATAATTTAATAAATATAACAATTTAAATATTATGATTTTAAGATGATAAATTCGATTAAAAGTATTAATGTAAAAGGTAATAGATATATCTTCATCATAAGATTTTATTTTTAATTTTTATGCAAAAAATAAGTATATTAAATAATTATACAAAAATGTTGTAGTAATTATTTTATTAAGAGATAAACCAAATAAATGGTTTTAAAAATAATAAAATAAATAGTATATGAACTATTTAATGTGCTAAACTAAATTTCTATAAACATATGACCTTTTATTAATCTATTAAAGTTTTTAGTTTGAACATATCTTCTGTATATATTTTATTTAAATTCAACTAAATGAATAGTGTCAAAATCGACACTATTGTTATTTTATAAAAATAACATATTATAAAATTGTTTAAAAATCACAAAAATATATAAAAATTATAAATTTAAATTTATATTGTCTAAAATGTTATAAGGTATCCAATTATGGACAATTCACAACAAATAAGTAATTATTTGTTATAATTTAAAATTTCGAATTTTATTACCACAAATAAAATTAAATTGATTAAGTAAGGATAAATAAAGTTGATAATGTTTAAAATAATTTCTTAACATGTCTAAATTTTATTGGTTGATGATATTACAACCCAATATCATCTAATCTTCGTATATGAGTCATTTTGGAAGTTTTTAAGTGGGGTTGGGATTTAATATAAACTAATATTTCTTATATTTTCAAAGGTGCCCCTCTCCTCCCTTATAAAAGGGCATCTCCTCCCTCTCTTCCTCACACCAATTTGAGCCTTTAATCTCGGCCAAAACCTATCCATTTCTCTTCTCAACTTCCCTAGAAACATCCTATAGGTCCTGGTCTTCTTCAAAGACCAATTTTAGAACCCTAAGAGGAGGTTTCAAAGAGGCGTGTTAAAGAAGAGGTAATATCCATTACCGATTCTTTCAATTTTCTTTCTTCTTCAACTTCTTCATCTTTAGTTGTTTAATTATGATGTAATAACATCAGTATCCCTCATATAATGATATGTTTTTATAAATATTAAACAACCCTATTTCACCTTTTATCCATCCTACGGAAAACAAAATCACCGCGCATGCGTACGTACGGAATACCGTCTCCACGCCGTGGTGTAATCTGTTTTTCCACCAACACCTTACATGGATGGGTATAATGGTGTAAAGAATAACTATATATGGTTATTATAACATCATAATGATTCTGATATATTATACCATCTCCTCCAATTCTATAATTATGGGAACGATATCATCGCTTGTGCGTACGTACGGACTACCGTCTCCACGACGCGATGAGATTCATTCTCCATGTTAACCATACATGAATGATCATAAAGTTTATATAATGAATAATAATGAAATATATGAAATAATAATGCTACTGGATTTATGTATATATATATATATATATATATTTATGTCATCTATTTAGTTTCATTCAATTCAATAAGGAAACGAAAACAGCGTTCATGCGTACGTACAGCCTACCGTCTCCATGAACGATGTATTTCATTCCTTTTATCGATCTATAATATATATGTATATGATGAATATATATTATATATAAATAATGTTTTACATTATTTAATTAAGTAAATCAGGTTATAAGTAATAATATCAAGGACAACAAGTCCAAACATGTACGATAAATAAAACGATTTTACCCAAAATGCTACTTTAACATGGAACTTACAAAAGAACGGGTAATATAAAGTCATAGGTGAACCATATATGATATCATAACAATGAATATTATTCTGTAATAAGTTAATGACATTATTTAAATCATTATACAGTAGGTTCGGATACGTACGAAGCATATCGGACCTAAGGTAAGGGATAATTTTGCAAATCTCTTTTTTATCTGAGATTGCTTATACGTAAGTATTTACTGGGGTTATTGTTATCATCCATGTACAAGTTTAATAAAAGTGTTTTCATGTATGTTTAAAGTCCTTTGTACCCATTTTTGACTTTTACAACATGGTATGTAATGAATCTTTCTTTTGTTTACGTTACGAGGTACTTTTTTGACTTTTCTGGAAAAAGTACGAGATGAATGTTTTTTTTAACTTATACGGCATGAAAGGAATTTAATGGTTTTATAAAGCCTTATTTTAATGAAGCTTACTCCAAAATATTTCATGACTATTTTCAAAAAAATCACTTTCTTTTAAAAATTTCATGGCATTTTGTGAAAAGAAAATGATTTTCTAGAAGAAAGGATATTTTCCTCAAGAATTCATTTCAAGTGTTTTATCAAAACCATTTTCCATCTAAGATGAAATTATTTTCATATGTGTATTTTTCAAGTATAATGTCTATATGATTTAAGTGGATTCACTTTTCTTATTATGAAATTATATCCATTTCTTTTATATGGATTATGTGATGATGGGATTATATTTATGAAACTCATTTTATTCATTGGGTTATTATGAATGATGTATGTTTATTTTGTGGCACAAGTAAGAATGATTTCATTATGAGATGGGTGGGACCTATGTATCCCTCCAATGCATTGGGTAATGATTTATATCTCATGAGATAGACATGGCTGGAACGGAAAGTTAAACCGGTTCAGTAATACAGGACTGGAACGAGGAGTGAACTCGATTCAAAAAGGGACGTTTTCCACTAAGATGGTCTTGGCAGCAATGTCTTGGATAATATGGAAATAATATCATGTGCTTAATGGTTTCCAAAATTAAATGTTTTATTCCCATGATATTTTATCATTCTTAATGTTTCTTTATGATCTATGCCTTACGTACTTCCATGTTTTATGTCATTGCTCAAGCTTTTGATGTTTAAACATTATGTTTATGTTTTTAAGTTCAAATGTATATGGTATGTTTTATTTTATCCATGCTTACCCTTACTGAGGATTTGAGCTCACCCTTTTTATGTTTTATTTTCCCCAGGATATAAAGAATGGTTTTAGGTAAGAAAAAAAAAAGGAAGATCTTTATGGGAGATGTTGAAGATCTTTCACCACGATTAGAAGATTACGTTCCAAGTTTCCAAAGACACTAAACTATTATGGTCCTTGTGTGTATGTTTTTATTATGTATTAAGTATTCCACAAAAGTAATGTAATTTCCATGTACGTCAAGCTTCGGGTCTCTACAACTTTCCAAGATTCATCCATTTATTATGCCAAACGGACTCAAACTTTCAGTGGAGTAATTTTGGAGGGAAATTTTCTACTCCAAAAGCCTATACCACTATCCATCTTTTATTATATAAAAAGCCACTTTTGGGAAAGTGAGAACTATAAATAAAACTACTCAAACCATCAGCACAAACCCTACTTAGAAGACTAAAAAACAGCATACTGAATTCAAAATTCACAGACCAACTTCCTTGGAGACAAAGTACCGCCAAAAACTTCTTTCAAAAAAACGCAAAATACAAATTTCAAATCCAAAGTCCTCATCACCCATGATTCACGCATCTTCCTCAAGATTCACACCCATATATATTACTGCAATGACCTATCTGAGACGCACCATCATCACATCGTCAGCCAACCATCACCGTCTTCAGCCTATAAATAACAGTGTTCACTTCCATTCAAAGGAGTTGAAGAATGTGCAAGAGGTGTTGTGTTGGAGGATTGAGTTCTTGAGGAACTTTGTATTTTATATTTTATCTTTAATTTGTATTTTTAATATGTGTTTCAATGATTTATACCCTTAAAATTAATCAATTTGAGCTGATTTGTATCATTTTAGTGTCTTGGTGAATTATGCGCTTAATTGTGGAAATTGGTTAATTCTGGAAATTTCGCAGTTTTGTGGAGCTTCTGTATTCCGGGAATATCTTTTACATTTGTTATCCAAATTGTGTGATTCCTATTTTATGATTTCTATGATCATGGTCTGAAAATTTTTATTTTGGACTGGGGTCTAATTCGTCACAAAATGGCCCAGAGAAATTTAACAAGTGAAAAACGTTTTCTGGATGACAGAATGGAACCCACCATAATTACTGAAGTATATCTCGGGATACACATGTCCAAATGAGGTTATTCCTGGTGAAAAATAAATAGGAATCCTATAATCATGTTCACATTAAATTTCATGAATAAATTCGGTCATTTAAGAATCCATTGAATGTAGACAAAGAGAGGAAGTTGAAGAGTCACCTCGGACCGAAAATGATGTCATTAGTAATTTGAGGATAAATTTTGTTCCACTTGTCCAAATTAGCTGAGCGTTTGAGGAAGAATTAAAAAGAAAAAGGGGAACAACATTTATTATTATAACTGCCAGATATTCTTCCATTTATTATGCCAACTGGACTCAGACTTTCGGTGGAGTAATTTTGGATGGAAATTTTCTACTCCAAAAGCCTATAAATAAGAGTGTTCACTTTAATTCAAAGGAGTTGAAGAAGGTGCAAGAGGTTCTATGCTGGAGTATTCAGTTCTTGAAGTTATTTTTATTTTATATTTTCTCTTTTCTTTTTTTCATCATGCTCTCTTCTTCCCCTTTCAACTCTATTACCCTTCACATGGAGGGGTAAAACCTTAGAGTGATCAGGGAAGCGGGAGTTTCACTTTTCTAATGTCGGAGTTTTGTGATTAAATGTAACACCCTCTTTTTCTTTTGAATGAATTATATTATTATTGTTTCCCAATTATATTAATGGGATCATGTTTTGAGTTTTGTTTATTCATTTTTAATAGCTTTGGTTAAAGACTTTTAATCTCCCTCCGCCTAGTGAAATTTGTCTCAATCGAGCATATTGTGTTAGGTGGTGAGTGTACAATGATCGTTGGCATGTGTGTGGAACTAGTAAACTTTTTATAGAGTTATAAGGATAAAAAATTCCCATTCGGCACTAGCCTTAGTTTTTTAGGGATTGTTTATGAACTTCCATGCACATAAGATTGAGTTCCATTTGTTTATTTAACCAAGGGTGATTGATAACTCGATCGAGGAGTCTTTCATTTGTCATTCAAAAGAAAGAGAGGGAAGATGATCTTTGTGAATATGATGAAATTGAAAAAGGTGGTCCTACCATGACCCCATCACTCTCTTAATCTATTAGTATTCAACATTTTATTTATTTATTTCTTTATTTGTCAACTCAAACAATTTCAAAAACAAATTTTTCTTCTTTCTTTAATTTAAGGTGACATCTTGATTGTTGTGAACTCCTCTTTGGAGAAAACCTAGGTTAACCACTTTAATTCATTTTAACTTATGTTATATTTGTTTTTTTCACACCCCAAGATAGGCACGTGTCACTAATCACACCCCCCAACTTGAGTTTTGGTAGTCCCGAGCAAAATATATCTCAAAAAAACGAAATTCAAATTCCCTTTTCCAAAAACTTTTTAATACACATTTCTCACCAAAATACCTAATACTAAAAAATTGTAAAACACATAAAAATATTTTAAAACAAGCTATTTTAGAAGGCATATCCCAATCTCAAGCCCATTCCTTTGCTCAAATTCATATCCATATTTCATCCAATTTCAATTAAGCGTGATGAAGTGTTGTGCGTCACAATAGACATGGGGGTTCATATTCATTCAATGGAGAAAATATGGGAGCGCTAGGAGGAATAAAATTTTAATATTAAGATGAGTATTCATTTTTTCAAAAAAAATTCAATTTTTCTATGGTAATTGAAATTGAACTCAATCGAGTCAACCCATGTAGCAAGACCTTTCCGATGACTCCCAGGCTCAAAGACCTTAGGGTACCAAGTGAAACTCACATACTCAGGCATCATCTCGAGTTTACTTAATCAAAAACAATGTCAAATTACCACAAATAGAGATAAAATTACTAACTCTGGTCTAGAAAACTTTGGATTCATGATCCCCATGTGATAAAAGTCACACATTAGGTCATTTCATTTCTCTACGCACAAATTTATTCTTTTTTTAATACTCATATTAAAAATAAAATGATCACCAAACCTATGCTATTTATTTGGGGGACCCCATGAACTCAAACTAATATCCCACAATCTAGAGGACTTTCATTGTGTTTTTTTGTTATTAAATTGATGAAAATATAAATGGTGAAAAATCACATCGGACAACTGTACTTTCCAAAATATATTCACATGAACTTAAACTTACATTAAAATAAAAATCAAGGCATGCAAAATTATTTGATATTAAATTTAAAAATGTGAATTTTTTATTATCATGTTTATGTTTAAAAGAACTTTTCCTTCCATTAAGGCACACTTTTTTTCAAACCATTTTTTTCAAAAAAAAAGAAAAAAATTACATAAAGAATTTTTTTTATTTCATCTCCCCCCCCCCAACATAAAATAACACTGTCCCCAGTGTTTGAGAAAAAGAAAATTTAGAAGGGGGTAGATGCAGAGAAGGGGAGTTAAAAAAGTAAATTGAATATGATGTTCATGGAATTAAGTCACCTAGTGGTTGAAGTTGAAGTTTGTGTTAGTCCAATTTAGTCATTTGATATCCATGTCACTTATAGAGTTCCCTATTGGAAAAAAGGAAAAACAAACAGACAAACAAAACAAAACAATTTATTTATTTATTTATTTATTTAAAAAGTAAAATATAATTATATATACAAAAATTATAGAATAAGGAAGCACTATAAGTTGTAGGTAAGTGGTAATCACGTGCCCCTGTCTCCCTTTAGTTCCAAGTTCGAGTCCCCACGGCTTCATCAGTTGTGACAGGGTTTTCCCCACGACCTATGACGTGTCCTTTTAATTTTTTTAAATTATTATTATATTTTTTTGTATTTTTATTTTAACCTACAAAATGAAAATAAATTGATGATACATTGTATTATTTATAAATTTTTGGATAAGGTATTACTCAAGGATCACACCACGTGACACGGATGAATATGGCGCTCCCCTTTCATACCCATCCATACTCATAAAATAAAAAAAGGTCAACAGTCTATGGTACTATCATATTCATAGTTAAGTATTTTTTTTAATATAAAATTGATTTATTAATCCTATGTGAAAAATAAAGATGATTCAAAATGATTGGAACCATAAAAATCATGGGTTTCCTCCCATGCAGCGCTTTTTTTTAACATCGCTAGCTCGACATAGATCCTAAATCTATCAATTTTTTCCTAGTTCAAAGGTTGGATTAGTTAACTCAGCCTTTGTTTCCTGTTTATTGAATGATTTAATGAATAGTTTTAACCTATGACCATTGAACTTAAAAATGTGACCACTTGTGGGATCCTGAATCTGTACTTCCCCATGGGGGTACACATGATGCACTATGAAAGGACCTGACCATCTAGACCTTAACTTTCTTGGGTGTAAATAAATTTTTGAACTATACAATAGCATAAATTTTTCCAGTTCAAAGTTTTTAGTTTTTAGTTTACTAGATTGGTAGGATTGAACTCTAGCTTTATTTATCCTTTAATTTTCATAAGCCTCCATCCTAAGTTCCTTAAGTTCATTAAGATCTAATTTCCTCTTTTCTTCAGCTAAAGAAATGTCAAAATTCATTTTTTTGATTGCCCAAAATGCCTTATTCTCAATTTCAACAAGTAAATAGCATGCTTTTCCATAAACCAACCTATATGGTGACATGACTAGTATGGTTTTGAATGTTTTGCGATATGCCCAAAGGGCATCCAAGAGTTTCTCAGACCAATCTTTCCTAGAGGGATTGACAATTTTTTCAAGAATTTTCTTAATATCTCTATTTTATAACTCATCTTGACCATTGGTTTGAGGATGGTACATAGTGGAAACTTTATGAGAAATCTCATACTTAGACATGAGTGAAGAGAATGGGAGATTGTAGAAATGGGTTCCTCAGTCACTGATTATAGAATGAGATATTGCATAAATGGGTTTGAGGATGGTACACAGTGTAAAATTTATGAGAAATCCCATAATTAGACATGAGTGAAGAGAATGGAAGATTGCATAAATGGGTTCCTTGGTCACTGATTATAGCCCTAGGAATTCTAAATCGATAAAATATGTGCTCTTTCAGAAATTGGATCACAAAATGATGGGAATTGGACTTGGTGGGAATGTCCTCAACCCATTTCGAGACATAATCAACAGTTAAGATGATTTAGAGGTATCCCCTAGAATATGGGAAGGTTCCCATGAAATCAATTCCCCAATAATAAAATATTCTGACGACCAGAATGGGAGTGGAGGGAATTTGATTCCTTTTGGTAATGGATCCTAATTGTTAACATTGAGGAAAACTTTTTCAGAATTGGAAGGAATCCTTGGTGAGTTTAAGCCAGTAGAAACCACTTTGGAGGACCTTTTTAGTGGTTTTCTTTGTGGAAAAGTGGCCTCCACATGCCTCTCCATGACAAAATTTTAGAATGGACTCTTTCTCAGACTCGGAAACTCATCTCCTAATGATTTGATCAAGAAAGAACTTGAAGAGTTAAGGATCATCAAACACATAGTGTTTGATATCATAAAGTAATTTCCTTCGAGCTTTAGTCCCTAATAATTTTGGAATGACTCCTATAACTAAGAAGTTGGATATGTCGGCATACTAAGGGTAGTCACTCACAGAGTATAGGTTCTCATCGAGAAATGAATCAGACACATAAAGGTGATGTGAGTTGTCTTTGAATTCCATCCTAGAGAGGTGATCAGCTACAACATTTTCAACACCTTTTTTATCCTTAATGGTTAGATATAACTCTTGAAGAAGAAGGACCCACCTAATCAATATAGCCTTGGAATATTGTTTTTGGAAAAGGTATTTTAGGGCAGAATGGTCGGTGAAGACAATGATGGGTGATCCTAAGAGATAGGACCTGAATTTCTCTAAGGAAAAGACAACAGTAAGAAACTCTTTCTCAGTGGTGGTGTAGTTTATTTGAGAATCATTTAAAGATTTTCTTGTATAAGCAATGACACATAGATTTTTCTCACACTGTTATCCTAAGATTGCTCCTACAGCAAAGTCACTTGCATCACACATGAGCTCAAAATGAATTTTCCAATTTGGAGATTGCATGATAGGCGGAGAAATAAGAGCTAACTTGAGTGTAGATAATGATTCCTCGCAGCTTTCTATCCATAAAAATGGATATTATCTCACCAATAGAGCACAAAGTGGCCAAAAATAGAGCTGAAATACTTAATTAACCTTCTATAGAAACCATCATGTCCTAAGAAGGACCTCACTTACATAACATTTTTAGGAGAGGGAAGGTGACGAATGATGTTGACCTTAGCTTTATTAACTTCAATCACTCTACTAGAGACTAGATGGCTTAGAAAAAGTCCTCCATTTACCATGAAATGGCATTTTTCCCAATTTAGGATGACATTCTTATCCTCATATCTTGACAAAACCCTTTCAAAATTCAGAAGGAATCCCTCAAAATTATCCCAAAAGATTGAGTATTCATCCATGAAGACCAATAAACAATCCCCCACCATGTCCGAGAAGATTCCTATCATGCACCGATGGAAGGTACCAGGGGAATTACATAACCCAAAGGGCATGCGCTTGAAGGCAAAAGTACCAAATGGACAAGTGAAGGTTTTTTTCCTTGATCCTCTAAGGAGACCTTAATTTGATTATACCCTGAGAATCCATCTAGGAAGCAATAGAATTGATGACTTTCCACTCACTCGAGGACTTGATCAATAAAGGGAAAGGGGAAATGGTCTTTCTTTGTAAAAGAATTTAGATTCTTATATTCAATACAGACTCTTCATCCACTACTGACCCTTGTGGGGAGAAGGTCACCATTCTCATTGGTGATCATAGGGATTCCATATTTCTTTGGGATCACTTCAATTGGGATTACCCACTCACTCTCAGCAATGGGGTAGATGATACCTGCTTTCAAAAAATTAAGAAGTTCCTTCCTTACCACATCCATAAGATATGGATTGAGTCCCTGTTGAGGTTGATGACATGGTTTGGATTCAGATTCAAGAACAATCCTATGAGTTCCAATGAGTGGGGATAATCCTAGGAATATCATAAAGGGTCCATCTAATTACTTTTTTATGCTTTCTTAGGACATCAAGAAGCATCGTCTCTTGATTGGATTCAAGATAGGAAGAAATGATAATAGTAAAGGCTTGATTGTCCCCTAAGAATGCATACTTCAGTGATGAAGGTAGGACCTTAAATTCTAGATCATATTGGTTATCAATTTCCAAGAAAGTATGGGACATTTTATTGAACTCAGTTTCTTTGTTCATATTTCGTGATAGAATTGGTTCCTTGTGAACAAAATTTTCATCCACTAAATTGGCCAGATCAGTGTCATGAATGGGTATGGACTCAATGTTATTTATTTCACCAATGGTATCATTTATTGGTGATTCGAGAAAATTATCAATAGAGTAATCTAAAATAGATTCAAGACAAGGAGAAAAATTTCCCTCATGTGAACAAATAAAATCATTCTATTCTTGACTTAAACATACTTTAATAATTCCTTGATGTTCCTCGAGTTCACTATCAACACTACTAATCCAATTAACCTCATGGATCCTTTAATCATCCCCAATTTGAGAGTTTTAATTGTATATGTTCAAGTCTAGACTCATGTTTCCAAAGGTTATGGTCATGTTCCCATTTCAGACTCAGATAATAGAGTTGATTGTTTCAAGGAAGGGACAACCAAGGATGATTGGGGTTTTCTCCCTAGGACCTAAGATTGGGTGATTGTAAAGTACAATGAAGTTAGCTGGGTAAATGAAGTTTTCAACTTTCACCAAAACATCCTTTAAGATCCCCTTAGGAACACGAACACTACGATCATCAAGTTGAAGAGTGAAAGATGTGGGTTGGAGTTATTCGATCCCTAACTGTAAATACATGGCATAAGGAATGAGGTTCACACTAGCTCCTAGATCATAAAGGGCTTTGACAAATTTGTTCTCTCCTAACTCAACATTGATGTATGGAAATCCTGGATTTTTCAACTTTGGATGAATGGTCCCTTGAATGGTAGTACTCACATTAGCATCCAAAAGGACTAGGTTTTTATGTGAAAATTTCCTTTTAAAGGTGCACAAGTCCTTAAGGTACTTTGAGTAGATAGGAATGTTTTGGATTTCATTGAGAAGTGGAATTTTCAACTTAACCTGAGAGAATATTTCCCTCAATGTTTCATTCAATTCAGGCTTGGTTTTCCCCTTCATGTGTTGAGGAAATGGTGCAGGTTGTGGGATTGTTTGTTGAAGAGTTGTTTCTTTCACATTGTTATCAGTTTTTTCAGTTTGATCATGTGATTCATTTGAACTTTCATTAGAGTTTTAAGTTTTCTATGGTTTTTGAATTATTTTTTCTGGTTTCTCAATTGATTTCCCACTTCTTAAAAATGTCACAGCATTTACATTTTCATTAGTTGTTTGAGTGAAAATTTACTATCCCCTTAAATTTGAGGATGGGACCACATGATTAATCATGGGTGCCTTCCCAGTTTTTATGGTTTGAAGTTCTTGTTTAAGGGAAGAGACTTCTGAATTAATTTTCTCCATTTTTTGACACAACTGTTCAAGGATTTGAAGAGGGACGGATTGGTAGGGGGCTTACGTTGGTTGGTTTATCCCAAGAGTATACTTTGGTTATTGGATGGTTTGTTGGATGTATTGTTGGTATTGAATAGGATTATGTTGGTATTGGACTGGTTGTGGTTGTAATTGGTTATGTTTTTGAAAATTTTGTGTAGGGTAGGGATTTTGTCCTTGTGGTTGGCTAGGTTGTTGTTATCTTTCCAACAGAATCCTGGGTGGTCATTATGCCTTGGGTTGAATGTGTTTTGGTATTAGGGATTTTGGAAGTTTAAGGCATTGACTTCAGCAGGTGGTCCTCCTAGAATAACATCCTTGATGGATGGAATGGTTGGGTAGTTGTCTGTTTTGTGGTCATGTTTGTCACAAATTTTGCAAATAGGGTATACAGTTTGGATTTCATGGATTTTCCAAAGTTCTATCTCTTCAACCTTCCTAGTGAGTGTTGTGAGTTTATCCCTAAGGCATTCCTCTTCTCTAAGTGTATGCATTACAGTAGTTCTTTATAGCTTTTCAGAATAATTTTATGTTCCCCATGTTTGGTTTTGTTCAGAAAGGCTTTCTAGATACTCATAAGCATCATTTGGGGCATTGTTTTTAAAGGTCCCATTACACATCATATTAATGAATTGTTTGTTATTCAGGCCCAACCCTTCATAGAAAATTTTCACTTGTTCAGGAATAGAAAAACCATAGTGTGGAACAATTTTTAGGGTGTCTTTTAACCCATCTCATTATTCATAGAATGACTCTCCCTCTTTTTCAAAAAAATTTTGGATTCTCATTTTAAATGTAATTGTTTTGTTGTGGGGAAAGTATTTTTTGTGGAATTCTCTTTGTAATTGGTCCCAAGAGTTGATGGATGATGGTATCAAATTTTTTATCCAATTTTTATCTCGATCCTTTAAAGAAAAAAGGAAAGATCATCATATTAGCTGATTCTAGTTGATGTGTGGGACACATGGTTTCTATGATGTCATTGAACTCCTTAACGTGAAGGTAGGGCATCTCGAACTTCATTCCCTGGAATGTGGGAAGGTGGTTTAGGACATGGGGTTTAAAGATGTAGTAGGAATATACTAGTTAATTGTGTTTAATGCATGAGGGGGCATTGGTCCATGAAGGTGTGAGGTAGTTATTCATGGTTTGATCAACTGCATCCCTCAAGTTTGGGGATGCCTCATTTGGATTTCTATTTTGGTTCCCACCCATGTTTATGAGTTGATTTCTTTGAATACCTTCCATTTAAATGGGCTCAATTTTTGACTCTAGAGTATTAGGATGATTAGGATCTAATGGAAAGAGGTCCCTTGGTGTACTTGACTCCCCAACCCCAGGACTATCCACCCTAACTAGACAGTTTGATTGGTCACGGGTGTAGGCGGACATGCGCTAAAATAAAAAAAATGAGAAAGAGAAAAGATAAGAGAAATTGGGTGAGAACAATAGAAATGGTGGAGAATATAATGGGTTTTGAGATGAATTACTTGAGTCCCATGAAACGATACCAAAATTTAGTCTCTCCCAATTTTACCCAAGATTTTAGGGTTAAGCGGTCGCTTGTAGTTTAGCTTGGGTTGTTGAATCCTCAGAGACATACAAAGTAACCTACAGACACATAAATTCTACATATTGTTTTGGATATGAAGTGGCCAAATTGGGTTGATTTTATATGGGTTTAAGTGAACTCTAATATACTTAAGTGAATTCAATTTAAAATAATGATTTGATCCTAGGATATCACTTGGGGTAGATTGGATGCATTCCTTTTTCAACTATTTCAATTTATTATATTTGAGAAGGGTTCATTTAAGAAGATCAAACAACATCATCACTTACTAGTTTAATACCTAAACAACTTAACACTAATCAATTGTACACTTTAAGGATCAAATTTTTGAGCACTCTAATGTAAAGGTTTGTATTAGCACTTGAAGTGTGTGGCCTTAAATTCAACAAGGACGAAGGAGTTTAAAGATCTTAAAACAAAATTATCATTAAAAGAAGTGATTATAAATTAATGGAGTGAGAAATAACCTCCAATCCATCCCCTTGATACTCCCTTGTATAAACACATAAGCAGGTTATCCCTCCATTGATTCTATGGTTTCAACAAAAGTAGGAAGTAGACTTGTGAGG
This sequence comes from Viscum album, assembly GCA_963277665.1. Classification (NCBI taxonomy): domain Eukaryota; kingdom Viridiplantae; phylum Streptophyta; class Magnoliopsida; order Santalales; family Viscaceae; genus Viscum; species Viscum album. The sequence continues at coordinate 409,198,999 of OY728161.1, read as the reverse complement.
GAAGAATTGAAGAAGTAAAAAAAAGACAATGAAATAATGATCAATCCACCGTTGTGTGATAATTTCACAAGGTTTGGTGTGAATAAATTCACACCATGAGCCAACGGTATCAACGTGATATGAATAATAATATAAGAAGAGGAAATTAAGAACTTTTATTAAGAAACTATGGTGAATTTAACAACTTACATGAGAAAGAAATGCGATTAGAATCACAAAACAGTAGCAATACACTACAATGAAACCAAGCCCCAAAGATGATAAACTCATCCACCACCACTACCATAAATTAGAATTTAAAGAGGCTTGGTTTGATCTCCCAATAGTAAAAAGGAGCCCACATGATTATGGTAGGCCTAGGGTGGTGGAAATTAAGGGATATGAGATTTTTCCACCCTTGACCTGAAGTTGTAGCCAACTTGCATCCACTGAACAGAGGCGCCTAGAAAACCTTATAGATGGCATAATTGGAGTTGGAAATAAAGGCAAAAATGAATCTCAGGATTTCTCCTATCTCTCTGTAAAATATATTCCTAAATTAATTTTTGGTTGTCGAGATATGATTAAATTGGTGGGCTGTTTTTCTAGGCCGCATAATCTAGCCCATAATTTTATCTCCAACTTGGGATGCATGGAACAACCTTTAACACTCATAATTAGCTCTTTTAACTATTTTAATAAATGTTACCCATTATTTCCTCTATCTTAAGTTCATTTTTCAGCATTATTAGGCTTGCATATTGGAATCTACAATAGTTTTATTGGGCTGTTGTCCAGTTCACTTCACCCAGAATGTTGTTTGTTCAAGCTAACTTTGGTGGTCTTCCAATATGAATCTCCAAGTACTCAAAAAGTATGAATTTTTTCCAATGTAATGAGAAACCTGAAAATTAAATATGAAAATTAAATCAATATCATTGGGTATTTTATATGGTGTTCAAAAATGTACCATGTAATAGTGCATTTTAAGATGGAATTGCAATTATAATATGAAATAATGTTTAAAGTGTAAAATGAACTAAAATGGTGTTTATGATTAATAAATCACATGAATATTATAATAAAAAGATTTAATATTAGCCTATTTCAGTGGCTAATCAAATACCTCTAAAATAGGCATGGTTTATTTGACCAATCCATGGTTCACTATGAGACGCACCGCACTCCACGTTCATGACCATGCCCTGAAAGACCATTTCAATTGGATGTATCAACCCATAGGGACCACCATGGCTTACACTAAGACCATGGTGTTTCCTGTTTTGGACAAAAAACATCTTAAAACATCAAATATAGTAAAAAAATTATGGCACTTTAACTGATAATGAATCAACCCAAACATCACATAATGAAAATAGGAAAAAAGGCCTTTCATATAAAAGATACAAAATTGTGGCTGTTAGAAAAGATACAATATTTATACACATATGTATATATATTTATTATTATTAAATATATTTTTATACTCAATATTTTTTTATACATTCCATTAGATTAAATTGTTTAAAAATTATTAAATTTATATACATTTAAAAAAAATATTTTAATATATATAAGTATAATATATGTTAATATATAATCATTAAAAAATTAGAACAATTATTAATAATTTTAAAAATTATTTTTAAAAGTTATTATATTAATAAACAAAAATATATAAATTTTAAAATATATAAATTTTATTTAATAAATGTGAGTATAAAATAATTTCTATAAAACATTAAATATATTAATAAATACTATTACATTAATAAACATTGATATATATGGTTTAATTTATGTATATTGTGGTTAATGTCTTTGGTTGTATTTAATGTGTTTTAGGTGGTATTTTAATAAACCAATTTATTTATATTTGAAACAAATAAAATACTATAATAGAAGAGATAGTTCCACTCATTCATGATCCACACATTATCAATCCATCTTGGAATTTCTCTTTAATTATCGTGTTTGAAATTAAGATTATCTGGGGTTAATTGTGGACTCCTTAATGGTTCATCCATTTGTGATGTGTTCAAATTTTTGTTAACTCTACTTGAGATGAATTGTACATGTCCCAAGGGTTGATGTATAACCTATTTCACTATTATATATTACCCAGGGGGTCCTTGGTTCTTGTAAAAGTCATTTTAATAATCCATCTTCAATTTTTAGGAACCTGGCTTGGCTAATTGAAAGAAGAGTGACCCTCACTTTTATTTTTGGTGAACATGACTTAGTTGATAAAGAGGTAAATTATGGTTTTACACTTCATTTGCTTCCTTTTTTAGGAATTTTTCATAGATAATAGTGTGGGGAAGCATCAATGGGATCAATTCTATTTTTTTAAGAGTAAATAAATGAGAAAGAAAGGACCTCAGGTGTTGTGGTTTCCCCTTGGTTGAACGAGTAGCTTTTCGACCTCAAACTAGTTCTTGGAGTTTACTAGAAGTCATTTGAGATGAAGAAAATCAATGGAACATGAGATTTAAGTCCCTCACATTCCACTAGATCACTAGTAGTATGATCAATGGTATGGGAATCATGAGCACAATGATTCTATGGAATTATGATTACATGTAAGTATTATATATTTTTTAAAAATAATATATTAGGGTAAACTAGTAACCTTTATGCACAATTTATCCTTAATGTAAGGGTTACCTAAACCTATGTGGCATATGGGTAAATTATTTTACCCATGTAAAGGGTGTAACCATTACATTAGTGTATCATTTTTGTTGCAGTAAATTCATTTTTCATCACATGTTCGTTTAAATAACCAAATTTTATTAAATATGAAAGTAATTGTGTCTGAAATAAATAAATTAATTATATATTGTGACTTGGTAAAATATTTCCTAAAATGTACATGAATATTAATACTTTATGTGTTTTAATTAAATCAAAAAGATATGAGACTGGATAAAAATGGAGCATTTTAGTGAGTCATTAAGGAGGATATAGGAAATACATATCTTCCATTTAAAACCAATACTTATCCTTATTTTAATTTATATTATTTTTCATCAATATTGGAAGACATGAGATTTATTATCTTAATTCTGGAAGTCTTTTTCAAGCACACAGTCCCCTTCAAACAATGTTTTAAGTAGTGATCCCCCTCTTATTTTTTACTCACAACAGGTAAAGAATTATGTGATATTTTTTATTCTATGTGATCAATGGTATCATCATGATTATAATTATAATGGACTAAATAAAATATAATTGAGCTAAAATAGTGGATTTATGAAATTAAGTATTGAGTATGAATTATTTGTATATTTTATGTGGTGCGACAAGTTGGGAAAATTATTGTGGATTCATTATTGATTGAATTGGTTCTTTGATAATGAATTTTCCTATCTTGGAATTAATTATCCTTATTGAGGTATATGATTAAAATTAATTCAATTATTTCTTAAATTAAATTTTTTCATGATAGGGTGTTGTAATTATCTATGTTATTGGTTGAACCTATACCCTTCATTTGTTAGCCACTGGAATTGAATGACTTGAATTATGGTCATTATTTATGATTATTAGACCTTTCAAATAAAATATTATATTCTATATTTCTCTAAATATTTAAACCCACCTAATAATCCCATGACCAAACATATTATAAAATTGTGACCTTTAGAAACTCAGACACACCTGATAATCTTTCAAATAAAATAAGTACCACTCATTCCTCAATTCCAATGTTGCGAATATATGATCTTGGGTAAGGGATCATTTGAAATTATTTATATCATTTAGAACTCTCTAAAAATTCTTAGCATTGAAAATATATGTTCTATAGGAAGGGATTAATTTACATTCTCATATGAATCCTATAAACTCTTCTCTCAGACATAATATTATGGGCTTCAGTTCGGAGGAAGGGTATGTGTCTGCATTCTCATTATTTTTTATTCAGATGAATTATTATTTTTAATATTTTGACTCTTCCCATTTAGTTCCTAAGGATATAATATATTTTAATAGAATATAAACTATAATATATATTACTATGGAGTCTATTTTTAATCTGGAATTCAATGGTTTATGAACATGGATTTTGGATTTTTATCAGGTCGGTTATTTCCTTTAATTTCGATTAAATATGATTATTTACTTCTTATTATATATTAATAAGTTTCTTTAAATATTTTCATGGAATAATTATTAAATTATGATAATGTAATGATTTTATAAAATATGAATTATATCATTAACATAAAAGCCTCTTTGTGATGGAAAGATGAATCAAAAATTATGATAGGAATGATTGTGTGGTATCAAAATTGTTATTCAAATTATCAATAAAGGGAGTAAACTAGAATTTAATCTAATTGTGATTTAAAATATTTAGGTTGTTAAATTATTTGGTTATGTTATCACCTTATAAGATGTAGTATAGTGATAGGGACTTGGAATTGATTTTTTTTGTATTTTAGTCCATTAATTTTTTATTGTATGGGATTGAATGTTCTCATATCCTAGGAGAGAGGTTCTAAATATTGTTGATGTGTGGGATCTGGGAATTGGGAATTAGGTTGTGTAAGTAATGGATTATATGGGGCTCCTTCTTAGCCCCTTTAGGTCAGTCATCTTACAGTTTCAAGTCTAAATTTTGGAATTATAATGGGAATGATGAGCCAAGGTTGATCTGTGGTTCATCCCATAAAATAATCTCATAACTATGGTAGTAAAATAACTAAACTCTATTCTATAATTAATATAAATATATGTAGTAAAAACCTAAATGAACTAAAATGTTAGTTTGGGTATGGAATGTTATGAGTTTGTAGGTTATTTTCATGATGTGAGATGCTTAATTGGGATTATATGTCTTGGTTCCTGAGATATTTTTTGATGCATAAAACAATCTAATATATGGAAATATATAGTGGTGGATGTTTTGACCAGACCTTCTTGGGTCATAAACATGGTCATATGACCCCATGGGTCTCATGTAATACCTCGGTTTCCTTCCTAGAGCACCATAAGATATTACCCATCTAGGTTACTTATCAAACTGATGATTATCTCTACATGATAACACAAGATCCTTTAGTATGATTTATCCTCACTCACACACACCTTGGGAAACATCCCATAAAATGTCCCATCCTAAAACTACTCCTGGTTAAGATTGATTTATTATGGAGTTTAAATCATGAGGGTATGCGAAATGAATGGTTCACTTTGTTTACATGGTTAGTAACATCAAATATTTTGAGCATAACTTTTCCAAGGTTATTACACTCTCCCTTCATTAATTCACAACACCCTCATTGTAGACCCTACACCTCAAACCAATGTAGTTCCTCCACAATTCCATATGGGATTTGGTTATGATACCAGTTGTAATGAACTAACCTCCCTGAGTCATGAACCTAGTCATTTGACCCCATGGGTCTCTTATAATACCTTTTATGCCTTCCCAAAACACCATAAGATATTACCCACCAGGGTCAATTATCATAGTAATGAATTTCTCAAATGGGTAACACATTTTATTTTTGCATGCTTTGTTCTCAACCACGCAGCTTAGAAAACTTCCTAGAAGGTCACCCATCCTGAAACTACTCTGATCCAAGAACACATAACTATGGAGTTTAAATCACTATGCTCTTGAAAATAATGTTTCACCTTGTTTACATACCTAGGTAGTGCCTCTTTACTTCATTTTGGGTATTGGATCCCATACCATTTTTAATTACCAAACCACCCCAATTCATAAACCTGGTAATCTAACCCCATGGGTCTCCTATAGTATCCTAGTTACCTTCCAAAACACCATAGGATATTATCAACTGAGGTCACTTATCATACTAAAAGACAATCCCCATAGGCCAACACATATTCTTTTAATGTTCTTTGTCCTCAATCAAAAACCCAATGTAAAACATTCTAGAAGGTTTCCCATCCTAAATCTAATTCAAGAGTATCATTAATTACTAAGGAGTTCTAATCATGTAGGATCCTTAAATAATTGGGAACCTTGTTGACTTGGGTATTAACATTTAGTCATTTAAGTCCCACTTTTCCATGGGTGTTATAATTGATCCTAGTATTTAATAAATGAGTCAAAATATGGAATAAGGATATGAATATTGTTAGATGCTCATGTAAATTTACATGAAGTAGGTAATATGGAAAACTAAACTCCTCCACATTGTGTTATGTATTAATAAAATTATTAGGTTAAATAGGAGTAATGTTTTTATATAAATTAAGGAATAGAGTATAATTGTTGGATAGAAAAAAACACATTCTAATATGGAATAAACTATATGAAATATAAAATTTTAGTGATGTGTGGATGTGAAGTGATAATTTTTTTATTTCCCTTTGGATTTTAGTTTTTCCTTTCTATGATGTTTTATCAATTTATTATACTTTTGTTTACATTTCTCATCATACCAATGAGTATTGGTTAGTGAGTCTCTATGTTTGAAATTTTTTTGCAGATTGATGTTTATATTCATGCGATGTGTTACTTGGATCACACGACTTGCTGGTGATGTGTTTATAATAGCTAAAATGGTTACAGGATGTTATTGATTATATAATTGTTTTATTAGGAGCAAGATATGAGGTTGAGTTAATGGAGAAAAATGTATGATGATTTTTTTATTCCTTATATTATGATCATTGAGTAAGGAGTTATCCTAATATATCCCATACAATTTGAGTTAGAAGGACCTTAATTTGATAGGTATGAGTGGTATAAATGATAATTTTAGGGCCCTAATTTTGTAATAAATATAATTATATAACTTTCCATGTATGTTGATGGCTATGATGTGTTATGTTGTGATATAAATAATATGGTTGAAAGAAAGGTTGTGAAAAGTTGGAAATTATAGTGATATGATATGTGGGTTATCTCTATTGATTATGGTTTTTTTGATATGGACATTCATTGGAAAAGTGGTAATAATAATGTGATAGAAGTTTATGAAATGGATGTATTTATTTCAGGACATATTTAATTATCATTATTATCATTTCCTTATTTTTCTTACTTACTGTTTCTATGAATATATGTCCTAACACATTGATTTCACATTTATTTTCAATATTTTAAATATGGACCTAATTATTACTCTCAAATGAAAACCCTTATATATTATTTTCCTAAGTTTTTAATTGGATAATTCAAGATAGGATGTGAGTAGTGCTATTCAATAAGATATGGTTGAGAATTGGAGCTTTTTTAATGCTTAGGATCCTGACCATGCATCTTCCTTAATTGTATTACATTATGTTACATATAGTCATCGGTGGGATTGAAATTATCAAAATTTATATTTATTATTAGTGGATATTATTTTTGGATCGTATCTCTCTTATTATTTTGTATTACGTGTTAAATTCCTCTTATACTTTTAACATATACCCTCAATTATTATCAGGACTCAGGGCCTATTAGATGTGGGATTTGGGAATCATCCTCATCTTCACTACTTGCCCACAAGGGGAACTAGAGGAGGGGGTTCATGAAAGAATCATATCAAAGATGATGGTTGAGAAATAGAAAAAAAATTATATTAGTGTTATGATAGGATTTCATGGATTGGATTGGAAAGAATCATATCTAAAACTAGAATATGATGTGTGGGGAGGAGACCGACTAGGACATTGGTATTAAGGACCTTTATGATCTTATGAAAGTACCTTTTTATCCTATTAATCATGTTTCATGGAAATACACTGATTGTGGGTTAGACATTTAGAAGGGATCATGCATCATTCTCATATATTACTTTCTAATATAGGATGTTTAATTATGATTTTTTTAGTGTGTTTATGTGAAATTATACATATTTGTTTCAACCCTTGTAATCATATTTTGTTCCCTTTTACTAGTTTTCTCATTCTAAATTTAAAAATTAATTCTTATAAGTTTCTAGCATGATTTGATACTTACATTCCCTAGAATGTCATGTTTATTTTAATATTTGACTCATGATGAACCTTCATGTAAATTTTAGAAATTAATGATTTTATATAACATGAAACTATAATGCTAATGTGTTTCCACTAATGAGGATGTTATGCCCTGGGTATTTTTTCCTATAATTTTCCCAATTGACCACATTATTTTTGGTTGTAGATTAATGTTTAATGAATGTTAATGAATCTATAAAATAATGTTATTAATTAAATGAAAACTATATGTATAGTTCATTTAAATTAAAGTGGACTCGTAGATTGTAATGGTATTGTTTTATTTAAATTTTTGGAAGATTTATTCACCATTAATTAAGTATACCCCTAATCATTTTCAATTGGATTAAATGAGTTTTGAATTAAAAATACTATCATGATGTTTAAATTGTAATTCCATAAAAGTATTTATATATGATATTTTTATATTTAATATTATTAAAGAAGTGTCGCGTCATGTAATACGCCAGACTCATGATTTATAAATATGTTATAATTATATATTTGTTGTATATATAAGTCATTTGATTTCCAATTATGTTATAACTTTGGGCTATTTTTTCATAACATGTATGATCCATTGATCTGTTGAGAATTCCTAAATTAAGTTAAATACATGCAAGAATTATAGAATTATTAAATTCAAACTATTTCTCTAGAGTGCCTTATCAAAATATTGTGACTCATGCTTATTATAACATGTTCCCAAATCAAATTAATGATGTATGTGTTGAGTACTAATTGAATTATTATGGAAAACATGTTTGAAATTGATAAATTTGTTTTACTTACTTCTTATGAAACCATGATATGATTTATGAAATGTTGATCGATGTCTATTCCATTTTAAGAGTGATGTTCATAAACTATTGTTATAATATTATTATTCAATATAATAAGAATGATAAGATGATTTATGAATCATAGTATATTCAATTGTTCTACTATAGTTTAATGGATTATGTTAGAAAGTAAATGTAAAGCATGTGTTGTAAACCCTTATGATTAGAGAAGATGAAACATGAATAGGCCATGTGTGACTTGTATAATGTTATTAAAAATATGGTTGAAAATTTAGTGATGGATTTCAAATTATTACTTCAATTGTCAATTTGAAGTTGATGTGTTTTATTATATGGATTGTTGACAAGTGAGTAGTTAGTTAATTATGCATTGTAATCATTTCTTTGAATATTAGTTGTGATGTTACTATTAATACACCTATGATCTAATTAGTTCTAGTGGAATAAAATAAATGAAGATGAAGGATATTAGAGATAATAACACAATTTTTAGATGTTTTATAATTGTAATTTCATATGTTCTCTATTTGGAATGATGGGAAACTATGGCCAATAGTTTTGTGGTTTGTTATTGTATTTTCCCTATATGATATTTTATCACATGAGATGATGTTTTTATTTATATTATTTGTGCTAACCTGGATCTTTAATTTTGAAATAAATATATTGCATCAAAATCTCAAACATAGGTTACATGAAGGAAGAATAAAGATGAATCATTGGAGGAATAAATGCTGAATTTTAAGAATCATAAAGCGGTGAAATTTTTTAATGGAGCCTCTACCAATGAGGAAGAGGAATGGTTACAATATGTCAAGTTATCATTTGAACTGGAAAGGGATCTATATCATTTCTTAGTTGCGCTGGTGGATGGATTGTTTTAGAAGGTGGATCAAAGATGGTGATGGATGATGTATGGAAATACTGATGGGATTACATGGATATTGTATCTTTAAATATCATGAATGATTTTATTTCTCGCATGTAGATGACAATCAGTATAAATGAGGGTTGGGAGATCTAGTTGGGATGGTTATTGTGTGTAAATTCTAGAATCATTATATGAACTCAAACTGTTAGTTTCTTCCTTTCTAATATAATAGGGTATATCAATCCTAGAATTTTGAGACCACCATGACACTGTAGATTCCAAAATACATCATTCCACTTCAATTCATGTCTTATTAAGTAGTGAGTTATTGTATAGATTCAATGGAGAGGAACCAAATCCATAGGATAAGGTTTTCACATAGATTCTTCTCTAGTTTCTTGAACGGATGATGTGAATGCCTTATGTGGTGAATCCCATGCTCTATGGAAGAACTGAGTGTGTTGATCTTCTAGAGATAGAGTGAGACATTGATCCCTTATTTTGAGTAGCTTGATGAGTCTTGTGTCTAGCGAGATGATCCATTTTTCATAAAATGTATTAAGGGACTTCTAGTATAATTACCCTAAGGGCTAGCATGTTTTTCAATCCTTTGTGGGTAGATACATTTTTCTGTTATGTGAATTTTTTCTAGTGTAGTATTGGTAGTGCATGAGATCGGTTTTATTTGTATCTCTCCTTTTCCATTATGTTTTTTTATCAAGACCTGTCTCTATTAGGATTATTAGAGGATGGACCATTAAGTTAAACTTTATGTGATAGTTAAGTTTTGTAAATTACTTCAAGTATTTTTTTTCTGTATCCTTTATTTTTATAACACTACAACAAATCATCCTTTTAATAGCACACAAAATGGGATTTATAAGTTCTAAAAACATTGTTTTCCAAAGGGATGTTAAAAGGGGGGACCCATTTATCATCAATTTTATTAGCACTGATAAAGGCCCTAATGTTGTAGCATGTTGTTTGAATTATAACACACAACAGTAGCAACCTGTATAAGGAAATTTCAAATTAATTTAATTGAAATAAAAAGTACATCACAAATACATAATAAAATATTATACTATAGAATTATCAAACAATTTTTTTTTACAAAAACATTATAAATTTCTATCATAAAAATTAAAATCATCATTGTCCCATTGTCTTTGGAACTTGAACCCTTCTCAAGAAAGAATGATCATGGTATCAGTTTCCAAACAACCTTCCCTAACATGAGAAAGATAATCCACCTGTATAATAAAACAATTCTTATGTTAGTAATACTATAAAGAAATAAATTAAACATAACATGAAAATTACATGAATAAAATTTTAATATTAAATAAAAGGACACACTTATATTCATACTAGTAAAACACTATATAGTATTGAGGTGGGTCTAATTCTTAAAAATCAAAAATGAAATATAGATCATTATCCTAAAGTATCAAAACAATCCAAATACATCTTATCATTTTGGAGTATGTCACTTTTATTTTTTACTAGGATGTCATTTTAAACTGAATACATTCACATTGAGTCATACCAGTCACACCATGTATTGATTTTATGGGTGACTAATTCCCACACATGACAAATGAATTATGAATGATTTTTATAAATTATCAAGTCAATCAAAGCGTGATTTCTTGGTATTTAGTGGGTGACAAATGTCTTCAACTAAAATTCCCATTTTAAATTGATAAGGGGAACATTAATTCATATCGGAAACATTGTGTATAGTAATGGGGTGAAACTAATTTCTACATGTCACAAATGACTTATGGATCGTTTTCATAAAGCATAAAAATAATTGGAATGAGTTTTCTCAGTATTCAGTATGTCACATGTCCTTTTTACTAAAGTCATTGACAATTTTAAATTAAAATATACAAATAGTGTTATTTTAGTCACACTGTGTGTTCTATTGAGGTGATTTTTATTCTTACACATCATAGAGGACATATAGATTGTTTTCCAAATGTATTAAAACAATCCAAATGCATTTGATCAATTTTTATTATGGCAGCTGTATTTTTTACTAATATGTCATTTTAAACTTAAAACGCTTACTTTGAGTCATACTGATCACATTTTTTATCAGTTTGATGTGAGATAGATTCCTATATATCAAAAATGGATTATGAATCATTTTTATAAGCTTTCAAGATAATTAGAGTGTGTTTTATTGATTTTTAGTGAGTGTTACATGTTTTGACCTAAGATGTAAATTTTAAATGGTTTACTAACACTTTGAATCATACAGGGCACATCATGTTTTGGAATTGAGGTGTAGATAATTCCTACACAACAAAAATTACTTATGGATCATATTACTAATGTATCAAAACAATTTAAATTTATTTTCTCAGTTTTGAGTATGTCACTTTTTTTACTAAAATGTCAATTTTAAATAAAAATAAACACTTCAAGTAATACCAGTCAGATAGAGCATTAGATTGAGGTGAGGATGAGTCCTATACATCAAAATTTTATTTTGGATCATTTTCATAATGTATAAAAAAATATTAATTTTTTTCTTGTTTTTAGTTTTTCACTTGTCTTTTTTTTCAAAAATATCATTTGAAACTAAAATCACACACTTTGAACCATACCAGTCACATAATGTGTCGGTTTGACATGAGTCTAATTATTACAGATCAAAAATGAATTATGAACCATTTTCCTAACTTATTAATACAATTAGAGTTTTCTTTCGTGGTTTTTTGTGAGTAAAACATGTTTTGAACTAAAATTTCAATTCAAAACAGATAGCAGACACTTCGAGTCATATCAAGCACATGGTGTATCTGATTGAGGTGAGGATAATTCCTACACATAAAAAATGACTTATGGGTCATTTACATAATGTATAAAACTAATTAAAATGTTTTTTCTCAATTTTGAGAATGTCAATTGTCCACACTTCAAGTCATACTAGTGACATAGTGTGTCAGATTGAGGTGAGCATGATTCTTACAAATAAGAAAATGACTTATGAATAATTTTACTAAACTAATAGAACAACCTGAATCTATTTATATCAGTTTTGTTCATTTCAATTTTTTTATTAATATGTTAAACTAGAATCACACACTTTAACTGATACCTGTCACATCATGTGTTGGTTTGACGAGAGAATGATTCATACACATAAAAAATTATTTATGCATAGTTTTCATAAATTATTAAGATAATTTGAGTTCCTTTTATAATTTTTCAGTGAGTGGCACATGTTTTGAACAAAAATGTCAAATTTAATTTGATAACAGACACTTTGACTCATAATGGGAACACTTTGTATCATATTGAGGTGCGGCTAATTCCTATACATAGAATATGTATTATGTATAATTTTCCTAACGTATCAAAATAATTAAAATTAGATTTCTCAATTTTGATTATGTCACATGTGTTTTTTAATAAAATGTCATCATTAAATAAAAACAAACACTCTGAGTTATACCAGCCAGACCATGTGTCGGATTTAGGTGTAGAAGATTCCTACAGATCAAGAATGACTCAAGAATAATTTTCCTGAATAATTAGAATAATATGAATTTTTTATTTTGATTTGGAGTATATCAGTTGTTTTTTTTACTAAAATTTCATTTTTAAACTGGATTCACACACTTAGAGTCATACTGGTCACATCGTGTGTCGATTTTCCATGAGATTGATTCATACACATCAAAATTGAATTATGAATCATTTTCATAAATTTTCAACTCAATAGTAGTGTGTTTTCTCAGTTTACAGTGTGTGACACATATTTTAAACTAAAATTTCAATTTTAAATTAATTATAGATATTATGATCATTAAATGTCACATTGTGCATCGATTTGACATGAGACTTATTCCTACATGTCAAAAAAATGACTTATGAATCATTGAAATGGATTATCGAGTCAATCAGAGTGATTTTTCATGGATTTGACTAAGTGACACACGTTTTGAACTAAAAATACAATTTTAAATTGATAATAGACACTTTTATTCATACCAGGAACACCATGTATCTGGTTGAGGTGCGGCTGATTCCTTCACATCACAAATGAATTATGGGTTTTTCTCAAGAAGTATCAAAACAATCCAAATGTGTTTTATAATTTTAGAGTGGTAATTGTCTTATTTACTAAAATTTAAATTTTAAATAAAAAGGCACACATTGAGTCATACTAGTCACACCATGTGTTAGATTGATGTGAAGCTAATTCCTACATATCAAAAATAATTTATGAATATTTATTCTAATGTATAAAAAAATAAAAATGTGGTTTCTTGATTTTTATTATGTCACTTTTCTTTTTTATTAAAATGGCATTTTAAACCGGAAATGCGCTCTTTGAGTCATACTGGTAAAATTGTGTGTCATTTTGATGTGATACTGATTCATACACATCAAAAAGGACTTATTAATAGTTTTCCTAAATTATCAAGACAATATGAACATAGTTTGTTAGTTTTCAATGATTAGCTCATGATTTTAGCTAAAATGTCAATTTTAGACTATTAAAAAAGACATTGATTGATATCAAGGAAAACATGTATCGGATTAAGGTGCATCTGATTGCTACATTGAACAAATGACTTATGTATTGTTTTAAAAAAAAATTACATCAATCCAAATTCGTTGTCTCGGTTTTGAGTATGCCACTTATATTTTTTACTAAAATTTTAGTTTTAAATAAAAAGGCACACTTTGAGTTATACTTGTCACACCATGTGTCCGATTGAGGTGTGGTTGATTCCTACACATCACAAATGAATTATGGATCATATTCCTAAAGTATCAATACAATATGAATTTATTTTTTCCATTTCAAGTATTTGATGTTTATTTTGAACTAAAATGAAAATTATAATAAAAAACATAAAGTTCAATTCATACCGAACACATTGTGTATCATATTGAGGTGTGACTTATAGAACCATTCAATTTTTTCTATTATCTATATTGTATCCTCGATGTAAAATCTCTCATGAGCATTATAAGCTTTTAACAAACCACCCCAACTGATGAAAAAGAATCCACCTGTATATGAAAATAATTATTATGTTACTAATACTCTAAATAAATAAATTAAACATAAATATGAAACAATAGATCAATGAAATATTAAATTTAAACCAAAACCACTAAATTTGATTCATACTGGGAACACCGTTTATTGGATTGAGGTATGGTTGATTCCAATTTGTATTTTTTAACATACAATTCATTCAATATTATGGGTTATCTAAAAATATTTATATTTGATAACATGGAATGTTGAATTCATTGTGGAATAAAAAAAATTGCATCATCATGAGTTCACCATCCTTGTTGAGTGAATGAACATAGTACATGAGTGAATCATCCTTGTTGATGAATTAAATTCCTCAATATATCTATGGAAATAAAAAAATAAGTATCAAATAAAAATAATAAGGAAAATAGCAATAAAAAATATATAAATGATGAGAAAATCAACTAAATAAGTAGTAGGATGTCACATCTTCATGATATATGTTTACATTCTTACACCAGGTATGCTTCCTATTCATTTTGAAACTAATCTATTTATTCTGGTGAATATGAGGAATTTTAAATTTCATGGTATTATTGGAATAATATAAATACACAAAGGATTAATATATTTTTTAAATGAAATTGTAATTATCTTAAAAAATAATTATTTAGGGATGCTAATTTGTTGATTTCATATGATATATTTCATAATCTTACAAATATTACAACCATAATATTTTCCATTAGTTTGTTTTGGACACTATATAATCATTAATAAAAATAAGAAATATTTTTGAAATATTTTTTTATAGTGAAATCCTTTGATATATACCCTAATATGTATCCACTTGTAGAAGTCATTAGGCCCCTTCTATGCATGGATTGTAGTCATTCCATGATATTGATGATATTTAAAGACTAAAATATCATAATAAAATTCTCATTAAAACATAATATAAAATATATAACTTGCTATTTAGTTCTAAAATTTTTCATATCCTGTATTAAAAATCGACAAACATCATCACATGTAGTCAATTCGTTGGGTATCCATGCAGTGAATCCAAAAAATAAATCTACACAGTATCCAAAATTACTATAATGTCTAACCAATGATACCTAATAATTAAAAATTAATTTGTAATGAAAGGAATGGAGATATATCTTATATGATTAAATTTTACTCCTTTTCCCTTGTATCGTTTGTAATTTGAAGAGTTTATCATTCTAATGTTTTATTTCAAACACTAAGGCCAATTTTACACTATTGCATTAATTTGATCCAATTTCATTGAGTTTTATTTCGTGGAAGTGATTTTAGGACTAATGGGTCAATATTTAGGATCATAGGTTTTTCCCTTCAATTGATACTCATATATACAGCTGAAAAAATAAGATTTTTATATAGCCATAATTAATATAGTAGATCAGCTATTAAAAAACATGATGAAAACAGACCTAATGTATACATTTACAACTAAGACTCCTATTAGTTCATACATGATGATTTTATTTACATTATAAATAACAATTTATTCTATAATTTCCTCTCCATTCAATTTTTCTTCAAAATTGACTATGATATTACGACCACTTTATAATTATGTATCTTTAGGAAACATCAATGTTAATAAATATGGAAATTCAATGGGTGGGGTAAAGGTTATTTGTTAAGATATTTTTGATTGGTTTATTGATCCTTTAGATCATTTTTATTTGACCATTATTTTCACCCCCATCCCTTAGATAGTATGTAATCACGTTCATTGGTTTTGACCTTTTTCATTAATTATTAAAAAATTTTCATGACAAAAATCAAAAATGAATACCAGCTTTTCGACATGTTTTTTTCTAAAAGATATAACATCAATGATATAAATATTCCAATAGATTTCTCTACCATATAAATATTTGTTTCATCAAGTGGAATGAGTAGCTTGGAACTCAGCTCATGAGCTAAGTTAATACCCACTCTAACATGACCTATTGGATGTTTTCTATTTTGTAGAATATCTTCTTGGATATAGAACATGGTATAACTTGTAACTAGGTGATGGGTGGGAGTTGATAGAAATAATTCACAATCATTTCACCATTTACGATATTTTTACCAGATAGGTATTAGTGTCTTTATGATTCACATTTCATAGAAACAATTATGAGAATATCGATTAACTCATATATGTAAACTCTTTGAGGGGAATGAATAACCTCAAAGCTGGTGTGGGTGGGTGGTTCTTCATGCAGTGGTTCTTCTTGTGTTTTTTATTCTCTTTGATACCTTCCCATAACTGTTTCTAGAAAATATGATTACTAATTAAATTTTTCTTCAAGAGTATCTAATTATGCCTATAACTATTTCAATTTTTATCTTTACCCCTCCCCCCCATTCATTTCATTTCACAAATTATATTCGATGTGTCACCCCAAAATCTGCACCTCGGACATGGCCATATTGTTCTAAATACTTCAATTCCAATAATACTAATTTTTCATACAGTATAGTCGATGATCATTCTTGTTTATATGTTAGATAAAAACATAGGAAAATAAGTCATAATTATTATATAATAATGATTTAAAGAAAAAATATTTTATTATTTCATAAATAAACATGCTTCCAATACTTTTTCTATGTTTTCATCGATTAGTATCCCATCTATATTCACATGTACCTCCTTCCATAGCATATGGAATTTTATGGAAGTGGATATGGATTTTAGATTCACCAATCAGTATATAAAAACAATAACATAATTATGTTGTTGTTTCATTTCACCAAAAAGTATTACAATATACTTAAAATACATACCAATTTTTTTCAAGTGAATCATATCCCATCCTTACTTTATAATAGGGTTGCATTGGTTTTGTTTATCATTGTTTATTTTCATCACCCAATTACAATTTCATAAATTAAAAAGTCACAATCAAATTCATTAATACATGTATTGAAAAACAAAGTATTACCAGTCGTAATGTACCTAAAAATATGTCTCCTCATTTTAGCCAAAAAACACATCACATGCTTCATGGATTATCACATGTGCATACATCTACTGTGGGTGTATGCATGTTTTCCCTTCATCATATCTGTGATGAAACTTTATAAGAATTGTTCAAAATACTATATGATCCATTCTATAAAGCATTAAGACAAATTTCATTTGGGTTTCATCTACTATAAATTCACTTTGAAAGGGATAATGAAGAGTGTGTCAATGATTCATTATGTTGTTATTTATTAAAATAAACAAATTATATCATAAAGTAACTCAATATCTTCCCCAATCAATTTCTTTTTCATAGGAAAAACATTGTTACATGAATATATATCAATCAACGCACACTATCGAGTGGTGAGACCAATGAAACTAAAAATCATTTCCCATTTAGTGTAATCATCCAATCTGTGTGAATTCCATCGAACCTTGAATTTGATGATTTCTCTTCTCACCTTAATAATTTTTTCTTACACTATCACACTATGATGTTCTGGATTTTCTCTAGGACACATGTTTTTCTCCATCTACCATTTACATAGTTTCAACATTTCCAACATTTTGTTCCTCTAGATTGTAGCATTGAAATCTGCTGAGGGTTATTGTTCCTCTATGTTGGAAGCACCAGTAGTTTGAGAAGCCCCTTGTTCCACTGTATTTGGAGCATCATCACATGAAAAATTCATTATTTATAGAATTAGTTGAACATTTTATTTATATTACATAAATGCATTAGTTAGTAGATAATAAAATGAGGTAACACAATTTATATTACAAAATAAATTAATTTGATCATTCAATACTACTTTTTTAACAGTTGAATGGATTTTTCCTCTCTATAGAGTGTCCAAATATATTCATTGTTTCCCCTCTAACATACAATACCCCATCAACATTTAAACTGTTGTGAAATGATTTTGTTGTCCTAATTAAAGGGTTATCCTCAGATGATATTTCATCTAACCCTTCAGTGGTAACAGTCAATAACAGAAAAAATGACTACTTTTAGTGTGTGGGATCTTGAACATAAAATATTTGTACTACATGCGATTTCATTATAAATAGTTCCTCATTTTACTCTCCATTACATAAATCCACTTTCATAAATCCTAATTCATATATTTTAATATAACTCATATTATCAACACACATGCATTGAATAATCGGTACATGGAATGTTTTATAATCCAACTCCCATATTTTTTTGACGATTTCAAATTAAGAAATATTTTCATAAATTAGATTGCGGTCCTTGATACCAGATACATGCATTGCTTCATCAATAAGTGTAACTCCACTATTTTTTGTGATACTAAATTAATCATGTTCATTTTTATAGAACATATAAAAATTAATTACGTATTTGTTATAAGATAATACATGCAAACTTAGTCCTCTTCCTACCCATCAAAGTTATTCTAAAATTGAATCAAGATTTTTATTTGACTCCTTAAAAATTTGGCCACAAAACCATCCAATAAACTGTTGATTATGTGTATTTGATAATAAGTTTTTATCCCATGATAGATTCTAATGCTTAGGAATTTATTTGTGGGTTTCAACATATGGGAAAACCTCAAAACTATTATAAATAACATAAATGTGGACCTTCTCTCGATATGTAATAGTGATTGTGACAAAATTGATTCTAGAAATTCTTTTACCCACAAGAATCCTAGTTTGATGATATTTTGGTAGACCAATGCTTTCTACACAAGATGGGTATTCCATAAAAAATTCAATGGATTCCTCAAAAATATATTTCTCTACAATAAAACCATATGGTTGACATAAATTTTTGGCATAATTCTTCACAATATTCATATACCATTCATTGTGGTATATCCATTTATAATCTATAGGACCACATAGTTAAATCTCTCTTACTAAGTGAACTATCAAGTGAATCATCTTATCAATGAATGTTGAAAAGAAGAACATTTACAATTCACATAATATGATGGAAATTTCATTTTCCATAGTTCGAAATTTCACCAGGTCTATAACTTTACTATGTATAACTCTAAAAATGAAATGGATGTTGTTTAATGTAATGGCCCAGTCCAGCCCACGATCATGATATTGTCCGCTTTGGGCCTATCCCGCACGGTTTTTTTTCCTGGGCTCTGGCCCTCAAGCACCCCCAGGAAAAGGCCTCATGATGGGAGAGGTATCCACACCACCTTATAAAGGGGTGCTTCGTGCTCCTCCTCCTCGATGTGGGATTGCCATAACCCACCCCCCTAGAAGGGCCCAGCTTCCTCGCTGGCACATCAAATGGACAACTGAAACTGAACAGCGGAAGAAATGTATAATATAATAATGATGCATCATGACACATGTGTTTATGGAAAGCAGTAAACAAAACAACATTCTGAAATACAACTGAAACCCAAGTAGCAAAAGTAAACAGTAACTCCAGAAGCATTGCGAGCCTAAGCTCGGTCCCAAGCTCTCCATCTCTAACCAGCAATCAAGCACCTAAGGTAGAAGGGCCGCAATACCTATCCACACCTACAACCATATAACCTATTTGGGCCGAAAAGTATGACCCAAATAGGGTGTGAGACTAATCCCAGCAGGCAACCACTAAAAGATCTATGCCTTACTGACAGTGAGCATTATAGAAAAAGTAATGGAAATAAATGCAGCAGAGAAACAGGGGTACACTAAAGTAAACAATACTACAATTCTCCATTCACATTTATTTATTAATTTAATTCAATCATTTAGTCATCAGCCAAAGAATCTAGCAAATATATCTATAGCCAAAGGGCATAGCAAGTAACACAACAGGTATCTCAATAGACTACCTAAACTACAAGTAGTACAAACCCAAGCTTGTTCTTTGGCTTGGTGGAATTGTCACAACCAACCAAAAATATTTATTACACTGACCCACTGGGTGGCTCACGTGGGCAGGCCCTTATGGTCAAGCATTCGAACAAAGTCAAAGACACTCTGAGGAAGCACTAAACATCAATTCCCCCTATGGTCTTGCAGCGATACTACAGACTCTCTGAGGAAGCACTTACATCTAATTCCCCCTTTAGTCTCTATTTGATAATTATCAAACCCTCTAAGAGAGAAAAAATTCAATCCCCCTTATGGTCTTGTAATGGTAATAATTAAACAGGCCCTCTGAGGAAGCACTCAACGTCAATCCCCCCTATGGTCTAACTACACCAGGTTCCCGCTGCCCTGAGAAAAAGAGATCGTATGTAAACGATTTGTAGCAGCCCTAAGTATGTTCAACAAACTACTTGGCTAATAGCTACAATGCATCAAAAGCATATAAACAGTAGGAAATACATGCAATCAACTATATCAAGGGAAGAAAGCAATGCAACAAGGTCTGCCTCACAAGCAACCTAAGGCAAACGGTGATAAACAACCAAACAAGGGAAACACCCATGGGGTGATCCTCAAACATGCTAACAAGCAATTATTAATCATCTAATAACCTCAAGCATACATGAATCTTAAGGAAGATAACAAATCATGATCAAAACCGTAACCCGAGATACCCAATACATGGGTACCCGACACTTTTGCGCCAAAAACTCAGAGACATTCAAAGTAGGGAAATAAATCACCTACCTCGATCCTCGTAGATTGATATACTTGAACCTAGGCCTGTGAATCGTCCTAGAATGGATTAGATCTGCAAAAAAGTCTAAAATGGTCAACCTCAGATAACTCACACGAGATGAAGAATCAGGAAACAAGGCCAAATAAGAACCAAGAACTCACTGCTGCGATTCTATTGCAACTGACGATGTTTGATTCGGATAGTCGATGACAGATCGGTGGCTCAGAGAAGATTAGGCCTCCTCGGATGCTCTGGGCGGAATTAGGCAGAGAAGAAGATGAAAACAGGGTTAAGTCGCGGCCCCAGTCCGATTAATGAAATAAAAAGAAAAGTACACAGCGTGTACTTCATGAGTACACAACGTGTACTCTCCCTTTTCGTACACAAAATTAAGTGGCCTCCATATCACCGTTATACACCATGTGTGTGGCTCGGACATTTCCAGCACACAGCCTCACGCGGGAGAAAAGTACACGGCGTGTACTCATAAAGTACATTGCGTGTACTTAGAAAATTTCTAGATTTTACCCTTTTTCTCAAAAACGACCAGAAAAGGAAAAACATACCTGAAATGACGATCCGAGTTTTTACAAACTTCCCCCCTTAAAGAAATTCATCCCCAAATTTCCCAAACGAGGTGTAGAAGAAGAATCCTCGAACAACTCCGGCCACTGTGATCACATGTCGGCCTCCCTTTCCCAAGTCTCGTCCTGTTCACGGCCGTGCTGCCATAGCACCCATACCATAGGAACAGACCGTCCATGGAGTACCTTTGCACTATGATCAAAAATCCTGATAGGATGCTCCTCGAATGATGCATCCTTCTCTAGCTCAACCTCTTCGTGTTGAAAAACATGAGACGGGTCTGAGAAATATCGTTGAAACTGAGAAACATGGAAGACGTCATGCATAGTCTGGTACCTATGAGGTAACTGCAACCTGTAAGAAACTAGCCTGACCCTCTCCAGAACCTCAAACGGCCCAACGTATCTCGGTGAAAGCTTTCCCTATCTCCTAATCCTCTTATGTACCAACCTTAGGCTAACACACAAGAAAACCTGATCTCCGACCTCTAACTCCAAAGGTTGTCTCCGCTGATCAGCATAAGATTTCTTTCGATACTGTGCAGTAGTAATCCTCTTCCAAATCAACTCCACCTGCTCTATGGTCTCCTGAACAATACGAGGTCCCAGCACAGCTGCCTCTCCCGCCTCCAGCCAACACAAGGGTGATCGGCACGGTCTACCGTATAAAGCCTCATAAGGTGCCATCTGAATAGTTGCTTGAAAACTATTATTATAGGAAAACTCCACTATAGGTATATGTTTCTCCCATGAACCTATAAAATCAAGGACACATGCTCGTAGCATGTCCTCCAGCACCTGAATCGTGCGCTCCGACTGGCCATCTGTCTAGGGATGGTAAACTGTACTCAGAAGTACCTGTGTACCCAAAGCCCTCTGTAGCCCTTTCCAGAAATACGAAGTAAAGCGGGCGTCCCTATCAGAAACGATAGAACTAGGAACCCCATGCAAGCGTACAATCTCCCGGATGTACAACCTCCCAATCTCATCCACACCGAAGGTTTCCTTGATAGGTAAGAAATGTGCAACCTTCATGAGCCTGTCCACTACAACCCAAACTGCATCATTCCCTCAAGGTGATCTCAGTAACCCTGTCATGAAGTCCATCATGACATCATTTCATTTCCACTCAAGAATGGGTAACTATTGTATAATCCATGTTGGTCGTTAATGCTCTTCCTTCACCTGCTGACAAGTGGATCACCGCATAACAAAACTAGCCACATCCTTCTTCATACCTGGCCACCAATACTAATGACGTAAGTCTTAATACATCTTTGTGACACTAGGATGAACTGCCCAAGATAAAGCATGAAACTCCCACATCAGCTCCTCACGTATGTCTATTAAAACCAATACGCGGCCATGAAAACGTAACACCTCATCATCGCCCACTGTCCACCCCGGAGTAGGGCCTCCATCTGACACACCCTCCTGTAGGACTATGCCTTCTGGGTCTGATAGCTTCCTCATTCAAACATGATTCAAAAGAGTGGAGGTAACATCTATAGAAGAAAGAACCATCTGTCACTGTCTTTCGTGCACCTCCAAATGCATCTTAGAGAACAGAGCCATAAGATTCCACTTGCTTCTGGCCTCTTGAACTGCCTGTAACTGAGTTCTCCTGCTTAGTGCATCTGCCACAGCATTGCCTTTCCCATGCGTATAAGAAAGCTCGAAGTCGAAAGACTGTAGGTACTAGACCCACCTCCGCTGTCTCAGATTTAAGTCACGCTGCATAAAGATATACTTGAGGCTCTTGTGGTCAGTATATACCAAAAAATGCTCTCCCAGAAGATAGTGCCTCCAATAACGCAAAGCATGAACAACAACAGCCAACTCCAGGTCATGCGTAGTATAGTTCTTCTCATGTGGCCTCAACTACCGAGATCCATATGAAACAAAACAATCCTCTTGCATAAGCACTGCTCCAAACCCGATGCCAGATGCATCACAGAAAATTGTATAACTTTTTTCGGCTCTGGTAAGACTAGAGTCGGTGTTGAAGTCAATCTCTCCTTCAGCTTCTAAAAGGCTGAATTGCAAGCATCTGACCAAACGTACTTTACACCTTTCTTATTAAAGCCCTTCAACAGCGCTACCAAGTGTGAGAAGTCCTGTATAAATAGCTTGTAGTAACCATCCAGTCCTAAGAAGCTCCGTACCTCGAAGACATTCTTCGTTTACTCCCAGGTAACTACCGCTCTCACCTTCTCTAGGTCTACTGATACTCCTGTCTCTGATATGACATGACCCAGGAAGTGAATCTCATCCATCAAGAAGTGTCACTTAGAGAGCTTAGCATATTATTGATGCTCTCTCAGTGTACTCAATATGATCTCAAGATGGGTAGCATGGTCATGTCGAGTGTGAGAGTACACCAAGATATCGTCCACAAAAACCACCACGAAGGAATCCAAGTAAGGATGGAAAACTCTGTTCATCAGTGCCATGAAGACTGCTAGCGCATTCGTGAGACTGAACAGCATAACCAAATACTCGTACAGACCATACCTACTCCGGAATGTTGTAAGAGGTATATCAGATGGTCTAACCCGCAACTGATGGTAGCCGGATCTCAAGTCAATCTTCGAGAACACCCTAGATCCTCGAAGCTGATCAAAAAGATAATCAATCCTCAGTAAGGGATACCAGTTCTTGACCATTAACTGGTTCATATTCCGATAATCCACACAAATCCTTAAAGTGCCATCCACCTTCTTCGAAAATAAAACAGGCAAACCCCAAGGAGAAGTATTGGGTCAGATAACACCCTTTTTCTGCAACTCCTCAAACTTCTTCTTGAGCTCTTGCACCTCAGGCATAGCCGTCCTATAAGTAGGTATGGATACCAGTGCTACTCCTGGCACAAGATCAATAGAGAAGTTTACCTCATGCTTCGGAGGCAACCCTAAAAAGTCTTCTGGAAATAATTCCGGAAAATGATCAACCACTAGAGGATAATCCATCTGAGAAGTCCCCTGATCATCCATATATAAACTATAAATATGGGTTGTAACACCACCCAACCCATGATGCTCTGGTCCAGCTCTGCTTTCCTGGACATCCCATTCGCCCTTGTGAAGAAAATATCTTCCCTATGGTGATGTGAAACTCACCCTATGATGATAGCAATCGACAAGGGCTTAAAAAAGAACTAACCAGTCCATTCAGAGAATGACATCATAACCTGACAAGAAGTGACACCCACCAACCTCAAGGGGGTACTCCTTTCACTGATGCACACTAGTAGTTTTAAGTCCCAAGGGAGTTTCTAGTGTCATCATATCCTCAGAATTAAAGATAGTATGTCTAAGGCTCTCCACAGTGTGTACAGAAATAAAGCTATGAGAAGCACCTATATTGAAAAGTGCAGAAGATAAAACTGAGGCTACTAAGATTGTACCTCACACTATGGAAGGTCCAAGATCCTACTCCTGATGAATCTGCTCTACCGCAAATGTCTGGCCAGTACCATGGCCCTGTGTAGCAGCCTGAGATCCCTAGGCTGATCCTCCCTGAGCTTGACCACTACATCCATGGCCTCTACCCTGGCCTGAACAGCCTGTAGAACTCTAGCCCCCAGTCTGCTGCGGAACTGGTAAACCTGCTACTGTACATGGAGTCAAAACTGATCCTCCTCCGCTAGCCGCTGGAAGAAGAACTTTGAAAAACCGTTGAAGGTGACCCATCTTTCTGCAAGCTCGGCACTCCACTAGGTCCCTCGGGCACTGTGGATTCTTATTCTCATCCTTCCCACACTGGTAGCACACAACTTTGCTACCTGAAAGAACATATCGCTTCCTCGAGCCACCTCGTGTAGACTCTCGGTGGCACTTCCTGTTGTCAGAAGGAAGGGTACTAACTCTAGATGTTGAACCGCCCTGACTCACTGCTCCAGTATCCCTCATATTCCTCTCTGTGATCAACGCCTGGTTAACTATAAAAGAAATAGAAGTCAACTGGAATATGTTCACCTGTGATCTGATCTCTGGTCTGAGGCCCTCCTCAAACTTCCTCACTAAGAACAAATCGGCATTCCCCAGAACGGGAGTGAAACGCTGTAACTTAGTGAAATGGGTGAAATACTTAATAACTGATAGAGTACCCTGTTGCAGGTTCATGAACTCTCTGGCTCTATTGGCCCTCAGCGTCACCGGGTAGAATTAGTCGTAGAACGTATGCTGAAACTCGTCCCAAGAAACTATCTGCTGATGCCCTTCCTGAGAAACTACGTCCCACCATCTCTTGGCGGAATCTCGCAGCATGTAAGTCACGAGCTTCACCCTTCTGTCTGGGGGTGTCTTGAGATGATCAAAGATAGAAACCATCACTTTGAACCAAGATTCAGTAGCATGAGGTCCTCCATCCCCTGAGAACGTGGGAGGATGTTGCTGCTGGAAGACTCGTGCAAGCTCTGCCATAGACTGGGCAGGTTGCTGAGCTCCCTGAAAGGTCTGTATGAACCTCATGAATCCCTCACGGAACTGTGCATCTACACCAGTATCCAGGATAACTACATGTGCCATATCCATTGTATGCTCATCGTCAGATCCCTGACGTGCAATGGGAGGACGTCTTGGCGGCATGACTCTGCAAGGTCAAAAAGAACACCTTTATTAACAACGATCACAGTTTCAACTTAAGAGAGTGAAAGCATAACAGAAAAGGAAAAACTCTTAAGACTGGAAAAACATGGTTACACGGCGTGTTCTTACATATACACGGCGTGTACCGTCCTTTTTCCTCCTGCCCGGTTACTCCTACATGACTAAGTCACACGGACTATCCCAACCTAAGACTACATGGCATGTCTATCCACTACATAGCATGTCCTTAAGGTTTTTCCCCTATCTGTGTCGTTAGTCACACGGACTGGTACACGGACCAAAACTACACTACGTGTCAACAACGTACACGGCGTGTTGTCCCTAATATTTTCCAACCCATGTATTCAAATACACAGCTGGGTCATACAGACCATTACTACACGGCGTGTCAACATGGTACACGATGTGTTTTTCTTGATATTTTCCAGCCCATGTATTCAACAACATGGCTGGATCACACGGAAGAAGAGTACACGACGTGTACTTCAAAGTACATAGAGTGTAACCGTGAAAAGTAGTTCTTCCTGAACAGAAGAACACATGGCATGTGTTCATAAGGCCACATGTCGTGTTATCTGGGTTTCTGGGTAGTAGGCATACAAAGCTCTCCAAAACCACTGAAAAACACTGAAAACCAGCATCTATGTGTCAAATTCCGATCAGTGGGGGCCCATACTCCCTGCGAAACAAAGATTGACATCATAACAATGCATATAACAAGTAAACAGTATGATAATCCCATGATCCGCCAAATTCCGACTCTCAAGGGCCCATAACACCTCTAAGATCAAAGCTTCATGTCCATGCTAAATAAGTTGTAAGATAAACAAAACCCTACCAACATAGCAGGTATTTCTATCACAGCAACAATCACAACAGCATGAATAATCTATCACGACATCTATCATAACATCATGAAAATTCTAATGCACCCTAGATGGCATGGTAAAATGCATGACATGTGATTTTTCTAACCAGTGCCTATATGATGCATGATATGGCATACCCTCATCTCATTGGGTTACAACAAAATAGAACCACAATCATATAAACTGTAACAGCACAAAACAAGTGCATCACCCAACAGTGAAATATAATCAACTGTAACACTTGAAAAAAATAAAAAGTGCAATTACGAGGTAGTATAGCTTTTCCCTATACACGGGTTAATTACTCCTGGGAACAGTTAAGTACCAACTACTCATTCCTTCTTTTCCCTGTCTATTTTCACCAAACAGTAAGGAAATAGAAAATAAAGAACCTCCTCTGATACTACTTTGTAACGACCCGAATCCGGAGCCACTCAACTGGCACCTCATACCTGGTTCACCACATGACCTCAAGCGTGTTTCCCCAAATGCCAGAGGATGCCGACTAGCAGCGAGGGCCTTGGTGAGTCAGTGGGGAAACTATGCCCTTATTTGTTAAAGTATGCAACATAAGGAAAATAACATAAACAATAGCGGAAGTAGTAAACAGCACACGACAACTGAAACTGAACAGAAGAAGCAATGTATAATATAATAATGATGCATCATGACACATGAGTCTATGGAAAGTAGTAAACAAAACAACGTGCTGAAATACAACTGAATCCCAAGTAGCAAAAGTAAACAGTAACTCCAGCAGCATCGCCAGCCTAAGCTCGGTCTTATGCTCTCCAGCTCTAACCAGCAATCAAGCACCTGAGGTAGAAGGGCCGCAATCCCTATCCACACCTGAAACCATATAACCTGTTTGGCCTAAAAAGCAGGACCCAAACAGGGTGTGAGACTAATCCTAGTATGCAACCACCAAAAGATTTGTGCCCTACTGTTAGTGAGCAATATAGCAAAAGTAATGGAAATAAATGCAGAAGAGAAACAGGGGTACACTAAAGTAAACAATCCTACAATTCTCCATTCACATTTATTTATTAATTTAATTCAATCATTTAGTCATCAACCAATGAATCTATCAAATAGCTCTATAGCCAAAGGGCATAGCAAGTAACACAACAGGTATCTCAGCAGACTACCTAAACTACAAGCAGTACAAACCCAACCTTGTTCTTTGGCTTGGTGGACTCATCACAACCAACCAACAATATTTACTACACTGACCCTCTGGGTGGCTCACATGGGCAGACCCTTATGGTCAATCATTCGAACAAAGTCAAAGACACTCTGAGGAAGCACTCAACGTCAATTCCTCCTATGTTCTTGCAGCGATACTACAGACTCTCTGAGGAAGAACTTACAACTAATTTCCCCTTTAGTCTCGATTTGATAATTATTATACCCTTTGAGAGAGCACAAATTCAATCCCCCTTATGGTCTCATAATTGTAATAATTAAATAGGCCCTTTGATTAAGCACTCAATGTCAATCCCCCCTATGGTCTAACTACACCAGGTTCTCGTAACCCTGAGTAAAAGCAATCATACGTAAACGATTCGTAGCAGCCCTAACTATGTTCAGAAAACTACTTGGATAATATCTACAATGCATAAAATTCATATAAAGATTAGGTAATACATGCAATCAACTATATCAAGGCAAGAAAGCAATGCAACAAGGTCTGCCTCACAAGCAACCTAAGCCAAACGGTGATAAACAGCCAAACAAGGGAAACACCCATGGGGTGATCCTCAAACATGATAACAAGAAATTATCAATCATATAATAACCTCAAGTATACATGAAATCTAATGAAGATAACAAAACAGGATCAAAACCCTAACCCGAGATACCCGATACATGGGTACCCGACACTTTTGCGCCAAAAACTCAGAGACATTCAACGTAGGGCAACAAATCACCTACCTCGATCCTTGTAGATTGATATACTTGAACCTAGGCCTGTGAATCGTCCTAGAACAGAGTAGATCTGCAAAAACTTCTAAAAAATTCAACCTCAGATAACTCACATGAGAGGAAGAATCATGAAACAATGCCAAAGAAGAACCAAGAACTCACCACTACAATTCTATTGCAACCGATGGTGTTCGATTCATATATCCAGTGATGGATCGGTGTCTCGGAGAATATTTGGCTTCCTTGGACGCTCTGGGTGGAATTAGGCGGAGAAGAAGACGAAAACAGGGTTAAGTCGCGACCCTGGTCTGATTAATGAAATAAAAATAAAAGTACACGACATGTACTTCATGAGTACACGGCGTGTACTGTCCCTTTCTATACACCGCATTAAGCAGACTCCATATCACTGATACACACTATGTGTGTGGCCCGGACATGGCCAACACACGGCCTCGTGCGGGAGAAAATTAAACGGCGTGTATTCATAAAGTACACGATGTGTACTTAGAAAATTTCTAGATTTTCCTCTTTTCCTCAAAAATGACCAAAAAATGAAAAACATACCTAAAACGACAATCCGGGTTCTTAAATTTAATATATGATCGACATTCTTGGAAAAAAATACAACTTAAAGCTACAGGCACTAGACCTTGCATAAAAACATGAAAGTCATTTGATTTCAGACCCTCTAACATTAAATCACTCATTAACACAATATTCATAATATTAAATGAATACCCCTATGGAACTGTTATATCATTCAATATGTTAAAAAATGGATATCTCTCCTTACTATAAAGATTTTATTTAGTAGGAGGAAGAAAATTAATTTTCTCACCCTTCACTGGTGCCACCTCTTCCTTTATTCCCATGTCAATCATGCCAACAATGGCATAAATTCTATCCATCGTATTTTTGGGTTCATTTAGTAACATTCATATGACATTATTATATACATTTTTTCAACATGAAAAACATCATGAAAATGTTTGACATACAAATAATTCCTAAATGGTAATTTAAAAAAAATCTAATCTCATTTTCCAACCGGTTTTAATAAGTTTTTTCAAACAAATCTTAATAAAAGTAGGTTCCATATCTATTACATTCTCAAATAGTTGATCATATGAGATTGGGGATGGTTTTTTACTTTCTTAGGAATTCTAATCGAATGATTTCATCCCAAATCGGTACTTATGTTACTTGGGTATAAATCAATAATGTCCTATGGACATAGTCTTTGTTGAATTATTCAACCAAATTGACAATGAACTTTGTTCACAAATCAAACACCCTTGAGTTTCTTTAAGGCTATATCCTAGAAAATTTAATAATATGGGAAGTCATTATAATATTTTAAAAACATGTATCTCAATGAGAAATCATCATTTGTATAAGCATCATACAACGTAACACCTGAATCTCATATTAATTTAAAATATTTGATCAATGGAACCAAATAAACACCAATACAATTACCCAATTTTTATGGTCTATATATAAGAATACATGCCATGTTGTATCTTTTTCATACATATCCATGGTGGAATGTTATAATTTACAGACATTAGTGTCCATGTACTATGTGTGCTTCTTTGAGAACCAAAATAATTCACTTCATCTATATATAGCGCAAGACAAAGGTTTCTCAGCTCATTACCATATTCGGGATACTCATGATCAATTATCTTCCTTAGAAGAGATTATACTAGTTTATTATGTTTCCCATATTTATTTTTTATATATGTGTGCCACACCAATTTCCTTATAGTTCCCTCACATCCATATTGGTTCCTAAATCATTAAATTATTGCAAAGTGTCATAAAACATTCATAGGGCTTGATTCATTTTTCTAGTATCGAGAAACACCACACTCTGGGCATTCATAAAGTGATTTGTAGTCCTTTTGGAATAGTATACAATAATTTGTACATGAATTTATTCTTTCAAGGATCGTGCACATTGAATGTAACATTCTTTTGGCATCATATGTTCGACTAAGAAGCTCATTATATTTTGGGAGTATATCATTCAAGAGAGAATGTAGTTCAGTAAAACTATCATCACTCCATATATTGACAGCTTTTAAATTATACAACTTCAGTATAGCTAAAAATGAATTACATTTAGTAAAAGTTACATATTATGGTGCCCTTTCATAACACTTTAACTTTTCAAAATATTTTGAACAATCAGAAAGATCATCTTCAACATTCATTTTCATTTCCTCTATACGATCTTCATCGTCATTCACACCTGTAATCACATCCTTGATATAGTATTATTTATTTTCCATGATTGTAATCATATTAGATGATCCATAAAATGAAGTGTTGATCCAGTCACTATCTACATTCACTATTTCCCCATGATTAGTTCAACTTTTAAAACTACTAATTATTCTGGGACAGATCAGGTGTTTTTCCTTGAATAACAATAATTTAATCATGTAAAAGCCATTTGATATTTTTCATATTCATTATTTTTTTTCAAACATAATGAACTCCTTCACTACTTCATCATGCTCTTTTTTCATATGATCAACATCCATCCATTTTCATTTTATATCCATCCTAATTTATTTGTGAATATTAATATATAAGAAAATAAATAAATACACAAAAAGTGTCCATTTAAATAAGGGGAAACCAACATTTGAATGTTTTAAATAATTTCTACATGCCTAGATGGAAATGGGTAATTAATATTAAGAAAAAAATTACTCCAATGGTGGTATTTGTTATCTTATAAATTCATGCATAATGATCACCAATACCTAGTAAGGGATGACTACTGCTCAGTGAACATTATGAAACATAGATGTGTTTCCAGAAGATATGAGGGAAGAGTCTTAGGAAACAAAATCCAATAATAACTGTTTGAGAGTTGAAGATGATGAGGATAACAGATGTCCCCTCAAATCTAAATGTTCCCAGGCTGGGGAGTTGGGAAAGATTTGGATAACAATTCTTAGTTTGTTGTATAATGTTTAAAAAAGTAGTATCAGTGGTCTGATCCCTACAAGGGGCACCTTGATTGTTATGACTCTGAGAAGGCTCAGCTAGATGGTCTTACACCCACTCATGGTGATAAATCTATTTTAGTTTCAACAATCAATTAAATACTTCAATTACTCCATGAAGAAAAATAATATTATTTTGATGACTGGTTTTGAGTACTGCTTAGCTTCCTATAGGGCCATTGTTATATTAGTGGGATCAAGATGGATGTCTTATAGATCGGATGGAGTTAGTGACATGCCCTTTCCATGGTGTTATTATTAATCTATATTATGTTGAATGTATGATTTTTTGTATCTAGGAGCTCTCTGAATGTTAATATGATCATATAAATATAGATGATACCCTTTTTTCCTTATACATGTATGAATTTAAAAATATAGATACCTCTCATCTCATTGTACTTATAAATATAGATACCACTCAAATTTTTGACACATTGTAAGGAGTGTTAGAGAAGGTAAAGTAAATTTGAGAGTGAGTTGATCAAAACTTTAATCAATAAAAGAGGTTAATTTATAATGAGTAATTGTAAAAGAAAAGTGTATAATTTATTAATATCCCCTTCTATGTGATAATTGTATGGAATTAATAATGGGAAAAATTAATGATTATTTTGATAAGCATGTTATTCACCATGAATTTAGTGTACCATATTCGACATAATACAAAAAAATTTGAATTGAAGAATAAGATTTTAGTTGATATTTATAGAACATTGGTGATAGAGACCACTACATTATAAAAAAACTAAAGAATCTATTCATTATAATTTTGAATCGCAAAACTCCATTTAAATTAAATTGTGAAATTTAAAAAAAAACCATTACTAAGATCATCATTGAAATCTATAATATCATCCTCTTTCCAAAACATCATATAAATAAAATTAATTAACATTAAAACCAATCATTTTACCTTAGTATCACATTTAAATTATAAAAAAACCAATGAATCTTTTCCTAAAAATCATTGGGAAGCTTTTTTTGAGTTCTTTAAATAGATTTTCCACCGTAAAAATTATGTTACCCATTATTTAAAATCACTTTTTAACAAAATATTTTCCCAATAAAAAAAGTTTTTGGAAAATCAATCACCGAATTCTTTTGCAAACTTCCACAGAAAACTCACTCACTATTTTTAGAACCAATCCCTTTCCATTTTGAACCAAGATTTCAGAATTTTAAAATCATTGATCACCTATATAACATGATAATTTTGTAATAAATATAATTTGAAATAATGAAAATTTGGAAAAAAATCCAAGGATAATTAGTGACTGAAATCGATCAGGCCACATGGTTGGAAGGTCATGTTCCAATCACATTATTGTCATAGGGAGCCACTCGAAATTGTTTATTGGAGCTCCACAAGGTTTACCAAAATCAACTTTCTCACAATGTTTCATTGGTTAAACACCCACTTCACCCCCAAACATAAACAGATTTATAAAAAACACTAACAATCTTGAGGAGTTAATTTCACGAAGTTCATTGAGATGTAAAAAAAAGATTTCTGTGTTATTGAATTATTATTTTTATTTATGTTTGTCTTTGTGTTATTTCATGCATATTTTATTTCAATCATTTTCATTGATCTTGTTTCATGACCATTGCATACCTGAATTATTAAATTATATTAAAGCACTAAAATAACTTCCTTGAATCAATAATGACCATTGATCAATTTAAGGTAATTATTTTTAAATACAATATTAAGAAAACTAATACGCCGCCCATTGAATGTATTTGGTCAAATGAATGTGGAATTATTGAGTTATAGATACAGAATATGAAGAACAATGATACTTTTAGTCCAAAATATAATAACAAAATCAATAACGACTTCACTTTAATATGTTGGTATGAAAAATATGGAGACTAAAAAACATGGAACATCATTGAATCTAATTTTTTTTTTAAAAAAATATCTCTCAATCGATCATTTAAGTCCCAATGATTTGATTTAAAAAATCGCTAAAGGGTCGACACTCCAACTTACAATATAATACATTCACAATATAGTAGTTTGCTTGATTCTTTTATAAATTTCATAATTTGACTACCCTTTTGGAATTAATGGCACCCTTCAAGGGATATAAGATTTCCGACACCATTTCCAAAGTTGGTTACATAGAATTCCTAGAATAATTATAAAATTTTCACATTATATTGTATTTTATTCATGTTAGTTTATTATGCCTTTTTTTGTGGTCCATGTTAACACAAGTAATCTACAAATGGAAAGTATTGAAAAAATTATTGAGTTTTATCCCGAGCTATAAATGATCGTCAGGAAATACACAATCAAAGAAAAAATGGCTTGGCATGAACAACATTCTTGTATAAACCAAGTGATTGAGGTTGCTCGTGTGGTGAGTGGAATCAACCCAACGATGAGGACGAGGTCAGTGGATGGAAATGACTATGATTGGTGGTGCGATGTGGTGCAGGGGTCTAATACATTGCTACATGGCCCACAAAACACATGATGGAACTCAATTAGCACAATGTGTAGTCGTAGAATAGATATGAAGAAGCAAACAATTGTGTACAATGGAAGAGAAACAAATAAGAGTTGAGTAGTGGATCTTCAGGCACTAGCAAAATAAATCATCAAGTACCATAGATTTGGAGATGATTGATTTGTTGAGAAAGGTAATGAAGATCGGTTGCGGCGATAGCAGTAGAGTTTCATGAGAGATTGAACGACGTGAGAGAGGAGTCTCTGTTAGAGTTCTTTTTATAAGATTGGGCAAGGCTTTTATTACCAATTTCAAAAAACCGCTGATAAAACTACTCTTTAAATATCATCACTTTTTTAGCAATGATAAGACGATTCATTATCACCACTAAATTTTCTATCGCTGATAATTATACTTTTTACAAGTGTTTTTTTATCACTGATAAAGATCTAATTTTAACAACATAATAAATATAATTATAAACCTGAAATCTATATAATTAATATAATTATGAAATTTAAATCCATAACATTATAAATAAAGATAACAAAATATCACTTTAAATATATTTATTTAAAAATATTTGAATATAATTAAAAAATTATTTACTATTTAAATATATATATATTATAATTTTATAATTATTTAAATATAATATAATATATTTATCATTATAGTTATAAATAAAAATATTCAATATATATATATATATATTAAAAATACTAATATATATTTATATAAATATACATATAATAAATATATATTTTATTTAAATATAACCAATAATGTTCATGACTCGAGGGAGTTCGATCATAAAAATTTATTTATGTAAATATAAATGCAACCGCGCGGGTAAATGCGGTACAGAGATCACCGCCAGACAAGAACAACGGTAAAAATAATCCAAAGACCCGCACACTATCGACATAAGACCCCCCTCTCACATAGGCCAGGAAAAATCCGGCCCACCGCCCCTCATTAATCACCGGTAATCACGCCTCTCGCTGCACTGCACCAGCCTGTAGCCCGTCATTGCCGACACCCAAAATCAACCCTGTTTCCAATCACGCTAGTGCATCACCCTAGGTCGTCCCGCATTCCGAAGTCAACACCTAATCTGCATCCTTCTCCAACGCGCCGAGGGTCACCGCATGGAATCACCGCTCAACGCCGGCCGCGCCAACCTGTTCCCAACCTGCTGTTCCCGGATTCACCAACGGACTGTGACACCACACAGGAGTCACCCACCAGTCGGAACAGCCTCCGTCCCCGTCGGGATTTGCCGTTCGGGATGTGCAGAAAAGAACTTCCTCCGCAAGCCCTGCAGTCCTTGGAATCGGCGGTGATGCCGATCGAACCCCTTCGAGCCCTTTGAAGGGATCTGATGCGGAGCAGAGATCTAGAGCGGATTTTCCCCTTTCTGCTGCCATTCGGGATTTGCAGGTCAATCGCCCATTGGAAGCTACTGTGTTGGAGAATCCGGAGCATCCTGATGTGAAGCGGTCAGGGTCGGCTCCATGTGAGCAGTTCTTTCCTGGCGTACGCGGTGCTTCTGCTGCTGCCTCAACCAGGTGTCAAAGAATGGAAGTGTGGTTTTCATTGAAGCAGATCTGATATTATTTGAGTCATGGATCGAGGCCTGTTGTTTCTCAATCAATGACAGGCTAACCTCAATCTCGAAGAACGATGGATGGAAACTTGAAGATATGAGGAACAGCTTATAAAGGTATGGGGGTTTGATGGATAGCACATGGTGTCGATTGGAATCAGTTTTTTCTCAATACATTGACTTCCTAATGTTAAAATAACTCACGTCATACGTGATTTATTTTATTATTATTATAATCGGATATTAAGGGATAAAAAAATGTCAATTGGTGGACTTTGATACCTTTTAAGTAACCACTCATATAACTGCTTTATCCCTATTTAAAGGTCTTGTCCTTCCAATTAATTCTCAATCTAATTCCAGTACGTTCCATCAATTTTCGCTGTGGAAGAGAAAAGTGGCAGATGATAGAAATCCTTTTAAGTGAGAGAAAATCAAGGAGATTCAACTAAAAGATCTTATGGATCAAATTATGTTTTATCTTATTTTAAATTTTGTTTATCTATGTGATAAATACAGATTTTAAAGATCCTAAAATAAATGAAATTTATTTTACATGTGGCATCATAGGAGGGTTAAGAAATCTGTGTTTTTTTTCATGTATAAATTTATTATGTGTTGCGTTAAAATAAGAATTAAAAATCTAGATTACATTCTGCAAGTAACGTGTTGCGTTAAATCTGAATTCTTTTCTTCTTATTTTAAATGGTCGTTAATATTAAATGAGAATACGTTGCCTCTCTCTTCAATCATGGGGTGTTTTGTAGTGTTGTTTCATTGTTTAATAATCGTTGTGCAATTATTATTATTATTTTTAAATTATGAAATCCGCTGTGTATTTGTTTTCTATTCCCAAATATTTAGTGCCTATTTTTTGGGAATCTCAATTTGCTGCATCTTCTCCTTGATTTTAGATTTTGAAATTTCGCTTTAGTTATTTATTATCTTTGATAATAAAATGAATTTTATATTTAAAATTGTTTTAGTGATTAAAAAAATGAATAAGGTTGCCCACCTTTAGGAAATGGTTTTAAAGGTGACATGTTAGCATTTATTTATTTATTTATCAGCTTTTTGTCATGGGTTTTTCAAACCTTAACAAAATTGTTATAAAAAAAATATATTGATTTATCATTATTTGAAATAATTATTGGAGTTTTAAATTTGACACCAAATCAAATTAAAGAAAGAGTAAACAAAATTTTGGATTTATGTTTATTAAAAATTTTATAACTATGTTATGATTATGATATTTTTTTATTTTGAAACAATATTGCATGAGATTTGTTAATCACCAAAGTGGTCAACTCATAAAGTTAAAATTGTTTCAAAAATTATGTTAAAATGATATATATTGATTGCTCATAAATTTGATACTATTATGATATCTTATGAGTAATTAAAATTCATTATTATAAGATATTTATTAATTGCCCAAAGGCAATTTGCATATTCTTATAATTTATGAATATAATTGTTGGTAATATATATTATGCATTATGAAATTTATTTATATATCCAAAGATAATAAATAAATCTAATTGATGCATATATTATTTCCAAATAAAGTTATTTTTATTAGTATCAATTATGTTTGTGTATTAGTGTTTTACCCAAAGGAGAACACTAATACACATTTATGTAAAATAATTTGTCTAAATCATTGTATTATTATTATTTCAAAGCATTAATTTTAAGCATGTATTTATTGCAGTTAGTTTTTCATCATCATTGCACTCACAAACATCATCTGTTTCGATCTTTACTGGATTAAATTTCTTTAATTGGAGTGAACAAATCCAATTTCACCTTGGTGTATTGGATCTTGATTTAGCACTCCGAGTAGAGAAACCTGCTACTACAACTGATGACAGCAGCGATGATGATAAAGTATATTATGCATCATGGGAAAGATCAAACAGATTAAGTTTGATGTTCATGCGAATGAGCATAATAAGTAACATCAAGTCAGGTCTCCCTAAAATTGAAAGTGCTAAATTTTTTATAAAATCTGTGGGAGACCGATCTCAAACTGCTGACAAATCTCTTGCTGGAACATTAATGAGTACATTGACCACCATGAAGTTTGATGGTTCTCGTACCATGCATGAGTATGTCATTGAAATGACAAATATTGCAGCAAGACTTAAGTCTTTAGGAATGGAAGTGGATGAAAGTTTCCTTGTACAATTTGTCCTAAACTCATTACCATCTGAGTATGGATCTTTCCAAATGAACTACAACACCATGAAAGATAAATGGAATGTGCATGAATTGCATAGTATGTTAGTTCAAGAGGAAACACATTTAAAGAGTCAAGGAATCCACACCATCCATTATGTGCATCATCAAGGAGGAAAAAAGCATGGAATACAAAAGCATGGAAAAGGAAAGGGACCATTGAAGGTTAATGAGTCTTTTAGCAAGAACCAGAAGAACACAAATAAAGATAAATGCCATTTCCGTGGGAAAGTTGGACATTTCCAAAAGGATTGTCTGAAACGAAAGGCTTGGTTTGAAAAGAAAGGTAAGCAAAATGCTTATACATGTTATGAATCAAACTTAGCTGAAGTTCCACATAATACATGGTGGATTGATTCCGGTTGTACGACTCATGTTTTGAATACAATGCAGGGATTCCTTTCAACCCAAATCACAAGCCCAACTGAAAAGTTTATCTTCATGGGGAACAGAGTGAAGGTTCCAGTTGAAGCTATCGAGACTTATCGTTTAATCCTTGATAGTGGATATAGTTTGGAATTATGTGAAACCTTTTATGTACCTAGTATATCTAGAAATTTGGTTTCTTTGTCAAAACTTGATGGTGTTGGATACTTTTTTAATTTTGGGAATGAATATTTTAGTTTGTTTAAGCATACACGCATGATTGGATCTGGTTTATTGTATGACGATTTATATAAACTAAATCTTGATAATATGTATGCTGAAACACTTATGACCTTGCATCATGATTCTAGTACTAAACGTGGTTTAGTAAATGAAAAGTCTTCTTATTTATGGCATAAACGTTTAGGTCATATTTCCAAAGAAAGATTGGAGAGATTGATTAAGTTTGAAATCCTTCCAAAATTGGATTTTACCGACCTAACAATTTGTGTGGATTGTATTAAAGGAAAACAAACAAAACACACAAAGAAAGGTGCCACAAGAAGTACTCAACTCCTTGAGATCATACATACCGATATATTTGGACCTTTTGATGTTAATTCATTCGGTAAAGAAAAATTCTTTATCACCTTTATTAATGATTTTTCACGTTATGGATATGTCTATTTATTGCATGAGAAATCTCAAGCAATAAATGCCATGGAAATTTATGTAAATGAAGTTGAGAGGCAATTAGACAAAAAGGTGAAGGTTATAAGGTCTGATAGAGGTGGTGAATATTATGGAAAATTTGATGAAAGTGGACAAAACCATGGTCCATTTGCAAAGTTTCTAGAAAGTCATGGCATATGTGCACAATACACTATGCCTGGTACACCACAACAAAATGGTGTAGCAGAAAGGCGTAATAGAATATTAATGGATATGGTTAGGAGTATATTAAGTAATTCTTCTTTACCCTTATTTTTGTGGATGTATGCTTTAAAAACTGTCGTGTATTTACTGAATAGGGTTCCTAGTAAAGCTGTTCCAAAGACTCCTTTTGAACATTGGACTGGTAGGAATCCTTGTTTAAGACACCTGCATGTATGGGGTTGTCAGGAAGAAATAAAAGCATATAATCCACAACAAAGAAAACTAGATGCAAGAACAATCAGTGGACATTTCATTGGTTATCCAGAGAAATCAAAGAGGTATAGATTTTATTGTCCTAACCATAGTATGAGAATTGTTGAAACTGGAAATGCTAGATTTATCGAGAATGGTGAATACAGTGGGAGTGAAGTTCCACAAAATGTGGAAATTAAAGAAGTTAGAATTCAAGTTCCATTTTCTTGTATTCCCACTTCACATGTTGTTGTTCCTCAAATTATTGCGTCACAAAACAATCATGTAGAACCACAACAGAATGTTTCCCAAATTCACAATGAAGAAATGGTTGAAGAACCACAAGAAATAGTGTTAAGAAGATCCTAAAGGGAAAGAAGGTCAGCTATTTCTGATGATTATGTGGTATATCTGCATGAAATAGAAAATGATATTGGCATTAATAATGACCCGGTTTCATATTCTCAAGCCATCAAGTGTGGTAATTCTGATAATTGGTTAGATGCCATGAAATGTGAGTTGAATTCCATGGAACAAAATAAAGTGCGGGACCTTACGGAATTGCCTGAAGGATGCAAGAGAGTTGGATGTAAATGGGTCTTCAAAACCAAATATGACTCTCTTGGTAACCTTGAACGTTACAGGGAAAGACTTGTTGCTAAAGTATTCACTCAAAAGGATGGTGTATATTATAAGGAAAACTTCTCACCGGTTTCTAAGAAAGATTCTTTCAGAATTATTATGGCATTGGTAGCTCAGTATGATTTAGAGTTACATCAAATGGATGTTAAAATATCCTTTCTAAATGGAAACTTAGAGGAAGATGTATATATGGATCAACCAATGGGTTTTTTCCATTGAAGGAAAGGAACACATGGTATGTAAATTAAAGAAGTCAATATATGGACTTAAACAAGCATCCCGACAATGGTATATTAGGTTTAATGATACCATTGTATCTTTTGGATTTAAGGAAAACATCGTTGATCGGTGTATATATCATAAGATCAGTGGGAGTAAATTTATATTATTGATTCTATATGTTGATGACATATTGCTTGCTGCAAATGATCTTAGTCTATTATATGAGACCAAGAAATTCCTCTCTAATAATTTTGTAATGACAGACATGGGAGAAGCCAAGTATGTGATTGTAATAGAAATATTTCGTAATAGAACTCAAGGTATATTGAGCTTATCTCAAAAGTCATACATCATTAAGATTTTAGAGAGGTTTAGGATGGAAAAATGTTCAACATCACCGGTTCCAATTCAGAAAGGAGATAAATTTAATCTCAATCAATGTCCTAAAAATGATTTGGAATGAAAACAGATGGAAGAAACTCTTTACGCATATGTTGTTGGAAGCTTGATGTATGCTCAAGCATGTACAAGGCCATATATTAGCTTTGCAGTTGGTATGTTGGGAAGATACCAAAGTAATCCTAGACTCGATCATTGGAGAGCTGCAAAGAATGTTCTGCGATATTTGCAAGGAACAAAGGATCACATGCTTACTTATAAAAGATTCAATGATCTTGAGGTGATTGGATACTCTGATTCAGACTTTGCTGGTTGTGTTGATACAAGAAAGTCCACTTTCGGTTATGTGTATCTTCTAGCCAAAGGATCAATATCATGGAAAAGTGAAAAGCAATCGGTTATAGCTGCTTCGACCATGGAAGCTAAATTTGTAGCATGCTTTGAAGCTACAATTCAGAGTACGTGGTTGCGGAACTTTATTTCAGGACTTGGAATTGTCGACAGTATCGCCAAGCCCTTGAAAATTTATTGTGACAATACCACAACAGTATTATTTTCCAAGAATGACCGATATTCCAAAGGTTCTAAACACATGGAATTAAAGTACTTTTCCATTAAGGAGGAAGTTCAAAAATGTAAGGTGTCAATTGAACATATTAGCACAAATCTTATGATTGACGACCCTTTGACGAAAGGGTTGCCACCCATGACATTTATTGGACATGTTGAATGTATGGGAATTATCATTGAGTAGGTTTCTTTATATTTATTGAATGCTATGATTATTACAGTTAACACTTGGACTTATAAATGTTTTGATCATGTTTCCTGTTTTTCAATAAGTATACATGATTGGATTGAATAATGATAGCAGACACATTCTTTAATAAAGTCATTATTGTTGGACCAATATATATATATATATATATATCCCATTTTAATTATGATATGGAAAATGCTCATAACGTAGTACATGGAAGGGATTATATTAATAGAGAATATACGACCACCATGACTAATGTGGACATTATCCTTTATTATGATGAATGTTGTATACATGATAGAATAGATATAAATGCGCATAAATGGCTGATTGAATATTAAGTATCATAAAGAAATATCACATGAGTTAAGTGGGGGAATTTTAGAATAACTCACATGATACATGATTTAATTTAATATTATTATAATGGGATATCAAGGGATAAAAAACTGGCAATTGATGGACTTTGACAGTTTTTAAGTAACCACCCATATAACTGCTTTATCCCTATTTAAAGGTCCTGCCCTTTCCAATTAAGTCTCAATCTAATTTCGGTACGTTCCATCAATTTTTGCTACGGAAGAGAAAAGAGGAAGATGATAGAAATCCTTTTAAGTGGGAGAAAATCAAGGAGATTCTACTAAAAGATCTCATGGATCAAGGTATGTTTTATCTTATTTTAAATTTTGTTTATCTATGTGATAAACACAAATTTTAAAGATCATAAAATAAATGAAATTTAATTTACACCTAAGAGTTATAATTACGTGTGCTGAGATGTGGTTTAGTAAATCATAATCCAACAGTCTTAAGGTTTCATGATTGGGACCCTTTGATCCATTTCAAGCCAATATGTCTGTCCTTCAATCTTGGATTCGTATTACTAGGTTGAACTAGTTTTTTTGGCATATATTTTTTCTTTGGGACGTTTCCTTTACTGTTGAAACTCCAATAAAATTTGATAAAGAGACATAGATAGCCAGATTTGGACATTTTTCCTGAATATTGGCTGATTTTGATCTGAACACTACTCTTGTTGAGACAATTTTTTGGTTGCTGGTGAGTTCAAATTTGAGATTCAATTGAATATGAAAATATACCAAATTTATGTTTCAACATTTCGTGCATTAGGCATACTAGAGGAAATTGTCGTAGGGGCATGAGATGCTCTTATTGCAAGAAAGTTGGGCATCATGTTGAAAATTTAAAATTCAAGCCATCTATCTTTCATAAAAAGAGATCTGATCAGAACTTGATGCCCTTTGCGGCGAAAAGGACTTAACAATGTTGAGTCAATAAGGTTTTCCTTATGAATTTTCCATTCATTCTTGTTTTGAAAATCACAAACACCTTATACTTAAGCAAATCTATATTTTACTTCTATAAGGAAAATTTCCTTCCCAAAGGAAATTTACTCCTACCATGTTTTCATTGTTCATATCAATATTTTTCTTAAGTATAAAAATCGGATTCATATCTAAAACCTTGGAATCGTTTAATACTTAGACATGAAGCATTCTGTTTTAGGATCCAAATTCCGGATACGAACTCTCATGAAGTTCCACTCTGAATTCTGGATACGAACTTACATAAAGTTCTAACTCTGAATTCTGGATACGAACTCTCATGAAGTTCAACTCCAAATTCTGGATACGAACTCTCATGAAGTTCAACTCTGAATTTTGGATACGAACTCTCATGAAGTTCAACTCCGAATTATGGACACTAACTCTTATGAAAATTTCTACTCCGAATTATGGATATGAACTCTCATATAGTTCGACTCTGAATTCTAGTTATGAACTTCTCTAAAGTTCTGACTCTGAGTTCTCTGAATTCAGACTCTGAACTCTGATGAGTTCTAACTCCGAATTCTCACTAACTTTGACTCCGAACTTTGTAAGCTCTGGTTCTGAATTCTGGTGAAACCAAACTCCGAATTTCTATGAAATTCAGACTATGAATTTCTATAGAATTCAGGTTCTGTATTCCTACAAAACAGAATCCGAATGTCTCTTTATTATAGAATCTGAAT
This sequence comes from Viscum album, assembly GCA_963277665.1. Lineage (NCBI taxonomy): Eukaryota > Viridiplantae > Streptophyta > Magnoliopsida > Santalales > Viscaceae > Viscum > Viscum album. The sequence continues at coordinate 409,154,904 of OY728161.1, read as the reverse complement.
TCTATTTTTAGTTAGACTACGGGCTTTCTTACTTTTCTTACATTCCGAACTTTTATTTACTTTCATTCCTAACTTCAGTTTTACTTATGCTTACACTTGTTCTAATATAAAACAATGTTGTGCCTTCAGTTATCAACTAACCATTGGTTGAGTGACACATGTATAGGTCCCTCCGAAATTCAAGGAAAAATATGACCGTTGGAGGAGGGAGCCGACCGTTGGAGCTTCACCTATAAATAGAAGCTCATTTGAAAGTGTTCGTAACTTGTGGAATTTTGGTAATCAGAACTTCCTGAAGTGATTTCTAGAGAGAGAGGCTCTTATCAACTCTCAAAGATTCGTGCAGAAAGTTTGAACAGTTTTTTCAAACTTTGCCCTGTGCAGACTTGCTTCGTGCGGCTCTGATTGTTGCTGATTACAATCGAGGGATTCTGGGGATAGGAAGACAGAGGTTCCAACACCTTGAAGTTGAAGGCTTCTTTGCTGAGGAAGATAGAGGTGCCGACTACCTGAAAGTTGAGGTCTTTCGGGGATAGAAAGATAGAATCCAATCTTCCTATCGAGGGCTTACCCTGGTGTGGGTAAGACAATCTTTCTTGAAAGTATAAATCAAGGGACCTCTTCTCCAGTGTTGTTGGATACCATTCTCTTTGGGTTAAAAGAGTTATTGTTTGTTACTTGTAGTTTTACTACTTTGTTTTTCCGATGCATCTTGTATTGTTAAGGAAAGTATAACTTTCTTATACTTCCTTACTTGTACTCTGATTTAGTTTGATTCTATATGCTTTAAGGTATAATCTTAGTTGGTGTAAACTTTTGTTAAGTTTCATTTCCGGAATCACTTTTCCAGAATCAAGTAACTCATTAGAACTGAGAGGTGTTGTGAATTTTGGTTATCCAAAATTTCCTAAGGGAATTTTTAAGATATACAATTCACACCCCTCTTGTATTTGTATCTCATTGTACTTATGCGACCCTACATTTGTTATTATAGAGTATATCATACTCAGTCACATACCATCCTAACAATTGATATCAGAGGCAGGTTCAATCTGAATTAATCTCACGATTAGATTCAGAAGATTTTTTCTGAATTGAACATTCAGATTCATATTTCCAGATTCATATTTTTTGGAATCTATTTTTCGGAATCATAGTTCGGATTCACATTTTTCTTAGAGATACAATTTTTCTTGCTTAGAATATTTTCTCTTGTTTACAAACTCGTACTACTAACAAGTTTATGTGCCAAAGTCTTTCTTAAGGATGAAATGTTTAAATGTTGGTTTTATCAACAACCTAAATCCTACTAGACCACCAATTTTTGATGGTAATTATTACGAATGTTGGAGAGATCGTATGAAGACTTTCATTATCAATACTGGGTTAGATAACTTTGTCATGATTACTGGAGGATATAAAATTCCTGACAAGGAAGTTAGTACATTCACTAATCAAGAAAAGCATGAATACCAACTCAACTATAAGGTATGAAATAATTTACTTTGTTCAATGACTAGGAACATATATAGCCAAATTTCTTCGTGTGAAACAGCTAACTATATATAGAAGAAACTTGAAGTTACACATTTTGGTACATCTAAAGTGATTGAGACTAGAAGAGTCATGCTCAGAGCTGAGTATCATGGTTTTAATTTTTCCTTATGGAGAACCAATTTGTAAGTTGCAACAGAGATTCATGACTATTGTGAATAGCTTACAATCTATGGGAGAGAAAGGATTAGATGATGAATCCCTTGTTGACAAGATCATAGATATTATGCCCAATGAGTGGGAATCAAAGAGAACTGTTATCGATGAAAATAGAAAGGTTACTCAAATTTCTCTTTATGAACTGTTCGGAACTCTTCTTCAACATGAGACTAGAATGAAGAGAGATGCTGAAAACATAAAGAAGAAGAATGAGAATGGTAGTGTAGATTTTACTACAACTTCAAATCACATGAATGTTAAGGCTCCTGAGAAAGTTACTAGATCTAGATCTAAGAAGGTTATTATCCAATTCGAATCTAGTGAAAGTGAAGTCTCAGAAAATGAGTTAGCTAATCTTGCTCGAAGGATGAACAAGATAGCTGGATAGAGAAATTTCGAATCCAAGTATAAGAAGAAGGAAAGTAAAGATAAGAAAGATTCAAAGGTCACATGCTATGAATTCAAGAGAGATGGACACATAAGACTGGATTGTCCTTTGCTCAAGAAGAAAGAAATAAAAGAGAGGCATTCTGAGAAAAATAGAAAGAAGTATTACAAGTCCAAAGCTAAGAATGTGTTGAAAGCTAATGACACCTGGAGTGCCAGTGGTGGTGAATCTTCATATGAATCTTCAGATTATAAATCTTCTGGATAGAAGAATATTGGTCTTATAGCCAGACTACCAATTGAAAATTATTGCTTTATGGCTAAGGTACACAATGCTGAATCCTTGACCAACGTTTCTCTAAATGCTAATGATAGTAAATATTATAACTCTTCAGATGAAGAATCTTTATCTGATGAAGAAAATACTTTACCCACCTATGAATAAGTTTCTAGGTTTGCTGAACTTCTTGAGATTGAGAATTCAAAACTCATGAAAAAGCTTGATAAGGCAAACTCTAGGAATACAATTCTCACTAAGAAAATATCAGATCTTTCTAAAGATCTTGATAAGAAAAATGTTGATTTTGAATGTATTTCAAAAAATCTTGAGGAAGTAAGTTCTGAGAAGAATAAACTTTCTAAAGATCTAGAAAATGTAACTTCTAAGAAAAATGTTTTCGAACCTAACTCTAGCTCAAAATCAAATGTTTTTGAAAATAAGAACTTAGTTATCAAAATCAAATCCAAAATATTTTCCTTGAGAAAGTGTTTGTCAAACTTTACCCATGGTAAAGAAAATTTTGATAAAATTTATTCACAAATCCGACCTCGAATGAGTACTTCCGGTTTTGGTTACACTAATTCTAAACCAATTTTTAGTAACAACTACTTTGTTCCTCAAAGTGCCCCATTTTGTACTAAATGTCAATGTGGTGGTCACTTGGAAAAAAATTGTTCCTTAAACAAAACCCAATCTTTAGGATTTCATAAGGCTTATTTTTCTAAGAAGATGTGGGTACCCAAAATTTTACTTTCTGAGATTTTCGGATCCAAGCAAGTCTGGATTCCGAAAACCTAACTTTTTGTTATTTTCAGGAAAATATGGAAAGTACCAACAACAATACTTGGTACATGGATAGTGGATGTTTCCGGAATATGACTGGTAACAAAAACTATTTTGAAAAGATTATCAAGACGAAAGGAGGAAAAGTAAATTTCGAAGATAATGCTCAGAGAGAAATTATTGGTATAGGTAACATCATTCTTTTTGAAAAAACATTGATTTCAAATGTTTTGTTTGTTAAGGGTCTTTAGCACAATCTCATCAGCATAAGTCAATTATGTGATGAAGGCTAACTTGTGAATTTTAGGAATGATAAGTGCTTAGTACACAATTCCAAGGAAGAATTTATTCTTTCTTCCAATAGGCAAGAGAATGTTTACACACTAAACATAGAAGACCTTAAGAGCCAAGATCTACCTTTCCTTAGTGTAATGGAAGATCATTCTTGGTTATGGCATAGAAGGTTAGGACACTGTAACCATAGGAACTTATGCAAACATTCTAAGAAAGGTTTAGTTAAGGATCTACCGGAGCTTAGATTTGTTTCTTCAAAAGTTTGTGACCCTTGTCAATATGGAAAGCAACATAAATCAAGTTTTAAATCAGTCGGTGAAGTCTCAACTACTCACTACTAGAATGTTGGTTTTCCCCACACTTCCATACCAACAGTTTTATAAAACCATTGGTAAAGGATGGTTTAGGGGAGCTTTTACCAACGGTTCTAAAGAACCGTTGGTATAGGTGTGTTTATGGGAGCTTTTCCCAATGGTTCATTAGAACCGTTGGTATAGATGTGTTTAGGGGAGTTTTTACCAATGGTTCAATGAGAACCGTTGGTATAGGTGTGGTTTAGGGGAGATTTTACCAATGGTTCAAAGGAACCGTTGTTATAGATATGGCCTGAAAATATATACCAACGGGTTTTTAAAACTGTTGGTAAAACTTTCCCCCAAATTAATAGCGGCCCATCCTCTCCCCCATTCGCGATATAGAACCCTAAACAGGAGAAATTTGGAAATCTTGGAGCTCCGTCGACTTCCTCTTCCTCCATCCCATTCAAGCTGCTAATCTCTGGCCGAATCTTATCAGACCCATCATAAATTAGGTATTTTCTTAACTGGTACCTTATTTTTATTGAAATTTATCTAATATTTCAGTTTTTAGTTTTGATTTTGATGTGTATATGTTTTTGTTTCTCTTTTGATTTAACCTATATGTGATGAGCTTGTATCATCATTAAGATGTGCAATGATGTGGGTTAACTTTGGTTTCCCCACTTTCCAGAAGCCGTGGCGCCCAGGTGAACCCTAACCCGAGTTCTGTCATCCGATCAGCTGCAACTTCGCCATACAGGTTAGACTCTTTAAACCTCTTCCCAAATACAAGTCCTCTTCCTCAGATTTCCACATTTATTTCAATATCTAGAAAGATCACGTCATTTTTTCCTATTTTAGGGATTTTGGAAAATTTTATGATTCACACTATTTGATATTGAATAAATGACTAATACATGATTGGTAGATGTCTGTGACTAGGGTTGAATTTGGTTTCATATATCATTTGTAACTAAACATACGACATACTACCACTAATATGATGATTCCACCTAAGAATGGTGGAATTTTCCTAGGATCATGGGGCTTCCTCTTCTTTTGTTCTATAGAGTTTGTAGTGTTGGTTTTTAATGTATTTTATTTTCTTATGGATTTATAGTGATTATTTATTGGGTTCCTTTGGTCATGAATTTTGGGTGAGTTATTCTTAAGTTCATCTTAGAGATCATTGTATTCATGAAGTGTGCCTAATTTTTTTGTAGGTGTTGTCGACTCATTGAGTGACTATTTGGTTATGTTTTTATGATGCCAACATTCGATTTTTTTAATAATGAAACCTATTTATATTTTAATGATATAAATGAGTGGTTTTTAAATATATGTTTATAAAATAGGTAAAATGTTTTCTAAGTGGTTTATTTGGAACTGTACAAAGACAGATCCCATTTTTATTGTATTCTAAAATCTCATTAAACATATTTATACTTAGCGAATCCTTTATAAGTTTGGATCCATGTTTGAGCATTACCACTAATATCCCATAGATTAATACCATTATTAGATTTTGTACATCTCATTAGATTTTTTAATGAGTTCACTTCTTCCTTCATTAATGTCTTCTAAGGATGTCTTAATAATCTAATAGCCACTTGAATGTTTTTCCTGGCTTAAATAATGTAATGTATTCCCGGAATAGTCAATTAATTTTTACATTCTAGTAAACCATGTTGATAACCTTCATGATTATATGATCTCATAGGTGGGTGTGGTGAATATGGATATAATTTTAAACATATGTATTGAATTTTGTTTTTATCTTCCAGGGTTGAAAATTCTGCAGTTGGGTTTTTTTAAAGCGATATATAGCAACGTTTTAAACCCACGCCATATATGCCTAATGGTTGTTTAGTAGTGGATTAAACCACCACTATTTAAGGTCAGTATTTTTTTACCATTTTTTGTTTTAGCAGTTGTTTTCCATGACCAAAAATGGTGAGGATATAATGGCGGTTCAATCCACTATTATATCCTTTCTATTTTTTGGCAGGTGAAACCGTCACTAAAACCAAAAACGCCACTAAAAAAAATTCTGTGACGATTCCCTGAAGATGCCGCTAAATTTATAGAACTAACACCCACCCCCTAGAAATCCCCCTACCCCCTGAACACCTCGACCCCCCTGGACAGTCCCGCCACCCCTGTGGACAGCCCGCCCACCCCCTTGGACAGCCCGTGCCCCCCTGGACAGCCCCCACCCTTGTTGACAGCCCGCCCACCCCACCGCCGGACACCCACCCACCACCCCCCGGACACCCCCATCCCCCTGGATGCCCCCACCCCTAGAAAGCCCCCCCACCCCCTTAACACCCCGACCCCACTGGACAGCACCGCCACCCCCGTGGACAGCCCGACCACCCCCCGTGGACAGCCCACCCACCCCCTGGATAGCTCACCCACCCCCTGGACACTCCAGACCCCCTGGACAGCCCCGCCACCCCCATGGGTAGCCCACCCACCCCCTGGACACCCCGTACCCCCCGGACAGCCCCACCCACACCCTGGACACCCCACTCACCTCCTTGGACAGCCCGCCCACCCCCCTGGACTCCCCTACCCCCATGGACATCCTGGCCACCCCCGCGGACAGCCCACCCACCTGGACACCCCGATCCCCCTAGACAGCCTCCCAACCCCTGGACACCTCCGACCCCCGGACGACCCCACCACCCCCATAGACACCCCGCACCCCCTTGGACACCCCGCACACCCCTTGGACAGTCCCTTCACTCCCCTGATCCTCATCCTACTTCTCATCCTGATCTCCCTGAAGAAGTTAAAGTATAAAACTCATGTACTCCCAACAAGACCCTTAAGGATTATGTATTCAATGATCCACTTCCGATATCTTACTGGGAAATCCTTCAATATAGGCATTAGAAATTCTGTATCTTATTTTCTTATATACACTGTATTTTGTTGTATTTCTTAATATGATTCTCATATAGAGTAATGTGTCAGTTATGCTTTTATATAAAGTAAACAATTGTCATTTACCTAAATATTTTTTTGATTAAACTTCAATATTATTGAATTGCTTTGAAATAAATTATTGCAATTTTTTTTACAGAATGGATAGAAGTTGGATGTACGAAACTGATCGGATTTCAACCAATTTTCAAAATAATTTGAACAGATTTCTAGATTTTGCATTTGACAAGGCTTCAGATAGTGGTCGCATACACTGCCCATGTTTTAATTGTGTTCGAAGACCTTGGTTGAGTCGTGAAGCAGTTAGCTATCATATAACCAAATATGGTTTCCAAACAAACTATTATGTGTGGTATCACAATGGAGAGAAAATGGAATCTCAAAATATTGATGATCCAAATGATAGGACTGAATTGGAGAGTTTGATATATGATCGGTTTCCATTTATTCAGTATCATGGGAAGGAAAGGATGTCCAACCAACAAGATTTCGATACAAGAACACATGATGCGTCCAATGAAAATGATGATGTTGATAGGGTGAAAAAATTGAATGATGCTGCGACAACTCCAGTATATCGACAATGTGGTAAAATGAAAAAGTTGGAATTTTTAATCCGATTGTTTCATGGGAAAACTATGTATGGGATTTCAAATACTACAATTGATTAAATTCTTACCTTCTTGAAGGACTTACTTCCAGATGATGCAGATATTCCCTCAAACCACTATATGACATGGAAGTTAGTTGATGAACTTGGATTATCAAAAAAAAAACTCATGCTTTCCCGAATGATTGCAGCTTATTTTGGGAGGAAACTGCTGAAAGAAATGATTGTATCAAATGTGGAACCTTCCGATGGAAGCCAAAAGATGATGGAACACCATCTCGTGTGCCACAAAAAGTAATGTGGCACTTTCCATTGATCCCCATATTAAAGAACCTTTTCATGTCTGATGAAATATCCGTAAAAATGCGATGGCATGACACCGAGAGAAAAAATAATAATGAAGAGTTGGTTCACTCTGCAGATGGATTTGTATGGCAGAGATTTGATGCTCGATATCCTGAATTTGCAGCCGACGTGCATAATGTGAGACTGGGTCTTTCATGTGACGATTTTAATCCATTTGGGTAGATGCTTACTTCGGACATCACATGGCCAGTTTTCATACACATTTATAACCTTCCCCCTTGGTTGTGTATGAAAAAGCCTTACACTTTCTTGAGTATACTGATATCTGGCCCTTCTGATCCCGACAATGATATAGGTGTATACATGCAACCTTTAATAAAAGGGTTGAAACTTCTTTGGGATGTGGGTGTGCCGACATACGATGCAAGTTCGAAAGACATATTTCAGATGCATGATGCGCTTATGTGGACGATCAATGATTTTCCTGCTTATGCACTGATTTCTGGATGGAGCACAAAAGGAAAATTGTCATGTCCTGTTTGTATGAAGAATACTCAATCGAGAAGACTGAAATATCATCGTAGTTTTAGATTTATGGGACATCGAAGATTCTTTCCAATGAAACATCCATATAGAAACAATCGTCGAAGATTTGACAATACCATGGAGAATGACGATCCACCTCAGTGTATGTCTAGAACTGATGTGCTTAATGAATTGAAAGATTTCAGTTATTCATTTGGGAAGGGTGTAATGAAATCTAGAAAGAGGAAAATTTTTTCCAATGATACCTGTTACAATTGGAATAACAAGAGTATATTCTTTATGTTGTCGTATTGGTCAACCAACTTCTTACATCATTTCTTAGACGTAATGCACATTGAAAATAATATATGTGAAATGTTGCTTTTGATTATTCTAAATGTCAAGGGGAAGACAAAATATGATTTACGATCTCGGCGTGACTTGGTAGATTGGGGGATCAGACCAGAATTGCATCCTGTTTGTATCAGTGAAAATAAATGGAAAGTTCCATGTGCTTCTTATGTGATGAAACCTGCTGAAAAAAGTCAATTTCTGGAAGTGCTAGAGACTATTAAAGTTCTTGATGGCTATTCAAGCAATATATCAAAATGGGTCAATAGAAAATAGTTGAAGCTGAAATCTTTGAAGACTCATGATTATCACGTCCTTTTGCATGAGTTTATTCCAATAACAATCCGTCATCTCTTGTCCAATAATGTTAGAGTCTCAATTATTCGATTGTGCTATTTGTTTAGAGATCTTTGTGCTAAGAGGTTGTCCAAATCCTTCTTGCAAAAACTGTTGGCAGAGACACCATTAATTTTGTGTGAGTTAGAGAAAATATTCCCTTCATCATTTTTTACATGCATGTTGCATCTGACTGTCCATCTTCCAACCAAAATACTTCTTGGAGGACCCATTGCTTTCCGTTGGATGTATCCAACTGAAAGAAACATGTGCACTTTGAAATCATATGTTCGGAACAAGAATTATCCCAAAGGTTCTATTGTGAACGGTTACTTGGCTCAAGAATGTATGGATTTCTGCCAATGTATTTGTCTGATCTTATTATGAGAATAAACAGACCAATGAGAAATGAAGAAGAACAGTATGGGAAAATTGAACCCAGTTTTCCATCACTTCCTCAGACAGGAGGAAGTTTGGGATCATATACATTGACGACATTAATCCTTAAAGAGAGAGAGATGGCACATCCCACGATGTTGTTCAATTGTGATTTGTTCGATGAGTATATCAGGTAAGTAAATTTTACATGTATCTCCTATCTTATCTCTTGTAATTTTAAATATTTGTTAAACTGTTATTATTATTATCTATAGGGAACATAAAGAATTGATATATAGAAAGCATCGTTCTTTATCTTTGAGAAAGAAAGAGACTTTGCATAGCAAAGAGTTTTCTGTTTGGTTGAAATTGAAGGTAAAAATATTTCTGTAATAACTAAATAAAAATAATATTTAATTAAGTTTACTATTTTTTTATATTTCAGGTATCGAGTTTTCCTGAAGACTCTATTTCTGAGGAAATAAGAGCTTTGGATTTTGGTCCTAATACCATGGTTCGTGCTTGTAAATCAGTTGTGATCAATGGATACAAATTTATTATCACTGAATGAGAAAGAAACATGAGAACACCGCGTAATGGTGTTATGCTAACTTCCACAACAGACTGTTATGCCAGCTCATCGGATACTAGACCTTATTCCGAAAATGTAGCTTATTATAGAGTCATGGAGAAAATAATAATTTTGGATTATTACTCGCATGATCGAGTTATGATGTTGAAATGTCAATGGTTTGATTCAATGACAAGGCAAGAAACCTTTATTGATGATTGTGGATTTCGAGTTATTGACATGACTTGTACTCTTGCCACTGATGAACCATATGTATTGGCATCAATGGTGAAACAAGTTTTTTATGTCAAAGATCATCATCATCCTAAATTCGGTGTAATTATTGAAGTAAATCCCAGACATGTTTTTGATGATGGTGATGATGAATTAGACACTATCCCTACTGCAATTGGAAGCAATCCGTTCATTACTTATGATGACGCCAATAGCTCAATTGTTAGAGTTGATTGTGAACCCGAAGTTGTGGTGGGAAATATATAGAATCATACAGTCGTGTTCTCACCTACATGTTTCACCTACATCATTCAGAGTGTGTATCCTAGTACTTACCTTCAAACCACCATAAATCTTCTGTTTCTTTATGTTTTTTTTACCAGAATGTTTTTTCTATATTTTGTTTTTTGGGTTACACATTAGTTATCTGTTTTTAATTACTCCCATATTTGTTTTCATTGTAGGAAATGACACCCATTGAAGAGAGGTGGCGGAAAAAGATGATAGAAAATAATTTTCGCATGATACAGATGGTCGTTTCTCCACTCATCTCTGTTGTGAGTATTTTATTTCAAATATAAATATTTCAATAACTTATAATATCATGTGTTTACTTTTGTGTTAAACTTTTTTTCAGGATCCACCCCCTAGACGAGAGATATCTGACGAGGAGCCTAATATTGTTCCCAGTAGTGAGGCTGGTGGTAGGAGGGGGGGGGGTGGTGTCAGTGTTGGACGATCATCTAGTAGTCCAGGTACTAAGGCCAGTGGTACGAGGGATCGTGGTGCGAGAGTTAGATGATCCACTACCACATACGTACCTTCTACGCCCCATTTTGATCCTGCCGTGTCTTCAGGGACACACAAGATATTTAGACCTCCTATGTTTACACTACCAGTTGGCCAGACGTCTATGCCATCATCTTTTTCTTCTGGTTCATTATCTCCGAGCTATTATATTCCACCTTCTTTGACTCCTACTCCGACATAGTATGTGGCTAAGGAGCGTACACTGAGGGACACTCCACCTCTACAGGATATTCCTTCAGGTTCTGCACATCCAGTAACGCCCATTGATCCGACTACCACAAGTATATTTATATAACTCTATCAAATTTTTATACCAAAATTTATTTTTATTACAACATGTATTGATATTTTTAATAACAGATTCATCTATAGATAGGAGGTGGAGGAGGGGGCGTACTCGCTAGCGTGTGGTATGGAACCACCAGACACAGTTGATGGTTAAATACAATGTTGATGGACAAATGATTGAGAAATCTAGGCAGCAATGTCGGGGTTTTTTTGGCGATGCTAGCCAAATACTCTGATATCATTTCGTTCAACCCTCTCTCTTGGAGACATCTGCCACACGAAGTCAAGGATAACACATGGGCACAAATATGGGTAAAAATCTATTGGATTTAATGTAGTATTTTTTTGTATTTATATGAACTAATCTATTGGGTTTCGGCTTCGGTTTAACTTCCTTGATGGCGAAGGTGCACGACCAGCGCGTTTAAAAGAGCTAGGAGAGCTTTGGGGAGCTTATAAGAATGAGCTGTATGTTGGCTGGTGTGATAGAGTGGGCACGGAGTTGGAGACATTACCTATTGTGGATGACTGCCCGATAGAGCAATATCACCAAATGATTACCCATTGGGCGACTGCCAAATTTAAGTTATTAATCTCATTTGAGATATTTAAATGACAAATTTCATATTTTGCATTAATATAATCTTATTTATTATTAAACATTATTTAGGAATCTTCTGAAAATAACAAAAAACCATTGATTCAAAGCAATACCTCCAAACTTTGGGGTGCAAAACTATGTCAAATCATGAGAGGAAGCTGGTATGATATAGTTTATTATAATTTTTCTTTAGGACTTTCCATTTTTATTGTTTCCTACTTAAATTATGTGATTTATTGAATATTGAATATATGATTATACTTGCACTTTATATTGTTTCAATGTCATTACAGAAGCACAAATTGAATATTGAAGGACGTATCCCTCGAGCAAAATTGTTTTGCTCGAGTAGAAGAAAAAAATATGGAACTGTGGTAAATGAACCAACCCAAGAAAAGATTGTAAGTTTTAATTTGTTTATTTCAATGTTTAATATCTATTTTGAAATTTAATAATCTATTAATATTTTTAACAGGATGCTTTAGAGGCTCTTGATTCCCAGGAGTCTGACAATTTTGGGCCACACGATCATTTATATCAGGTTTTGGGAGAGGAGCACTCTGGTCGAGTACGCTGCCGACCTGGTAAGAATATAGTCTCAAAGAGGTATTGGTCCTCTCCAGGTATCCATTCTAGTACCACCAAGTTGGAACAGGTCAAGGAGCATACAAGACAGTCTGATAAAAGGGTCACAGAGTTAGAAGTACAAGTTTAAACGAGGGACATAATTTATGAAACTGATGAAATATTTTTCTTCATCACTTCCACCAGAGTCCAGCGCGGCTTGTCAGACATTTATATCGTTGATGGGTGCATTATCCAATGCACCAGGTAGTAGCTCTAGTGGGGGTCGAGATGATGACGTTCCTGGTGATGACGAGGATGCTGAAGAGGACGAGGGCGAGGATGAGGATGAAGACGAGGGAGAGGATGGGGCCGAGGACGAGGATGAGGCCGATGATGAGCATGGGGACGATGACGAGGATGATGATGAGGACAGAGATGGCGGCGAGGATGAGGCCGATGATGACAGTGGTGATGGTGATGGTGATCAGGGTCAGATTGATCCATTACATTTTTGAATTCTGTATAACTCTTTATTTTTGAACCTGGTTTTCCACTTTGGTATGGATTTTTTTGAATTGAATATAACTCTTTATTTTTGACCAAATATGGAAGCCTAATGATGTTATAATGGTTTGGAGGTGAGTGATGCTATATGAGATTTTATGGGTTATTGTGAGGAGTTTCTTTCCCTTTAATTGATTGGTTCATAAAACATAAGTTGGTTTTGTATTCAGTTGTGGGTGTGTGTAACCCGAAATTCAAGGTAGGTGGTTCCATTTCTAGCCTATGATAATGAAACTACTTTTTTTGATTTTCAAATTGATTTATAAATTGATTAATGAAATTGGAATGATTTTTGTATGTGTTGAAAAAGTGTTTTGAAATAAAAATTGGTTTTCCTTGGCTTTTGATAAATGTATTATAAATGGTTTTGAATGGTTTTCAAGGCATTGAAATGGGTTTGTGAAAAAGAGAACATGGGTTACCTTGGGTAGTTAGGTGAAAGGTTTATCTTAAGGAAATCATCCATTTCATTGTGGTTATCAAGGAGGTTTGACTTTGGTTTTACCCCTATTTTCTAAGCCTATTATTCTTGGGGAATGATATTGACATTTTGGGGAGATTACTCTTGGGGTTTTCCTATGCTTCATAGGGACGTTGTTATCAGATCTGTTTTTGCAGTTGATTCTTATTGTATAATTAGTCTACTACCTAGAACTTTAGTATTCCTTGGTACTGTGATACCCATTTTACTATTTTTTATTACTTAGCTTTCTTAGTTAGACATGTATTTCATGTTTATGCATGTGGAAAATGATATGGAAAATGTGCTTTGAAGTAGAAGGCTTTTTGAGTGAAATTGATATGATATTATCTCTAATGAAATTACAATTCCATGGTTATTTTATTCACACCATGACCAATTTAAATGAGGTAATGAGATATATACTGGGAGTGGTAACCAAAAGCCAATAATAGAGGATAATAACATATAACACTCAATAATGAAGGCATGTTTTGTGGATATTTTTTAAAAAATAATAATTATTTTCATGAATCCTATAATTATAGGAAAGTAAGGTTTCCAAACTATGTTTGAAGGATGATTGAAAGGTGATAAATGAACTTAAACCATCTGAATTTTTTTATCCATTTAAAGAGGTCCATGACTATATTCAATATATGATCAATAATTTGTGACGTGTACGAGTCAACCCCGCCTCAATCCGAGGCGCGATGTGGGCAACACCACTGAAAGTGTCTCACTTTTCTTTGAAATGGACAACAGTTTAAGTAGAAACAACAACTGACATACAGAAAACGGACCAAACGCATTTGGATTCTTTTGATACTTTAGGAAAAGTATCCATGGGTCATTTGTGATGTGTAAAAGTCAACCTCGCCTCAATCTGAGGCACGGTGTGGCCGGTACCACTCAAAGTGTCTTTCTTTTGTTTGAAATGGACATGATTTTAAGTGAAAACAACAACTTGCATATAGAAAACTGAACAAACTCATTCAGATTATGTTTATACTTTAGGAAAACGATCCATGGGTCATATGTGATGTGTAAGAGTCAACCCCGCCTCAATTCGAGGGCCGGTGTGGCCGGTACCACTCAAAGTGTCTTTCTTTTGTTTAAAATGGATGCGCTTTTAAGTGAAAAAACGACATACATAAAACCAACCAAACACATTAGGATTGTGTTGATACTTTAGGAAAACGATCCATGAGTCATTTGTGACGTGTACGAGTCAACCTCACCTCAATACGAGGTGTGGTGTGGCTGGCACCACTCAAAGTGTCTCACTTTTCTTTGAAATGGACAACAGTTTAAGTAAAAACAACAATTGACATACAGAAAATGGACCAAACGCATTTGGATTCTTCTAATACTTTAAGAAAAGTATCCATGGGTCATTTTTGATGTTTAAAAGTCAACCCTTCCTCAATCTGAGTCATGGTGTGGCTGGTACCACTCAAAGTGTCTTTCTTTTGTTTGAAATGGACATGATTTTAAGTGAAAACCACAACTAGCATACGAAAAACCAAAAAAACGCATTCGGATTGTGTTGATACTTTAGGAAAACAATCCATGGGTCATATGTGATGTGTATGAGTCAACCTCACCTCAATCTGAGGGCCGGTGTGGCCGGTACCACTCAAAGTGTCTTTCTTTTGTTTAAAATGGATGCACTTTTAAGTAAAAAAACGACATATGAAAAACCGACCAAACACATTTGGATTGTGTTGATACTTTAGGAAAATGATCCATGGGTCATTTGTGACTTGTAAGAGTCAACCCTGCCTCAATCCGAGGCGCGGTGTGGCCGACACCACTCAAAGTTTCTCACTTTTCTTTGAAATGGACAACAATTTAAGTAAAAACAACAACTGACATACGGAAAATGGACCAAACGCATTCAGATTCTTTTTATACTTTAGGAAAAGTATACATGGGTCATTTTTTACATGTAAGAGTCAACCCCGCCTCAATCTGAAGCACGATGTGACCGGTACCACTCAAAGTGTCCATCTTTTGTTTGAAATGGACAGGATTTTAAGTGAAAACAACAACTGGCATACGGAAAACCGACCAAACACATTCGGATTCTGTTGAAACTTTAGGAAAACGATCCATGGGTCATATGTGACATTTAAGAGTCAACCCCGCCTCAATCTGAGGGATGGTGTGACCGGTACCACTCAAAGTTTCTTTCTTTTTGTTTAAAATGGACACACTTTTAAGTAAAAAAAATGACATATGGAAAACTCATCAAACACATTCAGATTGTGTTGATACTTTAGGAAAACTATCCATGAGTCATTTTTTGACGTGTAAAAGTCAACCCCACCTCAATCTGAGGCACGGTGTGGCCAACACCACTCAAAGTGTCACACTTTTCTTTGAAATGGA
The DNA here is from genome assembly GCA_963277665.1 of Viscum album. Lineage (NCBI taxonomy): Eukaryota > Viridiplantae > Streptophyta > Magnoliopsida > Santalales > Viscaceae > Viscum > Viscum album. Next base: position 409,139,204 of record OY728161.1, on the reverse strand, counting down.
AAACCGTTTAAGTAAAAACAACAACTGACATACGGAAAATGGACCAAATGCATTCGGATTATTATGATACTTTAGGAAAAGTATACATGGATCATTTTTGATGTTTATGAGTCAAAACCTCCTCAATATGAAGCACGGTGTGGCCGGTACCACTCAAAGTTTCCATCTTTTGTTTGAAATGGACATTATTTTAAGTGAAAACAACAACTGGCATACGGAAAACTGACCAAACGCATTCAGATTCTATTGAATCTTTAGGAAAATGATCCATGGGTCATATTTGACGTGTAAGAGTCAACCCCGCCTCAATCTGAGGGCCGATGTGGCCGGTACCATTCAAAGTGTCTTTCTTTTGTTTAAAATGGATGCGCTTTTAAGTAAAAAAAAACGACATACGGAAAACTGACCAAATGCATTCAGATTGTGTTGATACTTTAGGAAAACATTACATGGGTCATTTTGGACGTGTAAGAGTCAACCCTGCCGCAATCTGAGGTGCGGTGTGGCCGACACCACTCAAAGTGTCTCACTTTTCTTGGAAATGGACAACAGTTTAAGTTAAAACAACAACTGACATACGGAAAACGAACCAAACACATTCAGATTCTTTTTATACATTAAGACAAGTATCCATGGGTAATTTGTAACGTGTAAGAGTCAACTCTGCCTCAATATGAGGCATGATGTGGCCGGTACCACTCAAAGTGTCTTTCTTTTGTTTGAAATGGACAGGATTTTAAGTGAAAACAACAACTGGCATACGAAAACCCTACCAAACGCATTCGGATTATGTTGAAACTTTAGGAAAATGATTCATGGGTCATATGTGATGTGTCAAAGTAAACCCCTCCTCAATCCGAGGTCCGGTGTGTCTAGTACCACTTAAAGTGTCTTTCTTTTTTTTTTTAAAATGGATGCGCTTTTAAGTAAGAAAAATGACATATAGAAAACTGACCAAACGCATTCATATTGTGTTGATACTTTAGGAAAATGCTCCATGGGTCATTTTTGATGTGTATGAGTCAACCCCGCCTCAATCCAAGGCGTGGTGTGGCCGACACCACTCAAAGTGTCTCACTTTTCTTTGAAATGGACAACAGTTTAAGTAAAAACAACAACTAACATATGGAAAACGGACCAAACACATTCAGATTCCTTTGATACTTTAGGAAAATTATACATAGGTCATTTTTGACGTGTAAGAGTCAACCCTACCTCAATCTGAGGCATGGTGTGGCCGGTACCACTCAAAGTGTCTTTCTTTTGTTTGAAATGGACATGATTTTAAGTGAAAACAACAACCGGAATACGGAAAACCGACCAAATGCATTCGGATTCTATTGAAACTTTAGGAAAACGTTCTATGGGTCATATGTGATGTGTACGAGTCAACCCCACCTCAATACGAGGGACGGTGTGGCCGGTACCACTCAAATTGTCTTTCTTTTGTTTAAAATGGATGCGCTTTTAAGTAAAAAAACGACATACGGAAAACCGACCAAATTCATTAGGATTGTGTTGATACTTTAGGAAAATGATCCATGGGTCATTTGTGACGTGTACGAGTCAACCCTGCCTCAATCCAAGGCGTGGTGTGGCTGGCACCACTCAAAGTGTCTCACTTCTCTTTGAAATGGACAACAGTTTAAGTAAAAACAACAACTGACAAATGGAAAACAGACCAAACACTTTCAGATTATTTTGATACTTTAGGAAAAGTATCCATGGGTCATTTTTGACGTGTACGAGTCAATCCCGCCTCAATATGAGGCACGGTGTGGCCGGTACCACTCAAAGTGTATTTCTTTTATTTAAAATGGATACGCTTTTAAGTAAAAACAACCAGCATACGAAAAACCAACCAAACACATTCGGATTGTGTTGATACTTTAGGACAATGATCCATGGGTCATTTGTGATGTGTACGAGTCAACCCCACCTCAATCCAAGGCGCGGTGTGGCCGACACCACTCAAAGTGTCTCTCTTTTGTTTAAAATGGACATCATTTTAAGTGAAAACAACAACTGACATACGGAAAACTGACCAAATGAAATTGGATTCTATTTAACTTTAGGAAAATGATCCATGGGTCATTTTTGACATGTACGAGTCAACCTCGCCTCAAACTGAGGCACGGTGTGGCCGGAACCACTCAAAGTGTCTAACTTTTCTTTGAAATGGACAACGGTTTAAGTAAAAACAACAACTGACATACGGAAAACAGACCAAACACATTAGGATTCTATTGATACTTTAGGACAAGGATCTATGGGTCATTTGTGATGTGTAAGAGTTAACCCCGACTCAATACGAGGTATGGTGTGGCCAGTACCACTCAAAGTGTCTTTCTTTTGTTTAAAATAGATATACTTTTAAGTAAAAACAACCGGTATAAGGGAAACCAACCAAACACATTCGGATTGTGTTGATACTTTAGGAAAACGATCCATGTGTCATTTGTGACGTGTACGAGTCAAATCCCCCTCAATCTGAGGTGCAGTGTGGATGACACCACTCAAAGTATCTCTTTTGTTTCAAAAGGACATCATTTTAAGTGAATACAACTGAAATTTACACTCATCAACGATAGTCGCAAACTCTTTTTCATGAGTTGGGTAGTTTCACTCATGGGTTCATAAGTGATGAGACTCCTAAGAAAATACCTTTGCACCATATATTATAATCAATACAAGTTCAATGAAAAATTCATCACAAATCATTACATACCCAAATCTAGGATCAGAAAAAAAGGGATTTGAGCCAATTTCAAACTCTTATTCAACTCTAATAGGTATTTATCAGACTATTCTGCCTATTATAATTTGATGGGGAGGTGGGGGGGCTGTGCTGGTTGGGGGGTTGTGCAGGGGTGAGGTGAATTACTACCGGATGATTGTTGTCATATGAAGATTGAAATAGGGAATTGTAGTACATGACATGGTTGGAAGAGTTTGATGGTTTTATGTGTTTTTTGTGCCATTTTAGGTGTTTTTATACTATTTTATGTCTGTGTGGTTTTTGTGATATTTTTTATGTAGGTGTATAGTGGAGGGGCTACTGGAGGGATGCTGTGCATAAGTTCTAGAAAAACTCAATACCAACAGTTTAAAACTGTTGGTATAAGAGTTCTGGAATTCTGGAGAAAACACAATACCAACGGTTTAGAACCGTTGGTAAAGGAGTTCTGTAAAACACAATACCAACAGTTTTCAACCATTGGTATAATAATTCTCAAAAAATACAATACCAATGGTTCTAAACCGTTGGTATACATTGAGAGAAATTTTAAAAAACAATATATACCAACGGTTTCTGAAAACCATTGGTAAAAATGTTATACAAACATATACCAATCGTTCTCTTGCAACCGTTGGTATATCAATAAATACAGTGGTATATACCAACGGTTTAGATCAAACCATTGGTATAAGGATTTCCTCACGGCTTACTAGCCTACGGTTTGGAAAACCATTGGTATAGGCTATACCAACGGTTTTCCAGCCTATACCAACGGTTTAAAACCGTTGGTATAACCTTCTTTTCTAGTAGTGACTGATGCATTACAACTAGTGCATATGGATCTTTTTGGTCATACACAAACTGGAAGCATTGGGGGAAGATATTATGTATTTGTTTTGGTTGACGATTACACTGGATTTACGTGGGTCTATTTTCTAGGAAGGAAGTCTGAAGATTTTTCTTATTTCAAAAGTTTTAGAGACCAAGTAAAAAATGAGAAAAGCCTTCCATTGAAAACTATTCATAGCGATCATGGAGGAGAATTTCAAAATTTTGTTTTTGAAACTTTTTTCAGTAGAAAAGGTATTACTCACAACTTCTCAGCACCCAAAACACATCAACAAAATGGTTTTGTTGAAATAAGAAATAGAATTTTTCAAGAGATAACTGGAACCATGTTGAGTGAGTATTTTGTAGCTAAACATTTTTGGGCTGAAGCTGTCAGTACTGCTTGTTATACTATAAATCGAGTTTTGATTAGACCTTTTCTTAATAAAACTCTTTATGAGTTATGGAATGGTAGAAAACCTAGACATTCCTACTTTAAGGTTTTTGGATTCAAAGTATTCATTTTGAATACTAAAGATAACCTACACAAATTTGCACCAAAATCTGATAAAGGGATTTTCTTAGGCTACTCCACAACTTCTAAGACTTATAGAGTTTTCAACAAAAACACTTGCACTGTTGAAGAGATAGTACATGTCAAATTTGATGAAACTGATCCCTTTGTTTTTAAACAACCCCAACCTATATCTTCGGATGTATTTTAAAAAATTTATTATCAACCTATGATAGAAAATCCTTTTGATAAGGAAAATGTTCAAAGAGATACTTCTGAAACATTTACCCCAGAAGATTTCCTACCCTATGTTGATGAACAAGTTCTTCAAAACCCAAATCAGTCATTTCTTAAGAATCATCTTAGTGATAGCATCATTGGTGATGTGAATCAACCGGTAAGGACTAGAAGTTCCCTAAGGAATGAAGTAGAACATCTAGCATTTATTTCCCAATTGGAACCAAAAAGTACTGATGAAGCTTTAGGTGATGATGATTGGATAAAAGCCATGCAAGATGAACTAAATGAATTCAAAAGGAATAAAGTCTGAACCTTGGTTGAAAGACCTAAGGAAACATCTGTTATTGGAGTAAAATGGGTCTTCAGAAATAAGTGTGATGAAAATGGAATCATCGTAAGAAATAAAGCTAGACTAGTTGCTAAAGGCTAGAATCAACAAGAAGGAATAGACTATGAAAAAACCTATGCTCCAGTAGCTAGACTTGAATCTATTCGTATTTTCCTTGCATTTGCAGCATTCTTCAATTTAAAACCTTTTCAAATGGATGTGAAATGTGATTTCCTTAATGGTTATGTTCAAGATGAAGTTTTTTTTGAACAACCTCCTGGATTTGAAGACACAAAATATCCTGATCATGTTTTTAGACACACCAAAGCTTTGTATGGCCTTAAATAAGCCCCTCGAGCTTGGTATGATAGACTTACAGGATTTTTGATTCAAAATAACTATGTTAAGGGAAATGAAGATCCAACTCTTTTTATAAATAAAGATAAGAATTTTTTTTTGATTGTTCAAATTTATGTTGATGAAATTATATTTGTTTCAACTCAGCAATCTTTAATTGATTCCTTTGTGGATCTAATGAAATCTGAGTTTGAAATGAGTATGATGGGTGAGTTAACATTTTTCCTTGGTTTTCAAATTTCTAAAAAACCAGAAGGAATCTACATATCCCAACATAAGTATATTAAATATCTTCTTAAAAAGTATGGGTATGACAACACTAAGAGTATAAGTACTCCCATTGGTACCTCAAACACAATTGATCTTGATGAAGCTGGGAAACCAGTAGATCAAACATCTTATAGAGGTATGATAGGAAGTCTACTTTACTTGACAGCTAGTCGACCAGAATTGATGTTTTTAGTATGCTTATGTGCAAGATATCAATCCAATCCTAAGGAATCTCATTTAAAGGCAATGAAAAGAATTTTTCGCTACTTAAAGTGAACCATGGATTTAGGACTCTTTTATACTTCTGGAAATAATTTTGTTTTAAAAAGCTTTTCAGATGCTGACTTTGGTGGGTGTAGAATGGATAGAAAAAGTACATCCATAACTTGTCATTTCATAGGAGATTCATTAGTTTCTTGGTCATGCAAGAAGCAACACTCAGTAGCACTCTCCACTGCTGAAGCTAAATATGTAGCAGCTGGAAATTACTGTGCTCAAGTGTTGTGGATGCAACACACACTCACAGACTATGGCCTGAGTTTTACTAAGACTCAAATTTTGTGTGATAACACAAGTTCCATTTCCCTTAGTAAAAACCCTGCACATCACTCTCGTGCAAATCACATAGACATTATACATCACTTTCTTAGGGATCACACACAAAAAGGAGATATTTTTCTTCAGTTTATCGGAGCACAAGATGAACTTGCTGATATTTTCACAAAATATTTACCTTCTGATAGATTTGAATACATCAAACAGAAGTTAGGAATGATAACCATGAGGTAATCTTCTTTCAATAACTTCTTGTCGAACCATTCTCCTTACAGTAATAAACTCCTTTTCATAGGGGTAGTACATTTGTTTGTTAACCTTTAATTTTTTTTTGTAATGAGCCTTTAAAAATTTTCGTAATGAAATTTTCATATTGGAAATTTTCGTAATGAATTTGTCATATTTGAAAGTTTCATAATGAAGTTTTCGTACTGGAAATTTTACTACTGATGTTTTCAGAACTGGAACTTTTGTAATGAAAATTTTCCGTACTCGGAATTTTTGTAATGGAAATTTTCGTACTAATAATTTTCTTAATTGAGTTTTGGTACACAAAATTTTTGCAATAAAATTTTCATTGATCTTAAGATTTTCATAGTAAGTTTTTTGTAGTGAGTTTTTCGTAGTTAAATTTTCTTCCAGAAGAATATCAACTATCACGAATAATATTCCTAGCTAAATCTGAAAGGTATGACTTCCTTACTAAGTTTTCATAGTCATTTTTACTTGCTGGTATTTTCTTTTAATATTTCGGATTCGTTTCTTCTTAAATCCAAATGTTTTTCTTAAAACCTCAAAAGATCGGATTCAATATTTCCTTACGGGTATGTTTTCAACCGTCAGATCAGATGAAAATGTTTTTCAACCATTAGATTGGTTTTGGAAGTTCAAAGGTCACCACCATCGCCTATATAAAGGGGACCCGTAATCCTGTCCCACATCGATTTCCAAGCTCCCGCGTCTCGAAGCTCTGCCTCAATTCTTAAAGCACGTTCCGAATCTCTCAGAGTTCCTCAAATCTGAATGTCTATAGAAGACACTTCTCAAGAAATGTCTACCACGAAGCCAATCTCAAAATGGAAAGTATACAGGGAAAGATTGGTCCATCTGAACTTTTTCAAGTATGATTCTATCATTTCTAAGAATATTAAGTTGAATGGTTGGGAAGAGGTTTGAATATCTAAGACAGGTGTTCAAGATATGGTGTATCCGGAATTACTTGTAGAGTTCTACGAATCAGTTTGCTTCTTCGAGGAAGAGGGAAGAGAAAAATTTTCTTTCAAGTCTTATGGGAAGACCTACAAACTTACTAACACCAAGGCTACTAGCTTGGGGGGGTTGGCATACGATGGAGAAGCTGAATTTTGCTCTCACAAACTCCCGGATGTTCAAGGTAGTTTTTTTAAAGTAAAGGCCTTGCAATGTCTTGGACTTGCTGATGTCAAGACATCAAAAATTTCTCACCTATCTTCTAACAATCAGATCCTTCAGCTATGGGTACAAGGTTTCTTAGTACCAAGAAAAGGTGACAAATATACCCTCAAGAAAAGTGATATATATTTCTTAGACTTCCTGGTAAATATAAGGAAAATAAATTTGATGAGGCATGTACTTGTTACAATCAAGAACATGAAGAATGGAAATATTAGAGCCCAAATTATCGTGTTTCCTGCCTTACTTTCCAAGATTATAGTTCGGTGTCTTGAATCATTTAATATTGCATGTAAATACATGTCTCAGAATTGAAAACTTTTGATTGTTAGTGATGACACTATGAAAATAATGAATATGGATTATTCCAAAGAGACAAAAGAGTTTTATGATCTGCCAGAGGGAGAGGCAGAAGCCAATCCGGAAATTTTTAAAAAAGCTGAGCCATCGAAGAAGGTTGGCAAGAATAGGAAGATGAAGGAAGTGGAGGAGACAGACAAAACTCCTAAACCTAAGGAAGATCAATTCGCACCTCCCAAACCGAAAAAAACCTTATCCGGATGAGGTGGTTACAAAATGGAGGGAAGATAAGGAAAATAGGAAAGAAGGGGAACCTTAGTTCGGATTGGACCCTGCTGAAGCTAAGTCTTTAAGGGAGAAGACTGATGAATACCTTGAGAAGAAAGAAAAAGAGAAGAAGATGAAGAAAAAAATGTTTGAGACTGAAGTTGTACAATCTCTTTTGAAAGCCACGGAAGTAGCTTCCGAAAATATTCCGGTATCGAAAACATTCCTTATCGAGCCATTACCTGAGAATCTTGGGAAGAATTTCTTCACTCTGGAAAAATCCAAAGAGAAAGAAGTTGTTGAAGAAGTAGAAGAAGAAGTTGTTGAAGAAGTCGAAGAAGAAGAGGAAGTAGAAGAAGAATAAGAAGTAGAAGAAGAAAGTGGTGATTTAGATGATCTGATTAAACAAGTTGAAGAATATCATGATAAGGAAAATCCATTAGAAAATTTACCACTCCAAACTTCTGAGGCCGAATCCTCAAAGATTTTCACTCCAGAAAAGGAAAAAGTAAAAGATGGAAATAAAGATGAAGAAAAGGAAAAAGAGAAAGAGAATGAATTATCTGAGGAAGAAAGATATGAAAAGAACTTTGTTGAGGAAGGATCAGAGAAGGAGAAACCTGATGAAGACAAGATTGTTCAACTATATGAAAGTGAGGAAGAATCTCCTGATGAGGAATCCATTATAAAAGTTAATAAGGGTAAGCAATATCTTATGGAAAACCCAACAAAAGATATCATAAGGAATAAGGATTTTGGTGGCTCTTCTAAAAGAAAGCTGGTGGAAATAGAAGAAGAACTTTCACCTAGAAAGATATCAGATTCAGAGTCATCTTCATTGGGACACGATTTTGTTGTTGAGTCCCTGAAGAAGTTGGTGGACATAATTCCAATCTTTCCTACAATAGACTCTAGATGCCAGATGCTTTAGCACAACTTAAATCAGAAGTCAGAATCCGTATCCATGGTGATGGATAAGTGTGTGAAAATTGAGGCTGAATATAAAAATTTCCTTATCAATTGTGAGGTCCATAGAAAATCATGCAGCAAAACGACTCTTTGGTCAATGAAAATTGATGAAGACTTTGCAGAGCTTGATCAATTTCAGAATTATGTAAAAGAAGCTTTTGATACCGAGGATTCCAAGATGAAGAATCTTCAGAAGAAGCTGAACCTTGAGCAAAATACTTAGAATCAATAGGTGAAGGATCTGAATGGGAAGCTTAACTCAGTTGCTCAAAGCTGGAAAGGGGAAAGAGATCTCCGGATTGAGATCGAAGGGAAGCTTGCAAAGCAGGATGAAGTTCTTAAATCTCAGTCTGAGTCTCCGAAGGTTCAAGATGACAGGATTAAAACCTTAGAAAAGCAAGCTGAGGAGGACCACAAAGAGTTAAAGAAGCTGAAAATCCTTCTGAAGAATCTAATCCCAAAGGAAAAAGAAGAAAAATATACCAATCCGATTTTTCATTATAATGTATTTCCTTGTAAAAATCCTTTAAATCTTAATAAAAACTTGGGTTACTTGTGTTGTTTGTATGTCTTTACTAATGTTTTAGGTACTTTATTGTTTTTCCATTCCCTCAAATTCTTTTTGAAAATCACAAAGGGAGAGAAGGAAAAAGAACTACTCAAAAGGGGGAGAAGGAAAAATCTAAAAGGGAGAAGAACAATTTACAAGTTAATAAGAACTATCCTTAAGTAAGGGGGAGTTTCTCATTACGAAGTTTTTCATTCTCATGATAATGAAAATTCCATTCTGGAAATCCAGAATACAATCCTTAGAGTTCCAAAGCCTAAGGGGGAGTTAGTTGTATTCACCGTCATCTGTGAACAAAGGGAGATAAGTTTTAATTTCAAAGTCTAAAGAAAATTTTCCAAGTTCTTATATTCTTTTTCGAAAGGTTGTTTGTGCTTTACAAAAATAGGGAGATTGTTGAGTCAATAAGGTTTTCCTTATGACATTTCCATTCCTTCTTGTTTTGAAAATCACAAACATCTTATACTTAAGAAAATCTATATTTTACTTCTATAAGGAAAATTTCCTTCCCTAAGGAAATTTACTCCTACTATGTTTTCATTGTTCATATCAATATTTTTCTTAAGTTTAAAAATCAGATTCATATCTAAAACCCCGGAATCGTTTAATACTTAGACATGAACCATTCTGTTTTAGGATCCATATTCTGAATACGAACTCTCATGAAGTTCCACTCTGAAATCTGGATACGAACTTACATAAAGTTCTAAATCCAAATTCTGGATACGAACTCTCATGAAGTTCAAATCCGAATTCCGGATACGAACTCTCATGAAGTTCAACTCCAAATTCCGGATATGAAATCTCATGAATTTCAACTCCGAATTATGGATACGAACTCTTATGAAATGTTCAACTCCGAATTATGGATATGATCTTTCATATAGTTCGATTCCGAATTCTAGTTACGAAATTCTCTAAAGTTATGACTCCGAGTTCTCTGAATTCAGACTTCGAACTCTGATGAGTTCTGACTCTGAATTCTCATTAACTTTGAATCTGAACTTTGTAAGCTCTGGTTCCGAATTCTGGTGAAACCAGACTCCGAATTTCCTTAAAATTCAGACCACGGATTTTTATAGAATTTAGGTTCTGAATTCCTACAAAACAGAATCTGAATATCTCTTTATTATAGACTCTGAATTCTATTTTTAGTTAGACTACGAACATTCTTACTTTGCTTACATTCCGACCTTTTATTTACTTTCATTCCAAACTTCAGTTTTACTTATGCTTACACTTTTTCTAATATAAAACAATGTCGTGCCTTCAGTTATCAACTAACCATTGGTTGAGTGACACGTGTATAGGTCCCTCCAAAATTCAAGGAAAAATATGACCGTTGGAGGAGGGAGCCGACCATTGGAGCTTCACCTATAAATAAGAGCTTATTTAAAAGTGTTCGTAACTTTTGGAATTTTGGTAATCAAAAATTCCTGATGTGATTTCTAGAGAGAGAGATGCTCTTATCAACTCTCAATGCTTCGTGCAGAAAGTTTGAACAGCTTGTTCAAACTTTTCCTTGTGTAGACTTGCTTCGTGCGACTCTGATTGTTTCTGATTACAATCGAGGGCTTCTGGGGATCGGAAGACAGAGGTTCCAACACCTTGAATTTGAGGACTTCCTTGCTGAGGAAGACAGAGGTGCCGACTACCTGATAGTTGAGGGCTTGCGGGGATAGCAAGAAAGAATCCGATCTTCTTATCGAGGGTTTACCCTGGTGTGGGTAAGACAGACTTTCTTGAAAGTATAAATCAAGGGACCTCTTATCCAGGGTTGTTGGATACCATTCTCTTTGGTTTAAAAGAGTTATTGTTTGTTACTTTTAGTTTTACTACTTTATTTTTCCACTGAATCTTGTATTGTTAAGGAAAATATAACTTTCTTATACTTACTTACTTGTACTCTAATTTAGTTAGATTCTATACGCTTTAAGGTATAATCTTAGTTGGTGTAAACTTTTGTTAAGTTTCATTTACGGAATCACTTTTCCAGAATCAAGTAACTCATTAGAACTGAGAGGTGTTGTGAATTTTGGTTATCCAAAATTTCCTAAGGGAATTTTTAAATTATACAATTTGTAACGACCCGAAATTTTGAATAAATCTTGTTTCCTAATTTTATGTGTTATTTTATTTTTATACTCAACAAAAATGTTTCATTTGATAACATGAGTATAATTAAAATGAGACCATTGGGTTTTGATTTTTATATGACCATTGGTCAATATGACCCCTGGAAACTAAACGTTTTGATTATTGTCTCTAAATACAAGTAATCTTGGTTAATTATTATAGAAAGAAGATTCGATGGCCTCACCCAGTAGTCTTGGACCGATCGAAGCCCATCTAACAGAACTTGGGAAGGAGGTAGCACCACTGGGCTTTGCTCTGGACCAAACCCAAGCCGAACTTCATCGTGTGAAGCTAGAACAGAATCGCCTTTGCGAGAAGTTCAAACTGATAGAAATTACTACTCGTGCGATGTTAGCCGAGCCTCCCTCATATTCTCTCAACTTATCACACCTTACACTTAGGTCCTATGCTGGTGTGATAAGGGGCTATGTAAGGAGACCGTAACTGCCTTGTGTAGTCCTTTGTTTTAAATAAAAATTGGGATTTATTCTTATGATGAAGTTTATGAATTTTCAAATGACCGGATAAATATAGTATGCATATTTTTGATGAATTTTAGAAAAAGGATATTTTAAAAAATTTTATGTAAACCTTAAATAATTAAAAATGTGTAATGATATTCAAAAAATGGTCTTCTACAATTATGTTCAGTACAAAATTTAGAGTCTAATAAGATCAACTTGATTTTTGATGAATAGTGAATTATGAATAGTGATTTTATGCTTAGGATTAGTAATGTGACCAAATGGATTAGTAATCTCACTTAAAGAAAGTATTAATATAATCTAGGCACCTTGATTAAGTAATGCGATTCAATAAAATAGTTAAATAACGGTTTCATAAATTATTATTCAAGTGTTAGTTTTTTTCAAGTGAATAGTGTTTTTTAATTAAAAATTAAATTAAAAATATTTAGAAAATTATTTTTATAAAATGGATTTCATTTTTGAAATCATAGAATCGATATTATGTTAAGATAATTTTTGGGGTTTTTTCTGAAAAAATGAATTTTCGGTGAATAGTGTATTTATTTAAAAATTAAATTAAAAATATTTAGAAAATTATTTTTATAAAATGGAGTTCATTTTTGAAATCAGAGCATTGATATTTGGTTAATGTGAAATTTTGGGATTTTTCTGAGAAAGTTGAATTTTCAGTGAATAGTAAAAATACAATTTTAGGGTTTCGGTATGTTTAATGACATCATAACTGTGTCATGATGATTCAATGAGATATTTTAAGGGATGGTCGACCAAAGGTGATGAATTATTGTATTTGGGGCCCCATGTGGCCTAACTCCATGGGAAATACCATGGGAGAGCACATGGTTTTGAGAAAACCACTTTTGAGGTGTCCCTTGACCATTAATGCCTTGTCCCCTCACTTTCTCTATAAATACCAAGCCATCCTCTCATCCATTTCGACTCCCCACTCTCCCCCAACTAATTTATGGTCTCATTACCTCCAAAGGAGTCCTCCCAAGGTGCCCCCAAGCCCTCAAGGTCCCAACCTTTGAGTTTTAAGAGTTACGTTTTAAGGTAAGGGATCCGACCTCTCTCTTTCTTTTCAAAAAATCTCTTTTATGTCATTTCTTTTATGCTCCATGTTCTTATGTTAAAGGATGTTATTTTATACTCCTCTTACTACCCTTTTCATGTTCATATAATGAGATATCCCCTCTTACTCTCATTATTTCGTTTTATGATGTTTTAAGTGGCGCCGTTAGGCTGCCAAAATTTTTGAAACGGATTCTTTCTCCCTTCTCATTTTTCAAGATCTACTTTCATGTAAAGTCTTTCAAGTTCCTTTTTATTATGTTGGGGTATGATGTCTATATCTATCATACTGATCTTTTATGTTCATATGATGAGAGACCCTATTTGATCTCATCAATTCATTTTTGTTGAAGTTTAAGTGGCGCCGTTAGGCTGCCGAATTTCTAAGGGGTTCTTTCACCCTTCTCATTTTCAAGATCTACTTTCATGTCAAGTATTTAAAGTTCCTTTTTATTATGTTGGGGTATGATATCTATATCTATCATACTGATATTTTATGTTCATATGATGAGATACCCAATTTGATCTCATCAATTCATTTTTGTTGAAGTTTAAGTGGCGCCGTTAGGCTGCCGAATTTCTAAGGGGTTCTTTCACCCTTCTCGTTTTCAAGATCTACTTTCCTGTCAAGTCTTTCAAGTTCCTTTTTATCATGTTGGAGTATGATCTCTATATCTATCATACTTATCATTTATGTTCATATTATGAGAGACCCTATTTGATCTCGTCAATCCATTTTTGGAAGTTTTAAGTGACGCCGTTAGGCTGCCGAATTCTCATAAGAGAAATCTTATTTTTGTCATCCTTTCAAGTTCTTTGTTTCATATGGTATATCATTAAAATTTAATTAACATGTTCTTAAATACTATATATTCTGTTCCCCTACTGTTTTATGTACCATTTTTGAGTGGGTGTCCCATGTCCCCTCTCTTTTCAATGTTTTCTAAAACCATGTATCATAGACATTATGCTGCATAGTTTTCGTCTCAAAATGCCTCCCTCTTTATCTCAAAATTATTTTATGTTATTAAGTGAATACTCAAAGCTCTTATTTCTACAGGGGTATTCACATATATATCAAAATTTTCTATTTTAAATTATGGGATTTACATACATGAAACCCGCTTTCCCTTTTCCGTGGGTTTAAAGTGACGTAAAGATCATGTCTTTAAAGAAGTTTTTAAAACGTTATGATTATGAAATGAAACCCATTTATTTTATGCTATATGGGTTGTTTATGAAATTATTGATGATGATATATGTGGCTCACATGATAATAAAGACATGTCAAGGGTGCGCCCAGATAGCGCTCCAACGCATTGGGTAAAGACTTAATCTCTAGAGATGACCTTTTAGACTGATACCTTGGTGAATAACCTTGGTAATTTTTAATGACACCTTGGGGATGGACCTTGGTGAAACGAAATGATTGTCAATATTAAATGTTGTAGCCACATCTTCAAGTTATGAAAAATGTTATTTTTTATTATGATATATCTCATGATTTCTTTCTCATGCCTTAAAGTTCTTTTCATGACATTGTTGATGTATCCCAAGTTCACATGTTAAATGTTTCCCCTTGTTTCCCTTACTGGGCCTTCTGCTCACCCTTTCTTTTGATGTATGTCCCCAGGTTTGAGATGCAGTAATGAACCTAGGATGAACATTAGGAGAAGCCTTTCAAGTGTTTAAGAAGAATGTTTTATGTTTTCATGTTTTAAGTTCCTGGTTTCCAAGACACTAAACCTTAAAGATCCTCAGTTTTGTAAAATGTAATGAAAGTTTATGTGATAAAAAGGCGGGATGATATACAATTCATGCCCTCTTGTATTTGTATCTCATTGTACTTATTCGATCCTATGTTTGATATTATAGAGTATATCATACTCAGTCACATACCATCCTAACAAACAATTTCCTCAACAAGGAGGAATTGATGAATTAGGAGGGAGAGGATTGGTATCACTCAGAAGGGGAATTTATATTCTTTTATTAACTCCCAAGTATTACATGCCAGTGGATAACAGGGCCCCCTATTTTGTTGATATGGTTCCTGGAACCAATTCAAGTTTGCATTCTGACACTCCCCCACCCCATGTAACCATTATGCTTTCTAATGAAAATAATACCGAGGTTTGGATTTATTTGGGATCTCATCTAGAAATGAGTGGTACGTTGAATGTTGACCCTCATACATTGGTTCGGACTGAGGGTGGCAATCACCATCTTTATCAGGTGAGTAATGATGTTTCATCTGACACTAAATACAAAATAGATCTCACTTATGTTATTGGGGATGATTTCATGAATGCAGGTAATAGTATGGGAATGTCTATTCTTCGGGTGATACCCCAGAAACCTCAGAGGGTGTTTGGCTCCCCTTCTATAGTCTCTGTTGGAACTCTTTTGCAGGGGGAACAGATGATCTTCTAACAGATGATGTTGCTTCAGAAAATGTTGTCATGTCAGCACCAGCTATTTTTGATCAACATCATTTGGAGGCATATGATGCTATTGGTGATACGTCCACAAGGAAGGACGTTTTACCACAGAAGGAAGGGGAGTTGATGATCACTCCCAGGGAGAGACAAAATGTTCCTCGGGATGTTTCCAACCCTTTCCAAGGGGTGACTTGCATCCGAAAGGATACTACTGGTAAACTTATCTTGACTGACATCTTAAAAAGGTCTAGTAGCATGAAAGTCTTACATCAATAATTCAGCAACATCCATGGAGCTATTCAAGTTATAGGTCAACACTCAGGCACTAAGGATTTCACGGTTAGGACTGGTCTGCCTCCTGAGGACCCACCCCCACCTAATTTCAACAGTGATACTCTTGCACATGATGCACCATGGCTGCCCAAAACCTAGAGGTTGGTCTGTCATCCGTGAGGCAAAGGTGGTGGTCGCTCCCACAAGTGAAGAATTTCTTCTCATTGTTTAAGTTGTTTTAGAGCAGTGGCTTGTCATTGATTTTCTTTGTGTTCCTCTCTCTTACTACCTTCTCTTGTACGTTTTTTTATTTTCAATAAATTTTGGAAACATGGGCTTCAACCCATGGTTTGCACCGTCTTCGTATATATATTTATATAATAATATATAATTATTTCAATATATAAATATATGAAATTATTAATATAATAACTATATTTATTATTTAAATATATTTATTAAATTTTTATTATTATTTAATTATTTATATATATTTAATTATAAATATTAATAAATATATTTAAAATAAATTTATATATAATTATAAATATAATAAATATATTTATTATATTTTTTAATTACTCAATAAAGTTTTTATTTTTTATATTTATAATTATAAATAAATTTATTAAAAAATATTTATATATAATTATAAATACATTTATATGAATATATATTTATTAATATATAATTATAAATATAACAAATATATGTATTATTTAAATATATTTATTATAATTCTGTATAAGGTGGTGAAGTCTATAAAAGCTACTCCTCTCGGCAATGGAAATTAGGGTTCCTCGTGCTACATGGATATCCAACACTACCTCATCTTTAATCTCTTGGAAAAATGGGAGAAGAAGACTCTGGCCCCTTTGAATGCTCCTTCTAAGATGCTGGATCTGCCACATGTGGATGTTGCTGCTTTAAATCTAGCTACTATGAATATCAATCTGAATATTGGTAAGCTTCCTAACTCTTGAAACATCTCGATTTTGGTCCCAAATATCTAGGGTTGCTTTTTCCAATAAATGTTGGTTACATTTGAACAATATATTGATTTCATTTGACTCCACAAGAATCAATTTATTTATGATTCAATTTTTTTACTTTAATTTCTTTTTAAACTAGATATTAAAAATTATATGTATTAAAATTAAAAAATTATATGTATTAAATTAGAATGATATTCTATAATTATAATGAACGAGTCATCACTATATTAGTGGCTTGGTTAAGGTAACCCACTAGAGTCATAGATAAAGTGAGTCTTCATAGTGCAATTGTCACTCCTTATGGACCCGAACCTGGATGATCTATCCATGACCAGGATGAAGTTTGGGTGAAACTAAGTGGAGGTTCGAACTGACTGATGTGGAAGAATCAGCGGAAGATGCAGACTCTGGTTGATCATTCAAGAAGGGTACTACTGCTCTGATATTTTCAAATCATGAAGTCATCAATGATTGAAGGTTGATGGGAAAACATTCCCTCATCATGCATCTTGTGCTTTCGAAAGGGGAGAAGCCCTGGAGTAGGGATGCACTGGTCAAGCGGTTGTCTACCATATGGGATATCCCTGAATTTCGATACATTCCATTAGGGAATGCATTCTATCACAATATGTTCCCAACTGAAGGTATCAAATTGAAGGCATGGGGTTTTGGTCGAGTATCATTAAATCTAGATACCTTGCAACTTCAGGAATGGTCAATTAGATTTAATCCCTTTGAAATCCATAATACTTATGTCCATGTCTAGATGAGAATCTTGGACTCAACTGGATACTCTGGCATCCAAGGATGTTGGCATACGAAATAAAATAAACAAGGAGACCTAGAAATCTAGGTTTGGTCATTTTTACAGAGTCTAAGTTGAGGTGGACTTGAGCTCCACACCCATTATAAACATAATTTGATCGACAAGTGGTGGGGATTTAGAACTAAAAATCATTTATAAAGTGCTTCCTCTATTCTTCTCTGATTGTTGTTTTGGGAGATATTATATGGTTTGATGTAAAAAAAATTGTTTTTTAATGTTTTCTCCATAAGAGGGAAATCCTCAGCAGAAAGTGGGAAGGGTTGGAAAATGGTACTTATGACAGAGGAAGTTATACTTCATATTGATGTATATAATGATATTGGGATGACTATTTATGCTTCCTCTATTCTTCTCTGATTGTTGTTTTGTGGGATATTATATGGTTGATGTAAATTTTTTTCCCAATGTTTTCTCCATAAGAGGGAAATCCTCAGCAGAAATCAGGAAGGGTTGGAAAATGGTACCTGTGACAAAGGAAGGTATACTTCATATTCATGTTTATAATGATATTGGGATGACTATTTATCAGGTGTCCAGGATTTAGGTTGATTCTTCTCCTAGAGGGTTTTTCATTAATGGTAGAGTTTTCTTGGTTGTAGTAATGACTAACATTGAAGGTGTGATGGAAGAAAGGTGTGAATCTCCACAGGATCTGAAGGCATCATGGTATATTATTATGGCAGAAGAGGAGGAAGAGGTGCAGCTTGTTCATATTGCAGATGATGAGATTTTCATTAAATATTCATTAATTAGGGGAAATGATATTGGTGATGGTCAGGCGGATTGTTAATTGGTTGTTTAAGATGAAGATGATGAGTAGGTCCGCTTTGAGAACCAAGAATGAGAATGTCCCATTGGAGGCCTCATTAAGGAAGTGGCGTAATTGTTATTTTTGCAACATGAAGTCATTTTTTCTATGATGGAGACAAATGTATTTGTATTCACTAACTATTTAATAGTTTAGAAGGTGTTATCAATTAACATTGAGATGGATTCCACTCCAATCTAGAGATGAATGTTCAGGATCTACCATGGAAATTCATAATACTCTCCACGGTGGAAGACTTCTCTGAATCTTCAATGGATGAGGAATATGAGGCTTTACAAAGGGTCAAGATATGGTAGAGAGGTCAACATCCAAATAGCAGAGGAATATTTCCAAGGAATTTGGGATTCATAGTGAATTGCAGGGATTGGGATTTAGAGTGAATTGTAGGGATTTGACTACTTTTTAGGATTTTTCTTATGATGTGGTCATTTTATGCCTCGTTTGACTCTCAAAATTCATTGTACCCTTTCTATTGTTAATAAATTTAGGGTCATGGATTTGAATACCAAATCCATGACTGAGACGTTTTGAATATAATTTTATAATTATTTAAATATATATATTTATATATTTAAAATTTTATAATTTAATATTTAAATTACAATATTATTAAAAAAATTATTCAAATAGATTCATTATATAAATTTAAAACATAATTTAAATTTTAAAACTTAATAAATAAAAACGAGTAAATGGTACTCATAAAAAATAAAAACATATTGAAAATACTAAATGTATAGCAAATAAATATATGTATAAATAAATATCAAAAAGATTATTAAATATATTTTTAACATTATTAATGAATATTTATTAATAAATGAACAACTAAAATTAAAAAAATAACTAAAATGTTAAAATTTGTATTCATAAAATTTAGATTAATTAGAGACATACGTATGTACACAATCACATCTACACATAAACACATATACAAATATACATACACACACACACATGAACATACATACAAGCAGTTATACATGTAAAAATATTTTAAATTAATTAGTATCAATCTAAATATATTTCTAAATAAATATATTCATATATATTATAAATTTTTTTAAACAAAATATTAATATATTATATTTATTTTAAGTATTTATACATTTTGTAATTAATTTATATAAATAAACTATTAAACATTTTAAAAAATATGAATTTGTTTTATAAATAAAATTATGAAAATAAATTTCAGTTCTTATTAAAATCTAAATAAATTATATTTAAAAATATATAAATTTATTTATTTATTTATTTATAATTAAAATTATAAATAAATATATTTATAAATATTTGTAAATAATTATAAATAAATATATATAATTAGATATTTTATGTAAATAAATAAATAAATAAATAAATAAATATGTATGTATTTTTCTGTATTTATTAATACAAATTTATATAAAATTTTAAAAATAATATATATATTTATTATTTAAATTTATTTATTATAATTGTATATTCATTTAAATATATATATTTATTTATAATCATAATTATAAATAAATGTATTTATATATATCTTAGTTAATTATATTAAATTATATGATTATATATATGTATATAATTCTATATTTTTTATATAATTATATATATATATATATATATATTTAATAATATATACATATATATTATTATAAATATAACAATTGTATTAATTATTTAAATATACTTATTATAATTTTATAATTATTTAAATATATATTTTATTTATTTATAATTATAAATATAATTAAATATTTTTATAAATATTTTTATATGTTTATAAATATATTTATATAATTATATATATTTATATAAGGATGTTGTGATGGTTTCCCTTATGGAGGGCTTCTATCACTATCTGTTTCTGGCGATCACTTTGCTGATTGTTGGGAGTCAATCATTTGTGATCGAACTCAAGTGTGATTTTGTTGGGCATATGGAACATTTTTTTCTCTCTTGTCTGCAAATAAGAACCAACCTTATAAATTTTTATTTTGTTGCGGGAAGAATTATTTTTTAGGGGTAACCCTAAATCCCTCACAAGCCTTGCTCACCAACGGGGAAGGAGTTTGGATGCAGGTGTGTCATTTGTGGGAAAGATGGTGATGACCTCGGTTGGCTATAGTTAGTGATGATGCTCAACATTCGGCAGATGGTTTCCTCAGTGTGCCTTGGGCCGTAGGGAGCATGTGACCTCGAGACATTAGCAAAGACCCCGAGATGGAAGTATAACCTGTCGTGAAACGGTATTTGTCGGTAAATGATGCGCTACTTCAGCCATATTGGGTTTTCACCATTTTTACAGTCTTTGTGGTACCTGCTCATCGATATGATGGGTGTAGTCTTACTAAATCATTTGGATGCTGGATGGAAATTGCAGAGCGTATGGGATGTTAGTGGAATTGGTGACGGTGGCCCAATTGCAGATATCTAGCATTGGTGATATAAGGACAGAGGTTGGAATCTTTATGGTGATCGATGAAGATGGCACCATGATGGTTGTGCGGTTCAACAGGCAGGGATGGTGCGAAAGTGTGTCACAGTAGTTAGGGATTACGGTACATCGATAATGGTCGGGATGACAAAGGGAGATGGCCCTAGTTATTAGTGTATAAAGTGGTTTGTTCCACCATTGGTTTCAGACTGTGGGGCACATGGTGGCGACTTTTTGGGATGTATAAAGGATGATAAGCAGTCCATAGAGGGTCATCGGTGAAGTCCTTCGATTGTGACAACCTCGACCTTGGGGTGTACGGAGCAGGTAGTCACGAGATGTGGGCGACGACCTTGGGATGGGGTTACAGTCTTGTGACGACTTGGGTGTTTGATGGATATTGGATGGCGGCACCCACGGTTTGGGGGTATTGTGGCAAGGACAACACAAGATGGCGATGTTTTTGGGCTAGGTTTTGGATGGATTATTGGATTTTGGTTTGGGCCACTATCTTGTGGGTTGTTGGGACTTTTTTTGATGCTGCTTAAGATGACTGGTAGCATATACATCCTACCTCGATGATAGGGATGTATTGGTGAATGTTCTAGTGCGATAATGGTGACGTTGGCAACTGCGAGATGACCAACAGTGGTATGGTATGTCGAATGGTGCGATGTTCTCAAGAACCACGAGCTATTGGTGGTATGTGATGCCGATAGTGAGCATCTCCCTCTAATGATTTACTGATCAACACCTTTGATGATGAGTATCAAGGAAAAACACGAACACAAGAGCGATGGTGTTGATGTATCACCCCAATACATTACCACATTTACCTTAAGATATCTTTGCAATACACGCAACACTGAGTTTCTAAGAAACATCATATTATTGATATAATCATTTAAATGAGATAATTATAACATAGCCCCTGAACATAGTTATATGAATAGTAATAACTACTTTTCAAATATTATTCATAATTGATTTATATAAATATAACATATTTACAATGAAAGATAATATTTTTGGTAATGTCCTTTTAAGTTAAAAATACTGTTATCTTGAATAGAACACATTTAATAATAAAATTAATTTTATAGGTATTTATAAATTGAATTTGATAAAATAAACATAATTTTTGAATTCAGAATGTAAATTATCCTAGGGTGATTTTTTTGGGATTTTTCTGAGAAAAATCAATTTTTTGATGAATAGTGAAAAATACATACTTTTAATTAAAAATTTCATTTTTGTTTAATTAATGATTAAGGATAAATGACATTATAAATTTGTTTTAAGGTCAAGTTAGATAAATATTACATATATTAATACAATGTAAATCATTAGAATCAATTTCACTTTGAAATTGAATACAAATTCTTAACTAACTTTTGAACATTTTTCTACGTTAAAAACCAGTTATTTCGTCCCGTCTGTGGGATTAACATTAATCATAATTTTACCGCTTTTGTGAATCAAATTTCAAAAATTACACATACACCATTGTATTTATCGTAATATTTAGAGTCTAATAAGACTATGTTATTTTTTTACCAAAGTGATTAGTAAAAGTGATTAAAATTAATTACAATAGTTAAGGTCAAATTAAGCTTAATTAGGGAATACACCTTATAATTAAGGGCTCAAATGACCTAGAAAATTGTCCAAAACCCATTGTATTTTTATAGTTTACCCATAAACCTTCCATTTTTTGAGTTTGGTTGGTTTGGTAAGACTTTTTTTAGGTAATAACATGTGCACACCTAATTTGTTTCTAAGAATTCCAAGTGAGTCATTTTCTTTCTTTATAAAGGCCAACCTCCTATACTAATTCCTCACACCTCTAAAACCTTTAAGTGTTGAGTCAATAAAGTTTTCTTATGAATTTTTCATTTTTTTATGTTTTTAAAATCACAAACATCATATCTTAAGGAAAATTTCTTTTCCCCTACGACTTATCTTAATAAGGAAAATTTTCCTTCCCCAAGGAATTTTTTCTCCTTACCCTTGTTTTCATTGTTCATGTTAAAGTTTATCTAAATCTAACTAATTTTATTTCTAAGTGTAATATTTAGTTTCATATCTAAAACTTCGGAATTATATAAATGCTTAGATATAGAGTTTTCTGTTTTCAGGTTCTGAAATTCAGATTTCGAATTCTATGAAATTTAGATTCCGAATTCTCTGAAATTCCAATTCCGAATTCTCTGAAATTCAGATTCTAAATTCTCTGAAATTCAAATTCCGAATTCTCTGAAATTCAGGTTCTGAATTCCTTAGAATCCAGACTTCGAATTCCTCAGAATTCAGATTCTGAATTCATTGGAATTCAGGCTCTGAAGTCTATAGAATTATGACTCAAAATTCCTTGATAAACAGAATCCGAATATCCATGTAATATAGACTCATAATGTTCATTTTCTTAGACTCCAAAATTTTATTTTCCTTAGACTCCAAAATTTGGATTTGGTTAAGAAACCATATTTTTTCTTACCCTTGTTAATGTTATGAAACGATTTCGCATATTCTGTTTCTAACCCACCGTTGTTTGAGTGACATGTGTACAGGTCCCTCTGAGATTCAAGGAAAAATATGACTATTGGAGGAGGGAGCCGACCGTTGGAGAAGTACCTATAAATATGAGCTCTTTTGAATGAGATCATAACTTTGAAAAATAGTTCCATCACTCTAAAGAATGCATGCTGTTGAAGTGATTTCTAGAGAGAGAGACTCTCATGCTTTGTGTATACTGAACATCTTGTTCAGCTTGCTTTGTGCAACTTCAAATGTTGTTGAGTACATTCAAGGACTTTCGGGGATAGGAGGATAGAGGTGCCGACTACCTTAAAGTTCGAGTACTTCCTTGATAAAGAAGATAAAGGTGCTGACTACCTTGAAGTTCAAGGGCTTGTGGGGATAGCAAGACAGATTCTGATATTCCTATCGAGGGATTACCCTAGTGTGGGTAAGACAAACTTTCTTGAAAGTATAAATCAAGGGACCTTTATCCAAGGTTGTTGGACACCCTACTCTTTGGGTTAAAAGATTTCATACTTCTTAATTTTATTGTTTCAAGTTTTTTTTCTGCTACATTTTGATTAATAAGGAAAGTATAACTATCTTATACTTCCTTGTAGTTTTGTATACTCTGATTTGTAAGATTCTATACTCTTTAAGGTAGAATATTTTCCTTGTAAAATTTTCTTAAGTTTCACTTCCAGAATCATATTTCTAGAACATAACAATTTTTTAAAACTAAGAGGTCTTGTGAATTTACATTGTTTAACTTTGTTAAACACAGTTTCCCTTAAGGTTAAAAATGAAAGTTTTATACCAACTTTAAATGTTCCAAAGGAATTTTTAAAGTATACAATTCACCCCTATTGTATATTGAGCATCTACATCATATTTGGATCCTACATTAAGTTCATTTAAGATCTTCCCAATTAGCCTCCCAACAATACTTCCCATGACCCAGAACCCTCCCTTTGGTCAGAAATCCTCCCAGGGAAGCCTTTTGGTATACACCAAATGTAGTTACCTGATTAAGAGGTAATGTATTCTCTCAAGCTTTCTAGTTTATTTTCCATTCTACAATGTCCACACTCTTCATATTTTATGTTTACATAACAAAACTAGTATCCTCAACATACTAGGATGTTTTTATGCTTTGATATTGACCTACACTTACACACACCTCCACCTAATGGAAGAGAACATACTGTTTCTATGTACGGTGAACTACTGCCTCAGGAAACGATGATTGTTAAATTTTCCCCTACCACCTCTCATGGTGGCCATTATGATGGACACTATATATATATATGTTATATGTTGTATTTATAATTACTTTATGCTTCTGTATTTTTTATTTTGAACATACCATTATGCATTCCATCATATGTAAATATGATAATTTAGTTTGAGGAAGTGTGAACTACCGCCCCCTCAAAGTGATATGACTCGTTCATCCCATACATGGAACATATAATGGTTTTTATAATAAATCTATGCAAACATATATAACATACATATGTTACTAGAAATTATAATATACTTATGTATCATTTAGTTGTAATTATTCTAATACGACAAAGAAATGAAAGTATCGTTCATGCGTGCGTATGACCTACCGTCTCTATGAATGGTGCACTTCATTTCTAATCTCCAAATATTATGGACTATTCTAAATACGTTTGTACTGATTATATAAGATAATTTAGTCATGGTTTACATTTCAGAGATGATGAAACCATTTTATATTTAATAAGAACAAAAAATAAAAAGTCAAAATGTACTTGAGGGGACTAGACAATTAACACCCGAAATAGTCAAAATAATGAAAAATTGTTAACAAATGGGTAATAAAACATTACCATAAGTTAATATATGATATTATAAACATGAGTATGGTTATGTTATTAGTTAGTAACATATTTTAAACCACTATACAGGAGGCAAAAAACCACACAACAAAAGGAAGGATACGATAAGGGATTTCGTCTCAATTTACGTTCCATTGAGACTTACTTTTCTTATCTACCAATTCACTTTTATTTGGTGTATATACTTCCCATTGACATGCTATATCATGAATCCAATTATTCACATGATATTATAAGTTTTATTTAGTTCTAGAGGAATTATGATTTAAATGCTTCGATGTGGTATGAGACACATTGGAATGTTTAAATATTATTTTTCCTCAAGAATGTTTTAATGTCAACAACCCTTATTGTACTTAACTTCCTCTAAGGTATTATTGATAAATCCATATTCATTATTAAATATGGATATTTGATAATACACATTATTTATTTGATATATGATGAATTCTTGGGACATGCAATACATGGGTTGGGGACCGTTAAGGGAAATCCCTACAGTTTGGGGACCGGCGAATGAAATTCCCTCGATGCATCAATAGTCTCTTGAGGTGAATTATTTGGCCAAATATTTTAAACTATCTATTGATGGTACTGGTTGCATGTACTAGGGGAAACATGGCATCCAACAATAAAGCAACAACACTCATTTAGTTACACTTATTATTTATCCCTAATATTTTGTGTCAACATATCTATGGATGCATTTCATTTTCAGTTCATTGTTTAATGGCATGTGTTTCAGTATATTAACCTACCATATTGATATTGCCTTATCTAGTTATTAAATGAAATGTGTTATCAGTTATTTACCTTTCCATGGTAAATTATTTCCATTTATTAATTATTGATTTCATTTTAAATACTCTTACTGAGCATTTGAGCTTACCCTTATTGTGTTTCTTTACCTAGGTTATGAAGAATAAATTATTGAATAACCTCTCAAGGTTGTTGTTTATTTCATTTTAGTATGTACCATGCATGTATTTTATATTTCCCGATTTATTATGGTTATCATGTATGTAATCTAGATATCTAAAATTTCTAAACTGAACGATCCTTCAAGATTTGATTCCTTGTAATAATGCCAATGTATTGTAATAATACACTGGATCCGGGCATCTAGGTTCAGAGCATTACATTTGGTATAATAGGATGTTTAGCAACAACCTTGGGAACTAGATTTAGAAATCATAGATTAGGGAGAACAACTCTAAGATAGACATTGAGTATAAGTATACAAGAATATACTATAATTTTGGTAAAGAAAAGATTATGTGGGTATCCCTATAAATACATCCATGTATCGATACTACAAGTTGGCGTGGTTCTGGAACATATGTATCTTGGAGTAACAACTCCGAAAAGGTATTCTGGGCTTGACGCAGGGTAACCTGGTACATGACAACGATTCTTATGGCGCACCTGATTTCACATTCTTGGGGGATACTCTTAGGACAATTCACATTATCATTACCTATCATTATGAAGGATTTAATAGTAATGATGCACCCAAAGTAACCAAACCTTATGATTTCAAGATTTATGATGCATAAATTTATGTTATGTGCTATACCATTTTTAGAGTTATAGAGAGTTCATAATTTTATGAGCTAATCTAGTATATGTCATTATCTAGAAATGGCTCATGGAAGGATGAATTGTGTCAACACTCGTGGACAATGTAGAGATTGCTATCCTGAGGAAACCAATATAGCTGGTATTGGAACAGAGAAAATCATGGAAATATTAGGGAAACTTAATCAAGTTATGAAAAATAACCTTTTCTGAATGGAGAAACCTATTCCACAGAGAGAATCACCTGTGATGGATCTCTTTATGTGGCAGAATCCCCCATCGTTTAGTCTGACTACCAATCCAATTTTAGTTGAGAAATGGATTATTTCTCTTGAGAAGATATTTACGACCTTGGAATGCAATGAAAAGGAAAAAGTTACACTTGTAGTCTGTTATCTCCATGGTGATGCTAATCAGTGGTGGTCTCTGATCCAGAATACAAGGGAGGGAGAATAAATTAAACTCATGGAATGGAGGAATTTTGAGGAGACATTATTTGATAAATACTTTCCTCGTGATTAATAAATTGAGATGAAGAGAACATTCCTTAGCTTAAAACTGAAGTAAGAATAATTTTTTTTCAGATTATGAAGCTATCTTTACAAGCTTATCCAGGTATGATATAGATTATATATGAAACACTGAGTGAATGATTGACCACTTCATTGAAGGTCTTAGGCCAAATCTCTGAAGGGATCTAGTTTCTCAAACTTTCTCATCATGTGAGGAAATAGTTTTCTGTGCCATCAAGATGGATAAGGAACTCTCAAGATCCTATGTATTCAAAGGAAACTAAGAAAAGAAGAGGCCATATGAGCAACGTGAGAAAGGTAATATGTCAAAGAAGAATAATGGAATTAATAAATCCCCACCTTGTGAGAACTATGGGAAAAATCACTTTGAGAAATTCTTAAAGGGACTCTAATTCTGTTTTA
Organism: Viscum album; assembly: GCA_963277665.1. Lineage (NCBI taxonomy): Eukaryota > Viridiplantae > Streptophyta > Magnoliopsida > Santalales > Viscaceae > Viscum > Viscum album. The sequence continues at coordinate 409,111,455 of OY728161.1, read as the reverse complement.
AGTGTGGAAAAAAGGGTCATTATATTATAGATTACAAGGGGATGAAGGAAAATGCTAATGTTCAGTGTTTCACTGGTTGGGAGATGGGGAACTACTCAAATGAATTCCCCAAGTATCAAGAGAATTTACCACATAAGAGGCCAAGGGGAGATAGAAAAGCATACATGATCACTATGGTAGAGGTGGAATTTTCAAATGAAGTGGTGGCAGGTAGATTAATTATATCTTCAAATTTAGACAATGCATTATTTGATTATGGATCATCGTACTCTTTTATATATACTCAGTTTTCTATGAAAATTAGGAACTTCCCTTTTGATCTCATAAGAGAGTTGTCGGTCAAAACTCCTAAGGGGGTATCATTGCAACAAAGATGTGTTGTACAGTCCCCATTATGACACATAAACATATTTTATGTGATGAACTTGTTATCATACCCATGGTTGACTTTGATATTATCCTCAATATGGACTGTCTCTCGAAATATGATGAAAAAATTTATTGCAAGAGAAAGGAAGTTACGATTTGTGAGGAAAATGTTGAATCCCTCATCTTTAAAGTAGAGGCTTCCTAACCTAATTCTTATTTAGATCCACCCTCAGTAGCTATACTGAATGAAATTATTTGTGAATAAGAGCAAGCAATGTCTGGTGAAGAGAAAGGTAATCTTAAAATTAAAGATGTACCAATTTTACAAGAGTACATTGATGTTTTCCCTGAGGATTTACCTTGACATCCCCTAGAGCATGAAGATGAATTTTCTTTTGATTTAATCCTTAATTCATGGCTGATATCGAAGACTCCCTATAGTATGGACACTGTAGAATTAGTAGAGTTAATGAAACAACTAGAGGATTTGGGTAATAAGGGATTTATTCACCCTAGTGTTTCACCTTGGGGATCCCCTATCCTCTTTGTTAAAAATAAAGATGGATCCATGAGGTTGTGTGTTGATTATAGGGAAATCAATGTCATTATAATAAAGAACAAGTATCCGCTACCTCACATTGATGAATTGTTTGATCAACTTCATGAAGTCTAATATTTTTCAAAGATCAATCTTCTTTATAGGTATCACCTATTTCAAGTGAATAAGGAGGAAATTCTAAAGACAACTTTTCAGATGATGTATAGACATCACGAGTTGACAGGAATTCCATTTGGATTGACTAATACACCCTCTATTTTTATGGAATTAATGAACAGATCATTCAAGGAATTCCTTGAAAATTTTGTTATGGTATTCATTGGTGATATTATAATTTATTCTAAATGTTTTTAGGATCATTAAAATCACTTATGAATCATCCTTAAGACTCTTATAAGGGAAGAGTTATATGGGAAATTCAGTAAATGTGATTTCTGTCTTCAAGAAGTTTCTTTTCTTGGTCATATTTTCTCAAAAGATGGAATATCAGTTGATCCTGCAAAGAAAAAGGTAGCCATAGAATGGCCTACACCAACATACATAACTGAGGTATGTAGTTTCATTTTTTTGGTAGGTTTTTATCAATGATTGTTCAGAATTTTTCCCGATTATCTAACCCCTTAACTAAGCTTACACGTAAATGTGTTAAGTTTTCCTAGACAATGGAATCTAAAGAATGCTTTGATGAGCTAAAGAGAATATTGGTTAATGCTCCAATTTTGACTCCACCATCTGGTAGTGATGGGGTTTTCATATATAGTGATGCATCAAAGAAGGTAATTGGTTGTCTCTTAATGAAAAATTAAAAAATTATTGCATATGCATCAAGACAATTGAGGACTCACGAGCAGAACTACTAAACCCATGATCTGGAGTTAGCTGCTGTAATCTTCACTTTGAAAAGTTGGAGACATTATCCCTATGGAGAGTGATGTGAGATATACATGGATCATAAGAGCCTGAAATACATATTCTCATAGAAAGAGGTCAACATGAGGAAATAGAGATGGTTTGAACTACTGAAAGATAATGATTTCTCAATACACTACCACCCGGGGAAAGAAATAAGGTGGCAGATGCATTGAGTAGGAAAAATCATGGACTTATAACCCAAATGGAGATTGAGAAGGACCCTATATTCATGGATCTAGTGAAGATGGAGATGGGAATTTCTAAGGGTTACATCAATCATTTATCAAATGATCGCAAAACCATCATCATTAGAAAGGATAAAGAATTACCAAAATGATGATGAGGAATTTCAGAATAAAATCAAGGGTGTGAACGAAGGGAAATTAACAGACTTCATTTGTAAAGATGGTGTTTCAGAATTTGGATAAATTCTTTGCGTTCTATCTATACCTAAACTAAAAATAGAATTATTGGATAACGCTCATAACTCAAATTTCTCTATACACAATGGCCGCACAAAGATGTATTGGGACTTGTGGGAAAATTTTTGGTGGGATTACATGAAGTGGGAAATTTAGGATTATGTGTCCCGATGTTTGGTTTGTAAGCAAGTGAAATATTTAAGGCAATATCCTAAGGGAGTTCTGAAACCACTCTCTATCCCTGTGTGGAAATGGGATGAAATTACTATGGACTTTGTCACAGGACTTCTAAATACTCCTATAAAGAATGATACAATGTGGGTTATTGTTGATCACCTAACCAAATATACACATTTCCTTTCCATAAGAGAAGATCTTCCTCTTGAGCACCTCATAGGGCTCTATATTAATGAAGTTGTAAGACACCATGGCGTACCTATGTCAATTGTCTCCGATCAAGACCCTCGATTTACATCAAAATTCTAGAAGAGTCTTCAGAAGGCCCTTGATACTGAGCTTCATTTGAGCACTGCCTACAATCCACAAACTGATGGAGAGTCTGAAAGAACAATTCAAACAATGAAAGACATGTTGAGATCATGTTCACTTGATTTTCAAGGTACATTATATTGATACTTACCTTTGGTGGAGTTTTATTATAATAATAGTTTCCATTCAAGTATTCAAATGGCACCGTATAAATAATTATATGAAAAGAGGTGTCATACTCCAACTTGTTGGGATGAAGTTGGTGAATGGAAACTCATAGTACTAGAACTTGATGAAGAGATGACAATAAAGGTGATGGCTATTCAGGCTCATATCAAAACAGCTCAAAGTAGGAAAAAGATTTATGCCGATAATCAGAGAAAGGATTTGGAATTCCAAGCGGGGGATCATGTTTTCCTGAAGGTATCTCCATGAAAGGGTGTTATTAGGTTTGGTAAAAAAGGGAAACCCAGTCCTAGGTACATCAGACCCTTAGAGATTCTTGAAAGAGTTGGAGTTGTTTCTTATGTTGAAATAGTGGGTTCCCTAGACCCAACTATTTAGTGCTTTTCATTACCATATCATATATACAGATAGCTGTACATGATGTCGTCTTACCATTATATGTAGACTTTTCTACGTCCACTATTGAAATGGTAATGTACAAAGATTATTTTTCATATCAAAATGTTATAGAAGATCTCATGCTATAATGAGAACCTCTAGATACTATTCCATTAATCTTAAATATATGTTCTACGGTCTAGATACATCTTACTGATTGGACACAGTAGATGTTTGACCATCAGGTACTGGGGGCTCATAAGCATTAAGACTTCTTCTCATGAAGTTCACACTTGGTGATCTTTAGTAGTGAGATCATGAGGATTGACCCACCAATAAGAACACCACATGTTTCGAGTGTCATTGGATGTTCCTATTTACAATCATGTGTAATGGTCTCTTGACTTGAGATCATTACTAATACATGTCCTTTAATTTCGTACTTTGATGCAAGATGAAAACCATGGCAATGAAGTTGTGGTGAGGTAGTTTGTGTTGGGGGCTTCATTGGTGGCATGACATTGGTTGAATGTTCAAGAAAGGATTTGTCTCTTCAGGGATATGGAATTAATATATCTCAGGCCATGTTGATAAGGATGGAAGTACCTTTATAAGACTACAACCATGGCAGTCAAGGGTAAATCCATCCAGTGAAATCAACAAACAATAAAGCAAGAAAAGGGTGATGACACATGAGTGTATCCTGCTTTATGATATATTAATGACAAAGATATTATATTACACAGTATGTGTTTGTAGATTGGTTGTCACTACTGTGAAAATCCTTATCTCTTCATGGGCCATGATGGGTTTCTAGATCCCTCTCATGGTCTGTGAATATTATTCACTACTGTTAAGATAAAGGCCCAGAGGGTCACACACAATAGCGTATTCATGAATCTGCCCTTTTCAGTTGAATAAGAGTTTTGGACATGGTGGGCCCCACCATTGGGGTCTGGGATTTGTCCAAGGAAAAATGATCACCAATGTACTAAATAAATTCATATTATTCGAGTTTAGAATAATGAGTATTGAATTTATTTATTAAATATATTTATGAGTTTTAAGTAAATACATGAAAAATATTAATTGATGAATATTAAATTATTCAAGGTTCAATTAATATTTATGGGAAAGATGAGTCAAGTTTTGGACTCGATTATTGTCATGTAATATATTTAATTTATTACAAGTAAATGATAATAATATTTATGACTTAGTTTAGTAGTCATAAAAATGTCATTAATAGTGCGTTGATTATTCGGGGGCCGGGTTGGTATTACCGGGTAATTAAATGACACTATAAATATAAGAGAGGAGATTTCCAAACACTATTCATGGTGATTCTCTTCTCCTCTCTCCCATTATCTAGAGAGATAGGATCTGGGTCTAAGGAGCATGGATCAAGTACTCTCTTAGGCATCGTTAGCGAATCGATGCGGTGATCATTGAAGCGTCGAAGGCGTCGTCACAATTCCACACTAGCACACAAGTTACGACCAACGGTGCTCCCACAGATTAGTTGAAGTGTGTGTGGATGATCTATAAGAATTTGACTTTGGATTCGTCGAGAATCGATCACCAACGACGAGCAGATGTTTTCTGAAACTTCATAATTAAACCAGGTATTTTACAGTTTTTTTGTGCTTAAAACCCATCACTCGTGGTCCTCAGTTAAGACCAGGCTTCTATTCACCGTCGTCGACAAGTTTACGTCAATCTTCAGTGGAAATTTTTTAAAATCCCATATGTTTAGGGATTCCTCTACATACCTGGTTCCAACAAGTGGTATCGGAGTGAGAGCGTGTTGTTTTTAAGCCAAGTATAAATTAAATTTTCATTAAATTTAATGAAGGGTATCAATATGGTCCCAACGCCACAGACGGAATCCAAATCGGACATCAGATGGCCAGTTTGTAGCCATTCAAAGTTTTGAATTCGGATTTGAGGTTGAATTCTAGTGGTGTTTCATATTTTGACCGGAAACCCCATGTTCGAAATACTCACCAGAAAATCAATTTTTTTGATTTGATATTAATTTCTTTAAATTAATTGTATTATTATTATAATAAAATTATGATTTTTATTAATTTTGTAATAGTAATAATAATATTATAATATTATTATTACTTTTCCAAATCCTAATATAGGTTTTGGAAAATTTTATAATGAGAAAGACTTGATTTGCAAGTCTTGGTAAAAGAAAAACAAATTTAATGGAGGGGAGACCTAATTTGCAGGTATCCAACTTTAAAAAAAAACAAGGGGGAGGACCTGTATGTGCAGGTCACGAAAAAAACCCAGAGGCTGGCGACCTGCTTCGCAGGTCCCTAGGAAAGTGAACAAAAAAAGGGTGAAAAGGGTGGGAGACCCGAGTGGGTCTCCCTCATGCAGTGTGCGGAAACCCCTATTGGGCTACCTTCTCCACTTCCTGAAACGGTGCCCAACCACTCACAGCAGCCAGGCCCCATGACCTTCTCCGCTGCCTCCCTCTCTGCGCCGACGAAACCCAGACAACAGCCCACTTGCGCATCGCATCTGTTGGCGCCTCCACTCTGCTTCCTGCTACCCTGGCCAGCCTCGCATTCGACGGTATTCCCCATGGAACCGGTGCACACCAGAGGCCACAGTGCCTCCAGCCGCGACAACCCCATCCCTTTGTCTTCCCGCAGAGCATCCAATGCCCACAGCTAGTGCGCGACCCCCCTACAGGCTTCCTCTTCCCGATCGTCTCTCTCGTAGAGACAAGCTACAGTGGAGGCCGACCCCCACCCGACGCAATATGCGCGACCTCCCTTCTCTGCCTCGATCCCACGCTGCCGGTCCCGACCAGTTCCGCATCGCACTGCCCTATGGCCCCAAGTGCTAGTCGCGGAAAGCCCCACTGGGCTGTCTACCTCCACCTAAACCTGGCCTCCCTAAAGGACCCCAGCAACACCAACCAGGCCTACAACGCCGCGCCAGTAGCCCACCTCGAGACCCCGGGCCACACGTCTCCTTTCTGCTCCACTGGCCGCTGGCCTCACTAGGCCAGCAGAGCCCTTACAGTCCCCTGCTTTCCATCCAATTGTGTTTTTTGGTCGCTGTACCCCGCAAACTGAAACCCCGACCGCCGCCCGGTCCCCTAGTAGATAGGTAACCGCAGCTTGGCCTGAGTTACCCCGAAAAAGGGCCCGGACGAGTCTGCCTAGCCAGGAACAAGCTTGTCACGGACCTGTCTATCCCAGAATGCCTTGCACTGGGTCGGGATAACTCAAAATGGGTCTGCGCGGGTTCGCCCCGACCCGCCCAGGCCCCGCCCGGGGTTTATGGGGCTCGGGTAATTTTATTTGAATAAAAAATTAATTAAATTAATTAATTTAATTTCGGTTCAGAATTAAATTAATTAAATATTAATTTTGGATTATAATTTTTGCGACATAATTACTTTAATTTATTTTAATTAAATTAATTTTTAGTTTTAAAATTAAATCAATAAAATGGGACTGAACGACGTAAATATTGGATTAAAAATATGAGTGAAATTTTAATTTAATTAAATGCCCTCAAGTTTATTTTTCAATGCAAGTTTAGTTTTTATTCTGCATTTAGTTTATATACGCGAGTTAATGCGTATACTAGTCATGAGCTGTGGAACTACCAATGTTTGTCTGGTGCATTTTATTTAATTATTTATTTAATTTATTTAATTATTACATGCCAGTTTGTAATAGTTAGTTGAATTAAAGAAAAAGACAATCTACATGTCCTCTCAAGTGTCGTTATATGTATAAGGTCATGAAAACCCATTCCCAAAGTTGTATTTTATACCTTGATACCCCCTCACCTGCGTGCGAGTACAGTTGTATAATGACTAGACGACCAGTAACGCAGTTCCTGCTGAGTCTTAGAGATGCACCAAATAGGAGTTGGATGCATTGGATGAGCAGACATTGTTATTTGAATCATAAGCGACACAACTCAAGGTAACACCCCTAGGGTTTTAGGTTGGCCCGTTAATCACTCAACGGATCAACCATTAGAACCAACTCATGATGAGGTGTTCATTTCGTTTTGCATGGTTTATTATTTTTGTGCACATGTAGTTTATTGAACAATCATGTAGTATAATAATAAACAAGCATGCAAGATAAAATGAACATGCAATGTGATATATTTTCTATTTCATGCATGGTCAGTTGTGAGTGCGATCACATAGTACGTGCTTATAAAAATAGAAAATGGTTTCTTTCGTCACATTAAAAATAATAAAACCCTCAAAGATATTTTAAATCTAAATTGCCTTCAGTCATTCAAATTTGGACAAAAAATGGTGTTTGGGGTGCCGATCATGCCATAGATGAGGGTGCCACTTACTATCGGGGAGTCCTTATAAGAGTGATGGGTTGACTTAACTAAAATTTTAGCAAAGAAATAGTCATAGCTAGTTTGTTGTAATTTTGGAGGAAAACGTTGAGTAAATCAAGTTCTAATTTTAAGAAGTTGGGACTCACTCAATAGATCAAGTAACTACAAGTTAAAGTGGTCAGCCAACCAAAATCCCACCTAGAACTCTCCAAGTAGTGGCGTAGTCATAGCTTGTAGACTCTGAGGGGTGGTTCCAGAATTTTTTCACAAGAATACTCAAGCGACAAAGTATTTTGATTCTAGCACAGAGGGTTCCTAGAATCCGATAAAATAGTGGGAGGCATTAAATTATTTAAGTAGTTAATCAAAATATCTAAACTGGTAACCCAGATAAAAGTCCCTAATATGCTAAACTTCATTTTTTGTAGAAAAGGGAAAGATATACCACAAGTTTAAAAACTGCGATATTATATTGGACAATGTTAATGTCTACACTGGCATGAGTATCCAAGAATAATATGGGTGCTTGAATATAATATTATAATATAGGAAACTTAGGGTGCCAATGTCCCCAATATTGTTAAGTACCTCAAGAAGCAAGGGTAAAACTACTTACACGCGACTAATGTACAAAGCATATGATGGTTATATCATTATTCTTTCATCAACGTCCGATGTCAGTTGTGGTCGCTACACCGGGACATGGATGATATAACATGAAGTATCATCTCTGAAATGTTCACAAGGAGAAAGCGAAGCAATGATATAAATATGGCGATGTTACACTGGCATGTGTAAAGTGAAATATTGATCATGCTCTTTAAATGGATCCATTTCTTATATCATTTTCACCCATATACTCAAGTTTTTTTGAAGTTAAAAAATGAACAAGTATTGAGTAAATGCTTCATTACCTATCTAGGTAAGGTTCTCCAAGTAAATACGAATATCAAAGATAATTTCATCTTTAATTCTTATAGTGAATAAATTGAAAGACAATGCGAAAAGACCAAAAGTCAAGTAATGCCAATGGAACATTTGCAAAATCCTTTAATTAATGAGGAATTAACAAAGGTTATTTTAATTGCATCTTATAAAATAATACTATGGAAGTTTAAATGCAACGAACTAAATTAAGGAATCAAGTTACCTGCTTCTTTAGGAATATTCATCAATTTTAATGTTTCAGTTTTACTACTTGGGTATTAAATACAATATGTTGGTGACATATGTGTATTATAATATGGTAACCATGTAGGTATATAAACCTTACTAAAATTCAGGTATATTCTCCAAGTGGCTGTGAAACGGTGATACCTAGGCCAGTGGTGAGAACTACACGACTTCTTTAATTTCCAAGTGAAAGATTTGTGTTGAACTATTTTTGAGTATAACCATAAACATTAATCTCATGCGTCCTTGGAAACAAGGATACATTCTTTCAGGTTATGGAATGAATGTTGTTTTTCGTAAACTCCATCACTAGTTCAGTAATACATGAATCATAGGTAATTAGTGATTAATATAAATGTAAGACTTACATTTAGTTGTGACAAGATAATTGTTTGTCAAGTAATACTAAAAGTGGACATCATGAGTATACCAAGTATGGTATTTAGGCTCAGCACAACTAAATACATTTGGTATTATTGACGTCTTTAGTTTGGACAAAAGAGCCTTTAGAAATAAAGCTATGTCACAATGCTTTTGGAAATAGTTCTACAAGTAAGAATGAACTATTACAAGTGTAATAAAGAGGTATATATACTTCATAAGATTCCTTTAAGTAATTATGGAATAATAAAGTGAATTATATGCATGGTCAGGAGATATGAGTTGCTTCAGGTTGGGATACCGAAGAATATATCGACCAAGCATTCATCAATAATGATAATGTAGCGTGGATTAATTCCTAAATGCACATTACCTTATCGACATCATGACATTGATGTTAATGATAAGGATTGATGATAAAGTCTTACATATCAACATTGATCAACAAAAATGTAGTGTGGATCAATTACTAAACGCATATGTTATACATCAAAGTTTTGATGCAAGTAATATCAATGTTGCAACTAGCAGAAACTTCTATTATATTTCATGAAATGCTTTGCAAATAACGACGATATCCCATAACCATATTCCAACTATAAATGAAAAATGAATATCATAAAAGTCATGGTATGATGTAAATCCATTATGTCATAAGGACAGGTGTTTGTATGCAAATAGTTTGTTCGAATACAAACAAACTTGCATCAAGATAAACACATTATGCATCTATGGTACTTATCCTAATGATTGCTTAGGATATTACATAAATCCCTAAGATAGAAAATTTGTAATCAAGTAATGGACTACATATCTATATAAGGGTTCACATCTCTATTAGAGATAGTGGGAGCTATATTGAATTGTGTTTAGTCAATGCTCAGGATGAACAAATAGTTTGCATAGGAACTAGTTCCACAAGCGCATGTGGAACAAAGTATGTTCCAGAGACACATACTACTTAGGAAGGATAAAACCATGGTGATGGTTTTTATATTCACTATAGTCGGTGATTTATTATTCAATGTGAATAATATTTCCTATAAGTAAGCAGTGTATGGAAATTAGCTAAAATTGATAAGACAAACTAAAATTATATTAATGGATTCCATATATCAAAGTGAAAAGGGGGCTTATTATTTTCAATACTGCGGTTGGTATTCAAGTGAGTTGATACATGGATGGTGAAAGCTTTGTACTAATAAGGCTCGATTGGTTTGACCAAGTCGTTATGCCTAAATCCATTAGAATTTTACTTATCATATCTAATATCTATGATCAAATTATTTATCATTGGATGTCATGACCACCAATCATGGATGGTGTCCATACAATGAAACCAGAATGGGATGGTCATGTCACATAATGATAATAAAGGTTGCAAGTTACTGCAATTCAGTTTAGGATTAAAGTAAGCAACATGATCATAGAATATACATTTCCAAAAAATTATTGCCATGTGTCTACCCGAGGTTAGTGGGAGCGCCAATGTTTTCAAAGAAGAAGTATGTTCAGAAACATATGGAAAACAGACATTGGTCTCATAGTTAGTTTAGACCAAGATGAAATTTATTCTCTAGTGATTGACTTAAAGTAGCAACCTAAGTTCTAGGGAACATGATCTACTGAGGTGGATCTATAGGTTTCTTGGTCCTAGTCAATTGTACATATAGTGACATTGTATTGAAAAAAATACAAGTTGGAACAATTTAAGAGATAAATTGTTTCCTATGTTACATAGAATAATCTATTTAGGTTGACATGTCCAAGACATGGGAAGAGATAAACGTGTTGAGTTGAGATCCATACGTCGAAGAGATGGATTAATCACATATTCCATGATATGTACAAGTAATGATATTTCCAAGGTATATTTTATAGTAGGAAAATATCAGTTATATTCAAGAGCACTGCAAGGGATGCAGTCAGAACTATCTAATTGTACTTCGGAAAGTACAAAAGATATATACCTCGTAAATGGGGAAGTAGGATACAAGTCTTCAGGGATACAAACTAGTTTTCCATAGATCAATGTGATTCACTATTGTATTTAGGCTAAAGGCGATAAACGAGACAATATTATAGAAGATGGTTGTAGCCATACCTACAAATACCTACTATGTTGCAGCTTCTAAGGTAGTTAAGAAGAAAATAAATGCAACATTTTGTTCCAGTTCTTGGAATCGCACGTAGTAAGAAAAGTGTTATCATAATGAAAATTATTATATTCTTACTATCCAAGATGTTAGGTTATGACAGTGGACAAAAGGGATATACTTGGGATACAATCTCTTGGGTAGTTTTACACAAGGATATGAGGTCTCTATAGCAGAATAGCCACACAACGAAACCATGGTGGACCTAGTATCTAAATCTAGTACTCATCAGAAACATGATGGTCATCATGTGAGTAGATAACAAGTTTGGTTAGCAAGTTGGCTCTAGTGCAAGTGGGAGTGTTGAAAGAATGGGTGACCTAGACCCAACTATTCAGTGATTTTGATTACCATATCGTATATACAGTTAACTATACATGATGTTGTCTTACTATTATATTGTAGACTTTTCTACGTCCACTATTGAAATAGTAATGTCGAAATATTAGTTGTCGTATCAAAAGGTTATAGTAGATCTCAAGCTAGAATTAGAACCTCTAGATACTATGATATTGATCTTAAATATATGTTCTATGGTCTTGATACATATTATTGATTAGTCATAGTAGATGTTCGACCATCAGGTGCTGGGGTCTCATAAGCATTGAGACTTCTTCTCATGAAGTTCGCACATGGTGATCTCTAGTAGTGAGATCATGAGGTCTGACCCGCCAATAGAAATACCACATGTTTCGAGTGTCATTGTATGTTCATATTTATGATCATGTGTAATGGTCTCCTATATTGAGATCATTACCAATGCACTTCATTTGATTTCATACTTTGATGCAAGACAAAAACCATGGAAATTAAGTCATGATGGGGTAGTTCATGTTGGGTGCATCATTGGTGACATGACATTGGTTGAATGGTCAGGAAAGTATTTGTAACTTTTGGGTTATGGATGTAATATATCTCAGGCCATGTTGATAAAGATGACAATACCTTTATAAAACCATAGCCATGACAGTCAAGGGTAAATCTATCTAGTTAAATCAGCAAACAATAAAACAAGAAAAGAGCGATGACACATGAGTGCATCCTGCTTTATGAGATATTAATGACAAATAGATTATATTACATAGTACGTGTTCATAGGTTGGTTGTCACTACTGTGACAATCCTTATCTCCTCAGAGGCCATGATAGGTTGCTAGATCCCACTCTTGGTCTGTGAATATTATTCATTGCTGTGGAGATAAGGTCCTAGATGGTCACACATAATAGTGTATTCAAGAATATTCCCTATTCAGTTGAATAAGTGTTTTGGACATGGTGGGCCCCACCATTGGGGTCCGGGATTTGTCCAAGGAAAAACGATCACCAAAGCAGTAAATAAATTCATATTATTCAAGTTTAGAATAACGAGTATTGAATTTATTTATTAAATATATTTATGAGTTTTAAGTAAATACATGAAAAATATTAATTGAAAAATATTAAATTATTCAAGTTTCAATTAATATTTATGGGAATGACAAGTCGAGTTTTGGACTCAATTATTGTCATGTAATATATTTAATTTATTACAAGTAAATGATAAAAATATTTATGACTCAGTTTAGTATTAATAAAAATGTCGTTAATAGTGCGTTGATTATTCGGGGGCCGAGTTGGTATTACTAGGTAATTAAATGACACTATAAATATAAGTGGAGAGGAGATTGCCAAACACTATTCATGAAACTTCTCTATCTTCTCCTCTCTCCCTTGATCTAGAGAGAGAGGATCTGGATCCAAGGAGCATGGATCAAGTACTCTCTCAGACATCGCTAGCGAAGTGATGTGGTGATCGTTGGAGCATCGAAGGCATCACCACAATTTCTCCCTAGAACCCAGATTACGACGAACGATGCACTTGTGTATTCCTTGAAGCGTGTGTGGATGGTCTAGAGGGCTTTTAATTTATATTATTTAAGTAGCTATCACCAATGATGAGCAGACGTTGTCCACAACTTCAGAATTAAACTAGATATTTTACGGTTTATTTTTGTGCTTAAAATCCTTCACGTGTGGTCCTCGGCTGAGTCTGGGTTTCTATTCACCGTCGTTGACAAGTTTACGTTGATCGTCAGTGGAAAAATATTAAAATATCACCTATTTAGGGCTTCCGTTGTGCGCCCGGTTCCAACAACTTATTGATTAGCATTGCTGCCAAATCTCTCAAAGGTTCACGACGTGGTCAATATATCCCTATAGAGGAAGTACGTGCTTGATCCAACACATGTGCTAACATCTAATGAAATAGAGTTGGAACCTGAACTTTCTTATTGTGAGGAACCAATTCAGATTCTGGACACCAGAGAGAAAGTATTGAGGAATCGAACAACTCATATAGTAAAAGTTCTTTGGAGGAATCACAAAATAGAGGAAGAAACATGGGAACCCGAAGATTCTATGAAGGAAAAATGACGACATCTTTTTAAAGGTAATAACCCTAAAATTTAGAGGATGAAAATTTTTAGGAGGGAAGAACGTATAACCCCAAGACTTTACCATATTTACCTTTAGATATCATTGCAATACACGTAACAATGAGTTGGCGTACGATAAACACAACACTAAGTTTCTAAGAAACATAATATTATTGATATAATAATTTAAATGAGATAATTATAACCTATCCATTAATAAAAGTTATATGAATATTAATAAGTACTTTTCAAATATTTTTCATAATCCATTAATATAAATAAAACACATTGATAATAAAAGATAATATTTTTGATAATTTCCTTTTATGTTAAAAATACTGTTATCTTGAACGAAGCACCTTTAATAATAACATTAATTTTAGACACATTTATAAATTTAATTTGATAAAATAAACATCATTTTTGAATTCAGAATGTTGAAATAATCCTCGGTTGAATTTTTGATATTTTTCCGAGAAACATCATTTTTTGACGAATAGTGAAAATTATAATTTTAGTTAAAAATTGGCTATTTGTTTAATAAATTATTAATATTAAATGATATTATTATTTTTTTATGGTCAAAGTTGATAAATATTACATCTATTAATACAATTCAATTAATTAGAATTAATTTAAATTTTGGAATTGAATATAAAATCTTAACAAACTTTTGAACATTTTTCTACTTTAAAAACTCATTATTTCATCCCATATGCGGGATTAGCATTAATCATAATTTTACCATTTCTATGAATTGAATTTTGAAAATCTAACATAAACCATTGTATGAAAGGTTATATTTATAGTCTAATAAGACAATGTTAATTTTTGAAAAAAGTGACTATTAAAAGTGATTGAAATTAATCACAGTAGTTAAGGCCAAATTAAACTTAACTAGGGACTAAACCTTAAAATTTAGGGCCCAAATGACCTAGAAACTTGTCCAACACCCATTGTCGTTCCATAGTTAGCACATAAACCTTTAATTCTTGAGTTTTTTAGGTTTTTTATGACTTTTAATGTAAGAACATGTGCAGAACCAAATTTGTTTCTAAGAATTCCATGTGAGTCATTTTCCTTCCCTATAAAAGGAAACCACCTCTAATCATTCCTCACACCTCTCAAAACCTTTTAAGTAAGTCCAATATATACCCAATTATCCTCCCAAAAATTCTCCCTATGACCTAGAAGCCTCCCTTTGGTCAGAAATTCTCCTAAAGAATCCTTTTGGTATACACCAAAAGTAGTTACTCGATTAAGAGGTAACATTTTCTCTCAAGATTTCTAGTTTATTTTCCATTCTATACAACCTAAACTCTTCCTGTTAAATGTTTACATAATAAAAGCAGTATCCTAAACATACTAGGATGTTTTTATGCTAAGAGTTTTACCTACACTTACACACACATCCATTTAATGGAAGCGAACATACAATTTCTGTGTACGGTGAACTACTACCTCACGAAACAATGATTGTTCAATTTTCTCGTACCACCTCTCATGGTGGAAATTATGATGGACACTCTATCTATATATGTTATATGTTAAATTTATAATTCTTTTAGGATTTTGTAATTTTTATTTAGAACATACCTTTATGCATTCCATTGTGTATAAATACGATAATTTTGTTTGAGGAAGTGTGGACTACCGCCCCTCAAAATGATATGAATCATTCATTCCATACATAAAACGTATAAAGGTTTATTATAATAAACCTATGAAATATATATAAAATAGTTTTGTTACAGTAAATTATAATAGACATATGTATCATTTAGTTTTAATTCTTATAATATGATAAAGAAATGAATGTAGTGTTCATGCATGCGTACGACCTACCGTCTCTATGAACAATGCACTTTATTTCTAATCTCCAATTGTTATAGAATATTATAAATATGCTTTTAATGAATATATAATATAATTTAGTCATGGTTTAAATTATGTAAATGATGAAACCATGATATATTTAATTGGAAAACAAATAACATGTAAAAGCGTACTTGAGGAAACTAGACAATTAACACCCGAAATAGTCAAAATAATGAAAGATTGTTAACAAAAAGGTAATAAGACATTATCAGAAGTTAATATATGATATTATAAACATAAGTATGGTTATGTTATTATTTATTAACATATTTTAAACCACTATAAAGGAGGATAAATACCACACAAAAAAAGGATAAGATAAGGGATTTCATCTCAAATTATCTTCCATTGAGACTTAATTTTCTTATGCACCAATTCACTTTTATTTGGTTTATATATTTCCCAATGACGTGTTATATCATGATTCCACTTCTTCTCACGATATTATAATTTTCATTTAGCTCATGTGGAATTATTATTTAAATGCTTCAATGTGGTATGTGACACATTGGAATGTTTAAATATTATTTTCCCTCAAGAACATTCTAATGTCAACAACCCTTTTTGCGCTTAACCTCCTCTGAGGTATTATTAATAAATCCATATTCTTTATTCAATATGTATATTTTATAAGTCACATTATTTATTTGATATATTAGTAATGCTTGGGACATGAATTACATGGGTTGGGGACCATTTAAGGAAATCCCTACAGGTTAGGGATCAGTGAATGAAAGCCCCTCAATTCATCAGTAGTCTCATGAGGTGAATTAGTTAGAAAAATATTTTAAACTATGTATTGATAGTATTGGTTACATATACTAGGGGAAACATGGTTTCAAATAATAAAGCAATAGCCCTCATTTAGTTACAGTCATTATTCATCCCTGAGATTTTGTGTCGAAATATCTATGGATGCATTTCATTTTCAGTTCATTGTTTAATGGAATGTGTTTCAATATATTAATGAGACATATTGATATTACCTTATCTAGTTATTTAATGGCATGGGATATCAGTTATTTACCTTTCCATGATAATTTATTTCCATTTATTCATTATTGATTCCATTTTAGTTACCCTTACTGATCATTTGAGCTCATCCTTATTGTGTTTATTTCCACATGTTATGAAGAAGAAATCTTTGAATAATATCTTAATGATGTTGTTTATTTTATTTTATTATGTACCATGATTTTATTTTATATTTCCTGATGTATTATGGTTAACATGTATGTAATCTTGATTTCCAAGACTACTAAACTGAACGACCATTTGGGATTTGCTTCCTTGTAATAATGCCAATGTATTGTAATAATGCAGCAGATCTGGGCTTCTGGGGTCAGGGCATTATAGGTGAAGTGAAAAAAGACGTTATCGGGAAATCATTTCTCTTTTTCCATGATGATGTCCTTGGGTGGAGTCTTTTTGTCCATCCTCATCAACAAGGTCAGGTGTGTGCAGTCTTCAGTGTTGGATGTTGTTGGCCAGTATCATGCTCTGAGCATTTGAACTATTATGATGTTAGATTTTGATCATTAATAATAGGTATATGGGCCATTATGTTTGGGACTTTAGGAAATTTTTTATGCTTTTTGGGTGGCATTATTTTCCCATGTTTCTAGTTTGGTGGTGCTTTATGTGCCAAACAGTTGTAGGTTTTTGTCTTTGTAATTTTTATTTACATTAATAAATTTTAGGTCTGAGTTCCCTCGGTACCTGAATATTCTATGTATATTTATATAATTATATATATTTATAAATATATAAATGTATTTAATTATAAATATTATTATTTTATAAAATATTTAAATATATATATATTTATTTTTACTATTTTTAAATATTTTTGTAAAACATTGTATATATATTTTAGTTTCTGAAAAAATATACATTAATATATCATATTTATATTAATTATATACATGAATTTTTTTAATTAATGAATATAAATAAACATTATTTATTGAATATAATGATGTTAATTTTATATATAATAATAATATTTTTATTAAACGTTTTTATCAATGCTAAGAAGAGTACTGATAAAGATCCACCATTTTCAATGTTTTTTTTGTGCAGATAAAATTTACCTTTATCAACACTTTTAACTATCACCAATAAAGGTTACCCTTTTATTAGAGCTTTATGGTTAATGATGATAAAAATCAATGCTATATAAGGCACAACCTTTGGTAGTGTATTTCTCAAGAATGAGATTTGTTTAAGAGGTGTCCAGTGTGAATGTTCAAATTTTTCTCGTGCCCTCTTTCCCAGTCTTTCTAGCTGATGGTGTGTTTGAGTTTGTTCCCTAGTGATCTATAGGTTCCTTGATGTTTTAATTTTTTAAATATTTTATTAAAATGGGTTTTTAAATTAAAATATAATAAATTTATTATTTTAAAATTTATTTTGGGAAATTATTAATTTTCGCTATGTTTTTTATGTGATTTAAATAATATTTTTGTTAATTTTTTAATTTTTTAATTATTTTGTTTAAAAAGGGAATTTACAGTTTATTTTTTTAGAATATTTTTTTTCTGAAGGTAAGGTATGTCTCAGATTTTTTTTGGGTTTTATGTAACACCACAAGGATTTACTAATTAATTAAATAAAAAATGTAATGCATGCAACACTAAGTCTCTATAAAACAACACCTTGTTATTATAATTATTTAAACAAGATAGTTATAAACTATATATTAAACATAATTTCACTACTTCAGTGATTTTAATTTTGAAAAACTAACATATATGTTTGCGTTCAGTAAGACATTTAGAGTCCGATTGGATAAGATTAATTTTGTGGTGAATTTTAACATGAAACTTATGAATAGTAATGTCACCCTTATTAATAATAATGTTACCCTTATGAATAGTAATATGACCCATATGAATAGTAAACTCACCAATGAAAGTATAAAATAATTTTAGGTACCTTATAAAAAATGTGAATATTTAAAAAATTAATAATCAAGTGTTGTTTTTTAGTAATAAATATTTAATTACAAATTTTAATTAATAAATTGATTTAAAAGAAAATTATTTTCATAAAATGTATTACTAAATCAAATTTTTTTTGTCCTATGATTTTAGAATAATTTAATAAGACCATCGTTAATTTTTCATGGTGTTATAAAATTAGTTTTAGTTTTAAACGTTGTATTTTTCAAGTAAATGTTGATTTTATTTAGAAGTTAAATATCACATATTTATAAAATTATTTTGAAAAAATGGTGTCCATTTTTTAATTCTACACATTAAAAAATGGTTAGGATGAATCTTTGGGATTTTTTTGAAATACGTGAATTTTTAGTGAATAGGAAAATACGGTAATGTACGGTATAAATACATTATATATTAAATACACTATTACTTGAGTCAAGAATGGTGTAAGAAACCATTAGTTAGAACTCACATTCTCTCTTTAATAATTTTATTCGTAGGAATCCAAACTATTTCTTTTCTTGAGAAAAATAATAAAATAATGAATACAATATTGAGAAATCACCTTTCTCTTTCACTATAAAAACCACCCTCACTCCCTCTTCTCATCACATCTCAAAGCCTCAAAGCATTTTAATGTTCTTAAAAAATAATCTTCCCTAGTTTCTCCCCACATCTAGGATCTCTTGTTCTTTCCAAAATACCAAGAACCCTTCCCTTAAAGGAAGTTCTCAAGGAGGATAATT
Source organism: Viscum album (assembly GCA_963277665.1). Taxonomy (NCBI): domain Eukaryota; kingdom Viridiplantae; phylum Streptophyta; class Magnoliopsida; order Santalales; family Viscaceae; genus Viscum; species Viscum album. Next base: position 409,092,101 of record OY728161.1, on the reverse strand, counting down.
CAAGAGGTAAATCCTCTTTATTTTTTATTTTAATTTCATTTCATTTTATTTTCATTTATTATCCTATCCTCACATCCTATATATATATTATCATGATAAATATAGTATCATATATATACTATAATGATATAATGTTAAAGGAATATCCTTTATCAATCTCCTTATTCTGTATCTATTTTATTTTTTAAAACAAAATCATCGTCCGGGAGGTACTGATTTACAACCATTGTGGACGACGAACTTTTGTTCTTTAATTTATTATTCAAGGATGGTCATGAAAATTTTTTTATGGTTGAACCAGATTATGAATTAGTTATTATTTCTTATTTAAGGTTTTAAAACCTTTATATATACATAATATAAATTCATGCGACAAAACTAGTTTGGGATGATCAAAATACCACCAAAGTAATCTAAATGAAAATCACTAATGTCTTCCCATATTATTCATACTAATACCATATAAAAAAATGATATGTATAACCATTTCAACTTCTGTTTGTTCACTAATAACATGCAATTAAAATTTTGTTGAATTGTCCCCATTCACATGGACTCCATTACTTATAATCAAGCGAACCAATCATGAATATCATGGAAATGAACATTCTGTAATTTAATTTTATACCTTATCAAAAAGTCCATAAATGAACATAATAAATTAATAATAAATTATATACATGTATAATAGGTTCTGAATTATGTTTTTAATGTGACTAATTTTATATTCAAGGACCTTAATGTCTTGTGAGGAACACATTCAGACATATGGTAAGGGATTTCTACCAGAACATACTTTTTCTTTTAGATTACTCATTTGCCACTCTACTCCAACTAAATTCTTCATTATTATTATTTACACCTCATAATTTATATTTAAATGATCTATATATGTTTACCGATTATAATCCTTCTTTATTTGGTACCGAGATACATGCTTTAAAATGATATTTCAAAAAATTCTCTCCATAAACAAGCCCAATTCAAGGGAACTTTTTGAATTCTTACCTATTTTCAAGTTCATATATAATATGTTTTAAGCCGTCATTATTTTTTTAAAATCAATAATTATATTATTTAAAAACTATCTTAGTATAATTATAGTTTTATACAAATATTTTTCCAAAAGAACACTTCGTTTCAATGTAAAGGAGTAATTATCTCATGAATTACTCAATGACTTTATAAGAGTATTATCATCTTTTTCAACACTCTTGTTGACTCTTATGTATAATTGGGATTTATATTTTATGATATAATATAACATTTTTTATTTAATGGTTTATGATCAATATGGCTATGGATGTTCTAATTTGATAACAGTCACCTTATTACACAAAATGGTTTGTGATTATTTTATATATTGTGGAAATTTATTTACATATCACGTGTATATGTTGTTTATTTTTAACCCCATTAATATGAGGAATGAATTGTAAATATTAAGTAATGGGTGGTGACCTCTATATCCCCTCAATGCATTGGTAGGTATCCTGAGAAAAAACAGATATGAACTTAGCAGAGTCCTTGCCCATTTTTGTTATGGTTTTTGTTGAGGCCTTACTCATTTTTAAATGTCTTGACTGAGGCCTTAGAGATATGTTTTAGAATTGAAAAAAAATGAATTCCTTCATTATTATGTTAGTAACTTGATAGTACATGAGATTATTCAACTATTATAATATCCATTGTTGTTATGGAATTATTTATTCATCTTTAATTCCTACCATATTTTGCTCAACTATATGTTTAAATACATGTGTTTTTAGTTTATCACCATGATTAGTGTTGATGTTTATTATTACATCCACTGTATTACTTATCCTTATAGAGTATCATATCTCACCCCTTTTTTAGTTTTTATTCTTCCAAGGTTGAAAAGATGAATTCTATTAATGAAATGCAAGAATAATCTTGGAGTTGTGGATGTTCTAAAGGTATTTATATATTTTATTTATTTTAAAGAAGTAATGTTGAACTTATGTATCTATCTAGTTTTCCAAACCTACTAAACTATTTGGTCCTTTGGGACACTAAATTATTTAAATCATTCAAATGTAATAAAATAATTCACCTACTATAAGAAAATGGGGTCAGGGCGTTACAGTTGGTATAAAAGGAACTTTAGTAGAAAACATGGAATCTAGATTTAGAAAATGTAGATTAGGGAACAATACCCTAAGATAAACTTTGAGGATAATCATACAAGAACATAACAGAATTAAATTAAGGTATAGATTATGTGTATCTTTCTAGAAAATACATCTCTATCTAGATACTACAAGTAGATGTGGTTCTGGCACAGATGTTCCTAAGAGCAACAACTCTGACAAGATGTTCTGGGCCTAACTTGGGGTAACCCAGTACATGAAAACTGGCATTTTTGATCAAATGGTTTGACACTCCCTGGTGATATTCTTAGGATAATTTACATTTTCATTTCAAGACAATATGAAAAATTCAAAAGTAATTTTTTCCTTAATGAAACAATGTTTAAGATTATGAGATTAGCTATGGAAAGGATTTAAATTTTGTTAATTATTTTTATATTAGAGATTATATATTATGATTCATAATCTAATTTAGTGTCTTCCATTATTTAGAAATGGAACCTAGTGGACATAATGAAAACTGTATCAACACATATATCTCATGTGGGGATTTACATCCTTTGAAAGATAATGACATTGGTACTGGATCTATGAATGGTGCTGAGAAACTTATAACAGTATTAGTACAACTAACTCATATTATGAAAAAAACATTACCCATATAGAGCATCCTAATCCACAACATGGATGAAAAATGTTAAACCACTTTATGTGACAATAACCTCTATCATTAAATTGGAATAAAAATAAATTTATAGAAGAGCAGTGGATAAGTTATTTGGAGAAGATATTTCCTACCTTAGGATGTAATGAATGGGAGGAGGTTATCATGGTAGTTTATTTTCTCTTGGGAGATTTGGATTAGTGATGTATGTTGATTTAAAACACAAAGGAGGAGAATGTGATTGAAAATATGGAATATAGGGATTTTAAGAATATTTTCCAATAAAAAATATTTTCCTCTTGAACAACAAGTGAATATGGAGAGAAATATTTTTGAGTCTTAGACAAAAAGTGGATGAAAATGTTTCAATGTATGAATGAAACTATAAAATGGTAGAAAGTAATGTTTTGGACTATATATGTAGTCCATGGAGTATAATTAATTGATTCATTGATGGTTTAAAACCATTCCTTTGAAGGGAACTAGTCTCCCAAAGTGTATCATCATATGGTGATTTTGTCTCATGTGATATCAAGATAGAGAGTGAATTCTATACATCTTATGAAATTAAGGGAAAACAAGAGAAAAAGAGGGTGTCAAAGGATTGAATATATAACATGAATAATAAAAAGGGTAATTTTCAAACATGTGATACTTGTGGAAGGAAACACCTTGGTTCCTGTATAAAAGGAAAAGGAGTATGCTATAAGTGTGGGAAGAAAGTCCATAATGCTTGTGATTTCTAAGGAAATAAATATGCTATCAATGTTCAATGCTATAATTTTAGGTAAATGTTACTCCATGCTAATGATTTTCTAAATTTTTAAGGAAACATTCCTCAAAAAAGACCAAGTGGGTATGGCCAATCTTATGTGATTACTAAAGTCATGGTTGAAATACGAAATGATGTGGTGGAAGGTACTTTAATCATTTCCTCAAAATTAGCCAATTCTTTATTTTATTCTCGATCATTGAATTCTTTTATATCTTCCAAGTTTTCCAAGAAAATTAGAAATTTCCAATTTTATTTAATAAAGGAGTTATAAGTTAAAACTCCTAAGATAAGTATCATTGAGATAATGATGTGTCAGAAAATCCCCTTTAAGACATATAATCGTGCTTTAGTTGATGACCATATAATCATACCAATTATTTACTTTGATATAATCCTTAGTATAGATCGACATTCAAATTATGATGTAAAATTCTATTGAAATTAGAATGAAGTTATAATTTTTGGGAACGATGTAGAATTTCTTATCTTTAGAGAAGAAACATCATCATCTGATTCTTATCTAGATCCACCCATACTAGCTTAACTAAATTTAATTCTTGGAGATGATGCGAATGCAATATCTATGGTTAAGGAAATAAATATTCATATTGAGGATGTACCTAATGTGAAATAATATATTTATGTGTTTCCAGAGGATTTACCTAGACATCCTTTAGAGTGGGAAACATAGTTCTCTATTGATTTAATTCATGGTTCAAGACCTATAGTAAAGACTCCTTATAGAATTGCTAAAGTGGAATTAGAGGAGCTAAAAAAACAACTAGAGGAGTTGAGTAGTAAGGGGTTTATTCACCCTATTGTTTCTCTATGAAGATCTCATGTTCTTTTTATTATGAATATTTATGGAACCATGAGGTTGTTAATTAACTACAAGGAGATCAATGCTATTATGATAATGATCAAGTATCCCCTTTCTCGCATTGATGATTTATTTGTTCAACATTAAAGATCCCTATATTTTTTTAAAGATTGACCTTTGATATGGATATCATTAGTTTCATGTGAGGATGAAATATATTCCAAAGACAAACTTTTGAACCAGGTATGGTAATTACAAGTTTACAGTAATGTTATTTTGAATGACTAATGCACCCTCTGTTTTCACAGATCTAATGAATAGAGTTTTTATGGAACATCATGATGAATTTGTTATTGTATTTATTGATGATATCTTGGTATAATCCAAAAGGTATGAATATCATGAAAATTATTTGTTCATTATTCCGAATACTCCTAGAAATAATGAGTCTGAGGGGATGTTTATAAAGTGTGAATCATTTCATCAACTAGTTTGTTTTCTGGGCCATATTGTCTATAAAGATAAAATATTCATTGATCCTATGATGAAAAAGGTAGTTCAGAAATTTCATACACTAATGAATGTAAACGAGGTATGTAGTTATATTGGTTCAGCCAGTTATTATTGATGTTTTGTTCAGAACATCACACAATTATCCAACCCATTAACCGAGCTTACTTGTAATGGGGGTAAGTTCGTATAGACAAAAGAATGTGAAGAATGTTTGGAATAATTGAAGAGGATATTAGTTAATACTCTGATCATTATTCTACCATCGGTAAATGGTGGATTTTTGATTTATAGTGATGCATCAAATAAAGGACATGGTTGTGTCCTTATACAGAATGATAGATTTATTAACTATGCATCAAGGAAGCTAAAAATTTAAAAACATAACTATCCAACTCATGATCTTAAGTTACCAGCTTTAATCATTCCTATGAATATATGGAGACACTATCTCTATAGTGAATGATGTGAGATATATATAGATCATAAGAGCTTGAAATATATCTTCGTACAGAATGAAATCAACATGAGGAAAAGTAATTGGATTGAGCTACTCAAGTATTATTATTGTTCAAAACAATAACACCAAATAAGGTAGTAGATTCATTGAGCAGAATGGATCATGGAGATATAAAAAAATGAAGATTACCAAGGACCTTGTGTACATGGATATAAAAAAGATATATATTGTAATTATCAAATAAGGTGAAACATTGTTATTTTTTTAATTGGTTTTCCAACCATATTTATTGGAAATGATTAAAAGTTCTCAGTCTAATGATGAGAATGATCAAATGAAAATTAATGGTGTGAACGATGGATAGTTTGATGACTTTGCGTGTGAGTATATAATGATAAAATTTTGAAAGATGATATGCGTTCCCTCTATATATGAGCTAAAAGGGAGTTATTAGATGATGCATATAGTTTGAATTTCTCTATACACCTTGGTATCACTAAGATGTTATGTGATTTGAACGAACATTTCTGGTGGTATAAAATGAAACGGAAAATTGATGATTATGTATTAATATGTTTAGTATGTCAACATGTGAAGGCTGAAATACAACATCCTAGAGGAGTCATGCAACCTCTTTCTATTCCTACATGGATATGGGATGGAATTACTATAGTTTTTTTTCACTCGATTACCCAAAACTCCAAAGAAGAATGATAAAATATGGGTAATTGTTGATCTCCTTACCAAATGTGCACACTTCCCCTCTAAATGGGAGGATTTTCCACTAGTGTTCCTTGAAAAACCCTATATCAATGAAATTATAAGACTTAATGGGGCACCACTTTCATTAGTGTCTGATCATGATCCATGATTTGCATTGAAATTTTGGAAAATTTATCTAAATGATATGGATACTGAACTTTGTTTGAGTACTCATTATCAAACTCAAACTGACAGGAAATTAGAAAGGAGGATCCAAACTTTAGAAGAAATGTTGATATCATCTTCACACTATTCTCAAGCTATGTAGGATTAGTATTTAACTTTGGTGGAGTTTTCATACAATAATAGATTCTATTCATATATTCAAATGGAACCATATAAATCTCTGTATGGAAGGAGATTTCATACACCAACTTGTTGGGATGAAGTTGGCGAAAGGAAGCTTGTTGGCCTAGAGCTTGTGGAGGAAACAACAGAAAAGGTAAAAAATATTCAAACTATTGTGACCCAGCCTTTTATTACACTACTATTACATCATTCAGAATATATACAAAATAATAGTATTACACAATAATGATCCAAAGGTTTAGTGTCTTGGTAAAGCTAGGACCATACATAAAATTTAAACATAAAACGTAAACATTTATTGAATCCATTCTTCTCCAACTTCTTATTGTCCTTTGAAAACTCTTTACTACACATAATCACCTAAGGATATACCTAAAAAGGGGGTGAGATAAAATCCAAGTAAGAGGATAGATATGAACAATATAACAATGGGTGAGCACAATTATAACATAGACAATGAATCATGAACACGAGAGTAAGCATTAATAAAAGACTTGAAATTTGGAAATGAAAAAAAATGAAACAACATGTCTTAGTGTGAAAATACCACACATAGTTGTGAACAATGCTAAAATCATGTTCACACATCATTTCCCTTTAACTCATGAGATTCGTCACTTTACCCAATTCATTGGAGTGCAATATAATTTTGGGCACACCCATCACGTCATAACATTCATATTGCGCTATATAATTCCGGGCGCACCCACTACAACATAACATTTTAATTATCATGAATGAAAAATGTAATGACCCGGACCCAGCCAGCCACCCGAATAGTGCCGAACGGGTCGGGTGTTACTACCTTAGGCGCACCTCCCCTGAATGCCAAAGGCTGCCGACTAGTAGCGAGGGTATGAATAGGTATAGTGGGGAGGCTATACCCTCTCGGAGGAATTAAAGGTACTGGTCTGAGTATTAAACTAAAACATGCAGTGGAATAATGACTCAACAGACTCGAACAAGAACTGCAGAGCGGAAGCACATTTAATAACAGTAAACAACGAAAGCAATATAGAAACAACAACAGTGGAAAGTAAACAGAACATCATGCCAGCAATCAACTGTAATAACTGCTAAAACAACCAAGCATGTATCCAAGCAAGTCATACAAATCAATATAAATATAATGGCACCAATGGCTAACTAGCAGTAGCTACAATATAAAGTAAACATGCTGACGCAAGAAAAGAATACTAAACAAGTAACTCCAGTACAACATGACCTCAAGGTCCATGATAGTCTCTATGTCAATAGAACTAAAGTCCATCTCCTGAGGATGACCCTCTACCTGCACGCAATTTCATAAAGTCTACACGTGTCCCGAAGGGCCCGTGTAGGGTGTGAGACAAGTCTCAGTAGGATACCACCCAGAGGTGCATACCTAATATAAGTGTTTAGGAAGACATGATTATATAAGAAAATAGTAAATAGTGCAATTCCAAAAAAGTAACAAGGACTTCACTAGTACTCAGCGGCCACCAGGAAGTGTCACCTGCTTCGGCCAACGCCGAAATCTCTTGTCCGTTGCCCAGCACCTCGTGCCACCTGACACCATGTGCCTCAAGTACTGACATCCCAAAGGCACGCCCAACCGTCATAACCCATCTTGAAAGCTCAACCTTCCCATGGAAGAACATCTAGAGGAACATCGATACCTGTCCTCAAAAGATAACCAGAGGGACAACGATGGCTGCCCTCAAATCACGGCGAGCCTCTGCCCCCAACTTGACTACCTCAAAGCTGTCTCCTGAAGGCTCCTCACCTTCCACGTGGATTCCTATGGCAAGCACCCCTAAACCAAAAATACCTAACCACAAATATCGAAGTCCTCTACCCAACAAGTGGCCGTACCACCTCATCTCGGAGTCTATCTGTGTGAACACTACTCAAAAGTACCCTATGAGTGGTAATCACCTCAGTATGTCCCAAGCCACAACACTTCTGACACCTCATGCCCCTGCAAACCTGTCGCTCAAGTCTGATGGCCTCACCATCCATGTAACCCAGGCCAAACCCAAACTGACAGTCCGAATGCCTCAACCGACGTCTATGACGCCCAATCCCATGGTAAAAACCACCCAAAGTAACCCGAGCCAAAGCCCCAACCTGTGATCCTCACCACTCAACAAATATATGGGTCACGCCCAACACAACGAGTAGTTCAACATAGATAATATCACACATTTCATAACTATAATCAAGAATTACTTGAACAAGAAATTACTAAACAATTAATTGCACTAACTTACGCCAAACCATACCAGTACCTAAGGTCTTAAATGCCTTGAACAATTACTAGCATGATATAACAAATCAAACTCAATAGTTTAATCCAACAGCAACAAAACCAGTCTAAAATCAGCTGTTTAAATATTGGTCTAAATCATAGGCATTTCAGCACCCCCAACCGAATTGCCCCAAATGAGCCATGACCTCTCACCCGGACTTGCTCTAGCACAAAAGAGTCAGGGAATACCCAAAGGCATCCCACAATACAGACAATTAATTAACAACAAATAAACTGGGATTCTCTCAACACTCGACATCGCGCCCGGAGGTCGCAACTCCAATTTGTATATGAAAACACGAAAGAAGGTATGCACCACCCACCTCGTACTCGTACGATGACACTCCTTTTATTTCAGCCTCTGAATCGGACTGAATCGTGGTAGATCTGCGTTTCTGTCAAATCTGAAAATTCCATTTGGATGGAAGCTGTGGAGGAACATGTGAGGGATCAAAGATGAAGAAGGGTGCATGGGGTTAGCCTTTCCGATGCAGTCCCGCTACCACTGACAGATCGATGAATAGAGGTCATACTGAGATTCTGGGAGGGTTTGAGTTTTCGAGGTTTCTCGGATGAACTGTTCATCCAAAGGGGAAGAAGAAGGGACTTCTGGGAATGAGACATGATAGCGTCTCAATCGCTCAAATAAAAATAAAAGTACACAACCTGTATTTCCAATGTACACACCGTGTATATGTGTTTCTGTATGTCGACTTAAGCGAAGTCCAGTACACGAGATGGACCGTGTACACGGTCAACACATGGCTAGGGCCTCAGCCGCTACATGGAACAATGGTACACGACATGTCAAGGAAGTCTGCACACCATGTAGATTGAAATTTATACCTGGGAACCACACGGCATGTACTTTTCCATGCACGAATCAGGGTTACATGGCATGTCTATAAATACATGTCGTGTAGTAAGAAACTTCTACATGGTCTTCCCACGACATGTACTCGGCGAGGACATGGCCGGTCACTCGGGTAACTCATACACGGCGTGTACTTAAAGTACAGGGCGTGTAGTCTAGAAATTTCCAGAAACTGCCCAGATTTTCCAGACTTCTCAAAAACCAGTCAAAAAGTTTAAACAACGTTAGAATTTGACCCGTTTCTAAAAGCCCGGGTTCTTACAAACTCCCCACAGTAATGTAGCTCATCCCCGAGCTACCAAACGAAACCAAAAGATGGAACCGAACACGCCCATCCTGGTTAAACAACCTGGACTAACCCGATCTTAAGGTTCTAGCTGAATTTCTAAAAGGGGCTCCCCACCTTAGGAATTGCCTACTCGGTCTCAACCCAAACAAAGCTCAAAGAAAATCAAATAAACAAGCATGGCCCAACAACCTATTTCCCGGACTCATGGTCCTCCCGTGACGCATTGTCACCCCTGCACCTCCTTGGTGCTCACGTTTTTCTTCCGACACCCAATATAACCCTCACCGCATCGGTGTCTGCCTCCCTGAGGTCCTGCATCTAATAGATGCTCAAATTAAACCTAGTGTGATGCACCTCAAGTAACCCGCATCCACGATTCCCCGATGCCCACGACACCTCAAGTAACCAGCATCCTTGATGCTCCTGATGCCACACATCTCAAATATATAATAAAATATATAACGCCTCCGATATGATGCCAATCCCACTAACTAGTCTCTAGTCAGTCCACAAGTAACTCATGCAACTCATGCACTCTACCAGACACGCCTCAAGAGGCCATGCCAAAAGAAAGAAAAGAAACTCACGACCACACCCACGGTGTACCTTCCACCATCGTTGTCTCTCCAGCCTACTCAGTCCCTGGAATCTCTACAGCATACACCTGGCCTGAAGCACGAATGCCCGATGTCTGACCTCCCTGCGATGCTGCTCCAATCACCGGCCACTGACCCCTTAGCTGGATCCCGTTATCCCTGTCACATCCCCCACGTGCATCTGAACCTCGACTACACTCTCCTGGTACTGAAACTGAACCAACTCCTAACGCCATAGTCTGTCCCGGTCCCTGCCTGCCAGCCGTCTAAGAAGGCTGCCTGAAAAACCTCTCCATATGCCCGACATGTCCACACGACCGACACTCCTTTAGGGGCCTATCACACTAAGCCCGAACATGTCCAGCTTTTCCACACTGAAAGAAAACCACCGCTGTACTGCCACGAGGTGGTCTAACTGAGTCCTTGGCCTGCACGCCCTACTGGAACTCATCTCTGCCTCGCTTCCTGCTGTCCGAACCGTCACCTGGGGCTGTCACCCTGCCAAAGCGAGATATATATATCTCTCTCTCGTTGTCCTCAGCTATGAGCGCCTGGTTCAACACCTCAGAGACGGAACCCATCCTGAAGATGTTTACCTGAACCCGAATGGTGTGTCGTAAGCCGTCCTCGAAGCACCACACCCTAGCTACGTCATCGCTCACCACACCAGGTGCAAAACGAGATAACTCTATGAAGGTAGCTGCGTAGTCCATGAAGGACATATCTACCTACTGAAGACTCAAGAAATCCCGAGCTCTCTCTTCCCTTAGGGTCTCTGGATAGAAGTTCTCAAAGAAACTTTCCTCGAAGTCCTTCCATGCCAGTCCCTCGTGCCTACGAGCCTAAACCTATACGTCCCACCAACGCTTCGCCGGTCCTCTAAGCATGTACGTCTCCAGCTTGACCCTCCGCCCTGGAGGCATCTCGAGCTACTCGAATATCATGTACATACTCTCTATCCAGTTCTCTGCCACCTGCGGACCACCCTCACCCTGAAAAAGCGGCGAGTGATGCCACTGGAACTCCTGCGTCAGATATTCCATAGAAGGCTCTGCACCCTGCGCGCCTCTGTCAATCCCCTGCAAGACACGTACTAGGCTAGTTCGAAGTTGCTTGTCAAGCCACGGTCCGAACGCTGCCAAACCCGGCTGTTTCCCTACCTGCACTGGATCCTGAACCTAATCTTGTCCCTGAGCCTGTACCTATGGCTCATGCTCTTCCTGCACCAGATTCTAAAACTGATCCCGCGGCACCGTATCATCTCCTGCCTGACGCTCCATCGAGTCGTGAAGGAGTGACCCGCTGAATACCATAAATGGCCAGACAACCCATATATATATATATATAACAATATATTCTACGCAGATAAGAAAAGCAGTAAAGAGGCAGTGTATAATAACTACCCTTACTGTCCCCTATCTCCACCCATGCCCTCGGCATCCCGACCTCACGACCTCCTTACCCACCCTCAACAGAGCCAAGTATCAATAGTACCTTGGGCCAATCCCGTCCTGACAACCAACGTTTTCTCAAACCCGATGACCGAGTCGCCCAATCCTAACAGTTACACTGCCTTACCCATAGTACCAGCCTGCTCTCATAAGATCCAGACCCAAATATCATGCACATGTAATTATACAAAATACAAAGCATGGCATACACATTGCAATAAACAAAAAATATTAGGAGTTTCACCTATTCACATTTCAGAGCACACATAACATGGAAATTGATTTTATTCACATGGTATTATCACTTCACAAAGCATACACACAGTTATGAAATTGAAATACCTTAAAATGTGCCTATCAAAAGCCAAAAAAACAAGCCTTTCCATACCATCCAATGTTCTCATATCATAATCAATAACATCACACAACAAGTGAGCCACCGAGGTGGAAATCATATCAACTGTAATCTGAGCAAAAAGAAAACAACAATTCCCACCCCCAACAACTCAATCCATCTCTCGTACATGGGGCTGCATGCACCCAAGCATGAGTTCAAAATCCAGTTACAACAACAACCTATCTCCAGTCTACCATATCCCAAATAGTAAAACCAGCAGAAATAAAAAGAGAAGTATCAAATCCATAGTATCCAGAAAACATTACAACTAAATCCCTTCCAAGAACCTCCTCTGATACCACTTTGTAACAACCCGGACCCGGCCAGCCACCCAAAAAGTGCCGAACGGGTCGGGTGTTACTACCTTTGGTGCACCTCCCCTGAACGCCAATGGCTGCCAACTAGAAGAGAGGGTATGAATAGGTATAGTGGGGAGGATATACCCTCTCAGAGGAATTAAAGGCACTGGTCTGAGTATTAAACTAAAACATACAGTGGAATAATGACTCATCAGACTCAAACCAGACCCGCAGAGCGGAGGCACATTTAATAAAAATAAACAGCAGAAGCAATATAGAAACAACAACAGTGGAAAGTAAACAGAATATCATGCCAGCAATCAACTGCAATAACTGCTAAAACAACCAAGCATGCATCCAAGAAAGTCATACAAATCAATATAAATATAATGGCTCCAGTGGCTAACCAGCAGTAGCTACAATGTAAAGTAAATATGCTGATGCAAGAAAAGAATACTAAACAAGTAACTCCAGTACATCATGACCTCAAGGTCCATGCCAGTCTCTATCTCAACAGCACTAAAGTCTAGCTCCTGAGGCTGACCCTCTACCTGCATTCAATTTCATAAAGTCTGCACGTGTCCCGAAGGGCCCGTGTAGGGTGTGAGACAAGTCTCAGTAGGATACCACCCAGAGGTGCATACCTAATATAAGTGTTTAGGCAGACATGCTTATATAAGAAAACAGTAAATAGTGCAATTCCCAAAAAGTAACAAGGACTTCACTGGTGCTCAGCGACCACCAGGAAGTGTCACCTGCTTCGGCCAACGTCGGAATCTCTGGTCCATAGCCCGACACCTCATGCCACCTGACACCATGTGCCTCAAGTACCGATGTCCCAAAGGCACACCCAACCATCGTAACCCTTCTTGAAAGCTCAACATTCCCATGGCACAACATACGTAGGAACAACGATACCTGTCTTCAAAAGATAACCGGAGGGATAGCGATGTCTGCCCTCAAATCACTGCGAGCCTCTTCCCCTAACCTGACTGCCTCAAAGCTGTCTCCCGAAGGCTCCTCACCTTCCACGTGGCTTCCTATGGAAAGCACCCCAAACCAAAAATACCTAACCGCAACTATCGGGTTCCTCTACCCAGCGAGTGGACATACCACCTCATCTCAGAGTCTATATGTGTGCACACTACTCAGAAGTACCTGGTGAGTGGTAATCACCTCAGTATGTCCCAAGCCACAGCACTTATGAAACCTCTTGTCCCTGAGAACCTGTCGCTCAAATCTGATGGCCTCACCATCCAAGTAACCCGGGCCAAGCCAAACCTGACAGTCCGTCTGCCTCAAATGACGTCTATGACGCCCAATTCCATGGTAGCAACCACCCAAAGTAACCCGAGCCAAACCCCCAACCTGTGATCCTCATCCCTCAACAAATATCCGGGTCATGACCAACACAACGAGCAGTTCAACACAGATAATATTACACATTGCATAACTATACTCAAGCATTACTTGAACATGAAATTACTAAACAATTAATTGCACTAACTTACGCCAAACCATACTAGTACCTAAGGTATTAAATGCCTTAAAAAATTACTAGAATTATATAACAAATCAAACTCAGTAGTTTAATCCAAAAACAAAAAAATTAGTCTAAAATCAGTAGTTTAAATATTGGTCCAAATCATACGCATTTCGGCACCCCCGGACGAATTGCCCCAAATGGGCCATGACCTCTCACCTGGCCTTACTCTATCACAAAAAGAGTCAGGGAATACCCCAAGGCACCCCACAATAATGATAATTAATTAACAACAAATAAACATGGTTTCTCTTAACACCTGATGTCGAACCTGGAGGTCACAACCCCAATTTGTCTATGAAAACATGAAAGAAGGTATGCACCACCCACCTCGTACTTGTACGATGACACTCCTTTGATTTCAGCCTCTGAATTGGACTGAATCGCTGTAGATCTGCATTTTCGTCAAATCTAACAATTTCTTTTGGATGGAATATGCGGAGGAATGGGTGACGGATCACAGACGAAGAAGGGTGCGTGGGGTTAGTCTTTCCGATGCGGTCCCGCTGCCACTGACGGATCGAAGAACGGTGGTCGTATAGAGATTCTGGGAGGGTTTGAGTTTTCGGGGTTTCTCAGAGGAACTGTTCATCCAAAGGGGAAGAAGAAGGGACTTCTGGGAATGAGACGCGATGGCTTCTTGATCGCTCAAATAAAAATAAAAGTACACAACATGTATTTCAAAAGTACACACCGTGTAGATGTGTTTCCGTACGCCGACTTAAGCGGAGTCCAGCACACGGGTTGGACCGTGTACACGGTCATCACACAGCCAGGGTCTCAGCCGATACATGGAACAAGGGTACACAATGTGTCACGGAAGGCTATATTCCATGTAGATTGAAATTTATACCTGGTCACCACATGGCATATACCTGGCCATGCATGGATCAGGGTTACACGACATGTCTATAAATACATGCCGTGTAGTAGGAAACTTCTACATGGTCTTCACACGACATGTACTCGGCGAGCACACGACCAGTCACTCGAGTAACTCATACATGGCGTGTACTTAAAGTACACGGCATGTAGTCTAGAAATTTCCAGAAACTGCCCAGATTTTCCAGACTTCTCAAAAACCCATCAAAAAGTTTAAACAGGGTCGGAATTTGACCCGTTTCTAAAAACCCGGGTTCTTACAAAAAATAGAAAATATATTAAGATAAATAAACCATGGAAAGGAATGGTTTATATTGCATGGGAACACATCTATAAACTTTGGGTTCCCAAAATAAAGAGGGAACGACATACTTAATACAAGAAGCATCAACATTGAGTGAGAAGTAAAAGGTCTATTTTTGAAAGAAGAGTTCTTTTGGAAAAAATTTTGTTTGACATAAAATCCAGTGGAAAACATTTATATCCTAGAAAATTTATGATAATGTTTAAAAAATTATTTTTAAGGAGTAACCATACAAAAAATGGAGTGAATGAGGGAGAACCTGAATAAAGAATTGGGTTCAAGAATTTCCCCTGCCTTGTATCCGGAAACTTTCTTCACTTTAATGTGCTATATAATGACATTATATTAATTAATTAGAAATTAAATAACCTTTTATACATGAATATGTTTCATTATGGTTTTATTAAGTTCTTTTATGAGCCTTTGGACGAGTTATAGAATTTAAATTCATTTTTTGGGAATGTTTGTTTTTATAGTTCTCTTGAACGGTTCACTTGTATTCATGAATGGAAGTTCATTTAAAATTTGGATAAACATCCAGAATTTTAATTATATGTTATTTATTATTTTACAGAACTTGAAATGATCTTATAAATAATTTTTTTATATACCATTATAATGAATCATTAGATAAGAATTTAATGATGATGGTTTAGGTTAATTCGGGTGGTTTTTCGACCACAACAAACTTGTTTTGTTTAATCATTTAGTAATATGTACATAAGTTTGTTCTAGAATATTAAATAGGATATAATACATATAAAATAATCTGTTTCAACCATAAAAATAGTTTCATGACCAGATTTGAAGGTGGAAAAGGAAAAAAGAAAACATGTTGTTCTTGAAGGTGATAAATTAACACCTCACAAACAACGTTTTCCTTTCTAAAATAAAAAGAAGAGGAGAAGGAGGTTGGATGATATATTATCCAATTATTATCATAAAATTAAAGTATATGTATTAATCTAAAGTTACCATACCATGTATATTAGGATAGGTGGGAGATATATTAAGAAAATAACTTGAAATTGAAAGGAAATTAAAGGAAAATAGAGAGAGAAATTACCTCTGGAATCCTCCTTAAGGAACCTTGGATTGGTCTTTTGATGAACCCATAAGCTCTTGGACATGGGGGTAGGGTCTAGGGAAGACTTTGGAAAGATTTTAGACATGTATTGATGCTTTAGAGGTGTGAGGAAATGAGGGTGTGATGGGTGGTATTTATAGTGGAGGGGAGAAGGGTTTTCTCAATATTAGATTCATTAATTTATTATTTCTCCACAAGACAAGTAATAGTGATTACTCCATGACCAATAATATTAATAAGTTCATGTGAGTTTTAACCAATTGGGATTACATCATCAGAACATCATACATGACTATAATTATTGAATTTAGCTTATTTTATAAATTATAGTATTTCACTATTCATAAAAAAATCAAGTATTTCAGAAAAATATAAAAAATTATCCTTAACCATTTTTCAACATGAAGAATTAAAAAATGAACTCCATTTTTAAAAAATAATTTTCTAAATATGATTAATTTAATTTTTAATAAAAACCATAATTTACTTGAAAAATACATATTTTAAAATTAAAACTGATTTTATAATGATTTCAAAAATTACATAAGGTCCTATAAAATTATCTTAAAACTAGAAGAAAAAATTGTTAACTTATTAACACATTTTAGGTAAATAATTTTTCTTTTAAATTAATTAATTAATTATAATTAATTAGTTATGACTTACAAATATACCAATACTTTTAATATGGTCATATTATCACTTATAAGATGCCTAAATTTTATTTAATCATTCATGTGTGAGGTTACTACTATTTGGGAAGATTTACTATTCATAAGGGTCATATTACTATTCATAAGGGTAGGTTACTATTGATAAGGGTAGGTTACTATTCAACCAAAATTATGTTTGTTCTATTAGACTCCAAAAATCACCCTAAACAGAACGACGCATGTTATATTTTTGAAATTCAAAATATAGAAGTGGAAAAATTATGTTTAATGATCACATAGTATTTAGTATCATGATATGTCATTGTGCTTCCTAATGTGATTATACTATAAGAAATAATTATAAGATGGGAATTCTATTAATAAAACATTGGGTCATTACATTCTTTCCCCCTTATAAAATTTTTCCCTCAAAATTTTGTTTTACATAAATAGGTGAGGGTAATTCTCCTTCATCACATTATCTAGTTCCTAAGTTTCTTCTTCATACTTGTGGTTCCTCCAAAATACTTTTACAAGATGGTTTGTCTTGTTGCGTGGAACCTTATCTCTCTGATCAAGAATCTTTACTGGCCACTCCTCATAGGAGAGACCATCTTCCATCTATACCACCTATGAGTTTAGTACATGTGGGGGATCTGTTATGTACTTCCTCAGGAGTGATACGTGAAACACATCATGAAATTGATCCATATTTGGTGGAAGTGAAAGCCGATAGTCCACAACTCCTATTAGGTCAAGGATCTCAAAGGGGACAATGTACCTTGGGCTTAACTTTCCATTGTTTCCAAACCACATGACTCTCTTCCATGGTGATATTTTAAGGAAAACTTTATCTCAAATGTTGAACTCCAATTCCCTTCGACGGTTGTCAGCATAGATCTTTTGCTGAATCTAAGTATCTTTGATATGTTTTTGGATGACATGAACCTTCTCTATCATCTCTTGCACAAGATCAGGTCCAAGTAGCTTTCTTTCTCTAACTTCATCCCAACAGGTTGGAGTTCTACATCACTTTCCATACAGATCTTCATATGTATCCATCTAAACACTTGAGTGGAATCTATTGTTGTATGGGAACTCAACCAATGGGAGATTTTGATCCCATCCACCTTTGAATTCTAAAGTGTAGGATCTTATCATGTCTTCAAGCATCTAAATAGTTCTTTCAGATTGGTCATTAATTTGGGTATGATAGGCCGTGCGGAAATTTAATTCAATACTCAAAGCATGTTGAAGACTTCTCGAGAATTTCGATGTGAACCTTGGATCACGATAAGAGACAATTGATAGTGGAATACCATGTAGTCTCAACACTTCCTTCACATATATCTTTTCAAGTTGTTCAAGTGATAAATCTTCCCAAATAGCAATAAAATGGGAAGTCTTGGTGAGTCAGTCAACCACCACCCATATTGCATTATTTCCCTTCGACGTATTTGGGAGACCCGTGACAAAGCCCATAGTGACATTATCCCATTTACAAATGGGTATAGGTAATGGTTGCATTATACCTTTTGAATTTTGTCTCTCTACTTTAACTTGAAAACATACCAAGAACCTTGAGATATATTCTGCAATCTTCTTCTTCATGTAATCCCACCAGAAGTGTTCTTATTGATCTCGGTACATCTTGGTGCTTCAAGGATGGATAGAGAATGTTGAGCTATGTGCATTTTCCAATAGATCCTTCTTTATCCTGGGTGATGAAGACACACAAATCCATGTTCCAAATCAAATCACACCATCATCGTCGACATGGAACTCTTGCAGCTTCCCTTCATTTACTGCATTCACCTTCTTTTGTAACTCCAGATCATCCCTTTGTGCCTCCTTAACCACCTCTTAGATTGATGGTTGCACAATCATTTGGGAAAGTTAGGATGTATCCCCTACCCTTATAATTTCCAAATCCATCCTTTTCATATCCAATAAGATAGGGTCTTTCTCAATCCGTAACATGGATAGAGAAGCAGGTTCTTTTCTGCTTAGAGCATCAGCTACCTAGTTCACGTTTCTAGGATGATAGTGAATAGAGAAATATTAATCTTTGATTAGCTCTAACCATATCCTTTGATGCATGTTGATCTCCTTTTATGTGAATATATACTTTAGGATCTTGTGATTGGTGTATATGTCACACTTCTCACCATAAAGGTAGTACCGCCAGATTTTCAAGGAAAAAATTATGGTTTCCAGCTCTAGATCATGCTTTGGGTAGTTCTGTTCACGGATCTTCAACTGTCTCGAGGTGTAGACTATCACATTATCATTTTCCATGAGTACTCAACCCAAGCCTTTCTTTGAAGAATCACTGTATATTAAAAAAATTTCTCCACTTTTTGGTAGTGTGAGTACAGGTGTAGTGATCAGCCTTCTATTTAGCCCCTTGAAGCTTTCCTCACATTCTTCCATCCAGACATACTTTACCCCTTTCCTTGTTAACTTATTTAGCGGGCTTGAAAATTATGAGAAATGTATCACAAAACGTTGGTATTAACCAGCTAATCCAGGAAAACTATGGATTTCTATGACACTAGAGGGTCTGGTCCATTCCTCCATCGCCTTTATTTTTGAAGGGTCCATAGAAATTCCCTCACTTATGATCACATGTCCCAAGAACGTGAATTTATTTATCCAAAAGTCACACTTTCTGAACATGGCATACAACTTGTCCTTTTTCAATATCACCAACAGAAGTCTTAGATGTTCTGATTTTTCCTCCTTACTTTTGGATTATATGAGAATATCATTGATAAAAACTACCACAAATTTTCCAAGGTACTATCTAAATAATCTATTTGTCAAATCCATGAAGATTTCAGGGGAATTAGAAAATCATAGTGCCCATACCTTATACAAAAGGTATCTTTCCGAATATCTTCTTTGTTCAACTTTAACTGATGATATCCAGAATGAAGATCCACCTTTGAGAAGTATTGAGATCCTATTAACTAATTGAACAAGTCGTCAATCCTTGGAAGAGGATACTTTTTCTTTATGGTGATCTTATTGAGTTCCCGATAATCGATACACAACCGCATTGTTCCATTATTCTTCTTCAAAAAGAGAACTGTGTACCCCAAGGTGATGCACTAGGGTGTATGAAACCATTTTCCAAATGCTCTTGCAGCTTCTTATTTAACTCCTCTAGTTCTATAGGAGCCATCCTATATGGACAATTTGAGATAGGAGTAGCTCTGGGTATGATTTATATTGATAACTCTAACTCATGATCCAGGGGAAGTACGATAACTCTTCGAGAAATACATCACTGTATTCCCTCACGATGGGAATTTACTCTATCTTGACACTTTCTTTTCACTCAACCATTTGGGTGAGGTATGCTTCTTCATAGGGAATCAACACCCACACCATTGAAGGATTTCTCAAAGGAGATTCGTGATCTTACTTGCATTTGTAGAGTAGAATGGGATGGTTTAGAATATGAAAAGATATTTCTTTTTCTCGAGAGTTGATATGTGCTCTATATAATGAGAGCCAATCCATTCCCATTATAGTGTCAAATTCCACCAAGGGAAGTATTATGATATTCGTTAGAAGAATCTTAACACATACACCAACATGAGAATACTAAAACACTTGGGTTACAATGATTTCACCAATTCGTATTTTTACAGATATCTCTACTTCAAGGTTTCAGGGCTTTGATTCTATAGTTCTAGTAAACTTGCAAGATATAAAGTAATGCGTATAACCAGAATCAAATAATTCTTTTTCCATTCTTGAGTGAATAGGAAGTGTAACTTGTATGACTTCATTATTTTGATCCACTTTTGTTGTAGGGATGGAATAAGACTTCCCTTTTTTCTTTTGGATTTGGTGGCTTCTAATGCTGATTACCCTCGAGGACTCTAGGTTTAGTGCATTGTCTTGCATAGTGCCCTTTATCCCTACAGTTGTAGCGTTGGACCATTTTATTCCACCAAATTCTCCTTCCTTATCATGTATTTTGGACACTCTTGAGAATGGTGGCCTTATTTCCCACATTTGAAGAATTTCTCTATCCCTTTGAGGCAGTTACCATGATGCATCTTCCCACATTTTTGGCATGTGGGTGGTTGAGTTTTCTTCCCACCTTTATCATTAGATCCTCCAGCATGAAACTCCATCTTTCATTTCTTATCACCATAGCCATGTGATCATTCTCTAAACTCTATATCCACTTTGAGAGAACATTAAACAACTTCTTCATTACTCCCAAAGTATCAAATTGAAAGATCCTTTTGAAGGTGTGGTTTTAATCCACTAAAGAATCTATAAATTTTTCTATCACTATTGATAACAAAACCCGAAACATACCTTAAAAGCCTTGTGAATTTTTCTTCATAGGTCGTGAAATATTATCCTTATCTTTTCTTGAGATCAATGAATTCTCTCTACATATTTGTATGAAGAGTTTGTGGGAAATACTTGTTAATAAACATGACCTTAAAGTCTTCCCATTAAATATATTCAATTTCATCTCTTGGCTTGGTGTTCTTAATCAAATCCCACCATTGATCGACCTCTACCTCTAGATGATAAACGGATAATATCACCTTCTCCATCTTAGAATAGTGAATCATAGAAAAGATCTTCACTATGGATTTGACCCATTATTCAGAAACTAGTTGATCCGAAGATCCACTAAACTTCGGTGGTCATTTCCACATAAAACACTCGATAGCCAGTTGCTCCCTCTTAGGTGAAGGAGGATATTCCCAATTATTCTGGTTATTGTTCATAACCAGAGATAGTTGGGTAAGAATAAATATGAAGTTTTTAACACCACAAGGATCCAAAGGTTTAGTGTCTTGGGAAAACTAGGACCATACATAACATTTACAACATAAAACGTAAACATTTATTTAATCCATTCTTCTCAAGCTTCTTATTGTCCTTTGAAAACTCCTTAGTACACATAATCAACTGAGGTTATACATAAAAAGGGTGTGAGATAAAATCCCAATAAGAGGATATATATGAACAATATGACAATGGGTGAGCATAATTATAACATAGGAAATGGATCATGAACATGAGATGAAGCATTAATAAAAGACCTGAAATGTGGTAATGCATAAAAATGAAACATCACGTCTTAGTGGGAAACTAACACACATAGTTGTGAACAATACTAGAATCATGTTCAAGCATAATTTCTATTTAACTCATATTATTCATCACTTTACCCAATGCATTGGAGCGCTATATAATTCTGGGTGCAATCGTCACATCATAACATTCATATTGTGCTATATAATTCCGATCACACCTGTCACAACATAACATTTTCATTTCCATGCATTCCATATAAAACATATATTAACATAAATAAACCATGTAAAGGAATGAGTTAAATCTCATAGGAACACATCCATAATCTTTGGGTTCCCAAAAGAAAGTGGGAATAACATACTTGATACAATAACCATCAACATTGAGTGAGAAGTAAAAGGTGTGTTTTTGAAAGAATAGTTATTTAGGAAAACATTTTAATTGATAGAAAATATAGTGGAAAACATCTATATCCTAGAAAATTTATGATAACGATTAAAAAATTATTTTTAATGAATAACCATACAAAAAATGGAGTGAAAGAGGGAGAACTCGAAGAAAGAAAGTTGAGTTCGAGAATTTCCCCTTACCTTGTATCCAAATGATTTCTTCACTTTAATGTCCTGTATAATGACATTATATTCATTAATTAGAAATTATAAAACCTTTTATACCAGAATATGGTTCATTATGGTTTCATTGAGTTCTTTTAAGGACCTTTGGATGAGTTATAAAGTTTAAATTCATTGTTAGGGAATGTTTGTTTTTATAGTTTTCTTGAGCGGTTAACTTGTATTCATGAATGGAAGTTCATTTAAAACGTGGATAAACATCCAAAATTGTAATTATATGTTATTGATGATGTTAAAGAACTTGAAATTATCTTATAAATAATTTTTTTATATACCATGATAATGAATCATTAGATAAGAATTTAATGATGATGGTTTGGGTTAATTCGGGCGGCTTTTCGACCAAAACGATCTTGTTTTGTTTAACCATTTAGTAATATGTACATAAGTTTGTTCCAAATAATTAAATAGGATATAATACATATAAAATAATATTTTTAAACCATAAAAATGGTATCATGACCAGATCTGAAGGATGAAAATGAAAAATAAAACATGTTGTTCTTGAAGGTGGTAAATTAACACCTCACGAACAACATTTTCCATTATAAAATAAAAATAAGAGGAGAAGGAGGTTGGATGAAAAATTATCCCATTAGTATCATAACATTAAATTATATGTATTATACTAGAGTTACCATACAATGTGTATGAGGATAGGTGGGTTAAGAAAATAACTTCAAATTGAAAGGAAATTAAAGGAAAAGAGAGAGTGAAAGAAATTACCTATTGAATCCTTCTTAAGGAACCTTTGATTGGTATTTTGATGAGACCAGAAGATTTTGTACATGGGGAGAGGGGATAGGGAAGATTTTTGGATAGAGTTTAGACAAGTCTTGAATCTTGAGAGGTGTATGTAAATGTGGGTGTGAAGGGTGGTATTTATAGTAGAGGGGAGACGTGGTTTCTCAATATTATATTCATTTTTTTATTATTTCTCCACAAGACAAGTAATAGTGATGATTCCATGAAAAAGAATATTAATAAGTTCATGTGAGTTCTAACCAATTGGGCTTACATTAGCATAACATCATACATGACTCTATAATTAATTTATTTAGATTATTTTGTAAATCATAGTATTTCACTATCCATAAAAAATTCAAGTATTTCAGAAAAATAACAAAAGTTCACCCTAACCATTTTTCGATGTGTAAAATCAAAAAATGAACTCCATTTTTCAAAAATAAATTTCTAAATATGATTAATTTTATTTTTAATTAAAATAATAATTTACTTGAAAAATAAAGATTATAAAATTAAAATTGATTTCATAATGCTTTCAAATATTACATAAAGTCATATAAAATTATCTTAAAACTATAAGACATAGAATTGTTAACTTATGAACAAATTTTAGGAAAATAATTTTTATTTTAAATTAATTAATTAATTACAATTAATTATTTATGACTTACAAAAATACCAATACTTTTACTATGATCATATTGTCACTTATAAGTTTCCTAAATTTTATTTAATCATTCATGGGTGAGGTTACTATTATTTTGGATTATTTACTATTCATAAGGGTCATATTACTATTCATAAGGGTTGGTTACTATTAATAAGGGTAGGTTACTATTTACCAAAAATTATGTTTGTTCTATTAGACTCCAAAAACCACCCTAAACACAACCGTGTATGTCAGATTTTTGAAATTCTAAACATAGAAGTAGAAAAATTATGTTTAATGATCACATAGTATTTAGTATCATGATATTTCATTGTGATTCCAAATGTGATTATAATATAAGGAATAGTTATAAGAAGTTAATTCTATTGATTAAACATTGGGTCATTACACAAACCCATATCAAATCATATCAAAGTATGAAAATGAGTTATGTCGATAATCGAAGGATGGATTTGGAATTTCATGTAGGAGATGACATTTTCATGAATGTATCTCCCTATAAGGGTGTTATAATATTTGGGAAGAAAGGTAAACTAAGAACCAAGTACATGGGATATTTTCGAATTATGGAGGGAATTATAGCTATGGATTATCATCTGAAAATGCCACCAAGACTTTCAAAGATACACAATGTATTCCACATCTATTTGTTAAAAAATTACATGAAAGACCCAACACATTTACTCACTTCAGAAGTTATAGAATCACAACCTGATTTATCTTACAATGAAGTACCTATCCAGATTATAGACACTAAATAATAGGTGTTGGGGAATCGAATAGCTTAGCTGGTAAAGGTACATTGGGAAAACCATAAAATTGAAGAGGCAACATGGGATATCGAGAATAATATGATGAAGACCTACCCAAATATTTTTAGGTGGTATCATTTTTGTAATTTCAGGGATGATTTTTTTTGAAATAGGGGATAATGTAACACACCATATATTTACAAATAATTTTAATATAGGATGTAATACACGAAACACCAAGTCTCTACAAAACAACACTTTGATATTACAATTATTTAAAGAAGATAGTTATAAACTAGCCATTAAAAATAATTTTTCTACTTCTGTGATCTTAATTTTGAAAAACTGACATAAATGGTTGCATTCAGTAAGATATTTAGAGTCTGATAGGATCAACTTACTTTTTTTGTGAATAGTAACTTGACCCTTATAAATAGTAATGTTACCCTCATGAATAGGAATGTTACCCTTAGGAATATTAATATGACCCTTTTGAATAGTAACCTAACCCATGAAAGTATAAATCAAATTTAGTCTCCTTATAAATGAAAGCGAATATTTTTATAATTAATAATTAGTGTTGGTATTTTTTGTGAGTAATAAATATTTAATTAAAATTTTAAATTATTAAATAGAAATAAAAGAAATTTTTTTTTCATAGAATTTATTCCTAAATCAATATTTTTCTTCTCTGATTTTTGGATAATTTAATAAGTCATTTTGTTAATATTTCATGGTGTTATAAAATATGTTTTAATTTTAAAAGATGTATTTTTAGAGTAAATTATGATTTTATTTAAAAATTAAATTTCACATATTTAGAAAATTATTTTGAAAAAATTGTGTCCATTTTTGATTTCTACAAGTCAAAAAATGGTTAGGGTAAATTTTTGGGATTTTTCTGAAATACATGAATTTTTAGTGAATAGTATATTACGGTATAAATGCATTATAAATTAAATACACTATTACTCAAGTCATGAATGATATAAGAAACCATTAAATAGAACTCAATTTATCTCATTACTTTTTTTAGTCAGAAGAATCCACACTATTCCTTGTCTTGAGGAAAATAATAAAATTATGAATAAAATATCGAAAAATCACCCCTCTCCTCCACTATAAAAACCACCCCTCACTCCCACTTCTTCTCACATCTCTAAGCCTTGAATCTTGTAAAAGTTTGAACTAAATCCTATTTTTTATTCTCTCACCATGTCTAGGAGATATTTTTATTACCAAAAGTCCTAAATACCTTCCTTTAAGGAGGTTCTCATGGATGATAATTCAAGAGGAAAATCTTCTTCATTTTTTCTTTTAATTTCATTCCAGTTTATTTTCAATTATTATCCTCTCCTCAAATCCTATGTCCAAATGATCATGATAAATATAGTATCATCTATATACTTTAATGATATCATGTTAATGGAATATCCTTTATCAATCTCCTTACTCTCTATCTATTTTATTTTTAAAAACCAAATCATTGTCCAAGAGGTGCTGATTTACAACCTTTGTGGACGATGAACATTAATTCTTCAATTTATTATTAAATGGGTTTCATGAAACTAATTTTATGTTTGAACCAGATTATCAAATATTTATTATGTATTATTTAATGTTCTCTAACATTTATATAAATATAATTTAAATTCATACGACAAAACTAGTTCGGGATGATTGAAATACCGCCAGAATAATCTAAATAAAAATCAATAATGTCTTATCAAATGATTCATACTCATATCATATAACCAAATTATATGTATAAAAATTTAAATTTATCTTTGTTCATTAATAATATGTAATTCCAATTCAATAAAATTATCCCCACTCATAGGGACTCCATTACTTACAATCAAGCAAACCGATCATGAATATCATGGAAACAAACACTTCAGAACGACATAATTCAATCTTATAAATTATAAAAAAGGCCATAAATGATCATCAAAAAATTATAATAAAATAAATAAATCTAACATAGGTTCTGAATTAATTTATTAATGAGTTTAATTTCATATTTTAGGTCATTAACATCAACTGTGGATTACATTCGGACATTAAGGTAGGGATTTCTACCTAGACACCCATTTTCTTTCAAATCTATCATTTTATCTCTTTACTCCAACTAAATTCTTAATTATTATTATGTACTACTCTTAATTTATGTGTCAATGTTCAATATATGTATACCAATAATAACCTTACTTTATTTTATTGTGATTTACATGATTTAAAAGTATCATTAAGAATGTTCTTCTAGATAAACATGGCCGATTCAAGGGAATGTCTCAAATTCTTACCTATTTCCAAGTGAATTATATAATATATTTGTGGAAACCATTATTTTTATAAAATAATTCAATTTTTTGAAAAAAATATCTTAATACACTTATAGTTTTATAAAATGTTTTTTTTCAAAAGAACTCTTCTTTTGAAAGTAAAGGTTTATTTATCTCAAGAATTACTCAATGACTTTATAAGAGTATTTTAATCTGTATCAAAACTCTTTTTGACTGTAATTTATAATTGAGATTTATTTTTTATGATATCATATACCATATTATATTTAATGGTTTATGATAAATATTCTTATGGATGTGCTATTTTGATACCATTCATCTTATTACTTGAAATAGTTAGTGATTATATTACAGATTAGGGAATGTTATTTACATCCCATGTGTATATGTTGCTTATGTTTAAACCCATTCATATGTGGAATGTATTGGACTTAGTATGTGATTGGTGGGGACCTCTATACCCCCTTGATGTATCGGTAGGTCTCATGAGACAAAATATATATGGACTTGGCTGAGGACTTACCCATTTTCATGTATGGTTTTGGCCAAGTCCTTAATCATTTTTGATGTCTTAGATGAGGCCTTGACGGTATACTTCAGAATGTCTAACATATTAATTCCCTCATTATGATGTTAGTAGTTTGATAGTCCATGTTATTATTTGACTATTAGAATATTTATGGTTATTATGGAATTATTTATTCAGCTTTAATTCCTGTCATATTATACTCTAGTGTATATTTAAAGGATTTTGTTTTTAGTTTCTCACTATGCCTAGTTTTTATGTTTATAATTACTTCTGCTTTATTAATTTACCTTATAAAGAATATAATCTCACCCCTTTAATATGTTTTATTTTCCCAAAGATGCGCTGATGAATATTACGAATTACTTACAGGAATAATCAAGGAGTTGTGGATGTTCCAAAGAAATTTATATATTGTATTTATTTTGAAGTTGTAATGTTGAAATTATGTATGTATCTGGTATTCCAAAACTACTAAACTATTTGGTTCTTCTAGAATCGAATTTCTTGTAATCATGCCAATGTAATAAAATAATGCACTATTGGGGTCGGGGTGATGCATTTTAACTCACCACAGAAGGGTCTTTTCTGCATCATATAAAGTAAAAAAAAGTAGGCTTTAGGGACAGTATTTTCTTCTTCTAGAAGTGATTTAAACTACCACATAATGTTTTAGCGATAGTTACTTAAACTTCCACATATTGTAGGTTTTTAAATCACTTTGTGGTGGTTGTTTTCATTTAACGGGGGGTTTTTATGTGTCGTTTTTGGATCATTGATAAGCGGTATTGATATTATTTACTGTTGATTTTTTTTAAAAATAACCTGAACAAATATATAATACGAACCATAATGAAACTACTTTATTTATGAGAATATACCTTTACAATTGTTTGACAATTATCACCACTAATTATGATTTTCATTAATTAATTTACAGGTGGTTTTTAAAAACCGTCACTAAATATATTTCATTAAATTTATTTATTAATAAAATATTAAAAAAGTAAAAATATAAAATCTATGACATGTAATAAAAAAACATAAATGCATAATAAACCCATAATACATACATTATACATCATAAATCCATAGTCATCATAACCTCCGTCAGCATAACATCAGTCACCATAACCCCAATCAACTGAAACATCATTCAAACAATACATCAGTCATCAATATATTCATATAAAATAAATAAAAAAATGACCCATTCCGATTATATTTCCACCCCATGACCTCTACTATATCCGTCTTCCTCCACATCATCTCATCAAATGAAATTGACAAAATCATATCACCAACTGTAACAAAAAAGATGACATAAATTAAAAACAAACATATTAAATTAGAATTATAGTAGAATCATTGATACAATTTAACCATACCATGTAAACTATGATCCAAAACCACTTCCTTATGAAGAATTTGATGGATTAGAATAGTCAACCACCTACCTACTACCAACATCTATCACCTATAATATAAACCAAAAAATTTATGAAAATAAATTTGAATGGGAAATAAACGGAATATATTTAGAATGTTTCACATAAAATTTGTTATTTTGTTAATCAAGAACAATATATATCATGATAAAAAAAATATATCAATTAAAAAATTATTAAAATATTCAATTACCTACATTAGATATGATTCAACACTAGGGAATAAAAATGGATAATTATATAACATTCTAATTAAAAATTTAATCGGTGTGTGGTGTGCTTGAAATTTACATAATTAGTAAATTTTGTTGACTTTGATAGAGCTACATAACCTGTATTTCAAAAATAACTCAACGGTGGTTTTCCCATGATTTCATGTCATTACAATATTTTTTCATTGGTTTTGATAGCTACACACACATTTTAGTGTTTTAAAACACTAAAAAAAATTTACGAGAATACTAAGAAAACCATAACATATAATGACATGTCTTCGGTTCCTGTATTTCAAAAATCAATCTATGGTCATTTTCCTTTACTGTCATGGAAATCTAATGATGTTTTCCTTGTTTTGACTCCCCTAATACACGTTTTTAATGGCTTTAATGCCCTTAAAAAATATTTATCATATCGTTACGAATACAGCACTTGACATATTGACATGTTTTATGAGCGTACATGTCAAAAATAACACAAAAATGGTTTTACCATGATTTAATTCCAAATTGACATCATTTTCTATGGTTTTTACCATTAAACAAATGTTTTAGTGTATTTAAACACAACAAACTCATTTACTGGTATCCTAGGAAAACTATAACTCTTAATGATGTGTTGTTAGGTAATACATTTCACAAATAAATAAACCTTAATTTTCTCTTGGTTCATGTAAATAGGTTGATTTATTCCTAGTTTTGACCCACCGACACATGTTTTTAAATTCTTTAGTACCTTTAAAAACAATTTACTAATCCATTCTGACCACACTGAACGTAGGATATACATGTTTTCTATGGAAAAATATCAATAATAACTCAAAAGTTGTTTTCACATGATTTCACATCAATATGATGATGTTTTCTATAGTTTTGACCATCACACACACATTTATGTGTATTAAAACATTAAAAACCCATTTATGGGAATCCTGGGAAAACCTTTACTCTGAATGGAATTATTTTGGTTCTAACATTTAAAAAATCAATCTAAAGTAATTATCCTATAATTTCATGGAAATTTAATGACATTTCCCTAGTTTTGTCCCCCTATAAAATGTTTTTAAAGGCTTCAGTACCTTTATAAATTGTTTACCAATCCATTCCGACCACACCACATGTCAGATTGATGTGTTGTCTATGTGTACACATCATAAATAACTCAAGTTTCATTATTCCATTACTTCACATAAATATGTTATTGTTTTTATTGGTTTTGACCATTGCAAATACATTTTAATGTTTTAAAACAGTAATACCTATTTATGGGAATCCTCGACATACCATAACTCAGAATGATGTTACGTATGTTCCTACATTTCAATAATAATTCTATGATAATTGTTCTATGATTTCATGTCATTCTGATGACATTTTCTTTGTTTTGACCCCCTGATACACATTTCAAAATGCTTTAATACCATTAAAAATTGTTGATCGAGCCATTCCAACTACATCGTATATTGGATTGACATGTATTCTAGTTATAAAAATAAAAAATTAATCATCAGTGGGTTTACAATTATTTCATGTCAATATAAGGTCATTTTATTTAGTTTTGATAGTTACACTCATGTTTATGTGTTTTAAAAGACTAAAAATGAATTTATGGGATTCTTGGGGAAAATATAACTTAGAATTATGTGTCTTTAGTTACTATAATTATAAAACCAATCAATTTCCATTTTCCTCTAATTTAAGGGAATCAGAAAATGTTTTCCTATTTTGACCTCCTGATGCCTGTTTTTAAAGGCTACAGTACCTTTAAAAACTAATTATAATTTCATTCCACCACACTACATGTTAGATTGATATGTTTTCATCACATACACATAAAAAATAACTCAATGGTGGTTGTACCATGATTTTATATCAATATGAGGTTGTTTTCTATGTTTTTGACAATCACACACATATTTCAGTGTTTTAAAACACCAAAAACATTTTTATGAGCATCCTAAGAAAAATGTAACTCAGAATGACATGTTGTTAGTCCCTACATTTACAAAAACCAGTCTGTGGTCATTATCCTTTAATTTAATTTCATTCCAATGACGTTTTCTTGATTTTTACACCCTGAAACATGTTTACAAAGCCTTTGGTATCTTTAAAAACAATTTACCAATCCATTCTGACCACACAACATATCAAATTGGTGTTATTTCTATGCATACACATCCAAAATTACTCAATGGTTGATTTACCATGACTTCAAATCAATCTAGGGTCATTTGTTATGGTTTTGATGGTTACATGCAAGTTTATGTGTTCTAATACACTAAGAATTTGTTTACAAGAATCACTAGGAAATTGTAAATCAGAAATATGTTCTAGAGATCCATGTATTTTAAAAATAAATCTACATTCATTTTCTTTTATTTCATATAAATCCAATGATAGTTTCCTAGTTTTGACCCCCCAAACACATGTTTTTAACAAGCTTCATTACCTTTAAAAACTATTTAATGAGTCATTTTGACCACAATACATATCATATGTATGTGTTGTTGGCATGTACAAATAATAAATTACTCAAAATTAGGTTTTCCTTGATTTCATGTTAATATGAGGTCAATTTTATATGGGTTTGATAGTTACATACATGTTTATGTGTTTTAAAACACCAGAAACTAGTTTACTTGCATCACATTAATTTCATAACACAAAATGTCATTTGTTCAATTCCTAAATATTAAAAATAAATCATTGTTTATTTTACTATGAATATAGGGATGTTCAATGTAATTTAACTAGTTTTGATAGTTAGATGCTCATTCTTAAAGGACACAGTTCCTTTAAAAACTTTATAATGAGTTATTCCGACCACACCACATGTCAAATTTATATGTTTTATGAAAGTACACATAAAAAATAATTTAATTTTGGTTTTCCAATGATTTTACATCAATATTAGGTATTTTTATATGGTTTGGACAATTACACATATGATTTAGTTTTTTAAAAATCTAAAAACACATTTATGGGAATCCTTAGAAAACTGTAACTTAGAATGATGTTCCGTCAACTCTTAAATTTTTTAAAATAAATCTTTGGTTAATTTCCTATGTTTTTAGGGAAATCTGACTACCTTTTACTAGTTTTAAACCCATGAAACATGTTTTAAAGGATTTGATACCTTAAAAAAAGTTTACCTAGTTATTCTAACCAGACATTATGTCAAATTGCTGTGTTTTCTTTGAGTTCACATAAAAAATAATTCATTAGTGGTTGTACCATTATTTCAAATCAATCTGAGGTCATTTTTTAGATAGGACTGTTACATATATGTTTTAGTGTTTTAAAAACAATAAAAACACCTTTACTAGAATCCTAGGGAAATTTAACATAGAACGATGTGTTGTTAATTCAAAATTTTAACGAATCATTCCTCAATAATTTTGCTCTAATTTCTTGGAAATCCTCCAAAACTTGTTTTTAAAGGCTTTGGTTCCTTTAAAAACTGTTAATAAAGTGATTCCAACCACAACAAAAGTCGCATTGATAGGTTTTCTCTATGTACACATCAAAAATAATTCAGCGATGGTTTTCCCATGATTTTATGTCAATATTAGATCATATTATATATTTTGAACCATTACACACATGTTTTAGTGTATTAAAACACTAAAAACATTGCTTAAGGAATACTAGGAAAATCTCTACCCCTAATGATATGTCATTAGTTCCTATATTTCAGAAATCATTTCACGATATTTTTCTTTGTATTTAATTTAAATTCAATGTTTTTTCCAAGTTTCGACCCCCAACACATGTTTTTAATGGTTTTTATACCTTTAAAAACTGTTTAATTTGTTAAAACCAAAAAAATGAGCTCATATTTTTTTCATTATTAAGGAAAATTATATATAATTCAATTTAGGCATGTAGGAATCAACCAAACATCAATCCATCACATAATGTGGCCGATATGACACAAAGTACATGTTTTCTTTATAAAAGTGTCATTTTAGTTTTATTTATAGAAGTTATCTATGTTCATTGAAAATGTGTGAATGATTTATGAAATTTAGAATTTACATTAGTAGGATGAGCTATAAGTCTTGAAATTTCCTCAGAGACTGTGATGGTGTTCCACTGAAATACAAAAACTAAATCATTTTCCATTGCTGACTGCCACTGCTTATGTGATTTCCAATATGAGTCTTGATCATTCACATTTTCTTTCAACCATGCAATATCTCTTTCTGATTCCTGATCAATGGCACTACTCAAATGCCCACTGGGTGTAGTAGTAACTGATGAAGACACCATCCCAAAGACAACCGATAGAGTATACCAAGAACTCATCCCCCATTCACATTCGGGATACTCCTCCCTTAAAAGTATTGCAACATCATCGTTCTAGGAAATTGATGATGATTGCTAAGGGTTAGCATACCATACATCTATAATTGTAACCTGTTAATAGAAAAAAATTCAATGCTTTTTAAGACTATTTTAAAGTCATAATATTATATAATTGATAAATTTTTCATTACTAATTGTTTTAATTTCATTAAAATAAAAATGAAACATTGAAAAATATATTATAATAATAAAAATTCTTAAACCCAATTAATTGGATCCTCCCAGATGTATCAAATGATTAAAAATTGGCATTGTTTTATCCATGTACTCAGACCCATTTAATTAGGTTTAAGGAATGTTTTTTTGTTATAATATATGTTTTATTATTACTTTTTATATCAATTTAATTACAGGAAATGGTAGAGAAATGTATTTACTCCAACATACTTAGAAGGGTCATTTAAAAAAATGCTATTGGGTTTCCTATCCACTTTAAACCAAACCACTAATTTTCCAACAGAGTGAACTAATTAATTATCCTTTATCAAATATATAAATAATTTATAAAAAACCTTGACTTATAATAAAATTATATAAATAATAATGAATAAAATATAAAAATTTGATCATTTTTTCTTGAAAAACACTATGTCCTAGTGATGTGATGAAGGACATGTTTCTCATGATTCACAATGTTTTTTTATAAAACTCCTAAAAAAATTAGCAACATTAATAAAAATTATAATTTTATTTTGTTATGATATTATGATACTATAGAATAAGCAATTACCTCACGAGATGCATCTCTATTAATATTGAAAAAACATACATTCCTCACAAGAAATACCTTCATGGAAATTATCATACGTATATCATGAGCTCATACACATTTTATTAAAATCATTCCAAAATATCCATTTAAAATATCTCTATTTTTTGATTAAAATTTTCAGAGTCCATGGGCATGAAACGGATTCTGGGAAAACAAAATGAAAAATAATCTAAAAAACAACATAACACTTTATATTTATATTAAAAAAATTATCTAATGTCCTTTAAATTAGTTATTAAGGAATATTAAATTAATATTACCTATAATTTAGTACCAATGAACTCATTTTTCCAAGCTATAGGAATATGACTCCAAACATTATATTTAATTGGAGAGATCATCATCTCGCAAAAAATCTCCCAAGAGTCTACCTATAGATTCAGTCATCATCATCAATGGGAACCTTGAACTCATCAAATGTAAATATAATATTTGATTCCCTTTAGTACCATATATTTATCATGTTAATATATATATTCATTCTTTTTTTATATTTTTCTATTTGAAAAATGAATTAAATAATTAATAAAATAAATAGTTTTTTTGTACAACAACATTCCTACAAGTAATGGTAACTCATAGATATCCCCTAGATGGAGTGGTGACCAACTACTACATCACTAGAGGTGAATTGGGATATGGGATGAAAATGAAATATGGGGAAACAATTGATTCTCTAGTAGTCTTAGGTATAATAGAATCATTTGGATTCACCAAAGCTAACGTTAGTGGTGGCGTTCTCTGAGATGTTGAACGGTTAGGATCTTGAATTTTTTTATTCTTGGAATTACATCCATAAAAATAATTTATATATAATAAATGTAATAAATTAAAAACACTATAAAATATTATAAGAAATTTAAAAACTATAATAATGTATATATGTAAAAAACACTTATAAATGATAAATTTTAATATATTTTCATTTAAAATTTATACATTAAATTACCATTATCTTCACTGTATTCATTTTTATCACCCAATATTACAATGAGTTCTCAATTTTCAACCACCATTTCATGTTATATTGTTTTGAAATTTTTAGGAATTTATTTTTCATTGTTTTATAAGTGATGAGGTTCACTTTTAAAATGTGCCAATTAATATTCATCACCCATATAATATAATTCAGTCTACAATAACACTCCAAACATCTTGTATTTATCATCCAAAAATAAACAATTTTCTGTTCAGAATCCAAGATAAATGGATCATGCTATGTATGCTCATTGTTATGGATCAAGAGATAGAATTTTAAAGAAGTAAATTGTAATGAACCATTCTTTATGAAACTATCAGTGTTGACCAACATGAATTTGAATAAGATAATTGAAAACTGACCATGATAGGTTAATTCAATTATATCATTCATGTTTCCATAGTATCCCACCCCAATCGGTGTAAATAAAACACTATTCTAATTTTTCAGGCATTCTTCATGATAAATTGTATGAAATATGATTCTATGAATACTATAAGCATTTAATTTCTTTTCCTTACTTAGAGGAACTTATACAAAAACCATCAATTCATTTTATTTCTACCCATTTCTTGATATTCATTATCTAAGAAGAAAGATATAAGGTGTTAATTTTAACATAGAAAAATAACTACACATAAATAATATGAATATGAGTATATACTTAAATTATTGGTGAACAATTTGAAAATCGTGTAAATAATATATATTTTTAATTCCATCTCATTTTGAGCTTGACCCCTTAATCTGCTATTTTATTTCAATTTTAATTCTTCAATAAATGGATCTATAATAATACTATTGATTAGCATAGATCAATGTGCTTGTAGAAACCACAATTTAGTACATGTAAAATTTGATAACTTTCCGATTGGTTATCCAATAGTTGTAAATACACATTACTTGTTTTCAGAACAATAATTAGTGGAGATGTTGTCCGCACATAGAAAATTATAGAATCTAGTCTCAATCTCCTAAAAATACCTAGAATATAAGGTCAATAACACTTCAGATATGTAACGTTTAGTAATATATCCTTATGGTTGATTTTGACATCCCAAATCAGGTGCCACTTAGAGGTTACCTGATGCCTATTTCCCACATGGCCTAAAGTGCGCCTCCCTAGATGGTAGAGACTTTATACTAGTAGAAAGGGCCTAGAGTGTGTGCATGGGGAGAATATTCCCTCATACCATAGTGAAGCATAATGGATAAGTAATAATAATAGAAAAAATAGAGGAATCATATGTAACAGATGGCACAAAAGAAACAGACACTATATGAACTTGAAAAATAACCCACTATAGAAAAAAAGATATAAATATTAAGTAACAAAAGAAAATAATAATAATACTCTAATATGGAAACAGTATCATATATAAAATATGATGATAAATCATTTTATGTCTTTAAAAAATTGGAATATAGGTTTACATGGAATCAAGAAATACATGTTGTACAAAAGAATAAAAAAGAAGTGAGAAACTATCCACCATTCTAATAACCAAATCAATCATTTTCTACCAATCTCCATCGTAATGGAAGAAATCAAGATGAAGTGTCCAAATATGGATGATCTCCCTTTTCAATGTCTAATTATATAAAATTTTCTTGGGAACCAATGGTGGTTCAGATAGGGCATGAGATACATCTCAGTAGGCCCCCACCAATGACATCTATACCATACTGCCTATGTAATATAAACTAAAATAGTGTGTAGGAATATAAAAATGTAATGAAAGTGTAGAAATTTTAATACCCCAATTCCTACATCAGCCTTAGCTGGTGTCTGAACATGTAATAAATTAATTAATTAAGTTCTAGATTATAATAAGTGATGTAATATTATCCAAGGTATGAACAAGTAATCCATTGATAATAAAAATAATAATTGAGGATCCATTGTAATAACTAAGGAATCCATAAAGAGGATAATAATGAAGAGGATCTAAGGTAATAACCAAGGAATCCTTGACCTTGTGTGTTAATCCAAATCTATGAAAATCATCATCCTAGCTATAAGGGTTCTGAATGTAATCCAAGGGGCATCACCTAAGGAATTCCACTGAATATATAATTCTAACTATGTCTAATGATCTCATCTAAGGTAGAATGGGAAACATAATGATTGGGATCAATGGGAGTATCAATGGATACAAATGTCCTATGATGTCAAGTTGGACACAAGGAGTGTATCCTTGGAATCCTATAATGATTATTTAGGGATCTATGGATTTATTCCTGGAATCAACTAGTAGACAAGGGATAGGTTCCTAGATGGGTATCTCCCTTAGTAGCTGGTATCCTTTAATCATAATGGAATCCTCTGATTTCTCAAACCTTTCCATCAAAAATCCAATGCTGTCTTGAGTCTGACTGCTCATATAAATATTAAAATTCCCATATTCAATAGGAACCATATAATTAATTCATTATTTAATTAAGGCCATGTAATTATAATGCAATTTAATAATTATATAGGTTTATTCCATACCTTTTATTAATTATACAAGGTATAATTAGGACATTAAACCATTTAGTAATTTAATTGAATAATTATTTATTTGTCTCACCTCACTGCCTTCCATCGATCATGAAAATGTGTGCTAGTTACATGCAATAAAGTCATTAAATTATTTTAAACTAGGCTAATTGATATCTATAATATACTTCCCAATTATCATTTAAATGATTTTTTGGTTAATTGGTGTACTTTCCTTAGAAGGTTCAAGTAATAATATAATGTCACATCCATTAAAAATTAATTTAATTAATTTATAAACTTACCTTTATAAAGGTCAGTTAAATCTCACATGAACATGGGAACATGTAGGCATAATATTCATTTAAAGAAATAATAGAGGTAACATCCTACATCAGGTGCATGGAGTTGATGTTTCAACCTCCATATATGAGAAAATCATGTATAGTAAGTGCTTTAAAATTATAGAAATATTATTACCAAAATGGAATATGAATTAAATAATAAATTCCAAATAAAGTTAGTGGGATCGCAAGAGAAATATTTTATAAAATATAATGAAATGAGGGATGAGTCATAGACCACCTACCTCAAGCCTATATAATTATTCACATCTGGTATCATCCTTTATTTTATCTTGGATCAAAATTAAATAGAAGAATGGATCAATGCCTAAAAAATAGTGCATATAAACCAATATTAATATAACTTAGTCAAGGGGATGAAAAATAACTAACTGAGATAAAGGATCAAAGCACATACTAATGTCTATCCAATATAATAATTAGAGGTCTAATTAGACATTCGATGATAATTATATCAAAGAACCTATGAGGAGGGATATAGAGATCTTCTTACTGGAGAGAGGAGATCAAATCATTTTGATGAAGGTAAGGGAAAATGAAATCAATTTTATATGGGGAAAAGGAGACA
Source organism: Viscum album (assembly GCA_963277665.1). Lineage (NCBI taxonomy): Eukaryota > Viridiplantae > Streptophyta > Magnoliopsida > Santalales > Viscaceae > Viscum > Viscum album. Next base: position 409,053,116 of record OY728161.1, on the reverse strand, counting down.
TTAGACCCATTTTTAACTAGGTCACACAGTTTTGTTACATGGTTGGGAAAAATGTTTTCCAACCATGAACCTCACACTTCCTAAAGGGGGACCCCTCATAGTTTGGCCACCACACTTTAAAGAACTCTGTGTAAACCATGTAATCCCCTCTACTATATTTTGCTGAGATACCTACATGTTCATGCTGCCCTAGGTGCATAGTTTGGGAAATCGTTTCACCCTACATCACTCCTCTGTCAACCACTCACACGGTTAGGGGAAACAAGTCGACTAGACTATACAGTTTGTACTAACTATGTAGCCAGTGCATTTTCCTCACTAATCGTGATTCTGAGCATTGAACAAGCCTTGAAAACCACAAAAAACCATGATATCACTAGGCATCCATAATAGTTCCAAAATAAAGATTTACACTAACATTTAAAGGATCTATAATTTAGAGAAAAATAGGGTTATTAAACTCTTCCCAACATAAAGGAACTCATCCCTAAGTTCACCTTCCAGGGGCGGTGGAGCATTGTCCGAGAAAAATTCTAGCCATGAGTCACGTACATCAACCTCCCATCCCATGTCTCATCATACACACAACTAAACTACCATAAAAACCGTACTAAATGGAAAAATGACCATGTATATCCTTTATACTTCAGTCAATAATGTGTATAGTATACTTCTCAAAAGAAGTAGTGACATCTAACTCAACCTCCTTGAGGTAAAAAGTATGAGATGGGTTGGTATGATAACGATGATGTTGTGAAAAGTAGAACATGTCATGAATAAAATGATACCTATGAGATAATTGATACTGATTGGATACTAACTTGACACTATCCAGATTCTCAAATGGCCCTAAAAATTGAGGATAAAAATTCCCTTTTCTCAGTATCCATCTATGATCATGCCAGGGAGATATCCACAAAAAATCACCATCATGGACCTCGAACTCAATAGGTCATTTACAGTGATCATCATAAGATTTTTGTTTAGACTGGGTAGTATAAATATGCTTCATGATCAACTAAACATACTTCGAAGTCTCATATAAGAGACGAGGAACAAATAGTGTTACCTATCCAACATTTAATCTTCACAAGGTTGAACGAAATGAACTACCATACAAGGCATCGAAAGGATCCATATGAATAATCACTTAAATTTTGTTGGTGAACTCAGTGAGAGGAATATGATTCTCCCATGAACTGCTAAATTCAAGGATTCATTAAAAGAGAATTTTCTCTAACACCTGTATCATCCGTTCTAACTGGACATCATTATGAGGGTGAAAAGCTAATCTTAGAAGCACTTGTGTACCCACAACTCTATGTAAACCCTTCTAGAACTGTGATGTGAAACATGCATGACTATAAAAAAGGATAGTATGAGGGAACCTATGTAGTAGTATAATCTCATGGACATACATCATTCCCAACTCAACAACTAAGAAAGTCTGTCAGATCAGATGAAAATGGTATACTTTCATCAATTGATCAACAAATATCCAAACTATATCGCTACCTCAAGGAGACCTTGGTAATACTACTAAAAAATCCATAGAAAAATCTTCCCATTTCCATTTCATGACTGCAAGTGGAAATAAAAAGATAGTCGGCCACTAGTGCTCTTCCTTAAACTGATAATAGGTGGATGACCTAGTGTAAAATCCTACAATATATCATTTCATCCCAGACCACCAATAAAAGTGTCACATATCTCGATACATCTTGGAGATTCTTGGATGAACTACTCACTTAGAAGTGTGGGACTCATGCATCAGTTCCACTATCATATCTGTAGGAACTTGATGTTCCCATGAATATGAAAGGTTTCATCTGTATCTATAGACCAATCCCAAGGTAGACACTCACCAGAAATAATCTCCCAGAGAACCAATCCATTGGTATCTGAAAATTGTATATTCATCACCTTATCTAGAAGGGGAGAGGTAACCTTCAAGTCTGAGAGATAAGACTACTCATGAATTTTATGAAACTCTAGATGAAGCTTATAAAATAGGGCCATCAATTTTCATTCATCATTAGCTTCCCATGTGGCGTGTGCCCAAGTTTTCTAGCTCAACACATATACTACTATGTTTCTTTTTCATAGTGTATAAACAAGATGAAAATCAATGGAATGATATATTTGATCCACATTCACTATCTAAGATTCATTTTACTCTATAGAAACATATATTTTAGGTTCTTGTGGTCCACATACACTACAAAAAACTCACTCCTCAGATAGTGTCTCCATCAACATAAGGCACAAACAATAGCTATTATATTGATGTTGTGCATTAGGTAATTTCTCTAAGGAGGCCTCAACTAATAAGAAAAATATGTAATGAATCATTAATCCTATATCATCACTGCTCCCTGGCTAATGCTTGATTCATCCCATAACACTATATAGCCTCTACTAGGATTTTGAATAATCAAAATTGATGCTAAGAAAACCCTTCCTTTTAGATCTTGAAGGGGTTTCTCACACACTTCTGACCATAGGAACATGAATAAATTATTTATAATACCAATAAAATGTGAATTATGGTTTTAAGTGTCCTTTATAACATTTTTATAATATCCATCCATCCCCAGGAAACTCCATATATCAAACATGTTCTTGTGATGCTCCTAGGTAACCATGACACTTACCTTCTATGGGCGAGTAGAAACTTCTTATTATGAGATAATATAACCCATGAAATGAACATTATAGATATATATGTGACACTTAACAAGATTTTAATAAAGTCGATTCACTCTCAGTATATTAAAAATGATCTTGATATGTCTAGCATGGTTGCTACGAGTGTGATAATACACCAAGATTTCATCTTCAAAGACCATGAGAAAAGAGTCCAGATAGGGCTAGAAAACCTAATTCGTCAAATCCATGAAAACAGTAGGCACATTCATAAAATCGAATGACATAATGAGATAATCATAAATAAAATACCTTCTATGAAAAGATATATGAGGTATGTATGAAGGCCTGAATCACACCTAGTGATAGCCTGATCTCAGGTCAATCATAGAAAACACCATAGATCCCTAGATCTGGTCAAAGAGATCATATATTCATAGAAATAGATATCATCAATTAATTTTAGTCTGGTTCAACTGATGGTAATCCATGCATAGATAAAGGGTCCCATCTGCCTAATTGAAGAAAATCTTGGGTTAACCCCAAGATGAAGTGTTCGTTCAAATAAAACCCTTGGACTCCAAATCATCAAACTATATCTTTAACTCATGGAGATCATTAGGTGACATTTTATAAAGTGGAATGGACATTGGTGGTGCTCCAAGAAAATTTATGATCATAAAATCTACCTCTCTCTTAGGAGGTAATCCAGAAAAATCATTTGGAAGGACATCCCTGAACTGATATAATATTGGAGGAAAATCAATATTAGGAAAAACCTCCTATTATTTAAAAAACTATCAATCTAGATGGTTACTCCACCTATACCATGAGGATCAGGTCCATATCTACTATCATATAAATCCCACTCAGGCTTATTGAGATGGAAGCGTCCCTATGGTGATGTAAAGAACTCCCAGTGGCAATAACAGTCAATGAAGTCATGGTATGGATCCAATATGTACATCTCGATAATGTCATCAAAGAAAGTAATTTTAAGAGAAAATAAGTTCCATGAGAAGGTGTAACTACCTACCTTAAGGGAAAATCTTTTTATTGGTGTATATCCTCAGACCGTACACCTATAATGTGTGAAATTGACTAGATCCACGACCCATAGATATAGTTGGACTACCCTTAGGAAGTATGCTCTGCTAGAACTGATAATCTGACGTATGGATACCATGACCATGACCTCATCCTCACTAAGTTATTCCGGTGATATTGCAACTCCCTTCCTAATGCATCATAGAATATCCTGCCCCTGAAGGTGGAGCAGGTGTAGAACCTATTCCATTGGAAGCTAATGGAAAGGTCCAAAAAAATTGTGAATGATTCCCTATACATCTTCAATTAAGAAAATATATAGGGTCTCTATCACCCTAAAATTTATATTCCCATACCATACATATTAATGGTATACAATAGAGAATCCATTTTGATTACTATAACAACCTCTACCATGACAAGATACATATAGGGTAAGATTTATACTACTGGAAGAACGACTACCCTACCTCAAAACTGAGCCTCTATACCTAGATTTTTTTTCTTACCCTAGGTTGTTCTTAGTGATAGAATCCTGATTAATATTCATATAAAAATTAGGTAGGTAAAAAATAGTCACCTGAGTAAATATGTAATAGTAGAGCCCATCATTGAAATGTCTATCTTACAATATCTCATCACCGAGACGAAGCGACACAATGTGACCCTACTCAATAAAACACACTAAATAATCCTTGACTGACTTAGTACCCCTATATAGATACATGAAATCATAGGATCGATCATCCCTCAGTGTCTAAGGAAATTAGTGATCGATATCCTATTCCCCACTATTCTCCTAAAAAGGTGGGATGATTTTTTTGATGGAACTCACAAGTGAAATCAACCATAGTTGGTGGAGTTCATAGAGAACCGAACATGGACTAAATAAAATGTATAAAACTCTCATGAAGTTGAGATTCAGTTCCCATATTAGGTATAGAAGGTGGTTCCTTATGTGAAACTCCTAGAGGTTAGACTGGTGGCTCAAGGTCCACCATCACTGAAACATGGTCATCACACCCACCTAGTGCACAACATGAGGACATCATGATGGAATAACTCTTAAAATTCCAAGAACATGACTCAAAATAGTTTGGTAATAGATAGAATATCTAGTTGAATTAGAGTGTAAGAATAAGTGACCATACCCAAGATACTACACCAACTACTCGTATAGAAGGCTAAGTTATTGGTAAGTGTTTAAGCTTAATTTACAAGGGTTATAGTAGATGAGAGGTAAACTACATTTTTCCTATTCATTTAATAGAAACAATTATATTTTATCAATCATGATTTATATTTATGTTATGCATTTATATATATATATATATATATATGTATCAAGGTTCAGTTAAATAGATGGCCATTTCCATTGAATAAGGTCTCATACACCTTATCACTGAAATCGACACACATTTGATTTCTTTTTATCCCCTTATACATTCAATATCAGAATGTAATAGGTAATATATGATATCTTGACTCAATAAATTACCTTTTCCAACCCACAAGGGCCCATACTCCTTAGGAATTAAGACAGGAAATTACTTAATAATAGACGAAAAGATTCTCATGTTACCAAAGGTACATAGATAACATGGTTAGAATCCATAAATTTAATGTACCACCATCAATCTATACAAGAAAACACTATTTAGATTGATGAAAAAAATTTAAATAACCAATCCCTGAAAATATAATACGATTTTAGTAACACAAGAATATATAACAAACATGTCTCACTCAACAATCATATGAAATACAGAAAAATGAAATCATTTAAATGCACCTACATGGATTTGCATAAGAATCACATGTGAATTCTTGGTTTTAGTGATGATTCATGATTTGTGATTCCTTACCCTCATCTCATTGGGTTAAGGATAAAATAAAATACTCAATAATAATAATAATAATAATAATAACCATCACATAGAATATGTATCACCCAACAATGAAATGATATCAACTATAATAGAAAAAATAAAGGATAATAATTCTTATTGCATGAAACTCTTCATTTACCCCAAGAGTGGGATAACTACACCCATGAATGGTTTATGAAAAATATCCAAAAAATTCCTAATCTTGTGTATATTGTCTCGAAATAGAATTTCAAGAAAGTAACTCCTCTAATACTATAACACCCCAAGGTTTAATGAATGAAACACCAAGTCTCTACAAAACAACAATTTGTTATAACATATCCTGTAAACTATATTTTGTCACTTTGAGGATTTTAATTTCAAAAGTTTGACTTACACGATTGAATTTAGGGTGATGTTTGGAGTATGATAGAATCAAATTTTTTTTGTGAATAGTAACTTATCCTTATGAAAAGTAATGTACCCTTATAAATTGTAATATACACTTATGAATAGTAACCTCACCCATGGATGTATAAATAATATTTTGTCACATTATAAATGAAATAGATCATTTTATAAATTATAGATTAAGTATTGGTATTTTTGTGAGTGATAAATATTTGAATATAGTTTTATATTAATAAATGGACTTAAAATTAATTTTCATAAATTATGTCACTAAATAAATATTTTTTTCCAATTATTTTGTGATAATTTTATGAGGCCTTAGTTAATTTTTGAATGTATTACCAAATCAGTTTTAAATTTTAAATCTATATTTTTCAATTAAATAATGATTTTATTTAAAAATTAAATTTCACATATTTATAAAATTATTTTGATAAAATGGATTTCATTTTTGGATTCTACACTTCAAATAATGGTTATGGTGATTTTTTTTGGTTTTTCTAAAATACTTCAATTTTAGATGAATAGTAAAATACAATAATTTACGATAAATACTAAATACATGATTTATTTAGTTATAGATGATGTAAGGATGATGTAAGACCACTCTCTTAGAACCCATATGACCATATTACTTTTCTTGGTCACAATAATCAATTCTATTGCTGCTATTGAGAAAAATAATACAATAATGATTAAGATATTCAAAAATTACTCCTCTCCTCCACTATAAACCCACCACTCCCTCTTCTCTTCACTCCTCTCAATCCTTGTTCATAGTCCAAATTCATCCCAAATCTATCTCTAATTTCCTACCACATTCCTATAATACCTTTTTCTAATCAAAATACAAAATCCTATCTCCAAAAGGGGCTCTCAAGGAAGATTAATTCAAGAGGTAAATTCCTCTTTTCAATTCTTTTACTTTCTTTTCATGTTCCTTTGTTTTCTTTTCTATCCTCACCTCTCCTCATAAAAATGTTATGAAAAATAAATTACCTTACATGTATTATAATTTTTTTATTATTATGGAATAAGTTATTATCATCGCTTCTTTACCCTTCTTTTATGATAGTAGTAAAAACACTATCCGTGATGTGCTAATTTACCACATTCAAGGACGATGGGTTTTAAATTTCTATAACCATCTTCAATTAGGGTCATGAAACCATTTTTATGGTTGAAAAATATCATAATATATGTTATATGTCTTATTTAATGTTCTATAATATTTTTTACACATGATATTAATTTATAAATCAAAATGCATTTGTTGTGATAAAAAACTGCCAATTAACCAAAACAGCTATCATTAATGTTTTATATAATGATTCATCTTCAATCCAAATAAACAAATGAGTTTAGTAACCATGTAAAATTATGGTTTTTCATTTATAACATACAAATTAAATTTTGTAAAACCATTCTCATATTACATGTTTATCTATACATAAATATAAGTATCTCATCATGAAAACCAAGGAAGAAAATGCTCCCAAACAATGAAATTGAATCTCTTAACTCATAAAAAAGGCCATTAATGAACCCAATAAGGTTATAATAAATCAATTAAATTTATATTAGGTTATTTAATTATTAATTAATGAACCTAAATTTTATTATTCATGTCATTAAGTTCTAGTGAGGAACACATTCAGAATTAACATAAGGGTCTTCCACCTGAACCTCCATTTTCATTCGAGTTACCTTTATGGTATACTTAACTCAATGAAGTTATTATTTATTGATATGTACTAAATTTTTTTTAGTATTATATATATGTTTAACAACCATAATCCGTTTTTATTTTATGGGGAGTTACATGTTTTAAAAGGAACTTTCAAAAAAAATCTCGAAATACAAGCCCAATTCAATGGAATTTTTTAATTATTACCTATTTTAGAGAGCACTCTATAATATATTTTTAACAACCATTATTTTCATAAAATCATTATTTTATTATTATAAATTTACCTCAAATATATTTTTGTTTTATATAATTTTTTTTCCAAAAGAACTCATCTTTTCAAAGTAAAAAAGGGTTTTTATCTCAAGAATTACTCTATGATTTTATAAGAGTATTTTCACTAATTTCAACACTCTTTTTGATTATTATGTTTAAACGAGGTTAATGTTTTGTGATATCATACACTATGTTTTTTTGAATAGTTTATGATTAGTTTGACTATGTATGTTCTATCTTGACACCATTCACCATATTACTCTGAATGGTTAGTGTTTATGTTTAATGATCGGGGAAAGTTTTCTACAATTCATATGTTATTTTTCTATAAGAATATTTTTTTTTTTATGTTATCAAAATTCATATAAGGAATGAATTGGACTTAGAAAGATTTGGGTGGGTCCCTCTATAGACCCTCGGTGAATCAGTATGTCTCATGGTCATGGCACAAGGCCTAGATAAAATGGATATTTATGGTCTTAGCATGAGTCCTTGATAGTATGGTTATGATGTCCCACATAATGAATTCCCTCATTATAAAGCTATTGAATTTATAGTCCGTGTGGTTATTCAACTATTAGAATACCCATGGTTATGTTTTATTATGGAACTAATAATTCATCTCTAATTCCTTCCATATTATGTTCATGTCTATTTTTAATGGCATGTGTACTTTTAGTTACTCAACTTGCCTTATTGTTTAAGATTATGATGTATTTCATACCCTTAATGAGAATTCAGGATCACCCCTTTAATGAATTCATTGGTCCTATTGAAGGCTATTGCCGTTGAAGCCTCTAGCTGCCAGAACCTTACTCTGATCTCGTGTTCCACCACTTCTATGCAGGTTGGATTTGGAGTGATGGTAAAATATAGGTTTTGGGTTAAGTGGTTTTGTGGTCATCAGTTTGTTAGGCGTTTATGTCTCAGCTCGATCTTGGTTTTAGCTTCTGATATCAGTCTCTCCATGCTTCCATCGTCTGGAGTCCTCGGTCGCTCAAATCTCTGCCCTGACCTCAAGCACCTATGCTTCCCTCTGAGTCAGATCCAAAGCGGTGGTTCCATAAAGGTTTTGGGAGTTGGGGCTTGGTTAAAGATGGTTCCCCTCGCATGGTATGTTTTGGTTTTCATTAAAGGTTTGTTTGAATTATTTTCCTTGGCAGTCGATTTGTTCGAGACCTACTCGGTGAAGGCCTGATGGTGTTTTCTGGTTTGGTTGTGATATTTTTTTTCTATGGAGAAATCCTTCAGTGGTTCATGACAGTGTTTTTACTGGTTATGGTTCCTTTAAATTCGTGTTTTGATGAAGTTAGTTCAATTTGTACTAGTGTTTTTCCTATTTTTGGTTTGTGATGGATGGTTTTGTTTTTTTGGTGGTTGCATATGGCGATTTCTGGTGACAGTGTGATCTTGGGAAGGTGAAAAAAGAGGTGGCATTGGATGACGTCGATCGTGGGAATACAACTTGAGGTGGGTGTGTGACCCAAGGTGGGTGCGTGAAGTGAGGTGGGTGCATGACACGAGGTGACACATCAAGGGAACAAAACCCTAAGATATACTTTGAGGATAAACGTACAAGAACATCCTATAATTTTGGTAAGGAATAGATTTGTGGATATTTATAGAAAATAAATTCCTGTCTGGATACTACAAATGGATGTGGTTCTAGTACATATGTACCTAGGAGTGAAAAATATAATAAGGAGTTTCAGTATTGACCCGGTGTATCTTGTTACACAACAATAGGCCTTACAATTCACCTTTTTTGACACTCCTGAGGGATATGCTTAGAATAATTCACATTTTCTTTATAGTATATTATGAAGGATTTAATTGTAAAATTTTCCTCAATGAAACCATGTTTATGATTATGAGATTATCTATGTATAGAATTTCAATTTATACTAAGTATTTTTATACTTGAGATTATAAATTATGATTCATAAATTAATCTAGTGTGTGGTGTTATTTAGAAATGGTGCCTAGAGGAAGGAATGGAAACTGCATGAAGGCTTGTATCCCATGTAGGGATTTCCCACCTATGCAATAAAATGATGTTGGATCTGGAGCTGCGACTGGTGCTGATCAACTTATGAATATACTAGGATAGCTGACTCAGATTATGAACAATAACCATACCTGTATAGAGCATCCAAAACCACAACATGGAGGACCAATGTTAGATCGCTTTATGTGAAAACAACCTCCATCATTCAATGGTTCTACAAACCCTTTCATAGAAGACCAGTAGATAAGTTCTTTAGAGAAGATACCTCTTGCCTTGTGATGTAACGAATGAGAGAAGGTTTTCATGGAGGTTTATCATCTATTGGGGGATGCAGATTAGTGGTAGACTTTAATTCAAAACAAAAATGAGGTGAAAGAAATAGAATAAAAGGAATGGAGGGATATTAATGAAATATTCTTATAAAAATATTTTCCTCATGAATATCAAGTAGATATGGAAGGGTAGTTTCTGAACCTGAGTAAAAAAGAGAAATAGAATGTTGTGAAGTATGAAGATAATTTTACAAGGTTAACAAGGCATGTTACAGACTACATATGTAATACAAGGAGAAATATTGATCGATTATTTGATGTATTAAATCCATTCCTCCTAGGGCACGTGTCTACCAAACATTCTCATCATACGAAGAAATAATCTCATGTGATATCAAGACAAAAAATGAGTTCTCTAAGTATAATGAATTTAAATGAAATCAAGAGAAGAATAGGGCTGCTGAAAACTCTGGAGAAGGAATTAAGGATATGGGGAAGAAGGGAAGAGTTTACCTTCCACCATGTGATAATTGTGGGAAGAGACACCCTGGTACTTTCTTGAAGGGTATGGGTGTTTTTTACAAGTGTGGATAAAAGGACACACATCCTGTGATTGAAAGGGGAATAAAGAAGCTACCAAATTTCAATACTGCAATTGCAAAGAGAGGGGGAATTATGCACATGAATTTCCTAAGCACCAAGGAAAAATTCCCCAAAGAAGACCAAGGGATCAAGGCCAATCTTATGCGATCACAACTGCTGAGGTTGAAATTCTTAATGATGTGGTGGAAGGTACTTTGATCATTTCCTCAAACTTAGACAATGCCTTATTTGACATTGTATCATCACATTCATTTATATCATATCATTTTTCTAAGAAAATTAGACATTTTCAATTTGATTTAATAAAGGATTTGTCAGTCAAAACTCCCAAGGGAAGTATCATTGCAACAAAAATGTGTCGATCAATCCCCCTTATGATACATAAACATGATTTAGTTTCTAACTTTATCATCATAACCGTGATTTAATTTCATATAATCCTTGGTATGGATTAGAATTCAAATTATGATGAAAAAATCTATTGTAAGAATGAGGTTACAATTTTTAAGAATTATGTATAATCCCTTATTTTTAGAGCAAAAAAATCTTCATCTGATTCTTATCTAGATCCACCCCCAGTAGCTCTACTTAATGAAAATATTTGTGAGGATTAGAACACAATATCTATGAGAAAGGAAATAAATATTCAAATCAAGGACGTACCTATTGTGAAAGAAAATATTGATTTTTTTCTAGAGGATTTACCTAGGCATCTTATAGAACAGAAAGTTGAGTTCTTTATTGATTTAATTTGCGGTTCAAAGACTATATCAACGACTCCTTATATAATGGAAACTATGGAATTGATATAACTAAAGAAAAAATTAGAGGAAATTTTTTGATAAATTATTTATTTTCCCTAGTGTTTCTCTATAGGTTCACCTTGATCTTTTAGTTAAGAAGAAAGATGGATCTATGAGGTTTTTCATTGAATAAAGGGAGATCAATGCTATTATAATAATGAAAAAGTATCTCCTACCTCGCATTGATGATTTATTTGACCGACTTCATAGAGCCCAATATTTCTCGAAGATTGACCTTCGGTCTAGATATCATCAATTGTGAGTGAGGAAGGAAGATATTCCAAATAGATCATTTTGAACCACGTATAGGCATTATGAGTTTACAATAATTCCTTTTATACTGACTAATACACCCTCTATTTTCTTGGATTTAATGAATTGAGTCTTTAAGGAATATCTTTATGACTTTGTGCTGGTATTTATTGATGATATCTTGTTATACTCCAAAATCTACGAGGATCATAAAAATAACTTTCATATTATTCTAAATACTCTTAGAAGAAATGAATTGTATGGAAAGTTTAGCAAGTGTGAATTTTGGATTCAATCAGTTTCCTTTCTTGGACACATTATCTCTAAGGATAGAATATCCATTGATCCTGTGAAAACAAAGGCTGTTCAAAAATATCTTACTCCAACGAACGTAACTGCGGTATGTAGTTTTATTAGTTTAGAAGGTTTTTATCAGCATTTCGTTCAGAACTTCACTTGATTAGCCAACCCATTAACCAAGATTACTTGTAAAGGGTTTAAGTTTGTATGGAAAAAAAATGTGAAAAATGTTTTGAAGAATTGAAGAGAAGATTAGTGAATTCTCCGATCCGGACTCTACCATTGGGTAATGATGGATTTTTAATCTATAGTGATGTATAAAAGAAAGTAATTAGATGTATCCCTATGCAGAATGATAGAGTTATTGCCAATGAATCAAGTAAGCTAAAAATTCATGTACAAAACTATCCTACTCATGATCTTGAGTTAGAAGCTATAATATTTGATATAAAGATATGGATACATTATCTCTATGGATAAAAATGTGAGATATATATGGATCTTAAGAGTTTGAAATATATTTTCCCACTGAAAGAATTCATCATGATACAAAGGAGATGGCTCTAACTATTCAAGGACTATGATTGATTCATAAAATACCACCTATGATAGGAAAATAAGGTAGCTGGTGCATTTAGTAGGAAGTATCATGGAGTTCTCAACAAAATAAGGATTGTCAAGGATCCTTTCTACATGGATCTAGTAAGGATGGATATGGGAATTATCAAAGAAGGTGAAAAATCACTACTTTTTCAAATGGTTTCACAACCATCTTTATTAGAAATAATTAAATATTCATAGTCTGATGATGAGAATCTTCAAAATAAAATTAATGCTATAAAATATGGGAAGTTGGCTGATTTCATATGTGAAGATGGAATTATGAAATTTTGGAAGTGGTTATGTGTTACCTCTATAAATGATTTGAAAAGGGATTTAATGGATGTTGTTCATAGCTATAATTTCTCTACACACCCTGGTAGCACTAAGATTGAGATTTGAAGGAACATTTCTGATGGGACAACATGAAGTGGAAAATTGCTGATTATGGATCAAGATATTTAGTATGTCAATATGTTAAGGCCAATTGAAAACATTCAAGAGGATTTATTAAACCTCTACCTATTCCTACATGGAAAAGGGATGACATCACCATGGATTTTTTCACTGGATTACCCAAAAATCCAAGGATGAATGATGTGATATGGGTAATTGTTGCTCGACTTATGAAATCTTCACATTTCCTCTCTATTAGGGAGGATTTTACCCTGGAGCACCTAGAATTAATCGATATAAATGATTTTTGTGAGAATTCATGGAGCACCTCTCTCAATTGTGTCTAATCATGATCCAAAATTTACATTGAAATTATGGAAAATCATTCAGAATGATTTGGATACTAAGCTTTGATTGAGTACTTCTTATCAACTTCAAACTAATGGGAAATCAGAGAGGATGATCCAAACCTTAGAGGACATGTTGAGATAATGTTCACTTGACTTTAAAGGTATATGGGATCAATATTTACCTTTATTAGAGTTTTCCTACAATATATTTTCCATTCAATTATTCAAATGGAACCATATGAAGCATTTTATGGAAAGAGATATTGTAATCCAACTTTTTGGGATAAAGTTGGAGAAAGGAAGCCTGTGGGCCTTGAGTTTATGGAGTAACCAACATCAAAAGTAAATATTATTCAAACCAATATCAATGAAGATCAAATTAGGAAAAAGTGAAATGCTAATAATAAAAGGAAGGATTTGTAATTTCAAGTAAGAGCCCTTGTTTTCTTGAAGTTATCTCCATGGAAGGGAATTAAAATATTTTCTAAAAAAGGGAAACTGATCCTTAGGAATATTGGAACTTTTGAAATCATAGAGTTAATTGAACCTATTTCATATTGTTTGGATAAGACTTCTAGCCTTTTTAAAGTACACAATGTGTTCTATGTCTCATTGTTGAGAAAGTATATGCCAGACCCAACGCATGTCCTCAATTCTGAAAGTATAGAGTTGGAATGAGACATATATTACTGTGAAGAGCCTATACGGATTCTGGAAACTGCAAAACATGTGTTAAGGAATCAGACGACTTGAATGGTAATGATACTTTGGAAAAATCCTAAGGTCGAAGCGGGAACATGGGAGCTTTAGGAGATTATGATGAAGACCTACCCAAATATTTTTATAAGGTAACATTCTGTGAATTTTTTAGGATGAAATTTTTGTAAGGAGGGGAGAATATAACACCCCAATGTTATAGCATGAAACACTGAGTCTCCAATAAATAACACTTTTTTATAACTTGTCCAATTAACTAAAATTTTCTGGTCTTAGGATTTGAATTTCAAAAATTTGACATACATGGTTGCATTTAGGGTGATGTTTGGTGCCTGATAGAATCAACTTAATTTTTGGTGAATAGTAATCGACCCTTATGAATATTAATGTACCCTTATGAATAGTAATATACCCTTATGAATAGTATCATCACCCATGGATGTATAAATAAAATTTAGGCACATTATAAATGAAATTGAACATTTTATAAATTATTGATTAAGTATTGGTATTTTTATGAGTGATAAATATTTAATTATATTTTTAAATTACTAAATGAATTTAAAATTCATTTTCAAAAAATATTTACCTAAATAAATATTTTTTTGTCTAATGATTTTGGGATAATTTTATGAGGCAAAGGTTAATTTTTGATAGTATTACAAAAATAGTTTTAAATTTAAAATCTGTATTTTTCAATTAAATAATGATTTTATTTAAAAATTAAATTTCACATATTTAGATAATTATTATGATAAAATGGAATTCATTTTTGGATTCTAAATATAGAAAATGGTTATGGTGAATATTTGGGTTTTTTCTAAAATAATTCAATTTTAGGTGAATAGTAAAATCTCATAATTTACGATAAATACTAAATACACGATTTATTGAGTTATAGGTGATTTAAGGCTAATGTAATACCACTTGGTTCGAACTAAAATGCACATATTACTATTCATGGCTAAAATAATCAATACTATTTTTGGTCTTGATCAAAATAATAAAATAATGATTAAGATATTAAAAAATTACTCCTCTCCTCCACTATAACCCCCCACTCTTTCTTCTCTTCACTCCTCTCAAGCCTTGTACCTATTCCTAATTCTGACCAAATATACCGTTAAGATCCTCAACCATATCCATAATCCATTTTGATCCTCAAAATACTATATCCTCTCCCCTAAATAGGCTGTCAAGGATGATTAATTCAAGAGGTAAATTCCTCTTTTCAATTATTTTACTTTCTTTTCATGTTCCATTGCTTTCTTTTCTATCCTCACCTATCCTCATCCAAATTTTATGAAAACTAAAATAACCTACATATAATTTAATTTTTTTATGATTATGGAATAATTTATTATCATCTCTCCTTTACCCTTCTTTTATGCTAGTAGTAAAAACCCCATTCGAGATGTGAAAATGTAGCACTTTCAAGGACGATGGATTTTCAATTTCTATTAAAATATTCAATTATGGTCATGAAACCATATTTATGGTTGAAACAGACCATTATATATGTGATATGTATTACTTATGGTTATAGAATCTTTTGTACACATGATATTAATTTATAAAGAAAAATGCATTCGTAGTGATCAAAAAACACCAATTGACCAAAACAGCTATCATTAATGTTTTATATAATGATTGATATTCACTAAAAATAACAAAATGAATTTCATAAACATTTAATATTATGGTTATTAAATAATAAAATACAACTTACATTCTGGATAAAAATTCTCATCTTACATGTTTATCCATACATAAATATAAGTAAATCGATCAGGAAAACCAAGGAAGAAAACACTCCCAAACGATGAAATTGAATCTCTTAACCGATCAAAAAGTCAATTAATGAATATAATAAGGTTATAATAAATAAATTAAATGTATATTAGGTTTTTTAATTATTAATTAATGAGCCTAAATTTGATTATTCATGTCATTAAGATCAAGTGAGGAACACCTTCAAACATAATTTAAGGGTTTTCCACCCAAACCTCCATTTTCATTCGGGTTACTTTTATTGTCTAATTACATCAATGAAATTCTTTTTTATTATTATATAAAACTCATAAATACTGTTTTATTGTTCTATATATGTTTACCAACCAGAATAATTCTTTATTTTATGGGGATTTAAATGTTTTAAAAGAAACATTCAAAAAATTCTTCTCGAAATATAAGCCTGATTCAAGGGAATTTCTCAATTATTACCTATTTTCAAGAACAATCTATAATCTATTTTTAACAACAATTGTTTTCATAAAATAAATATTTTTATTATGATAAATCCACCTCTAATAACTTCTGGTTTTATACAAATATTTTTCCAAAATAACTCTTCTTTTCAAACTAAAAGGGTTTTTATCTCAAGAATTACTTGATGATTTTATAAGAGTACTTTCACCCATTTCAACAATATTATTGATTATTATGTTTAAATGAGGTTAATGTTTTATGATATAATCCTCTATTTTTTTAATGTTTTATGATTATTTTTATCGTGGATGTTCTATCTTAACACCATTCACCACATTAATCCGAATGGTTAGTATTTATGTTTTATGATCATGAAAAGTAATTTACATTTCATATGTTAATTTTAAATATGAATTTATATGTTGTTTATGTTATCGCCATTCATATGAGGAATGAATTGTAATTAGTAAGTGTCAGGTGGGGCCCACTATTACCCATCAGTTCATCAGTAGGTCTCATGAGACAAACTATGGCTTGGCATGAGGCCTTAACAAAATGAATATTTATAGTCTTGGCACAAGGATTTGATGGTATGGTTATGATTTACCACATTATGAATTCATGCATTAAGAAACTTGTAAATTGATAGTCAATGTGGTTATTCGATGAGTAGAATACCCATTGTTATGTTTTATTATGGCATTATTTATTCAGATATAATTCTTTCCATATTATGCTAAATTTTATTTTCAATGGCATGTGTACTTCTAGTTACTCAATTTGACTTATTATTTATGATTTTACTTTATTCAATAACCTTAATAATCATTTGATCTCACCCCTTTTATTGTGTCTTATTTTTTCCTAGGATGAGAGGAGGTGTATTATGAATGAATTTCAAGGATAAAATTAGTGTTGTGGATGTTCCCAATAAAACTTTTATGTTATATTTCTTTTCAATTTGTAATGTTGAACTTATGTATGTATCTTGTTTCCAATGATAATAAACTACTCAGTCATTTAGGATTCATATTCCTTATTTATATGACAATGTAATAAAATAAGGCATCGTCTCTGGGAAACTAGGGCTGGGTCCTTAAAAATACTGCTTTGTGACATACCAAATTGTATGACAATCATAGGTGTCCCAAATATTATTGGACACATAGATTCAAGTATTCCTCCCCATAAACTAGAGGATACCGACTAGTAGAGAGGGCTTATGGTGTTAATGTGGTTGGAGTATACCCTCATAAAAATAATAGATAACAACCTATATATAATAATAAAAGGTAAAATATAATAATTATATGAAATATATGGAACATTTGAAATAGACACTATAAAAACTAGACTAGTAATCCACCATAGTGGAAGCAAAAATAAATAATAAGTAACAAAGCTACTAATAATAATACTCAAATATGTAAAATAAATCATATAAAAAAGATTATTATAATGTATGTCATGTCTCTATAAAACTAGAAAATAAATACACATGGAAAAAGGAAATACATGCTATACAAAATAATCAAAACGAATACCAAAACAATTAAGCATCCCAAGAACTGGCCTAGTAATATTATTCCACGATCCATTATAATGAAATAAATCAAGATCAACTATCCAATTTAGGATGAATCCATTTTTCAACATCTTCATACATATAATCTTCTCTGGTACCAATGGTGGCCTAGATATGTTGTGAGATAAATCTATATAGGAAACCACCAATGATGTCTATATAATCTAGTATATTTAATATAAAATAAAACAGAGGGAAGAAATTTATAAATTTAACAAATATATATAAATATAAATACCATAATACTTTCTTGAGCCGTAGTTCATATATGAACATGTAATCAATCAAATAATTAAGTTCCAGTTTATAATAAATGATTTAAGAGGATCCAATGTTTGACCAAGGAATCCTATAATAATAACAATAATAAAAGATGAGCTAATTTAATAACCAAGGAAACCTTGATTATGATAATAATAAAGAGTATATAAGGAAATAACTAAGGCATCCTTGACCTCAGGGGACGAGCCAACTCAGTGATAATCTGAAGCCTATCTATAAGGAGTCTAAGTGTAAAAAATGGGTATTGTACAATTAATTACACTACAATATAATTAAATGTTAGTCCAATGATCTCATCCATGGTAAAATGGGACAATAAATGATTGGGCCCAATGGGTGTATCCATGACACCACATGTCCTATGACTTCAATATAATTCTAAGGAGTATATCTAAGACATCCTATAATGATAATTTGGGAACCCTACAGTTTCATTTTGGTAATCCTTTGGTAGATATGGACTAGGTTCCAAGGAAGGTATCTCCCTTGCAAATGAACATTATTGAATCCAAATGGAGTCCTCTAAGTGCTCAAGTCATTCCCTTTAGAATCGAAGGATGGATCAATAGTAACAACTCATATAAAGATGATAATTTCCATATACAATAGAAACCTTATAAATATTTAATTATTAATTAGAGAAAAATAATTCTCATTCCATTTAATATGTAAATTGGTTCATTATGTACCTTTCATTAGTGTGTCAAGGTAAAACAAGGATATTCAAACATTTTGTACTTTAATTACTTAATAATTAATTAGGTTCACATCAGTTCCTTACATTGATCAGAGAATGGTGTGATATAGACAGGAAACCATGTCATTCAATTATTATAAACTAGGATAATTGATACTTATAATATAAATTCCAATTAACATTTAAAATATTTATTCATTAATTTTGTTTACATACCTTATAAGGGTAATATATTACATTAATGAAAAAGAGATTAAAAATTTAACTATTTAATTAAATCACCTACCTTTATAAAGGTCAAGTTAAGATCCACATAAATGTGGTGTGGATATCCATAATAAACCATTAAATTCATAATATAGGTCACACCCTACTTGGGGTGGATAGAGTTGAGGTTCCAACATCCAACAATGTGATGATAATGTATATGAATGGATCTATAATACATGAATGATGATTAAATGCATAGAATATGAATTGAATAAGAAAAGACCAATAAAATCTACATGATCAGAATGATGAATGCTTATAAAATTGTGAGACAGTAGGGATGAGTCATAGACCACCTACCTCGAGCCTATATCACTCTTCTTGTTCAGTATCACCCTTTAGATTGAATAGGATTGGAAGATCAGATCAACTCCATAAAAATAGAGAATATGATCCTATGTCAAAGTGACATATTCAAGGGGAAGAAGAAAAATGAACTTAGTTAAAGGAACAAAGCACTTATCAATGGATATCCAATGTGATGATCAAAAGTATAATCGAACTTCGGATGATGATGATCTTAAAGAACCTTGGAGTATAGAGCTTTAGAGTTTTTTGTGAGTAGGAAGAGCTAAAATCTATTTGCTAGAAGTATGAGAAAAATAAATTATTTTTATATGGGATTTAGGGTAAAAATAGGAATTTCATCCATTCAAAACTTGGTCACACGGTTTGGCCACACGTTTGGAAAAATGATTTGCCTACCAATTCTTAAGGAGGGACCTTGTGCAGTTTGGTATACATGGTTTAAATGACCATCAAAAACCATGAAATCCAATTTTGTACATTTTTAGGATATACCTACATGGTAATTCGTCCCTAATAACATTTTTTGGGCATTTCGTTTTCCCTGCATCACCCCTCCATCCAATACATTCACGGTTTGGGGAACTATGTAGACTGTCCAACACGATTTCTACTAACTGTGATTCGAGTGAATTTTCCTCTTTAGATAGGGTTCCATGCTATGAACAAGACCTAGACACCCTCAAAGAATTTGGAACACATTATGTATATATAATAGGTCCAAAATATTGAATTATACTGGCATTTTAAAGTATCCATACCTGAGAGAGAAACTTGTTTCTTACATTGAGATTTATTCCTCACATATGATTTCAAATGAAATAATTACCTTATAAAAAATATAATAAAAATATTAAAACATTTAAACAGTGAAATGATAATAATTAATTAAAAAATGAAAATGAAAATAATATCAATGTACCTCTTAATTGGATACATCCATAGATAGTGAACGAGTCAACTATTTTTATTTTTTTCAACCAAATGAAGATTCAAATAAAACATGAATCTTAATAATGAAGGGAGAAATAAAAAATCCAAATGAAAAAGTGTCAAATAAATATTTCTTGAAGTTTATTAAGAGCAGTTAGATTAAGTGTTTTTTTACAAACCTATCTGAAAAAGTACAAAAACATAACTAGAACCACAATTACTTTTTATGTTATTGTATTACACAATGCTAATGGAAAAAACATCTCCATCATAAATTGTGAGTCATGAATTTTCAATTCATGTAACTATTGATCTTTTAAGTCAACAAACCATGATATGTTACTTGGATATTTATTTAGAACTGTTGCATTCATTAATGTTCAAAGAAATACATCTTTATCATGATTTTCATTGTAAAAATTTCTGAAGGATAGTTTATATTCTCACATTCACACAGTCCATGCTTTATATTCATTGACTCCAAATACTTACGAGCATTATGGTGATCCGTCAATTTAACCTAATAATTAAAAAATGTAAAAACTAAATTTTCATTTATATTCCTCTCAATATGAATTTAATAAATATTATGATGTATAAAATTAAACTCTTAATAAGAACGTTTAAAAAAATGTAACATTTTTCTTCCACATTTATGTTCTAGTAACTTTGGATATTATACATCGTACCCCTTCCCCCTTCTTTAAACTGATTATATTTTCAAAATTCTTCAGTGAAATTCATTAATTGTTACAAGGTTTATGAACTGATATCACCTTTTGTGTATTCTTCAATTTGATATATCAATTGAAATGTGGATTGTTAATCATGAAATTATGAAAAGCATAACAAAATTGATGAGGGCACATAAAACACCATTTTCTACTATGAGGTAATCATTGAGGTTCAAAATCATTATTTAAAACTAGACAAACCAATCTAGTTTGAGTTTTAAAACTAGATAAATTTACAAATTCAAGAATGTAACTAATTACCCACATTAAATCAACATTAATTTTGAATATTTTTCTCACTGAAGTATCATATGTTTATACGTCATCATCCCATTATTTCGACAATTCTGATATTAGAGGTTGATGGTATTCATCAATGTTATTTATAGAAATTTTCCTTCCATGAATAATCAAAAAAATAATTAATTAAGTATTATTAATACTCATATATGTAGTTCAATTATAGTGGATCAAAACAACTGGTCAAATGTTATAATTTTTAATTAATGTACCAAAATTATTAAATGCATCAAAAGCCAACCCTAGACATACATTATTTGGATCTGAAGAAAAATCATGATATAATAAATCAGTCATCTAAAATAATGTTGAATCTATAATGACACAGTCTTAACATAAATATAAATTATATAACTTTTTTTTAATCCGTAAAACATTATAAAAATAGACACCCAAAGACAACATTATTATAGTGACTTTGGAAACATGGAAGCATAAACACTGGTACTTAAGCGAGAAAAATTATCTCCCACTTGGTTCTATAAGTCTAGAACAAATTTTATACATATCATACATGAAATATATCTCTATAATCTGGGGAAGGGAACATAAAAATTGGTGAGATAAAATTCTTAGTAAGGGTAGACAAGGGAGATATGTACACATAATCATGATAAAATTTTATGAGAACAATATCATAAAAACATAAGATCATACCCTGCATATCAATGATCATAAACATGAATCATGGCATAAATATTGGAAATTCATAACACCTGAATTATAAGGAAATAAAGAACATAAGACATGACATACTAATATAGTAATAAAACATGTAATTGTGGAACACACATATGCTTATAAAATTATATATATAATAGTCAAGGAATCACTTCCAAGGCCATATTTGTAGTAGGGGTTCACTCCCCATTTCATCTTTGTAGTCATAGTTTACTCCCTTGTCCATATTAGTATCATGATTTCACTCCCAATACCATTTTGGTAGTCATGGTTCAGTCCCATGGACATCTTAGTACCATGAGTTCACTCTTCATACTATCTTGGTAGTCATGGTTTACTCCCATGACAATATTAGTTGTCAAGGTTTACTCACAAGACCGTCCTAGTCTATTTCATGAGATATAAATCTTTACCCAATGCATTGGAGGGAGATAGGTCCCAACCATATAATAATTAAATCACATATACATGTGCAAAAAAATCATAATAAATCATATCATAACCCATGAAATTAAATGGGTGTTATAAACATGTAATCATATCATAACTAGTAGAATAAGATATAGGTTTCATAATCATTTCATTAAAAGAATAACCCATTAAATGTTTAATGATTCAAAGGCATATAACTAATGAAAAAGAAATGAGTTTTATTGAAATCATGCCATCAATACATAAACCATTTAAATAAATAATATGAATGAAAATATTGAATAATTTCCCCATAAAAGCATGAGTAACACCAATGTATGTCACCATAGATGGGAAATAATTTTCTAAGGACTTTTAAAAACGTTTTTTAAAGGAAAATATAGTTTTTTCTTGAAAATATCATTTTAAAAAATAAGACCTTTTGATGAACATTTTCATAGATGATAACCTTGAAACTCATAATGGAGTGTTAATGAAATTTTGAAAACCCTTTTCACTAGACAACTTATAATAAAAAAAACATCTTGAAAACCATTTCCTTGAAAACTTATAAATGAATCCTAAAAACTTTTTGAAAACCATTTTCCTTGAAAACATATAAAATAATCCCTAAATATTTTTTGAAAACTATTTTTCATGAAATAATATAAATGAATCATGAAAAAAAATTTAACACCATTTTCCTTGAAAACATATAAACGAATCATGAAATAATTTTGAATACCATTTTCCTCGAAAATTTCTAAAAGAATTGTTAAAAAATTTTGAAAACCGTTTTCCTTGAAAACATAAAAAATAAGCTTGAACACATTTTGAAAACCATTATACATTTAAATAAATTTAAAACATTCAAAATAAGCTTTGAAACCATTTAAAATATTTTTTATTAATAAACCATTTTTGAAAAACATTTTAATTAAAACCCACATTAAAACAATTTTTTTAGAATATAGATAAATAAATTTCTTTTAAAAACTAAAAATTTAATATTTTAAATATTTTTTCAATGGTATGATGGAATTGATGGTGGGTAAATTTATACATGCCTAACATTCCATTTTCATAGTATAATTTTAGAAAAGTGCCTCGACCAGAAAAATACAAGATGAATCATTTTAAAAAAATTTATTAAAAGGTAAAACATGGGTATAAATGTCTTTTAAAGATAAAAGGTTAATATTATATTTTTTAGATATTTTTATATTTTTAAAACATTGTTTTAAGGAATAAATATTTCTAACCAAACAGAGGGTAAATTTTGGATTTCTTAAAAACACTTTCATAACTATATCATATACCCAAGAGTGGGAAAATGGTGAAAATACATGAATATATCATGAATAACTAGAGTAAAGGAAAATTAATTAGTGTTATTCAGATATGGATCATAATATTTCTTAAAATAATGTATAATTATAACCAATCTAAAAAATCGATGAGATTGTTTTAATAAACTCATACTAATTGGTAACTTTGAACCATACTACCATTTAAGAAATTTAAATTAAATTATGATTAAAATATAATGAATATATGGGGATTCATGATATAAAATTCCAATGTTAGTATATACACCTCATGAAAGAATCATAGGTTCATAACATCACATGTGTCTCTAAGAAGGAAAATTGAGACAAAATTAATTTTCTGATTTGGTGTCATTTGAAACACATACCACATGAAAGAAAGATCATAAAATGTATATGTAAATACACATAAATTTAATTCTATGTATCTTATAATACATTCATGGGAATTATATATACCACATAAAAGTAATGGATGGTGAATAAAGCATATATCTGACGAAAATAAAAAAGGAAGATGAAATTCCCTTACCTTGTGTATTGACTCTCGTCATAATCATACAAAATTCCTTTATAATAAATATAAATTTATTATAAATAAATCACAGAACCATATTAATATGTCTAATACCATATATCATTTTATTGTGACTTTATATTACCTATTTTTAACAATTTCATGATAATGTTGCGCTTTGGGTAATATTCACTTTGTTTTTCACATGTGTATTAATGTGTTATATATTTGGACTTATAAATAAATCATAAATTCCAGAATTTAAAACATGATATAAATATCATGTATATTCATTATATATTTGTTATAATAATCTACATAATATAGAAAAATGAAACAGAATACACCGTTTATAGAGAAGGTAGGCCGTATGTGGGCTTAGACGTTGTTTCCATTTTATTATCGTATTGAAAGAAAAAAAGAAAACTACATATATGAATATATGTATGTCATATAATTATTGTAGAATTTTTATTTCATATATATCATATAATTTCACTATATATTTATCCTTAATACATTCTATGTAAAGTGTGACTGATTCACATCGCTTTGAGGAGGCAGTAGTCAGCACTTCCTCAAATGAAATTATCATATTTAAGAAAATGGAAAGTATAAAGATATTTGATATATAAAAATTATATAAGATTAAAGATATGATATGTATCATATATAAATTATATAAATAGTGTGTCCATCGTAATTCCCAACAATGAAATGTGAAAAAAAAGAACAATTATCATTTTATGAGGCGGTAGTTCATCATACACATAAATAATATGTTTGTTACCCATTAGATGGAAGTGTGATTTTGTTTATATTAAAAAATTAGAATAAAAAATCTCAGAATAAAAATTATACTGGTGTTTTTGTATAATCATGGAATAATAATAGTAGAGGGGGCGGAGAATGAAAATAATATAAAGGATCTTGAGCAAGGATGTTTCCTCTTCTTTGGGTTACTCCGTTTGGATTTCACCAAAGGAATTACATAGATTGAATTAAATCAAAACAAAGGCTTCAAGGAAGAATTGAGGGATATTAGGAAGTTTATTTTCCCGATCATGGTAGATCCTAAGTGGTTTTATAGTTTTAAGGGTGTGGGATAGTTGGTTTCCTTTTATTGGGGAGGGAATGGACT
Organism: Viscum album; assembly: GCA_963277665.1. Classification (NCBI taxonomy): domain Eukaryota; kingdom Viridiplantae; phylum Streptophyta; class Magnoliopsida; order Santalales; family Viscaceae; genus Viscum; species Viscum album. Next base: position 409,027,487 of record OY728161.1, on the reverse strand, counting down.
CACTTGGTTTAAAAAAAAATATGTTATGCATACCTGCATTTTTAAATAAAAAAAGTCATAAAAAACCAATATAACTCAATAATGTAAGGTTAATGGATGAATAATTTCATGAAAATGGGTTTTAGAGATTTGGATAGGTCATTTGGGCCCTTGAGTATAAGGTTTATTCCCCTGTTAAGGTTAATTTCACTTTAATCGTTGTAATTAGTATTAATTACATTCCCTAATATATTTGGTAAAAAAATAAGTTGATTTTTTTAGACATTATAATTTTTTTTTTCAAAATATTGAATCCATCTTTACAAATTCATATCAATTAAGTGGTATAAATTAATCCCATAGATGGTAAGACACTGTGAGTTTTTAATATAAAAATGTTCAAACATTTTATTAGTTTTTATATTCAATTTCTATAAGAAATTGATTAAAAGTAAATAAATTGTTTTAATTAAAAAATTATTAATATAATTTTCTTTAAAACAAAATTAAAATATAATTTATCACTATAAATAAGTGTGATAAAAAAATAGTTTTCATTAGAATTGAGTTTTTTCACTATTCATTAAAAAATGAAACATCACATAAAAGTAAAAAAATTCTCCATAATATAATTTTTATGTTAAATTTCATATATTAATTTTATTTTAAAGTATAATATTTATAAAATTTCAAAAAAAATTTATTTAAAATAGGTTCCCCATTAAAAAGCGATAAAAGTGACTTTATAAAAATATCAGATTTTAATGTGAAATATCGAGTTTGTTCTTATCCTATGATTATAAAAACTAATGGATGAATATAAAAAATATTTTTTCTGAAAATATAACATATAAATTTAATTAATATAATTATATAATTGTAATTAATTTATTTTATTAGGATAAATCATCATTGTGAGTATAAAAATAGTTTTCTATAAAAATATTTCATTTATGTTCAATTGGTTTTATATCCATTTCTATTCAATTGTAACCAATGAATTCATTTTATAATTTTTGTAAACCATATATTTTCAAAATATATTTTATATTATTCATAACCTCAAGGTTATGTCTTATTATGTTATATAATAATATTTTAATAATATATTTTTGTTCGGTAAAACTCTCTAATGTGTGTACCACAAGCCATGTTGGTGTTACATGTAGCGCAAGATAACCTTTTTGTAGCATATAGAGAATCCAAAAATTTATTTTGCAAGTAGTGTAATATTATCTTAGTATTATGTATAACACAAATCAAATATAGTTCTTTAATAAAAAAAACTATTTTCAGTGTTGCATGAAATGCAAAATATCAAAAATATTAAATTAATTTTAAAAAATATTTCACAAAATCTCAGGGTGTTACTAAATCTTTTGGATTACTCAGCATAAAATTTTCACTATCCTAATAATTCCACTTCATGTCGTATGTAGTATTTGACAACATGGATAATCATTACAAGAAACGTTTCCAATGAATGTAATGGAATACCTTTGTAGGAGTTTTCTTCTTCTATTTCTTCCAGGGTTTCCATTAATTTATACTCTAAATATTTTTCATTCTCTTATATCTATATTTATTACATATTATTTATCGAAATATACTCCCTAGTATATCATGAAATTATTAATTCATGCATGTATCTTTGTATAATAAATTCCATATTTGTTGATGACTTTCTTAATCTCATAGAATAATGTAGGCATCTTATCTTAACTAAATAAATCATGAAGAAACTATAAAATAAAGGACATTTCTATATCCTTATTTTGATAGAGACACTTGATATGATCCAACTTAAGTATAGAAGTCAACTTCAAATACATGACACACCCTTCATGTAGTTCTTGTTGTCTGCCTTTAACTAATTCCTAAAAATATTTTTTATATTCATAGAAATTGTAATAAAGATTAACCTACTCAAGATCAACTAAAGGTTATATTGATCTATTGAAATCTAGTACATTATATCTTGCAAAGACAAATGCATCATCTATCAAATTTCGATCTAAATTCACCTCTAGCGGTTCACTTTCTATTTTGTTGACAATATTTTCATTGTTTTTACTTTCCATAACATTATATTAATAATTCCAAATTCAAAATACATATCAAGAAGGAAGATATTTCAATATCAAATTTTCATATAATTCATTCTATTCAACCATCGATTGAAATTACAATCAATACACTGAAATTTTATTCTACCATCCACTAATCAGTTTGAAATTTTATTATCTAAAAATCCTTCCAACCCCTTGGCATAAAGAGGTGTGTTTTGAGGTAAATTAATCCAAATTTTATCCATAGGAATTGTATTTTCACTATTATCCATGTATATTCAGATATAGAGACATAATTGTTTAATCAAACCAGTATAATCATAATTGATCATCACCCAACTTCATCATTGGCCATGGTAGGATCTTGATTGAACATAACACAAATTCAACTTAAAAATTAGGTGTGTCCAAACCCAACTAGACCCGACTGAATAGTTTGGGTCAAGATACACATGGTGTATGGTCGGGTCGGGTTAGGTTGGGTCGGGTCGAGGTCAGGTGAGGTTGGGTCATGGGTTGGAATGATGTTGACCCAACCCAACCCGACCTAACCATCCCAACTATATATATATATATATAATAAGTAATAAAAAAAATTCACATTGATTGATAAATAAGTAGTAATAAATAAATAATAATTGAAAATGAATTAGTGATAATTTATATTAATTCATAATAAATTATAATAATTTATTCTAAATAATAAATATTAACAGCAAAAAAACTGAAATAATTTACAATAAATAATAATGTCATATAACATAAACATAAATTTTTTTTTACATTATATTTCGGTTATATTTACATTATTTTTACATTATAAAACTTTACATAGACATTATATATTATTATATTCACATTATATAATGTTATATCTACATTATATAACATTTGATTTATGAAAATATAATGATATATAACTTATTATGACATTATTTTTATGTTATATAATGTTTATTTAAATTATAAAATATTAAGAAACCTTATATTTTCATTATATCTAAGTTGTATTTATCAAAAAAATTAAAAATTAAAAAATATTAAATTACACATAAATTTATATAATTTAATTTAAACACTTATAAAAATTCAATCAATCATAACTTCAATGATGTCGGGGGTCACAGTCAGTGAAAAATGGGAAGAGAGGCCTTTGGGGGTCACGATTGAGGAGAATGGGGAGTCAGGGTCGCAGTGGTCACAAACAAGGGGTTCGGTGTTACATTAGTCACTACAAGAGGGGTCGGGGTGACGATGGTTGCCAGCAGGGGGTCAGGGTCATGATGGTCGCATACAAGAGGGTCGAGGTCACAAAATTATCCGTTAGGGATGTTTTGGGTCCTATAGGTCATCTATAGGGAGTTTGGGGTTATGAAGGTTTCCGTAAGGGAACATGGAGGGTTAGGGTCATGATGGTAGTTGGAAAAGGGGTCAGGTTCACAGCTATCACCAACAAGGGGGATGTGGTACCAACTGTCGTCATTGGGAGTAGGGGAAGGGGTCAGGGTCAGGGTTCCCTGAGGGGATTAGGAAGGGATGGGATTTTTGGGACTGTAAATAATCGTCCCACTAGTGCAATGATAATTATTAGAAAAAATAATGTCAAAAATATGTGGAAATAATTTCCACCATATGTAATGTAGAAAAACCCCCAAAATGAACGGGGTAAAAAATCTATGGGTATATAAAAGGATAACTATGGGTAAAAGCGGGTACACACTCTCTCACTATTATAAGGAAAAAATACTCATAATATATCTATTTAATAATAAGAAAATAGCCTCACAAATACTCCACATAACCATAGAATATGATGCTGCTGATTACTGAGTGATGAGATGCAGAAATCAGAGGAGGATATTTTCTATTATATGAAACCCTTAACCATGCTGCTTCTCTCTACTAGATGAGTTGGTGGGGTTGGACACTAACCAAAATCCTACCTCAACCCACCTCCATTTATAATGACGGGGGAATCACCATCCGATAAAAAAAATGTTGATGACACATCTCCCACTTGAGGATTTCATTTAGAACCAATCACCTCTCTAAACACCCTTTCTATCTTTTAAACATGCTATTCATGTATCTGCAATTCCACTTGAGGATTTGTACCATCTGAACATATCAGATTCAATAACCTTTATATGTAAATCTTCCATATTTTCTTTAGTGTTTATTTTCAACATTTCCACCCATCCTTCCACCACCACATCTAGAGAAATGTGATATTGTACCCTAATGTGTTTCATATGAGAAAGAAAGTATTGATTACTTAAAATGTGCAAGGTTCTTTGGATATCATAATATAATGTAATATGATCTTATCTATTCCAGAGATCTACTAACAATATTATCATCAAAATCACCTCTTTGCAAGTCTGTATGGCTTCCGTGTACACTACCTCCATTGTGTATAAATCTATTACATACTATAACTTTTAAATTCAGCTCACAACTCCTCCTAAAATAGTAAAAACATAACCAGTAGTGGATTTCTTCATTTCATAATCACATGAAATTTCTAAATCAAGATAACATTACATTGTGAGATTCAACAATCCATAAAAAAATGCATCAATGAGGTGTCTTTGATGTATCTTAGGATCCTCTTCACTATTATCTAATTTTCCTTTTTTGGTTTCACCATGTACTAACTAACTGCTCCAAAAAAATTTGAATTGAATTCTCTAGTACAAACCATATAAAACATCAGACAACCCCTTGTTGATTCATACAGTACTTGATACATCTTCATCATCTCTTCTTCACTTCTAGGACTCATCGTTGAGGAAAAACTAAAATTAACATGAAGTGGGGTGGGGATTGTATTAAAGTCTTACATGTTGAAGTGTTTCAATACATTCTGTAATTAATTCATGTTTGATTTCAAAATATTAATATTATATATTTCTCAATAAATCTACTTAGGAAAAATATTGTTTTCTATTCCAAATTCATTTATATCAATATCTAAAGCCAAGTATGTTTTCATCGCATGTTTCTAATCTTTATTGGGGTCTGTAACCAACATGTCATCCGCATACAACCAAATAATTATGAGATCATTACCATCCCAACCCATGAAATATGCACAATGATTTTTATGATTTATTTTGTATCCCAATCTCATGATATAGGGGTAAAATCTCTTGTTCAAACACCTCGGTGCCTATTTGAGACCGTATAAATATTTCTTCAACCTAAACAACAAAGACCCTTTTCCGTCTTATGAAAAACCTTTTGTAAGGATCTTATAAATCTCTTAATCAATATCACTATGGAGAAAATACTTCTTTACATCATGCTTCATTAGATTTAAACTATACGTAGCACACATTTTTAGAAATATTTGAACAGTCATCAGTCTTCCAACTGGAGAAAATATTTCATTAAAATCAATACCTTTATTTGGAGCATACCCTTTAACCACAAGTCCTACACGATATCATTATACTTGGAAATTTACATCCATCTATATATTAATGACACATTTTTTTCTAGTATCCTTCCTTCCATGAGGTAATAAAATAGGATCTCACATCATGTTCATCAATAGGGATTAAAGTTCTTACTACATTTCCACCATCCCTGAGGATACATCTGGACTCTGAGTTGCTTACAAAAAATAATATGGATCCCCATCCTCCATCAATAAGCATTACATAATATTTCTCTCAGGAAAATAGCCTTAGGGAAATAATAATTCTCTTTTCTCCCATGTTGACCATCATGGTTGAGACTTAACCGAAACTTGATCATCATGCTCTGGTAATACCTCAGAGGAAACTAGTTCATACATCGGGTTTTCCTACACCTTAAATGATGTAGTTTCTATATCCTTTTTCATCATACCACTATTAATTTTAATTTTCTACTTATATTTTACAAAAGTTATATCTCTATTGATGATATGTTTTTGGGAGGTGGGGTCCCACAACATATACCCCTTCACACAATTAACATTCCCCAAGAGGATACATTTTCTGGATATCAAATCCAACTTTGAGATTTCATGGAAATTAAATAATTCATATACCAGAATTACAAAAATATGTTATTGAGAATAGTCAATAGGGTTTACAAGTCAACATATACATCAGTTTCGTCAGATCAATCATCAGCAATGAATATCTATCGATCACATAACTAATTATGTTCACTACTTCTGCCAAACATGATTTCACAATTCCTATAGTATTTAACATCACCCTTATTATTTATAATATGGTTTGGTTCATTCGCTCCACCACCCCATTCCACTTTGAAGTGTATTCCACTATGAACTATCTCTTGATTCTATCCTTTTAAAAAAAGTACCAAACTGCTTGCTTGTAAATTCTCCACTATTGTTTGTCCTAAGAGACTTGATCTTTTTTCCAGATTCATGTTCCTTATGTGCTTTTAATATTTTGATGACTTTAAAACATCCACATTCCTCTTGATTGGGTAAAACAAACATCTCTGGGAATAATCATAAATTAATGATACCAAATAGATTCCTTCTAACAAGTATATAATTGGTGTTTTCCAAATATCGGACTTGATCCGCTCTAAGAACTTTTTGGTACGTGTTGTTGTTGTCCTTAACATTAACCTATGTTTCTTTCTCAAAACAAAATTCTCATAAAATAGTAAGATTACCTTTGTATTCCATGGTATAAACTTCTGATATGAAGGAATATTTAGTCCTGATTATGAAATATGTCAATGATTCAGATTCCAAAACATTGTCAATGATTCTATCAAGGTAGTTGATTTTACAACTATCTCTACATCCTTGTATGATTCACTCATATGAATGTACATGTTCATTAAGATGTTATCTACATTTATTACCACAAGTGATCCCTTCAAAATTCTCATCACTCCATTCTCAGTGCATGTATTACATCTAATATCATAAAATTGTCTCAAAGACAATATGTTTTTCTGGCCCTTTACATGGAGTACTCCGTGGATGGTTCGAACAATACCATTAGGCATATTCAGTTTGATGGTACTGACTCCAATGATATTCAGGGTGTGATTTTCCCCTTGTACACAAGTTCTTCCATGATGGATTCATACTGATCAGACATTTACTATTGGTAGTTCATGTGAAATGTTTCTCTTGAGTTGATTATCTATGCGTTATTAAGATGATTCCTTCTTCTAGTAGTACTCACTTTTATACTGAAAAGAATGTCCCAATTTCTAAATGTACTTTCCACATTTCCCAAAGATTTATTTTCACTAAAATTATTATTCCAAAAATTCTTATTAACGTGCCCCTTCTTTCTATAATTGAAACATGTGACATTATTCTTATTAATCCTTAATTTGGACTTACCATGATTTTATATCCTACTAGAACCACGCTCTATCATATTTACTATATACATTGAAAAAGCCTCTACTTTGTGTGAATATTCTTTCCTATCCAATTTTTTCTTTTTTATAATTTCTTCTTCATGAACCGCGGGTGCTACATCATTGAAAATCATCATATCTATCTGGATATTATTTATGAGGTTGATGATGAGTTATTCATAAAAATCTTGAGAACTCTATATCGGAATATCTACATGTTCAGTATCTACACTTTTATATCCCAACGTCATAAGATAATTAAACAGGGTATATATGTTGTTGATGTGGTTGGTCACCAATAAGGAATATTCTATTCAATGAGTGTATAATTTTCTATTTAGGGAAATTTTTTTGTGTAGTTACTTGGTTTGGTATAGCTTCATCAGAGTATCCCATATTTAATTGGCTTAATTTTTCTCTATAGAACTTGATAGGAACCCCGTCTAACAAAGAAAAATAGAAGTTTGTAATATAATTCTCATCCATAACATTGCATTTTTTTCTCTGTCACACCTCTCAATTTTTATCCAATTTCATGGAGAAAATTTTCATTTTTCATAAATGCATGTATCTTTATTTTCCACAATGAGAAATTATTCTTATTGAATTTTAATATCTTGAATTTCAATACCATCTAGACACACAGTTAGTAAAAAATATCTTCTATTTCATAACAATGTATTTATTAATTCCAATAACTTTTTCTCTAATGTGAACAATCAACTAGAGTTTCAATCACAGAGCGTACTCAATTTATGAGAATTATCAATACCAAAAAACGTGAAAAACACCAGGCCATAACCTTTCTATGATACTAGTTGTTGGGACCTCAAATGATTAAAACCTTTGTGAAGATACAATTATGAGATAAATAATGTGAAAAAATGCAGAAATATATGGTACTAGATGTAATGTGAAAACCCCCAAAATTGAAGGTGTAAAAAACCATGGGTAGATTGAAGTATCACTATGGGTAAAAGTGGGTACACACTCCCTAACTGTTACAAAGAGAAGAAACATGTAATATCTTTCTTGAATAATAAGGAATAACCTCACGAATACTCTACATAACAAATGAATATGATGTTACTGATTACTGAGTGATAAGATGCTGAAATGGGAGGAGGCTCTTGCCTTTTATTAGAAAACCTCACCCTTGCTCATCCTCTTTGCTAGATGGGTTTTTGGGGTTTCCCACCCACCACACACCTACCACAAACCACACCCATTGATAAATAGGTGGGTGTAAGTGTCCGTGGACATAAATTATGCCAACATAAAGGGATGAGGGGAATGAAGTAGGAGAATGTGGTTGAAATTAGGGTTTTTTTGAAATATTTAGTGATAGTTATAAGAAAACATCACAATATTATACATTTTTTTTAAGATGTATCATTCTATGTATTTCACTAAAACTACTATTAAGGCCTTTATATATAGGGATAGGTAATCCAACATGGGATTTTTTCATCAATGTACATCTAATCTTGCATAAAACTTCAATGGAATCTCTTGCAAGGCACCGTGCGTGAAGGTCACACATGTGGGTTATTATGTTAAAGTGGTTCAATATTTCATGTAGGTAGTTTCTTAAATTAGGGTTGTATTGGGTGTTATGAAACAGTAACACAATAACATTGAGTCTTGTGTAAGGGTATTGGCATAGGGGTCAATGTATATAAGGATCCTCATTAAGGTTTTTCCCTCACTATAGAAGGTGGGTTGACACTCATAAAGGTAGATTAGACTACTGTTACAATGCATGCTACTCACATGTAAGGTTTTGGAGGGTTTTAAATGAATAATTTATGGGTAAATCAATTACACATTTTAAATAATTATACTTCACCTAAGGTTCACCCAAATCCTGAGTTTTTTATACATATTTGGAAAAAAATTAAATAAGTATCAATTAGGAATTTTTTGAAAACAAATACCAAAAGGTGGCAGAGGGAAATCCACATTTACATGTCATTGATGCTGATCAATGAAATGGTGATGGTGGTAGAGGGGTCCTACATTTTTCCTAACACAAAGCTAAATGTGAGTTTCCCTATGCTTCCTTTCTCCAAAAGTAAAGGAAAATGGGAGCACCGTTGTTGCCACCATTCCCTAAAGACCTTATAAAATGGAACCACCCATCCTCACTCCAAATTTACTTAATCTCTCTAAAATCCACTCTATATATCTCTTCAATAATCCCAATGATTTTTCCTTTGTGTTTCATGGATTCGGAGGCCTCAAAGAGTGATGATTTTTGAGAATCCTCATTGAGAGGTATTATTTCTTATTTATTTTAATGTTATTTATATATTTATTTTTATTTTTTAGTCATTTCTAAATATGTAATTTATTTACTAGTTTAGTTAGTTATATATAGTTTAGAAAAAATAGTTATTATTAGTAATTATTAAGTATAAATTAACAAATTAATAACGTAGTATCAAAGAATGGTTACATAATGATTAGCTAATAATCATTAACTAATGAATACCGTATGACTATGTAATGATTAATGAATATGTAATGAATGATTAATTAATTTTTATCTAACCATTAAATATGTGATAAATAATGATTAAATTTTTATTAAATAATAATTAAATAATAATTAACTAATGATTAATGAATGATTTAAGTAACATTAAAAATTTGATTTAGTAATGCTTACAAATGATTAACTAATGATTAAATAATGATTAACTAATGACTATAGAATGATTAATGAATAATTAAATAATGATTAACCAATGATTAAGTAGTGATTAACTCATGATTAATGAATCATTAACAAATGATTAAAAAATTATTAACTAGTGATTATAGAATGATTAATTAATGATTAATTAATGAATCAATAATGAATAACTCATCATTAAAGAATGAATAACTATTGATTAACTAATGATTAAATAAATATTAAAGAATGATTAATTAATGATTAAGTACTGATTAACTATTGATTAAATAATGAATAACTAATTATTAAAAAATGATTAACTAATGATTAAAAAATAATTAAATAATGATTAACCAATGATTAAAGAAAGATTAAATTTTTATTAAATAATGATTAAATATTGATCAAATAATGATTAATGTTTTATGAACTAATGATTAAAGGATGATTTACTAATGATTAAAAAATGATAAACTAATGATTAAATAATGATTAATGAATAATTAAATATTGATTAAATAATGTTTAAATAATTATTGACTAATGATTAAATAATGATTAAAGAATGATTAAAGAATTATTTAATAATGTATAAGTAATGATTACAGAACGATTGAATAACGATTAGATAATTATTTACTAATTGTTAAATATTGAACAACTAATGATTAACTAATGATTAATTAATGATTAACTAATGATTAATTAATGATTAACTAGTGATTAAAGAATTATTAACTAATGATTAATGAATTATTAAATAATGATTAAATAATAATAAATAATGATTAAAAAATGATTAAATAATGATTAAAAATTATTAAATAATGATTAAGGATATATTAACTAATGATTGATGATTTATTAAGTAATGATTAACTAATAACTAAGGAATGATTAACTAATGAAAAACTACTAATTGACTAATGATTAAATAATGATTAAATAACATTTAATTAATAATTAAATAATTATTAAGTAACGTTTATAAAATGATTAACCAGTGATTAATGAATGATTAATGAATTATTAAAGAGTGATTAAAGAAAGATTAAATAATCATTAAATAATGATTAAGTAATATTTAACGAATGAATTAGTAATGATTATTTAATGACAAAATAATGATTATATAATTGGTTTTTAATGATTAACTACTAATTAAATAATGATTATAGAATGATTAAGTAATGATTAAATTTTTTTCAAGTAATGATTAACTAATGGTTAAATAATGATAAAAGAATGATAAAAGAATGATTAAATAGTGATTAACTAGTTATTAATGATTGATTACCTAATGATTAACTAATGAATAAATAATTATTAACTAATGATTAAATAATGACTAACTAATTATTAAGTAATGATTAAATATTGACTAACAAATAAATAAATAATGATTAATATATGATTAAAGTATTTTTAACTAATGATTAACTAATGATTAGATAACGATTAATTAATCATTAAAGAATTATTATCTAATGATTAAATATTTATTGACTAATAATTACTTATTATTTAACTATTAACTAACTATTAATTATATATAAAGTAACTATTTCCTATCTATTAATGAAGTAATGATTAAATAGTGATTACTGATTGATTAATCTATAATTATTATGGGATTAATTTAGGATTAAATAATGATTCTGTAATTATTAATTAATTAATATCTATTTATTAACTTTGATGTAACATAAAATTAACATAGGATGAAAGAAGAAAAACTGGATGATAAAGTGGATTAATTGCACACATGATTTGTTACAGCCATGATTTGGATGATTCATGCCTTATTCCATGCTTGGTTTGTTACCCTCTATGGATATGTTTTATACAAATAAAATTCTATTTATAAACCACTAAAAATAACATTATGAAAGCTAGATATTTCACTACAAAACATTACTGTTATCTTTTAGGATATAAGAAAAAGTTCTTAAAATTTGGTATCATAATGATTATGCGGTTATCTAAACAATCAAATCTGTTTCTGGATAATACATGTGGATGTGTCTTTAATTAGATGTACCAATGGGTAAAACACAAAAAAACAACATTGAGATAGACTCGATTGAGAACTGGTGCTCCAAAACAGTCCTTACTACGCAACTAGTTTTACAATATTTAGGGATATTCTTTAGATGATTCTTATTTTGAATAAAAAATATTTAACATACCATTTTGAAGATTTAAAATTTTACTAAGAATCATTATTATCATATTTTATGATATAAAAATATATTTCAAAATATTAGTATAATAAAGACTGTGTGGTAAACCCTCACTGTAAATTTCGTTAGTTTTTATGGGCATTAGTCTCTTGTATTTTAGTATTTCTTTTCAAAAAATAGTTCCAACAAATTGATGGAACATAAAGAGATGTAATATTTCTTGTGAAAAACCATGATAGAATCCATTCACCTATTCCACAAGAATTTTCCAATGTGGGGAAGGAAAACTACAAATCATGAAGTTTTTTTTGGCATGTATCAGCAACCATTTCACTAAAATTTGGGTTTTTGGTTTTATATCTGATTGTAATTGGTTAATCAATGAGTCAATCAATGTGGATACTGATATATAGAGGCCCCCAAATTGAAAAAATTGGTTCTACATCAGATAAATTTCTAGAAAAATATGGACATCATTCTATATTTAACCTATGAAGAAGGAAATCACAAGTCTTATTATTCAATGTATTTATTATTTTTTACTATTTCAATATAAAGATAAAATTTATTTAAATTAAAATTGATCACTTATATGTAGCATATCAGCTGGAACATCGAGGTTTTGAAAAATGTTTCAAATAAATCCTCAAGTCATACTAATAATTATATGATTATATATTGAAGATATCTACATAAAAATACAAAATTTTATTTGGAAGGGGGGATGAGGTACAAACACATGAACAAAAAAATTGTGGAGTGTATCAATGGTGTCTTCAAGGGGCTTCAAAAGTTACCTATAACTACCCTAGTTCAAGATAAATTTTATTATTGTGTGAAGTTCATTGTTGATAGAAAAAATAAAGCCTAAGATGCGATTCTGTATGGTCTAAAGTACGGAATACATATTCAATGAGAAAAAAGATGAAGAAAGGGTTTTGGATCAAAATAGGGGAAAGGGAAAGGATTTCAACTTGGGAAAAAAGATTATGGAAGGGTTTACTTAATTATATAGTTCAGGGGAAACCCATAATTTCTACTAAAGTTAATTTACACAAGTATTGGCCACACAGTTTGGCTAAATCATGATCAAATCATGCATGAGAATCTATTCGATAGAGAAACCACCTAGTTAGGCTGCACAGTTAGGGAAACTATGTGCCAACCATGTGAAATACCTCTAAAAATTTTCTAAAAAATTATGCATGGCTGTGCAGACCAACTCGCATGACTATGTCAAATGGTGTTCCATATTCCAACCCATTTTCCCACCTCACATGGCTTAAAACAACCATACAACCTACCTCAAATAATGTACACTAACCATGCGACTTTCCATTTTCTCCTAAAAAATTGGGTTCCATGCCACAAACAATCCTCATACACCACCCAAGACATCTACTAACTCATAGTGCATAAATATTAGGCTCAGAAAAGAGAATTAGGCCAAAATATAAAGGATCCATACTTGTGTCAAAACCATGGTTCTTACATTTTCATTTTTATTGACATGGAAAAGGATTTTGAATATGTGATTATTATGTTCTGCTAATTCATGTTAATATATTTCTTTCAATCTATTTTTTAAGATTACAAATATCCATTTTTTATTCATACATTAGTCCCATGGGGAATGATTTCATTTTACTTGTTACATTTTATGGTTAATGCATTGATCATAAATAAGTGACATATAGGGATCAAAATTATGTTTCGCTAATATAAATCAAAAAATTTCATAAGATAAAATAGATTTGGGATTTGGGTATACCTATACACTTTTTGGCATGGTGTCATGGAAAAAGTCCTTAGAAACATGTTTTTGAGATCTAACATTTTGTATTCCATCATTATGATATCATTATTTTTGATATAAATACTTTCATTAATTATCATTAATATATGGTGTATTACTTCAAAACCACCTTATTATAACTATAAATAGTAAAGGAAATAATTTTATAAATGAATTTCATGTTTTATGTTAGTTCAATATTATTTGGAGATAATTTAAAATAATGAATAAGACATGATATTATCTTATGTACCTACTGCATGAATAATTATACTAACTAGGAAGGTCAAGTGACCCTGGGGTAGTGACTACAAAAACAAACTACATACGATACACCAAATATGCCTCAGTCTTGAACAAGCTATGATATGAAAGAATAATAACCGTGCAATATAAATATCATACTCTATGAATAAATCTAGTCATTTTACAGTGGTATGTAAAATTTATCTAACATTTTCAATGCACACATGTGTTATTATATTTACCACATCAATAGATGTACCTACCATGAAAAAAAATACCTACTCCATGAATGAAATAAAGTTATGATGAGAATATATCCTTCTAAAATGAGAAAATATTTACCTACCAAATGAATAAAAGAAATGGTCATGTGAACAACAAATGCGACCACATGAAGAAACCAAATAAACTTTCTAAGTTTTCATACCAACCAAAAGTTTCTAAATGAAGGAAAACCTACCATATCTAACATATAAAGTATATTATTTATAAATCTCCAACTAATTATTTTTTATTAATAATTGATGATTTGGTGAAAATAAGGCTATAATAAATGTTCTCCAATGGATACAATGACATGGAAATATCCTTAATAAGAAGAACAAATCTTTTTTATGAGTAGTTTTCCTTAAATAAAAAATAGAAAAGGAATATATGTGTAAACATGTTATTCCTAAAGGAATTGTTCAGAACACTATATGACACAATTTTATTTTTAAATTTTTGTACAAACTACAATGATCCCTTTAAAAGAAAAATTCTTGGACACCTGAACAACCAAAAATAATCTGATTGAACTTCATATAATTTTATTAATTAATCATTGCAAAATTTATTTTAGGTTTTTTGGAGCTATATTTTTAAAATCTATTTATCAATAAACATAGACTCCCATACTAAAAAGAAGAGTTCTAAACACTCTTTTTCAAATCATTCTATGTATAGTCTGATGTAGAACTATGGAAGGGGACTTGGGTGACCTAAACTCATTTTCCACTAGATAGTATTATGGAAGAGGCATTTATATATCCTATACCAAGGAAGGTGGTCAGAGGCGAGCCCCTAACTATTTATTAAAATAAAGAAAAGTGCTGAAAATGCACAACACAAAGAAAAGATCAGTTACATATCATACATATCATACTCATTCCCGCCCCCAGGATAGACATCCTCTGCCGTAGCTGACTCCCACTCCGAGCTTTCATAATGCTTAAGAATCTTGGCGTACTTCTTGCGAAGATTCAGTTTCTCCAACGAAATCAACTCTTTCGAAGATTGTTTTAAGGAGGACCGAGTGGAGATTGTCTTCGGCAGCTCCGAGTATTCCTTCCTCGGCCTACGGCTTGGAGTAGCAGACACCTCCTTTCCCTTCTTCCCCTTCCCATCCTTTAGTATCTCACTATATGACATCCTGGTCATTTCATTGTCCTTGTCATTGTCCGACACATCCCCCCACTTCCCAGAAATGACACCATACGAAATATCATTAACCTCTCGAGCAGCGGGAAAACTGTTACAATCAACCATTTCCAAGCAATGCGGCTTCCCTTCAAGAGCTTGTCCAGCAGTTAACGTCTTCACTGCATCAACTGGAGCAATTTGCAGGACCTGTTCAACTTCCATTGTGGAATTCATCTCCCCATTAACGGCTTCTTCAGTCGCCAAAGCTTGAAACATATTACATGTATGTACACCATTTCCAGATCCATGAGCTTGCAAATGCATCATGGAATCCTTAGGAGGAGGAGCAGCATTGGAGAGACTCCAGCCATCCGGACTCGGCCTCCTCCCATCCTCCTTCGGTCTGTCAATAGCATCAACGACACTAACAGCACACCCAGAATCCTTCGAACATGCATTAGCTTCAGCAGCACTCCCAGCACCCTTCCTGGACAGCCCTGCACTGTAAGCACATGCATCTCGAGCCAAAACAGGCTTATGCCCCACACCATTTCCAGAACACCCATCAACAGCGTTCAGTTCACATGCAGCAGAACTGAAAACTTGCTTCCGTCCCTCAAAACCCATCGCAGCAACTGGACCTTCCGAAGCCACGCCACCCGCGCCATTGCCAGCCTGGGAGTCACCAGCTTCCTTCCCATTACCAGCACCCTTAGCACGATGCTCACTCGGGGATGAGGTTGCTCCACCATAACAGTTCCCATCCCGATGACCCAACCGGTGACACCCCGAACAAAACTCAACCCACGAATCAAAAACGACCGCCTGCTTCCAGTGGAATTCCTCACCAACCGTGACCCAAATCCACTCGACAGGCGGCTTCGAGACGTCCACCTCCACACAGAGCCATGGATTGACCGGATGACAAACAGATGAAGTCCGAGCATCGGAGCAGAGAAAACGCCCAACCAAATTTCCGAGCATACGAATTATAGAGGGATTTTGAAATGGCAACGGAAGATGAGGAAAACTAACCCATAAGGCAGCTAAGGGTGAATCCCGATTCATGCACATATCGAAGGTCCATCGAAGGAGGGAAAAACAACATCCTCCGCAACGGCGAGGAGCACGAGACCAAGCGCGAACCAAGTCGTCTTTTGAGGCGAATCTGATCATTATTTGATTCTTGTCAAGCAATCCCACTACCGCACGATCTTGCAAATCCCAGTTACTGAACACAAACCTATCAAAATCATCAATCGACGGTCTTCGCTGATTAAATCGTGCGATCAGAGTCAGATTCAGGAGATTCGATGCCGAGGAGAACTCCGAAACAGAAATTGAGAGTTGAGGGTACCCAAGATGTAGATCCGGGACCTTCGAACCCAAAGTAATCGAAGGGAAATTAGGGATAAAGTTAGGGTTAGAAAAGGGTACAAACTTCGCTCGAGGTTTCGGATGTCGGGGAAGAACATCCTCCCCCCGCCCACCTCCTGGGAGGGGGGGAAATTCATCTTCGTTTATGAACTAGGGTTCG
The DNA here is from genome assembly GCA_963277665.1 of Viscum album. NCBI lineage: Eukaryota > Viridiplantae > Streptophyta > Magnoliopsida > Santalales > Viscaceae > Viscum > Viscum album. The sequence continues at coordinate 409,010,245 of OY728161.1, read as the reverse complement.
GTGCCGGACAAGTAGGTTTTTAGATCATACTGAGATATCAAACTAGGAAATCAGACTAAACGTGTTATCGGTTTAGGGGGTATTGAGGCGGCCTTACCCCACCCCCTGTCCCACGTCCCCAGCTAGGCCCAAGGTGGCCAACCTTGGGCTTGGGCCAGTTCCCACGGAGTCGAGGGGACGAGAGGATCGCTGGCGTATGGTGCACGTTGCCTTTGCGAGGACTCGAACCCGGAACCTCAACGACGGGACGCCACCGCCTTGAACCAACTCACCCAGCCCCCACGGGCTTTATATATCCTATACTATTTGAATACAGTTCATTATAAATCTATGATCCACATGTTTTGATTATTTTATTGAAAAATAAACTACATGGAATTGGATGATTACCACATGGATGGGATACCATCTCCGACTGAGAATAAAACCCTTTTTTAGTTCATTTGTATGATTTTATTGTTCTGGTTTTCTATAAATTAACCAATCTTATATTTTTTCTCAAAACTATATTAATCAAAAGTTCTAATTTTTTGATTTATTTAAGTAGAATTTTATATATTTTTTAATATATTAATAAATTAAAATCAAAGGTTAAAGTTGTTTCAAAAATATTATTTAACTAATTCACAATTGAGATATTGAGAAACTAGTTGAAAATTTGATATTATATAATAATACTGATTTAGTTAACTCGTCAAAAATTTTAATTGGATGATATTAATTTAAATATATCAAAATATAAATTTCAATAAAAAAATAAAATTACCCCCATCTTATGTAACTCAGTTTTCCAACATTTGGTGTTAGAGTATAATCAAGATACTTTTAAACTATTATGTAGTTTTATCTAAAGATAAAAAGAAAAAATTAAATATAAATTCATATATTTATGGATAATAATTGACCATCAGGAACATAAACTAATTTTACTCATTATTTAAATGTAACTAACTATACTCAATGTAAGATAAAAATCAAAATTCATATTGAGATCATGTGCATTGACACTTGGATGGTAATAGAGGAAACATATGAAAACCCCAAAACTACTAGAGATGACACATGTGAAGCTACTAATGATTCTTATGACTATAACCATAATTTATTGAATTCATTATATTATGAATTAGTAGAATATGAATTTAAAAATATATATATTTATGTTCTATTTATTTTTAAATCTGGGACACACTAGAAATATCTTATGAAAGAACATCTAATGTTAAATAGATGCATTTAAATGCATACACTATTTAATATGAAAAATTAACAATCAAACCTAATGAACCGATCTTGAATATGTATCTCAAGTTAAGTGATGTATTTATCATGATACATTACCTTTTTATGAAATTTATTATGATTGATTGAGATATTCCACTACTGAGATATCTACGTGTCATATAGAGAGAAGTACCTATTTCTGACATAGTGTCCTATGACATCCTCAAAATACCAGTAAATTAGATTATTGGAATTATTATGATGGATGAGGAGGAACTTATAGTTAATATATACGAGGAAGATGATCCAAATACAAATTCATTATCCTTCAATACATTTAACACATAAAAAAAAGGAAAAAAGAGGACTGTTAACATGATGATGAATGGCCTACTAATGGTGACAAGGAAATAAAACACTTGTCTAGATGAATAAAAAAAATTCTATAATGAAAATAAATTATTCTTGAAATAAAACTATATATTTAAGTAAAAAATAAATGAAATTGGAGGATATTATGGTAATAGGATGATTCTACTAATGAGGTAACTTTATATAACTCAAAAAGGAAAGGATACATTATGGATGATTGTCCCAAGTTAAAATATAAGAAAATGTATGATGAAAATGTTAAATGGTTTAAAAAGGATGTAGAAAACACTTACAGAACCTCATAAGAAATTATAATTGACTATGAATAAATAAGAATAGATAAAAATTATTGAGCTAACATGTATATCATGATAAACACATCTGAGGTCCTAAATATGATTTTATCATCTCCTGTGTAAATTTAAAATTATTATTATAGTGAAAACAATGAAAAAATATTAATAGGGAATAAATATTTGAATAATTAAATATGACTATGGTAACATTAAATAAGATTAATTATAAATACAACATTTTAAAGAAACATCACGCTTTACCCATTCAATTTAAATCTTTATTTCTATAGAAAATGATAGAAATTCTCAATAATTAATTTAAAATAATGATATTAAGATATAAAATGAAAAACTAAAAATGGATTTTGAGATATTTACAATTTTTAAAAAAACCATTACACAATGTAATGGTTATAAAATCCACACCCATATATACTACACATATTTGTTACCATCCTGAACATAAAATGATTTGTAATAAAAGTTGTTCTCAGATCCGTTTCTTCCAACTTTTAAAAAAATATTACTATTAAATACATTACAATGTTTAAAAAAAATTAATTTTAGATTATAAAAAACCAGTTAAAAACATTGTTTTTCCAAAATGTTTCATTACTTCCATTTCTCCTCCCAACATAATATGGGTAGAAAAATAATTTCATATTTAAAGATTGCTCTTGGAATCATGCATGAAGTGTTAAAATAAACACTTATGGTATCTATATTGTGGGAAATACTAATACAATATTAGGGAATACACTAGTTTCATGAATCTTAGAAAATTATGTGGTTAAAATTTTACTTTTAGTGACAACACCAAAGGAAAAATAATAAGACTTTATCAAATTGGGAATAATTTTATTATTTGAATATATAATGATTTATTTATAGATATAATAATGTATAATATTTTTATTATCTCAAATATCTTTTATTATTGGTAACATTTTAAATATGAAAATAATTTTTTCAAAATATATTATTCTTATAATTTTTTAGGTTTAACTATATTATGTAATGATAATGATTATACTATTGATTTAGATTCATTATTTTCTAAAAACATTTCTTCTATAATTGATATTATAAAGAGTATAATATTTTTTATAGGATACTAGGCCCCTAAAACCTTCACTCATTCTTAAAAATGGAAAGCAAGGGGTTATTAAAAGATATGTGTAAACTATAATTCCCTATAAACATAGTCTGTAACCCATGTCAAAAAATGGATACAATATAAAATATCGTCCAATGCAATGAATTGGGTTTCCAATTCTTAAAATTTGGAGTTAGTTCAAATTGATTTTTTAGAAATTATAGAGTTTATATCCAAAATGGGATGCACTATACCTATGTTCTAGAATTTTATTTTCATTGATAAACATTTTAATTCATTCTAGATGTTATAAGTGAAGATTGTTATTATTTATAAAAAATTTACAAAATCATTAGAAAACCATATAGGACATTATATTAAGACCGTAATAAGTGATCATGGTTATGAGTTTGAAAATAAATACATTAATATATTATTCTCACAAAATTTCTACAACTACAAATTTTATATTAATTGGACTCTAAAACAATATATTTTTATAGAAATAAGAAATAGAACTCTTCATGATATTTCTTGGACCATGCTCAGCGAGTATGATTTTACTTTTTACTATTTAGAAGAGGCTATGAATATTAGTAACAAACCAATCTTCTAAGTGAACATAATTTTATTCAATAGTGTATTAAAAATAAAACATTTAGTTTAACTTGTTTTTTAATCAACAGAGAGTTTCTTATAATTCTTACGTTTCATGCAATACCGAGTTTTACTAAACAAAAATATAAAATTAATATAATCATTTAATATAATAGTTATTAGAGATCCATTTGAATGGATGGAATGAATTGTATTAACTAAATTATGCAAATATATTTACGACACATGATTATTAATTAAATATGGATTAATAATAATGTATATGTAATTTTGTTTAAAAAATGTTTTTTTGGAAAAACTGTATTTTTTATACAAGACGGTTTAATTGTTCTTAGAGAACATAATTTAAAATTAAATTTTATGACTTTTAGAAGATTTAAATTAAAAATAAACATAGTTTTTGAAATTATAATATCAAAATTATATTAGGGTAATTTTTTTAGAAAAAGGATATTTTTAATGAATAGTAAATAATATTAGGTTTTATTTGAAAAGATCCTTTTTATATAAATAATTGATTGTTTTATGTTTTATATTAAATTGGTTTTAATGAAAAAATAGTTCAGTTATACATATATTAATCTAATTTACGTCAATGGAATAATTTTCATAATGAAAATTAATATAAAAACATTGTAACATTTGAACATTTTCAGTTTAAAATCAATATTTATCATTGCATATGTGATCTTAATTTTAATTAAATTATTCCACTTCGGTGAGTTGAATTTGGAAAAATGGATTCGGCATTTTGAATTAGAATAATTTATATTGTCTAATTTTGTCCACATAATTTTTGACCAAAATTATTGGTTAAAATAATTAAAAATAATTATAGCAATTAAGAAATAAACGAGTTTACATAGTGATTAAACATAGAATATACAATGAATAATGACATACCAAATAATAAAACACCATTTATCTAGACATATTTTGATCGTTACTACATTTGGATTCATTTTTATGAGTTTCTGGCACAATATTCTATGATTGTAACCAATATAATATGATAGGAAGAGAAAAAGATAAAAGGAACATTCCTTGCCTTTAATAATTATAATGCATTTGGATAGGTAAAAATAACATTGGTTTAGTTATACAAGTTCTTTTCAAATATAAATGATTTTTTTCAACATAAAAAATATATATTTAATTTTTTGGAACTAATTAGTTAATTAAAATTCCTTAGAGCTGCCACTGCATTAATTATTTACTTAATAATCAACAAAAATAAATCATAATAAAAATATTAATAGTGAGAAAAATTTAATGAATTGTTATCTTTGTAACATATCCAGGTTTTAAAACGAATCGCTATGTTCAATATCATCCAAGATATTCTATACCAAGATTAAGAAAAGACTAAATATTATTATGCAATAGTTATCACATAGCTATTGGAATGGTAGGAATGTATGAGATTTACTAAGTTTTGAAAATATATTTTACACATGTTTATCAATTGAATTCATTATTCTCCATTTAATTATAAATAAAAATAAAAAAATTTGAATATAAAGGGTTGTTTTAATTAAAAAATTATTTTTATACTCATAGTGGTATTTTTCTCAATAAAATAAATTAATAACTATTAGTGAAAGATCTTAACGAAAATTATATATTTTATAAACAATAAAATGATAAAAAATTCTTATAATATATCTTATAGGCTTATTATACCAATAAATTCCATTTTATGCATAAATGCTATATTTTTCTAGAAGGCAACATGCCATCTTTTAATGGATCTCCCATTTTAAAAATAATTTTTGAAACTTTTATAAATTGTTTTTGAAAAAATAAAATTTATTTTTTTAAAAAATTATATTAAAATTATTGTAGGGTGAGTTTTGGTAATTATTCTGAGAAGAATCATTTTTTTAATAAATAGTGAAAAATACTGCATTTTATTTTAAAACTGAATTTTCATCTAATATGTTTATATGGATAGATTAACTTTTTATTTGGATATAAAGTATAATTTAAAAAATTATAAATAAATAAATACATACATACATACATATATATAATTTAGGTCATTTGAATAAATTTCACATTGAAATTTCATATAAAAACATTGTAGACATTTGATCCATTTCACCTTAAAAATCCCATTTTTTGATGTGTTTACATGTATATTTTTAAATATAATTTTTATAATTCAATAAATTTAGTTTTCTAAAATAGATACAAAATTTTGAATAATATTTTCAATAATTTTTTTTATTCTTATTTTTATCTTTAGTCCTAAAAATGATATTGTGGTAAAAATAATGATTTACCACGGTATAGGTTAAATAATGAAATAGATGAATGTTAAATGATAAAGGCACAAAATGAATATGAATTGTAACATAGAAGGAAAGGTTGATGTTTTTATATACCCTAACCAAAATTTAAGACATTAATTATCTTCCAATTTATTGGAAATTAATGACACCTCACTGTGGTTGGCTCTAAATATTAAATAATCATTATTTAATAACATCAAAACACCCTTCCTCAAGTATAATACCACACCTCCCCACCCCATTTCTCCTCAAAAGACCTGAGTCACTTAAAATATCTTCTAAACTCTATAATACTATCTCTCCCAATTTACAATTTATTATAGACTCACCAAAGGCCAAGTACAACGTCTTCAATTAGTTCTTCGAGGTGCTGATTTCCAAGTTAAAATTTTCTCAAAGCAACTCTCTTCTTTCCTTTTCATATTTTATTTTATCCTATCCTCCTTAATCTATTAAGTAAATAGAAAATCTATAATAATTTATATACTTGTTTTAATGTTACTTATGGTATTTATTTTATTCATCCTTTTCATTTCCTCTTCTCATTCAAAGAAACAAAACCATTGTCCAAATTATGGCGGTTAACCATCTCTATGGATAATGATTTTTCATATTCCATTACCGACTTCATGGATGGTAATAAAATTATAGTTATGGAAAAATAATATTTAAATAATTAAATTATATTCTATTTCATGTTTTGGAACGAATATACACACCTATTATTTAATAATTTGAAACTATTTTGTGTTTTTTAGAAAAACTGCCAAAATAAACTAAACATTTATCATTAATATTTTATTAAATGAATCATCCTCATACTAGAAATAGAAATTTTATATGATACCATTAATACATATAAATTTTCATAAATACAATTTCATTCTACTTTTATAGTTTTATTACCATTTTATAAGAACATCCACAATATTACACAAGTGAACCAACCATGAAACCATGAAATGAAAGAACATGAAAATATTGAAAATAATGAAATATTATTAATTAATGGGTGGTAATATGTTACTAAAAGTAAATATAATGTACTATAAATATTAATATAGTTATTTAAAAAATAAATAAAATTCATTAAACTATTATACAATAGGTTTCAAAACATTTTAATGAAGTAAAACCTAATGTAAGGGATTTCTTAACACAATTTACAATCCTTTGGTTAAACTTATACATCATGATTTTTTCATGATAATATTATGTATGAATTTAATTTTGAATATATTATTTCATATATTATTTTTTTATTTTTATTTAATGTGCATACACATAATATATTCATTTGATTAATGCTAACATCAACGATGTGATCATTCAGAACCCTCATATTTCCTTTGGGTTACAATTCTCTCTCTCTTTGCCTCAATTAATTCCTTAATTCACCTTGTATACTTATCCTATTTCTTAGGATATGTACCAAATATAATGTTTTCTAAATTAAAAATTATTTTATGGGGAATTACATATTCAATAAGGTTCCCTAGTCAATTCCTCTAGATAAACGAACCTGATTTATGGAAACATATCTGTTTCATTCCTATTTTCAAGTACACTCCATGATTTTTTTTAAACCAAAAATATTTTCAATAATAAATAATATTATCATAAAAACCTATTTTAGTTCATTTATGATTTTTGGAAAATTATTATTCCTTTTCCTCTTTAAATACTCTTTATTCTACTCCCTCATTCTTCATAGAAGTGGCACATTTCTAACAACTTTTTATGTTTTAAATTCAATTGGAAATCCTTATATTTTATTTATTATTTTTCTTATAAGTGTTCAAAATTTATTTAACCCCTTATTTCATGGATACCATTTTTATATTTCATCTGGATATGCATTATGAAAATATTACAGTACTTATTTCATTCCATGAGTAACACCTATGATTATTCCTTATATTTGATTCTTTATGTAATGACGTAATATTTTTTTAAAGGAAATTAATTTCATATAAATACGTTATAATCAAATTAACTACTAAGTTCTACGGGACTCTTAAAACATAAGTTTTTCACTTCTGTGATGTGAATTTCAAAATTCCGACATACACAGTCTCGATCAGTAAGTTATTTAGAGTCCAATAAGAATAACTTAATTTTTGGTGAATAGTAACCTACCCTTATGAATAGTAACATACCCTTATAAATATTGATATAACCTAATGAATTGTAACCTTAACTATGATAATATATAAATAATATTCAAGTTGAAAGTACGATATACCTATATTTTAGAATAAGTTAATGAATGTTTTAAAACTGGTTTTTGATAATAAATTATGATTTTAATTAAATATTAAATTAATAATATTCAGAAAATTATTTTTGAAAAATGGACTTCATTTTTGGATTCTACATGTCGAAAAATGGTTGGGGTAAAGTTTTGGGATTTTTCTGAAATACTTGAATTTTTGATGAATAGTGACATGCCATAAATTGCAAAATTAAGATAAATACACTAATTATAGAGTCATGTGTGATGTTATGATGATGTAAGCCCACTTTTTTGGGATAACATGATAAAATTACTATTCTTGGTCATGGAATACTCACTATTCCTTGTCTTTAGGAGAAATAAAAAATTAATGAGCTTTATATTAAGAAATCCCCTCTCTCCTCCACTATAAACCCCCCTCTCACCCCCTCTTCCAATCACTCCTCTAAAGCCTTGTTCCTTCTCCAAATTCTGTAAAAATACCCTCCCAACCTCCTCTCCCACGTCTAGAAAGATTTGTTCTCATAAAAAGACCAAAAACTCTCCCTTAAGGTGGCTCTGAAGGAAGTTTGGTTCAAGAGGTAAATTCCTCTTTTCAATTCTTCGTCTTTCCTTTCAAGTTCATTTGTTTTATCTTTAAGTTACCTATCTTTATTAAAAGTTTCTGATGACTCCAGTACCTTATATGTACTTTAATGTTTTCATGATAGTGTAATAAGTTTTCATCATTTCCCCCCTTTACCTTCTTTTATAATTGTAGCAAGAACACCATCCGAGATGTGTCAATTTTACACATTCAAGGACGATGGACTTTCGATTTCTTTTATCATTCGAAATTCTGGTCATGAAACCATTCATGTTATGGTTGAACCGGATTATTATATATAATATAACCTATTTAATATTCTGTAATCCTTTTTTTCAAATGATATCAAGTTATAAAGAAAAACGGGTTCGTTGTAATCAAAACCCACAAATTAACCGAAACAATTATCATTAAAGTTCTATATGATAATTCATCCTCGTTCCATGTAACCAAGTTATATAAATGACCAATAAAACCTATTTATGTTCATAAATAATATATAATTTCAATTCTGGAGTTTTAAATCCATTCCACTTCATTACTTAAAAAAACAAGTGAACTGAATATGAAAATAAGAGAAATGAACACTTCAGAATGACGAAAGTCAATACAATAACTAATCAATAAAGTCATAAATGAACTAAAAAGATTTATGATAAACTAAATAAATGTATAATAGGTTATGAAATAAGTTATTAACAAGTATAATTTCATATTCCAGGAGCTTAAGTACAATAATAAAACACTTTTGGAGTTAAGGTAAGGGTTTCTTCATCTCACTACCATTTTCGTGAGATTTTCCATATTCAATACTTTTTGTATGGAGTATGTATACTGATAATTGATTCCACATATAATTAATATCTTTATATTCATGGTATTAAATCTATAATATTTATGTTATTAATTTTTGGGGCATACGAATCATTTGATTACAAAGTGGTAAGGGTTTTTCCACCCGAACTTCCACTTTGATTCGGGTTACTTTTATTGTCTAATTTCCTCAATGAAATTCTTATGTATTGTTATGTGCTCCTCAGAAATTCTGTATGAGTATTCTATATATGTACACCAACCATAATCCTTCCCTATTTTCTGGATAGTTACATGTTCTAAAAGGAGCATTCAAAACTGTTTCCAAAATACAAGCCTAATTCAAGGGAATTTCTCAAATCCTTATCCATTTTAAAGGGAACTGTATAATCTGTTTTTGGGAACCATTATACTTATAAAATCACTAATTTTATTTTTAAAATACTTTTTTAATTCACTTATGGTTTTATACAACGATTTTTCCAAAAGAACTCTTCCTTTCAAAATAAAAGAGTATTTATCTCAAGAATTGCTTAATGATTTTATAAGAGTGTTTTTATATAATTCAACACTCTTGTTGATTCAATGGTAATATTGGGTTTAATCATCTATGAATTAATCTACCATATTTTATTTAATGGTTTATGACTAACTCTATTGTGGTTGATCTATCCTAAAACAATTCACCATATTATTCCGAATGGTAAGTGTTTTATGTTTTGTGATTGGGGAAAGTTAGTTACATTTCATATGATAGTTTCAATATGAATGTATATATTGTTTATGTTGATCCCAACTCATATGAGGAATTAATTGGACTTATTATGTGACGGGTGGGTCCTTCTATAGCCCGTCGATGCATTGGTAGGTCTCATGGGACAAATAGACGTGGAATTGGTCGAGGCCTTTCCCAATGTGATATAGATTTTGGTCTAGGCCTTAATCATTATACATCTTGGCCGAGGCCTTGAAAAAATGTTTTAGAATGTCCTCCATTATGCATTCTATCATTATGAGTTCATCTATTGATATTTCATGTGGTTATTCAACTAATAGAATACCCATGTTTATGTTTTATTATGGCATTATTTACTCAGCTCATATTCCTACCACAATGTGTTCATGTTTATTATTAAAGGCATGTGTTTTAAATTATTCACTATGTCTAATATTTATATTATCTTCCACTATATTTATTACTCTTACTGAGCTTTTGAACTCACCCCTTTCTTATGTTTCATTTTCTCAGGACAGGAAGATGTTTTTTTATGAATGACTTGCAAGCATAATCTAGGAGTTCTGATGACTCTAGTGGAATAAATTAGTGTTGTTTTTCCTTTCCTTATGTAAAGTTGAACTTATGTATGTATCTTGTTTCCAATAATACTAAAATACTTTGTCCTTCAGGATTCATATTATTTGTATGTATTCCAACGTAATCAAATAAGGCACCAACTCCGGGAAACTGGGGTCAGGTCCTTACAGTTGGTATCAAAGGAAGTTTAGTAGAATACTTGGAAACTAGATTTTGAAAACGTAGAATTAGGAAAGAGTCCCCAAGTTAGTCTTTGAGGATATACATACAATAACTTCCTGGTATTTTGGTAAGGAGTAGATTACGATAATAATTCAATCAATACATCTATGTCTGGATATAAGTAGGTAGAGGCGGCTCTGGCACAGATGTATCTAGGGGTAAAACCTGAAAACACCACATTGAGCTAGACTCGAATGGGAACTGGTGTAAAAAAATAGGCCTTGCTGCACTCTTGGTTACAACACTCCTGGGGGATATGCTTAGGATAATTCACATATTCTTTACAAGCCATTATGAAGGATTGAAATGTAAAATATTCCTCAAAGAAAACTATATTTGTGAATATGGGATTATCCATTCGTAGGATCTCAATTTTTTTTTCTAAGTATTTTTTAAGTTAAGATTATACATTATGATTCATAACCTAATCTAGTGTATTCCATTATCTAGAGATGGTGCCAAGTGGAAGGAAAGGAAACCGCATGAACACACGTGTCCCTTGAAGGGATTTTCCTCCGATGCAAGATAATGATGTTAGATCTGGTGCTGTGAATGGTGCTGAGCAACTCATAAATATACTGGGACAACTTACTCAGGTTATGAATAATAACCTTACCTGTATGAAGCATTCAGATCCACCACGTGGAGGAGCTATGCAAGATCGCTTTTTTTGAAAACTACCTCCATCGTTCAATGGGACTACAAACTCTTTTGTATAAGAGCAGTGGATATGTTCCCTCGAGAAGATATTTCTTGCCATGGGATGTAATGAAAGAGAGAAGGTTGTCATGGCAGTATATTGTCTATCAGAGGATGCAGATCAATGGTGGTAATTAATCCAAAACACAAAGAAGGAGGAAGAAATAAAAGAGATGTATAGGAGGGATTTTAAGGAAATCTTCTTAGAAAAATATTTCCCTCGTGAACAAAGAGAAAATATGGAGAGGAAATTATTGAATCTGAGGCAAAAGGAGGACGAAAATATTGCCAAGTATGAATCCAAATTTACAGGGCTAGCAAGATATGCTGTGGATTACATACAGAATCCAAGGAGCAAAATCGATTGATTCTTTGATGGCCTAAAGCCATTCCTCCGGCGGGCTCTGGTATCCCAAAATTTTTCATCATACATGGACATAGTTTCATGTGCTATCAAGAAAGAAAAAGAATTCTCTAAGTCTTATGAATTTAAGGGAAATAAAGAAAATAAGAGGGCTGCTGAAAACCATGGGAAAGGAAATAAGGAAACAGGGAAGAAGAGAAGAGTTGAATTTCCACCATGTGACAATTGTGGAAGGAAACACACCAGTGTGTGCTTAAAAGTAAAAGGAGTATGCTACACATGTGGTTAGAAAAGCCATCTTTCTGGTGATTTTAAAGGAAAGAAGGAAGCCAATGATGTTCGATGCGATAATTGTCAGGAGATGGGGAACTATGCTAATAATTGTCCAAAACGTCAAGGAAATATGCAACAGAAGAGGCCAAGGGAGAAAGGATAAGCATATTCGAACACAATTACAGAGGTTGAAGTTCCACGTGATGTGGTGGAAGGTACATTGATCATTTCCTCAAGCTTAGACAATGCTTTATTTGATTATGGATCATCACATTATTTCATATCTTATTAGTTTTCTAAGAAAATTAGATATTTCCAATTTGATTTAACAAGGGAGTTGTCAGTCAAAAATCCTAAGGGAAGTATCATTGCCACAAAGTTCTGTCAACCTGTTCCCATTAGGGCATACAAATGTTCTTTATCTGCTGATATCATCGTCATTCCCATGATTGAATTCGATATAATCCTTGGTATGGATTGAATTTTGGATCATGATGCAAAAATTTATTGTAAGAAGAATGAGGTTACAATTTTTGATGATGCTGATAAAGAAAACCTTATCTTTAGAGAAGAATCGTAACCACTTGATTCTTATCTAGATCCACCCCCAATGGCTCAAATAAACTCAATTATTGGGGAGGAATAGAATGAAATAACTGTGGGTGAGGAAATGAATGTTCAAATAGAGGATGTACTTATTGTGAGAGAATATGTTGATGTGTTTCCAGAGGATTTACCTGGACATCCTCCAAAACGAGAAATTGAGTTTTCCATTGATTTAATTCCTGGTTCAAGGCCCATATCAAAGACCCCTTATTGAATGGCCACTGTGGAATTAGTAGAACTAAATAAACAACTAGAGGAATTGAGTAATAAAGGATTTATCTTCCCTAGTGTTTCTCCATGGGGAGCCCCTGTCCTTTTTGTTAAGAAGAAAGATGGATCTATGAGGTTATGTATCGACTACAGGGAGATCAATGCTATAACAATAAAGAACAAGTATCCCCTATATCACATTGATGATTTATTTGACCAACTACATGGAGCTCATTACTTTTCAAAGATTTAACTTCGATCTGGATATCATCAGCTGAGTGCGAAGAAGGATGAAATTCTGAAAACAGTGTTTCAAACCAGGTATGGGCATTACGAGTTTATAGTAATGCCTTTTGGATTGACTAATTCACCCTATTTCTTCATGGATCTAATGAACATAGTTTTCAAGTAATATCTCGATGATTTGGTAGTTGTATTTATTGATGATATCTTAGTATACTCCAAAAGCAACGAAGATCATGAAAATAACTTGCGCATTATCCGGAAGACTCTTAAAAGACATGAATTATATGGGAAGTTTAGCAAGTGTGAATTCTAGATTTAGGAGATTTCATTTTTTTTCCATATTGTCTCTAATGATGGAATCCTAGTTGATCCTGAAAAGACAAAGGCAATCCAATATTGGCCCACGCCAACAAACATAACCGAGGTATGCAGTTTTATTGGCTTAGTAGGTTATTATCGGCATTTCGTACATAATTTTTCCCGACTGGCTAACCCGCTAACGAAGCTCACACTTAAAGGGGTTAAATTTTTTTGGAAAAAAGATTGTGAAGAATGTTTCAAAGAACTGAAGAGAATATTAGTCAGTGATCATTTATTGACTCTACCATCGGGGAATGAAGGGTTTGTTATTTATAGTGATGCTTAAAAGAAAGGACTTGGTTGTGTCTTTATGAAAAATGATAGGGTTATTGCTTATGCATCACGACAGCTAAAAATTCATGAGCAAAACTATCCTACTCATGATCTTGAGTTAGCTGCTGAAATATTTTCCTTCAAGATAGGGAGAATTTATCTCTATGGTAAAAAATGTGAGATTTATACTGATCACAAGAGTTTGAAGTACATTTTCTCCCAGAAATAACTCAACATGAGGTAAATGAGATGGCTTGAGCTACTAAAAGATTATTATCGCACAATACACTACCACCCAGGGAAGGAAAATAAAGTGGCAGATGCTTTGAGCAGAAAAGATCATGGAGTTTTGAACAAGATGAGAGTTGAATGGGATCCTATTTTCATGGATCTAGTAAAGATGGATATGAGAATAACCATGGAAGGTGAAACATCAATGATTTTTTAAATGGTTGCCAAACCATCTTTACTAGAAATAATAAAAAGTTCTCAGGATGATGATGGGGAGTTACAAAAGAAGATTAAAGCTGTGAATGATGGGAGATTGAGTGACTTTGTATATGAAGCTGGAATTTTGAAATTTGGGAAGAGACTTTGTGTTCCCGATATACCTGATATAAAGAGGTAATTATTGGACGATGCTCATAGTTCCAATTTCTATATACACCCTGGAAGCACAAAGATGTATAGATATTTGAAGGAACATTTTTGGTGAGACAACAAGAAGAGGGATATTGCTGACTTTGTGTCAAGATGTATGGTTTGTGATCATGTGAAAGCTGGAAGGCAACAGCCTGGAGGAGTATTGCAACCTCTTACCATACCTGAGTGGAAATGGGATAATATCATGATGGAATTTGTGATGAGACTACCAAAGACTCCTAGAAGGAATGATGCAATATGGGTCATTGTTGATCGTCTTACCAAGTCAGCATATTTTCTTACTATAAGAGAAGATCTACCACTTGAACGTCTAGCAAGAATATATATTAATGAAGTTGTGAGACTTCATGGAGTACCCCTACCGGTTGTTTATGATCGTGATCCACGTTTTACATCATGATTCTGAAAAATTCTTCAGAAGGCCCTGGATACTGATCTTCATTTGAGCACTGCCTACCACCCACAAACTGATGGACAATCGGAACGGACAATTCAAACATTGGAAGACATGTTGAGGTATTGTTAACTTGATTTTCAAGGCATGTGGGATCAGTATTTACCTCTCGTAGAATTTTCCTACAATAATAGCTTCCATTCAAGTATACAGATGGCACCCTATGAAGCATTATATGGGAGGCGATGTCGTACACCAAATTGCTGGGATGACATTGGAGAAGGAAAGATCATGGGCCCATAACCTATTGATGAAACAATGGAAAAGGTGAAGATTATCCAGAACCATATCAAAATAGCTCAAAGTAGGCAAAAGAGCTATGCAGATAACCAAAGGAAGGATTTTGAGTCTCAAGAAGGTGATCACGTTTTCTTAAAGGTATCTCCATGGAAGGGTATTATACGATTCAGTAAGAAGGAAAAATTAAGTCCCCGGTACATCAGACCTTTTTGAAATTTTGGAATGAATTGGAGCCATAGCTTACTGTTTAGCAATGTGGCCAAGTCTCTCCAAGGTTAAAAATGTGTTCCTTGTGTCAATGTTAAGAAAGTACATGCCAGACCCAACACATGTACTCACATATAAAGAAGTGGAACTTGAGCCCGATATATCTTACTGTGAAGAGCCTATCAAGACTCTTGATACTAGAGAACAAGTATTGAGAAATCAGATGACTTTTCTGGTAAAGGTTCTATGGAGGAACCATAAGATTGAGGAAGCAACATGGGACCCTGAGAAGCTTATGTTAAAGACATATCCAAATCTTTCTAAGTAATATTTTGTAAATTTCGTGGACAAAATTTTTGTAAGGAAGGGAGAATGTAACTGTAACACCCCAGGTAAATAAAGAATATGACATTTTTATATTTATCCATATTTGTGAATAAAATATTAATATTACTTTAAAGGGAATTCTATGCTTGATGGCGTACCCAATACGCGACAACGAGTTCCTTTGAAATCTTACGTTACACTCTAATAATAAAATAATATTATTTTAAATGGTAGTTAACGCCTAGCCATTGTAATGGCAGGAAAGAACAGAACTAACTAAAAAATGATTATATATGTTTGTCAAATATTTTTACTTTTTACAATAAATGTTAAAGGATTAAAAATGCGAATGAATCCAATTTTAATCGTAAACATTCTAATATTCTTTAAAAGGTCGATTAACCACCTTTTGATGGCGAACCCCTTTTAAATCCACTTTTTTATAATTTTATGTGTTATATTTGACAAAATAAAATTCTTATTTAGAATCGGGACATCAAAATTTACTTTGTGTAAATTTTTGGTATTTTTCTGATAAAGTTCATTTTTTGAATAGTGAAAAATGTTGTATTTTATTTCAAAACGTCTTTTTAATCTAATTTATTTATATGATTAGATTATCTTTTGAATTGGTTTTAAAGTTGAATTAGAAAATATTTTTACCATTTAATCCAATAGTGGTCATTGGAATTAATTTCACTTTGAAATTGGACTTAAACTAGTGTCAATCTTTTAATAGATATTGTTTCCTAAAAACACGCTATTTGCTTTGACGGTGGGAATTAATTATTAAATTAATTAATTAAACTTATATGTTATGAATTTTGTAAAATAGACACCATTTTTGAGTTCGGAATATCAAATATAGCTTAGGGTGAATTTTTGGTATTTTTCTGAAAAACTTCAATTTTTGATGAATAGTGAAACCACTAAGTGGTACTTATAAAAACTGATTTTCCATTTAAATGAAAATTTACCACTTCTGTGTTTTTAATTTCATAAATAAGACATACATAGTTGTCATTAAGAACTAAAATGTGGTTCAATGGGATAAAAATAATTTTTTGGTGAATAGTAACTTTTAAGTTTTTAATCGCGATTAGAGGTAATTAGTG
The DNA here is from genome assembly GCA_963277665.1 of Viscum album. Classification (NCBI taxonomy): domain Eukaryota; kingdom Viridiplantae; phylum Streptophyta; class Magnoliopsida; order Santalales; family Viscaceae; genus Viscum; species Viscum album. Next base: position 408,993,136 of record OY728161.1, on the reverse strand, counting down.
TATTTTAAGGTAAAAATAATGTTTTAATAATATGAAATGAACTTGACACATGTCATACCATTATTGGATGTGTCCTGGCCGACCAAGAAAATCCATGGGTCAACTTTGGGACCCCATGGATCCACTTTGGTAGGAAAATGACATTAATATCTTTTTATTTAAAGTTAAAATAAAAATGTCACAAACATGAGTTGTTTTACTAAAAAAAATTTTAAATGGGGTTATACAAGTAATATTTTTGACTATAAATATTCATTAGAAATATAAAACTATTTCCTACATCATGATATTTTTTTTATAATTTTTAGACATTAAATAAATTAAATTATTTATGACACCATGATGATGCAGCGACTACCTCATTATTTAACGATTTAAATAAAATGAAAAGATAATGTAAAATCTAAGACCTACACTTTTCAAAAAACCTATTTTATGGGTATAGTTAGAACCCTTATCACCTTATCCTCGAATTATATCAATGTGGGACCTTTTAAATCCGAAACTCATTTTAAAATAAAGTAACATTTCTTTACTTTCCAAGAGTGCCCTCCTCTCCTCTTATAAAAGGCCCCCACCTCTACCACCTTACACACACCTCTCAAGCCTTTGGCTCGGCCAACCCCTGCCCATTTCATCTCTCCAAATCCATCTCTTCATCATTGAAGCCTCCCTTTGGGCAGAATCCATTCCAAGGAAGCCTTTGAGCTCAAATCAAAGAGAGTAACCCGATTTAAAGGTAGTGTCCTCTCTTGTGTTCTTATGTTTTATTTTGCTTCTCCAACCCTATAAACTCTTTTTATTCATTTATTTTGTAACAATACAATTATCTTAAATATACTATGATGTTTTTAGGTGATGTATTCGAGCTACACTTACACACACCTCCATATAATGGTTAAAGAACAGACTGTTTCTGTGGATGGCGAATTTCTGCCTCACGAAACGATGATTGTTCAATCTTCTCTTAACACCTTTCATGGTGGACATTATGATGTCACTATATTTTATATATGATATATATGGTATTTATGTTTTTTATATGCTTCTGAATTTTATATTTAAAACATTCCTTTATGCTTTTCATGTTGTGAAAATGCGATAATTTCATACGAGGAAGTGTGGACTACCGCCCCCTCAAGTGATGTGACTCATTCATGCAATACATGGAATTTATAAAGAATGAAATTAATGAAAATATGTTACCTATATAACATATATATTATACTGGAATTATAATATATATATCTCTCAATTATTTTTAATTACATTAATATGACAAAGAAATGAAAGTAGTGTTCATGCGTACGTACGGCCTACCGTCTCTATGAACGGTGCATTTCATTTCTTTTTATCTACAAATGTTATGGAGAAGTATAAAATGAATATGTACTGGATATATATGATATTTAAATCATTAATAATATTCTGGATATTATTTACTTATAACTACATGGACAATCATTTTCAAACAAGTTCATTTTTGACTCATGTACCAAACATCGACAAAAACGTCTGATATGAACTCTCATTATTAACAAATTATTATAAAATTATAACATGTGATATGAAATGAATAATAATATTTAAAATAGGTCCCTAAGAAATTATAAATTTACCAATGTTTATTATTCAGTAATATAAAGAAACGAACAAGACAAGTCGGACTTGAGGTAAGGGATCCAACCTCTCTCTTTCTTTTTAAGTACTCTCTTTTATGTCATTTTTTAAGCTCATATTTATTATGTTTGGGGATGTTATTTTATATTCCTCATACTGTAATTTTTATGATAATATTATGAGAGACCCAATTTGATCTCATAAATCCATTTTTGGAAGTTTTAAGTGGCGCTGTTAGGCGACCGAGTTTCCGTAAGGGATTTTTCATCTCACTTTTATTCCCGTGACATTTATGCTACGTTTGCCACTATTTCCTTTGAGTGGTGTATGTACTGCCCATTATTATACACTTTGTGTAGTATAATTTCATTTATGGGTATTTACATATTCACTGTATGACCCTTCTTCCATGGGGTGTACGTTTCGAAAGTTACCCAACTCGGTAAGAGGAACTTTCACCCTCCTATTTTTAAAAGAATTCTTTTGTTATGTCTTTTAATTAACATACTATTATGTTGGGATATGTTCTTCTATATCCTTATTTATGTAAATTTTATGTCCAAGTGATGAGATACCATTTTCTCTCTCATCAACTCATTTTCTGAATTTTAAAGTGATGCCGTTAGGCAGTTAGATTTCTGTAATGGACTTCGTCTCAATCTCCTTTCATTGAGGCATATTTCGTTTTATACACAACTTTCTTTTATACGATGTATAAACCCCTTTGAATTTTACTTTTATACAAAATGAATCTTTTTCTACGAAGCGTTTTACTAAACGACAAAAAGGAATGTTTCTTTTAATATGCGCGGTGACAACGACCTTTTCCGCCGCCGTGAGTATTATTTGGTCTTTGGCTTCTTGAACAAGCCGTAAGGTTTTTTAAAGTGAAATAAATACCATATACTCTTTTATGTATTTTGGTATTGAAAATGGTTTTTATAATGGATTTGTTATTTCAATATTTTTATGTGATATATTGTGATCAAAGTGTGGAAATGTTTTCTTTCCATTATATTTGTTTTATGTCTTATGATTTTATAATGGTACTTGGACATTTGATGGGTGGTTACGTGATTAACCATATGACGGGTGGTGCCATGAATACCAGGATGGGTGGTTACGTTATAACCACCAATTCATTGGGTATGGAAGTCGTCCGTATGGCTATTCCATTAAGTATGTGTGTAAGTCGACCGTATGGTTATTCCATTTAAGTATGTTTATGTCCCAAGTTAACTTTTTATGTTATGTGTTCTTTATATGGGTTTTATGGTAATATTTTGGTTACAAAAGGGTAAGTAATGATATTTTATTCATTGAAGAGTTTTTAATACTTCATAAAGGTGAAAATTATTACATTGATAAAGTATACATGGTTTACTTGTTGTTTTGAAAAACTAACAGTTTTCATTCTTTGTGTATCCTTTACTGAGCTTTTTATGCTCACCCCAAGTTTTTTGAAATGTTTTTCACAGGACTTAATGTGGAATAGGGTCAAGGTTGTGATCAAGGGAAAGTCATGCTATCTAAAACATGGAACTAAACATGTTTCTTTTTAAGAGTTTTTATTTTATGGAAACTTAGTAGAAGTGTCTACTTTGTAATCTTTTGAGATGTAATAGTTATGTCATAATTCTCTAAAACTTTAAACCATGAAAAGATCCTCAATGTGAATTATTCATTTAATTCAATATTAAGTAAGGTTTAAGGATGGGGCCTTATAGTTGGTATCAGAGGTCGGTTTAGACAACTTTAGGGATTATGAGTTTTTTTTAGACACATGGTTAGTCCCTATATCTATTATTTCAGTTAAATCCTTATTTTATAACTTTTTCAGGTCAAGTAAAGTCAGTTATGAATGGAAGGAGAAGGATCTGAAACAACATTCCTATCTCTTCCTGATGACCTACTTGCAATAATTATTGCAAAGTCATGTTCGGACGATTGTGAAACTTTTTCTAGCATACAACTCACTTGAAAGCAGTTGTTTGAGATATCAAACACCTCCAATATACCTCGTTATCATCGTGGATCATGGGTAGTATTTCGAAAAATACTATTTTCACAATATTCTCATATTTTCAAGAAAGGAAAATATTATCAAGGTATTTTCAAATATTTCACCTTATCACAAGAATTTGAAGCATATTATGATTTTAAAAATGGTGCTGAGGAAGGAGACCCTTACAAAACCTACATATATTTGCTTTTAAAATATAGTCTCTCAGCACATACTTATGGTATTTTAATAGGACCAATAATAGAAAGTTTCAACTCAAATTCTGTCTGAATATTTTATAGAAATCATGTTTTATCAGATGTTTTGGAATTATATGTCATACATGATTATTTTCCAAAACTATTTTTCTATGAACACCCATATGACCCATGTTGTACAAGCTGTATTTGGATGGAGGAAGAAAATGATTTTGAAGGATCTCTAAATCATTGTTGTAATGCATGGGGCGTCTACCTATATGAACAAGATGACGATGAAACCGAGTGGACTCCATGATTAAGGTATGAGGTTATTCATTTTGGGAATCGTTTTATTTTATCTTATGGTGGTGAAATAAGACTTCAATAATTAAGATGTTGAGATCGCAATGAATTTGGATGCAAATGAGAGGTATAAGGAAACTATTGAGGTTAAAACATGTTAGGGTTATTTTTAAATTTTTATAAAAAGGACAACACGTAGACCGTGTGACAACTCGTCGCGTCGGACAAAGCTGCGGGAATCGAACCCACAACCAAAGTGCGACTGGTATTTATCACCTAACACTTGACTACGTGAAGTCCCTGGTTAGTTTGACTAATTCTTTTTAGTTAAATGATTTTATTAATTAAGAGTAAGTTGATTTTGGGTTATCTATGGAAATTATTAACCTATCATGGAGGATATGTGATTAGTTTAATTACTTTTCAATATGAGACTTTAAGAGTAACTGATGTTATTTAGAGATAAGTGTTATTTTGTACCTTGGAGGAATATGTGATTAAATCCTTCAAATATTTGGGTTTTAATCTTAGTTTGGTTTACTTTGAAGAATTTTATGGAAAAATTGTTTATCGAATGGTCTTTGTTGAACTTTGGGTTTTGTTGGGCAAATTTTGGAGATTAAGAATTGATTTTCTTTTTATAAAGGGTTATCCTTTTCTGGATTATCTGATCTTGTACAAACCTTTTTGGTTTTGGTTTTGGTTAATCTATAAAGACATGGGAAGTATATAGTTCTCTTTTGTGGATTAGGTGATTCTCTAGAAGTTTATTATAGCTCTCTTAATGTAAACAAGTCATCCTAAATACACATCTTTTGGAGAAAATATGAGTTTGTGTAAGAAATCTAGTAAAAGTTGAAAGTCAAAACGACAAGTAAGTATGTTTCCTTATGTTTTAGTTAAGATCAAAAATAAATTCCTCAATGAAAAGTAACAAAAAAAATGTTTTCCATTAACATTTCCTACTGGGGAATCCAATACCATTTAAACCATCACATGTTTGTGATTTTGTTATGGTTAACTTTCTCCTAGACATGTTTACTATCACTCTCCATCAGAACATGTCCCTATGTTTTCTCCTCCATGTACATGTTTTCCTACATGGAATCCTAGTATGGGTTAACTCGGGTGACCTCTGTACTTCTCTTTCTTTGTTTTAAAGTGATTGTTTTACCGACTCTTGTTCCGATGTGGGACTTTCAAGGATGATTCCGAGCCCAATTTTAAAATTGCGAGGACGCAATTCCCAGAAGGGGGGAAGGATGTAACACCCCAGGTAAATAAATAATATGACATTTTTATATTTATCCATATTTGTGAATAAAATATTAATATTACTTTAAAGGGAACGCTATGCTTGATGGCGTACCCAATACGCGACAACGAGTTCCTTTGAAATCTTACGTTGCACTTTAATAATAAAATAATATTATTTTAAATGGTAGTTAACTCCTAGCCATTGTAATTGCGGGAAATAACGGAACTATCTAAAAAGTGATTATATATGTTTGTCAAATATTTTTACTTTTTACAATAAATGTTAAAGGATTAAAAATGCGAATGAATCCAATTTTAAGCGTAAACATTCTAATATTCTTTAAAAGGCCGATTAACCGCCTTTTGATGGAGAACCCCTTTTAAATCCACTTTTTGACAATTTTATGTGTTATATTTGACAAAATAAAATTCTTATTTAGAATCGGGACATCAAAATTTACTTTGTGTAATTTTTTGGTATTTTTCCGATAAAGTTCATTTTTTTTGAATAGTGAAAAATGTTGTATTTTATTTCAAAACCTCTTTTTAATCTAATTTATTTATATGATTAGATTATCTTTTGAATTGGTTTTAAAGTTGAATTAGAATATATTTTTACGATTTAATCCAATAGTGGTTGTTGGAATTAATTTCACTTTGAAATTGGACTTAAACTAGTGTCAATCTTTTAATAGATATTGTTTCTTAAAAACAAGCTATTTGCCATGACAACGGGAATTAATTATTAAATTAATTAATGAAACTTATATGTTATGAATTTTTTAAAATAGACACCATTTTTGAGCTCGGAATATCAAATATAGCTTTGGGTGAATTTTTGGTATTTTTTTGAAAAACTTCAACTTTTGATGAATAGTGAAACCACTAAGTGGTACTTATAAAAACTGATTTTCCATTTAAATGAAAATTTTACCACTTCTATGTTTTGAATTTCAAAAACCCGACATAAATATTTGTCATTAAGAACTTAAATGTGGTTCAATGGGATTGAAATAATTTTTTGGTGAATAGTAACTTTTAAGTTTTTAATCGCGATTAGAGGTAATTAGTGTAGTTTAAGGTAAAAATAATGTTTTAATTATATCAAATGAACTTTACACATGTACTACCCATATTTGATCTGTCATGGCTGACCATGAAAATCCTTGTGTCAACTTGAGGACCCCATGGAGCCACTTTGGTAGGAAAATGACATTAATATCTTTTTATTTAAAGTTAAAGTAAAAATGTCACAAACATGAGTTGTTTTACTAAAACAATTTTTAAATGGGGTTATAAAAGTCATATTTTGACTATAAATATTCATTATAAAGATAAAAATATTTATTACATCATGATATTTTTTTTTATAATTTTTAGACATTATATAAATTAAATTATTTATGACACCATGATGATGCAGCGATTACCTCATTTTTTAACGATTTAAATAAAATGAAAAGATAATGTAAAATCTAAGACCTACAATTGTCAAAAAACCTATTGTATGGGTATATTTAGAACCCTTATCACCTTATCCTCGAATCATATCAATGTGGGACCTTTTAAATCTGAAACTCATTTTAAAATAAAGTAACATTTCTTTACTTTCCAAGAGTGCCCCTCCTCTCCTCTTATAAAAGGCCCCCACCTCTACCACCTTACACACACCTCTCAAGCATTTGGATCGGCCAAAACCTGACCATTTCATCTCTCCACATCCCTCTATTCATCATTGAAGCCTCCCTTTGGGAATAATCCTTTCCAAGGAAGCCTTTGAGCTCAAATCAAAGAGAGTTACCCGATTTAAAGGTAGTGTCCTCTCTTGTGTTCTTATGTTTTATTTTGCTTCTCCAACCCTGTAAACTCTTTTTATTCATTTATTTTGTAACCAAAACAGTATATTCAATATACTAGGATGTTGTTATGTAAATTATTCGAGATACACTTACACACACCTCCGTATAATGGTTAAAGAACATACTGTTTCAGTGGATGACGAATTTCTGCCTCACGAAACGATGATTGTTCAATCTTCTCTTAACACCTTTCATGGTGGCCATTATGATGTCACTATATTTTATATATGATATATATGGTATTTATGTTTTCTATATGCTTCTGAATTTTATATTTAAAACATGAATTTATAATTTTCATGTTGTGCAAATGTGATAATTTCATACGAGGAAGTGTGGACTACCGCCCCCTCAAGTGATGTGACTCATTCATGAAATACATGGAATGTATAAAGAATGAAATTAATGAACATATGTGACCTATATAACATATATATTATACTGGAATTATAATATATTTATCTCTCAATTATTTTTAATTACATTAATATGACAAAGAAATGAAAGTAGCGTTCATGCATACGTACGGCCTACCGTCTCCATGAACGGTGCATTTCATTTCTTTTTATCTCCAAATGTTATGGAGTAGTAGAAAATGAATATGTACTGGATATATATGATATTTAAATCATTAATACTATTATGGAGATTATTTACTTGTAACTACATGGACAATCATTTTCAAACAAGTTCATTTTTGACTCATGTACCAAACATCGACAAAAACATCTGATATGAGCTCTCATTATTAACCAATTATTATAAAATTATAACATGTGATATGAACTGAATAATAATATTTAAAATAGGTACTTAAGAAATTATAAATTGAGCAATGTTTACTATTCAAGAATATAAATAAACGAACAAGACAAGTCGGACTTGAGGTAAGGGATCCAACCTCTCTCTTTCTTTTTAAGTACTCTCTTTTATGTCATTTCTTTTAAGATCATCTTTATTATGTTTGGGGATGTTATTTTATATTCCTCATACTGTACTTTTTATGTTAATATTATGATAGACTCTATTTGATCTCATAAATCCATTTTTGGAAGTTTTAAGTGGCCTCATTAGGCTGCCGAGTTTCCGTAAGGGATTTTTTCATCTCACTTTTATTCTCGTGACATTTATGCTATGTTTGCCAAAATTTCCTTTTAGTGGTGTATGTACTACCCATTATTATACACTTTGTGTAGTATAATTTCATTTATGGGTATTTACATCTTCACTGTACGACCCATCTTCCATGGGGTGTACGTTTCGAAAGTTATCCAACTCGGTAAGGGGACCTTTCACCCTCCTCTTTTTAAAAGACTTATTTTGTTATGTCTTTTAATTCACATACTATTATGTTGGGATATGTTCTTTTATATCATTATTTATGTAAATTTTATGTCCAAGTGATGAGATACCATTTTCTCTCTCATCAACTCATTTTCTGAATTTTAAAGTGACGCCGTTAGGCTGTCAGATTTCTGTAAGGGACTTCGTCTCAATCTCCTTTCGTTGAGGCATATTTCGTTTTATACACAACTTTCTTTTATACGGTGTATAATCCCCTTTGAATTTTACTTATATACAAAAGGAATCTTTTTATACGAAGCGTTTTACTAAATGAAAAAAAGGAATATTTCTTTTAACATACACGGTGACAACGGCCTTTTCCGCCGCCGTGAGTATTATTTGGTTTTTGGCTTCTTCAACAAGCCGTAAGGTTTTTTAAAGTGAAATAAATACCATATACTCTTTTATGTAATTTGGTATTGAAAATTGTTTTTATAATGTATTTGTTATGTCAATATATTTATGTGATATATTGTGATCAATGTGTGGAAATGTTTTCTTTCCATTATATTTGTTTTATGTATTATGATTTTATAATGGTACTTGGATATTTGACGGGTGGTTACGTGATTAACCATATGACGGGTGGTGCCGTGAATACCAGGATGGGTGGTTACGTTATAACCTCCAATGCATTGGGTATGGAAGTCGGCCATATGGCTATTCCATTAAGTATGTGTGGAAGTCGACCGTATGGTTATTCCATTTAAGTATGTTTATGTCCCAAGTTACCTTTTTATGTTATGTGTTCTTTATATGGGTTTTATGGTAATCTTTTGGTTACAAAAGGGTAAGTAATGATCTTTTATTCATTGAATAGTTTTTACTACTTCATAAAGGTGAAAATTATTACTTTGATAAAGTATACATGGTTTACTTGTTGTTTTGAAAAACTAACAGTTTTCATTCTTTGTGTGTCCCTTACTGAGATTTTTATGCTCACCCCAAGTTTTTTGAAATGTTTTTCACAGGACTTAATGTGGAATAGGGTCAAGGATGGGATCAAGGGAAAGTCATGCTATCTAAAACATGGAACTAAACATGTTTCTTTTTAAGAGTTTTTATTTTATGTAAACTTAGTAGAAGTGTCTACTTTGTAATCTTTTGAGATGTAATAGTTATGTCCTAATTCTCTAAAACTCTAATCCATGAAAATATCCTCAATGTGAATTATTCATTTAATTCAATATTAAGTAAGGTTTAAGGCTGTGGCCTTATAGTAACGACCCAATATTTAATTAAAGGAAATTACTTTCTTATAAATATGTCATAATCACATTAACTACTAAGTTCTGTGGGACCCTTAAAATATAAGTTTGTCACTTCTGTGATGTGAATTTCAAAAATCCGACATACATAGTCGTGATCAGTAAGTTATTTAGAGTCCAATAAGAAAAACTTAATTTTTGGTGAATAGTAACCTACCCTTATGAATAGTAACATACCCTTATGAATAGTGATATAAACTAATGAATAGTAACCTTACCTATGATAATATATAAATAATATTCAAGTTGAAAGCACGATATACCTATATTTTAGAATAATTTAATGAATGTTTTAAAAATAATTTTTGATAATAAATTATGATTTTAATTAAATATTAAATAAATAATATTTATAAAATTATTTTTGAAAAATGCACTTCATTTTTGTATTCTACACGTCGAAAAATGGTTGGGGTAAATTTTTGGGATTTTTCTGAAATACTTGAATTTTTGAGGAATCACATGCCATAAATTGCAAAATTAAGATAAATACACCAATTATAGAGTCATGTGTGATGTTCTGCTGATGTAAGCCCACTTGGTTCGAGATCACATGATAAAATTACTATTCCTGGTCATAGAATACTCACAATTCCTTGTCTTGAAGAGAAATAATAAGTTAATGAGTTTTATATTAAGAAATCCCCTCTCTCATCCACTATAAAACCCCCCTCTCACCCCTCTTCCAATCACTCCTCGCAAGCCTTGTGCCTTCTCCAAATTCTGTCCAAATACCCTCCCAACCTCCTATCCCACGTCCAGCAAGATTTGGCCTCATAAAAAGACCAAAACCTCTCCCTTAAGGAGGCTCTCAAAAAAGTTTGGTTCAAGAGGTAAATTCATCTTTTCAATTCTTCGTCTTTCCTTTCAAGTTCATTTTTTTTATTTTTCAATTACCTCTATTTATCCAAAGTTTGTGATGAATCCAGTACCTTATATGTAATTTAATGTTGTCATGATATTGTAATAAGTTATCATCATTTCCCCCTTTTTAGTTGCTTTTATACTTGTAGCAAGAACACCATCCGAGATGTGTCAATTTTACACATTCAAGGACGATGGAATTTCGATTTATTTTATCATTCTAAATTCTGGTCATGAAACCATTCTTGTTATGGTCGAACCAGATTATTATATATAACATAACCTATTTAATATTCTATAATCCCTTTTTTCAAATGATATTAAGTTATAAAGAAAAATGTGTTCGTTGTAATCAAAACCCACAAATTAACCGAAACAGTTATCATTAAAGTTCTATATGATAATTCATCCTCGTTACATGTAAAAAAGTTATATAAATGACCAATAACACCTATTTATGTTCATAAATAATATATAATTTCAATTCTGGAGTTTTACATCCATTCCACTTCATTACATAAAAAAACAAGTGAACCGAATATGAAAATAAGAGAAGCGAACACTCCGGAATGATGAAAGTCAATACAATAACTAATTAATAAAGACATAAATGAACTAACCATATTTATTATAAACTAAATAAATGTATAATAGGTTATGAAATAAGTTATTAAAAAGTATAATTTCATATTCCAGGAGCGTAAGTACAAGAACAGAACACGTTTGGAGTTAAGGTAAGGCTTTCTTCATCTCACTTCCATTTTCGTGAGATTTTCCATATTCAATAATTTTTTATGGTGTATGTATACTGACCCTTGATTCCAAATATCATGAATATGTTTATCTTCATGGTATTAAATCTATAATATTTATGTTATTAATTTTTGGGGCATATGAATTGTTTGATTACAAAGTGGTAAGGGGTTTTCAACCCTAACATCCACTTTCATTCGGGTTACTTTTATTGTCTAATTTTCTCGATGAAATTCTTATGTAATGTTATGTTCTTCTCATAAATTCTGTATGAGTATTCTATATATTTACACCAACCATAATCCTTCTTTGTTTTCTGGATAGGTACATGTTTTAAAAGGAGCATTCAAAACTATTTCCAAAATACAAGCCCGATTCAAGGGAATTTCTCAAATTCTTTTCTATTTTCAAGGGAACTCTATAATATATTTTTGGGAACCATTATACTTATAAAATCACTCATTTTATTTTGAAAATACTATCTTAATTCACTTCTGGTTTTATACAATGATTTTTCCAAAAGAACTCTTCTTTTCCAAATAAAAGAGTATTTATCTCAAGAATTGCTTAATGATTTTATAAGAGCGTTTTCGTCTAATTCAACACTCTTGTTGATTCCATGGTAATATTGGGTTTAATAATCTATGAATTCATCTACCATATTTTATTTAATGGTTTATGACTAACTCTATCATGGTTGATCTATCCTAAAACCATTCACCATATTATTCTGAATGGTTAGTGTTTTATGTTTCATGATTGGGGAAAGCTAGTTACATTTTATATGATAGATTCAATATGAATGTATATGTTGTTTATGCCGATCCCTTCTCATATGAGGAATGAATTGGACTTATTATGTGATGGGTGGGGCCTGCAATAGCCCCTCGATGCATCAATAGGTCACATGAGACAAATATATGTGGAATTGTCCGAGGCCTTTCCCATTGTGATAGAGATTTTGGCCGAGGCCTTAATCATTAGACGTCTTGGATGAGGCCGTGACAAAATGTTTTAGAATGTCCAGAATTATGAATTCCATCATTATGAGTTCATCTATTGATATTTCATGGGGTTATTCGACTAGTAGAATTCCCATGTTTATGTTTTATTATGGCATTATTTACTCAGCTCATATTCCTGCCATAATGTGTTCATGTTTATTATTAAAGGCATGTGTTTTTAATTATTCACTATGTCTAATGTTTATATTATCTTCCGTTGTATTCCTTACTCTTATAGAGCGTTTGAGATCACCCCTTTCTTATGTTTCATTTTCTCAGGACATGAAGAAGTTTTTTTATGAATGACTTGCAATCATAATCTAAGAGTTTTGATGACTCTAGTGGAATAAATTAGTGTTTTTTTTCCTTTCCTTATGTAAATTTGAACTTATGTATGTATCTTGTTTCCAATAATACTAAACTACTTCATCCTTCAGGATTCATATTCCTTGTATTTATGCCAACGTAATCAAATAAGGCACCAACTCCGAGCAACTGGGGTCGGGTCCTTACACTTTATGTGGAATGAATACACATGAGAATGTTATAATGGGTGAATAAATATAGCTCTCTAAATGCATTGGGTAATTTATTTTTCTAACGGGACATCATATATAAGACTAGGGAGTTGTAATGTCCCATAAATTCCATGTGTGTTTTTTTAAAATTATATTGAATTATTTTGAGACCAGGAGCTAAGACGACATGCGATTCTAAGGCCCGGAGTGCCTGAAATGATCCATCAAAAAATGTTAAGTTTTAAATAGCACGCATGAGAAGTTTTACTGAAAAAGAAGAATAACTATTAAACAGTTTACCAAATTATAAATACAAGGGTATTGTTGTATTCAGGATGGTGGGTTTACCCTAATCACAACTTAAGTTTAGTCGACACAGGCCTCTAGTGAGAAAACCTAAAAATGGAATAACCATAAATAAAATAGTTAAATAAAATTATTTTATTTATCAAATGATTATAACTCATGAACAATGACTCAGATTGAAAATCCAAGACCACTATTGAGATTTTTAAGGTATTCTTTCCTTAGGCGGAGCCAAACATTGGCCGGCGTGGGTCAACAATGGAAAGTAGTTTTTGTATGTAAATTAAATAATTGAATAAAGTTATTTTATTTTGAAATCCTTAGAACTCATAAATGGTAACTCGGATTGGAAATATGAAAGTACCGTTGAGTTTTTGATGGTATTTCTCCCTTAGTCAGAGCCTAACATTGGCCGACGTGGGATGGATGTGAAAGTTGGTTTTTGGGATGTGATCATAAATAAAATAATTTACATAAAAGGTATTTTATTTTCAAATCCCCATAACTCACAAATGGTAACTCAGATTAAAAATTTTATACCACCTTTGAATTCATAATGAAATTTTCTCCTTAAGAAGGACTTATCCTTGACCGTTGTGGGTCGATGGTGAAAGATAGTTTTTGAGTTTTTTAAGGGAATTAAAATGGAGCGCATGCACGGTATTGGAAAATTATAAATGAGTTTACATATTGAAAATAAAAAGGCACCATTGAACTCATAATGGTGGGATTCTCCTATAATGGAACTAATTTCTACAGGAAAGGTTCGACCAGAAAATTAATTTTCAGACATTTCGAAAAAAACTTAAAAAGTTATTTTATTTGTTTTTCCCAACCGTTGGGCGGTGACACGACGACACTGTGGTGCAGTGACAAAGTGATGATGAGTTTTATTAAATGAAGCTCATAAATGGATCATAAATGTGTAGTGTAATGACACATTAAATAAAGCACAATAGATACATTGTTTTAGAAATGAAATAGTGTAACGACGTGATGACGCAGCGTAACAGAAACGATGTGATGTGTTTTCTTTTAATGGGTTAACGTGTTGGAGAAGTCAAGATCAATGGGTGGAATTTCTCTAATGAACCTACGATGATAATTCCATCCAACAGTGGCAACCCATGGTGGCGCGCCATGACAGCGCGCCAGAGGCAGCAGGCCCGGCCGGCTTAGGCAGTGACGAGGTGGAAAGAGTCACCGACAATGGCCTCCGGTGGTGGGCACGGCCACCCGGCCATGTCGACGAAGCGACTCGTGCTTGTGGGCTGCAGACCCTCGTTGGCACGTGATCTAGTGACCGCCTGCTATATCCAAAGCACGGTCGGGTTAGCCAGCCATGGTGCACCGAACCAAACTCCCTTAGGTCTTTGGGTTGATATAAGAACCAACCCGCACTTGCGGGCCGGGCAGAGGGGACCGGTCCGACAGGCGGGCCAAACCGAGGTACACAAGCCAGGCCGCTATGTAGACCAATCCTGAATCAAAACTAGCCTAATTACGTAGGCTAGGATGAAGAAATAACATTGGGCCGCTGAGTGGCCCGAGCTAGGAACAAACCAGACCTCTAGTTGTGGGCTGGCCTAGATGAGAGCAGGTCACCAGGCGACTTAGCGCGCTAGACCCCTGACAAAATTGGGTTGGGTCCAGCGATGCCCAGTAGTCCTGGCCCACTAACCATACCAGAATGGGCTGACCCAGGCCCAAACTGAGTTGGGTTGGGTCAGTTGAACTAAACTGGGGCATATGGGGCCCCCGTGCGAGGTTGGTCGGGTCAGTCCGACCGGGTTTGACCGGGCCCAGAAGCAACCAACCTCTATTTACTAAAATGCCAATATCATTCAAACCAGGCATCTCATTGATGATCTGTTTACTACATTGAAACCTCATGAAGAGTTGGATCTTTTGGAATACTCTGCTGAGGCTTTAATGGAATTTGAAATTCGATGAATGGCTTGAGGAGTGGTTCTCTTGGAATCAAGCACACTATGTGCAGAAACCTGGCGTTTGGCTAAGACCAAAATAATGCTGAAAAGTTACCCTGTGTGGATCAACTAATATGGCCTAGTGGGAATTGAATTCTATTTGAATCTGGAGGCCCACCATGGGGAGCAGCTCTGTGTAACCCGAGAGACCCATGATACTCAACATGAGAAGTACCTCAGTATAGTCAAGGTTGGAAGACGCTTCTGTGTGACCCGATATGCCCACGATGGGAAGTGGCTTCTGGGTGACCTATCATACCCATGGTAATCATCATGGATGAGTACCAATACATTCCAAGGTTAGTGGGAAGTAGCTTCTGTGTGACCTGACAGGTCCACTGTACTTATTGAGGATGAGTTCTCCAGGAACCCATTGTGTTTGATGATATGACTAATGGTCCTACATTCCTACTCTAAATTATACCTGGTATGAGCTATCTTGTTTCATGGTCATGATTCGTGATCATGTTTTTTGGTTACTATTTGGATTTATTTGTGGTATTTCCTTTATGTTTTGGGGTCCCTACTGAGTATTTTGTTACTCACCCCTGCACGGGATTCTCCCGCACGTGTTGTGTCTGGTGAAAACGAATGCCGCATTGACATAGGACTTGGTTGGCTAGGACCTAGTGGTGCCTAGTGAGACCAGGTAGGCGGGGCGTACTTCTATGGATTCTAGCAACTACTCTACACTTACCCATCATGTGGAGTTTTCAGTGGAAAAATTTCCATCAATCTTGTAATTACTATTGTTTCAGTTTTATTTTGTTGGGTTTGTATTCTAGACCATTTACTTCCAGTTTTAATTTTACACTCAGTGGTTGTTTAGTAGTATTCATGTGATTTTTCCAATTTTCTTGGGACGTGGTTGTATGTTCTTGTGTACAGGTACTGAGGAAAATTCCTCCCACGTGTAGGTTTATGCCTTCCTTGCTAGTCGCCAATCCATGGCCTTCGAAAGGCTTCCTTGGGGGAGTCACAACACGGGACCTGAAGGACGGGTCGTGAAAAAGTGGTATCAAAGGTGGACTGTTATACCTCAGATACTGGGAGTCTATTGTTTTTTTTTGGGAAATAGTGTTAAATTTTTTGGGTTTGAATTTCAGATTCGGGGAGTCCAGTGTTAGTGTGGTGACTGATGTATCCATACACCAAGAACTTGAATTCTGATTTTTTGGATCTATACAAAAAAATTATGGTTTCATGCATCATATAGTAATTGAGTGTTTCCTCATGTTCTTCTTGACACAATGTTAGCTCAATAGGTATAATCTATTGATCTTAGTACATATGGTATTGTTTCAAGATGCTTCCACGTATATAGCCAACCAAGATTCCAATGCATGATAATAAAAATGATATCCGGGGTGAAGAAATGGGTACAGTGGATCGTACCATAGATAGAACCATCAAGTGGTGTTCTAGCTATACCACCGCCTGTGGAGTAGCACATGGTACTTGTAGTACCAGTAGATGAGATACGTGGGTAGAGATCACTTCACGAGTTTTAGTGACAGAGACCCCTCATGTTCTGAGGTGAGCCTGACTCACAGGTGGCTAAGGACTGTCTTGAGGTTGTGACTGAGTTTTATTCTTAGTCAGGACACCATTAGATTAGATGGTGGTCCTGGAAGTGAGCCTTCTATGTGGCTCAGTAGGGAGATGGCGGGGTTTAGATTACCCGATCATACGATGAGGTGAATCTTCCATGGTCAGAGCTTGAGAACCTTTACTAGAGAAATGGATCTTTACATGAAAGCTAAGGGATATGTGTTACCAAGAGCTTCTATAGCTTTGGTAGGATGACATGATGGTAGATGAGTATTCATCGAGGTGTGCTAACTTTTCCAGGTATTCGATGAATACGATATGACCAGTGCTTCAGGGCTTGGACCCCTGAGCAGTGTGTGTTTAGGGAAATCCAAGACATAACTATTCCTCCGTTCATTCCTATTTATGGTAGGGTTCTAGAGGGAACCATTGTTGTCAGAATACCTTGGGATGAGTAGATACATCCAGTAGATGATAGAAGTAGGAATGAAGGAAGCCGAAGTTAGTCTCAAATACTTGGATAGGTGAGACATTTTGAGAAGAGGTCCCAAGGAGGGGGATCTACATATTATGGATCATGGGGTGAGTCTAGTTGTCCTAGTAAGAGGTAATTATTTTAAAAATATGGTAGGGTACATCTCACTAGAGATTTACCAACCCATCGTGCTGATAGTGAAATGGTGGATGGGCCATCAGGGGCAGAGGAAGTGAAGGGAACATATGAATATGCAGGGTAGAAAATATGGCAGAGGAGCTAGGAGATCATTAAGAGGTGGTATACATTTTGACATGTTACAACCACCACCACAATGTGGTCTACACCAAGCTCCGGGAGCTGGAGTATAGGGGAAGAGAGTAGCTATAGGAGGTCAAGGAGTATGACCCAAGGGCTCCAGGAATGATTCGAGGTATGATCTGTGTCTAATACTAGTCGTCGTATTAATATACATAGGTGATAATAATTCCTTCTTGTCACGAATCTTGTTTAATACCTAGAGTTTCCGATTAAACCATTAACTTGATCCTTATGTCTGGTGATACCTATGGGAGGATACTTGATAATAAAACTTATTACGAATATGTGATCTGACACTTTAGGTGAGAATTTTGTTTGGAACTTCTTGGTGGAAGCGTTGAGGCCTTACAATGTTAGTTTGGGTATGGAATGGTCATCCATAGTTCATGATCAGATTGAACATTTTAGGAAAAAGGATGTGATATATCCACAACATTAGAATGGTGTTTTCCTTGGTCAGTGTAAAAGGAAACCCAATCACCATGGGATAAACTCATGCATAGGAGGGTGCAGCCGATCACTCTTGAATCATCCATCCTTACCCACATGGTAGTGGATGTTTTTAGTTTTTAGTTCCCAATAATAGTGGCGAAGTGCGGGAATGTCCTTTCAATATATGTTTCCAAGATTACCTCCTCGTAGGGAGATGGAATTCTATATCATTCTACACCCCGATATGGCACCAATATTAGCATCAGTATATCAGATGGTTGTTGTAGAGCTTCGCGAGTAGGGGGCGTAGTTGGGGGACTTGCAGAGGAAGGGATTAGTAAGACCCAATGTTCGAGGTTACGTGTGGATTACCAGAACATTAACCATGTGGCTGTGGAGAAAGAGTACACACTACCAAAGGTTCTATGGGAACATCAATCAGTTAAAAAGGGGTATCCTTTACTTGGATGGAAAGGTTCTTGTAGGATTTTCAGTAGTTTGGATAGAGACGATGGTTGGAGTTCCTACAGGGATATGACTTCAAATTAGTCTATACTCTTGGTAAGGGAAACATGGTAGAGGTATTGGGACACCTCTACGTCCAGAAGATAGTACGACTTCACAGGGTTCCCTCAAAGATCATCTAAGACCATGACACTCGCTTTATATCCTGGCCATAGAAGGGATTGTAGGAGGTGTTCATAAATCAGTTGTGCTTGAGCATAACCTTTTACCCTCAGACAGATGGTCAGATAGAGCAGACCATATAGACCTTGTAGGACATGCTTCATGCTTACATACTTGATTTTGGTCACAATTGGGAGGACGAAATTCCACTTGTGGAGTTTTCATTCAACAATAGATATCAATCCACCATTAGCATGACACCGTTTGGGGTCATGTATAGGTCGCCTTGTAGATCACCTCTTTGATGGATAGAACCAGGGGAGTCAACACTCATGGGTACAAAGTTGGTATTGGATACCACTGAGAAGGTGCAGATCATCTAGGAGTAGATGAGGAGTACACAGAGAATGAATAAATCTTATTTGGATAGGAGAAAAAGTGTCACGGACTGTCCCCTGAGGCCCGTTCCGTGACTAGACCAAGTCCGCCTCCCAAAGGCCAGGGGCTAGCGACTTGCACTGAAGCCGTCAACCTATAATTGGGAGGAATTTTCTTGGATATCTGCACACACACACACGCACAAGCAAGTCCCAACTCACAAAAGGGAAACAACATACAACTGAAAAACTGAGTACAAGTACAGCTGAAAGTAAAGGGGCTAGAATATAAGATCAACTGAAAGAAAAAAAATTAAAATAGAAAACATATCATAAGATCTCTCTCCAAGGATCCTACCTGGAGGGTAGGTACAACTCGTCTCCGTAGCTCTCCACATCAACCAGTAAACTCTGTGTACCACCTGGTCCCAGCTCCCTAAAGTCTCAGTAAAAATACTCATCGTTTGCACAAGACACAACAAGGTTCGGGCGAAGCCTGTGTAGGGGTGAGTATAACAATAATCAGTAGGGACCCCGAGACCCCCAAAGGTATCTCAAAATTTCAGAAAGAAAAACCAAAAAGCTTGTTCTCAATCACAAAGCACAAAGAAAAAGGCTCAGGTCAAACTAGGTATACAACTCAACGATCGGGAATAAAGATGATTAGTCTTAAGCTACATCATTTTGTTCTATTAGGAAGTTCCAAAACTGATCCACGATGAATTTGTTGCATTGTCGATCCATATAGGGTTGTATGTCGCTGATCCACGATGGGAAACTCTAAGGCTGGTCCTTATCGGGTCACGCACTGCTGGTCCACACAGGGTCGCTAGGATGAAAATCCACATAGGGTCTCTATGATGCTGATCCACACAGGGTCTCTATGATGCTGATCCACATAGGTTTTCTATGATGCTGATCCACAGAGGGTCTCTTTGATGTTGATCTATATAGGGTCTCTATGATGCAGATCCACACAAGGTCTCTATGATTCTGATCCACATAGGGTTTCTATGATGCTGATCCACATAGGGTCACTATGATGCTGATCCATATAGGGTCTCTATGATACTAATCTAGATATGGTATCTATTCAATTGACAGCCAACCACATGATTCTCCTCACTCATTACGCATGAGTTCCGTAGTATTCGCTCCTCAAGATATTGGTTGTGGCTCAACTGCCACAACATTCCACAAAGGAGTAACACAAAGTACCTCCATATCGTAAGGGTCATAACGCGATAGAAGACACATCAATCATATGATTGTTCTATGAGTTATAAGCGTTTTAGTACTGAGGGCCCAGTTGGATTCAGGTTTGATCCAACCCAGCTGTACTCCAACTTTCTCCAAAACTCAGGCGGAGTATCTCAAAAGCACCGTCTCTTTCCAAGGATTTAGGGCTGCATAGAGTTCATCAAACGGACATGTGGTTTGTGAGATAGGGACTTTTAAATGTATCTGGGCTGAAAAGGGTCAGCTTCCAATCCGAACCGACCCAGACCGGGTCGGACCGGACCCATACCCTTTTCGACCCAGATACGTTTAAAAGGCTGTATCACACAAACCAGATGTCCGTTTGACGAACCGTCTACTACGATGGAATACGTGGAATGAAATGGTCCTTTTTATATAATCCAACATAGATTTGGAGAAATTTGGAGTATGAATGAGTTGGATCAAATCCAAATCCAACCGGGCCCTTGGTACTAAAACGCTTATAACTCAAATGTTGGGCGTCCGATTGACACACCGTCTGTCACGTTGGGACCGTTACGACTTGAAGGTCCTTTGGGACACTCCTTTGTGGAAAATCATGGTAGTTGAGGAATGAAAAATATCTTTGGGAGAAAATACTATACTACTCAAGCGCACCCAGTGCGGAGAATCTTGTGGCTGGCTGTTAATTGAATAGCCCTGTGTGGATCAACATCATAGAGACCCTGTGGGGATCAACATCATAGCAACCCTATATGGATAAATATAATGGAGAAACTATGTGGATCAACATCTTAGAGACCCTATGTGGATCAGCATCATAAAGAACCTATATGGATCAGCATCATAGACACCCTGTGTGGGTCAGCATCATAGCGAGCCTGTGTGGATCAACATCATAGCGACCCTATGTGGATCAGCATCATAGAGACCCTATGTGGATTAGCATCATAACAACCCTCTATGGATCATAATCTTAGAGACTCTGTGTGGATTAACATCCTAGAGACCCTGTGTGGATCAATAGTGTGCGACCTGAAGAGGACCGACCTTAGAGAGACCCATCATGGATCATTGACATACGACACTATGTGGATCAAAAATGGAACAACTTCTTCATGGTTCAGTTGTGGAACTTACTAATAGTATAAAATGATATAGCTTAGGACTAATCATCTTTATTCCTGATCTCTGATTTGTATACATGGTTTGAGTTGAGTCTTTTGCTTTGTTCTTTGTGATTGAGATTATGATTTTTGGTTTTTCTTTGTGGAATTCTGAGAGACATTCGGGGGTCTTGGGTACCCTACTGGGTATTGTTATACTCACCCCTTCACAAGCTTCACCCGCACCTTGTTGTGTCTTGTACAGATAACGAGAAGCCTAGCTAAGACTTCTTAGAGCTGAGACTAGGCAGTACACAGAGTTGACTAGTTGATATGGAGAGCTGTAGAGATGACCTGTACCTACCCTTTAGGTAGGATCCACAACGAGTGATCTCAGGAGTTATTTTCTATTTTAGTTGTTTTTATTTAAGATGGTCCTGTATTCCGGACCCTTTAATTTCAACTATAGTTGTACTCAATTTTTCAATGGTATAAAATTTCCCTTTTGTGAGTTGGGACCTGCTTGGGCATGTGTGTGCATGCATGTATCCAAGAAAATGCCTCCCACTTGTAGGTTGACGCCTTCAGAGCTAGTCACCAGCCTTTGGCCTTCGAGAGGCAAGATTGGGGTAGTCACGACATGGGCCCCAGGGGATGGTTCATGAATAAGATAGATCTAGTGCTCTAGGAGTGTATCCAGAACAATCTGCATGTCCGTGGCGTGCTAAGCCTACTGGAACCTGATGCTCATCCTTCACTTGCTAACAAATGAGGCATCACGATACAAACTCCTCCATTGCTTTCTTCATCCCTGGCCACCAATACTGTTGCTGGAGGTCTTGGTACACCTTTTCCACACTAGGATGTACTTCCAAATGGGATGTATGAAACTACCGCAACACTTCCTCCCATAGCGTCATCGGTACCATGGTGCGTCCTATAAATCTTTGTCATGACCCGTCCCCCGGGGCCCGTGCTATGACTACCCCAAACCCACCATCCATAGGCTAGGGGTTGGCGACTAGCACATGAAGGCATTTCTCTAAAATGGGAAGGAATTGACTCAAACCTATACAAACACACAGTCCAAGAACACAACAAGATGCGACCATGAAGTAAAACTGCAGTAGTAAAAGCTTGTACTGAAAGTAAAGGGGCTGGAATACAAGCCCAACTAAAAGATACAACTAAAATAGAAAAAATCTACTGAGATCGTCCACCAAGTATACTACATGAATGGTAGGTATATCTCATCTCCACAGCTCTCCAATTCAACCATTCACCTCCGTGTACTGCCTAGTCCTGGCTCCTAAAGTCTTAGCCAAGCTACTCTTCGTCTGTACAAGACACAACAAGCTGCAGATGAAGCATGTGCGGGGATGAGTATAAAAATACCCAATAGGGACTCTGAGACCCCCAAGGTGTCACTAAATTCAAAAAAGGAAAAACATAAATCATGATCTCAATCAAAAAGAACAAAGCTAATGACTCAGCTCAAACAGGTATTCAAATCAGAGATCAGGAATAAAGATTATTAGTCATAAGCTATATCATTTTATTCCATTATGAAGCTCCAAAACTGAAACAAAAAGAATTTGTTCCATTGTCGATCCAAATAGGGTCTTATGTCACTGATCCACGACAGGCCTCTCTAAGGCTAGTCCTCGTCGAGTCACACACTGCTATTCCACATAGGGTTCCTAGAATGCTGATCCATACAGGGTCGCTAGAATGATGATACATACAGAGTAACTATGATGCTGATCCACACAGGGTCACTATGATGCTGATCTACATAGGCTCTCTATGATGCTGATCCACACAGGTTCATTGTAACACCGATCTACATAGGGTCAGTGTAACACCGATCCACGCAGGGTATCTCTTCATATGACAGATAGCCATATAATTCTCTACACTCGGGGCGCTTGAGTTCCGCAGTACCTAATCTTGAAGATATTAGTTGTTACTCAAATTCCACAAATTTATTAAAATGAGTAACCCAAAGTACCTTCATGTTGTAAGGGTCCCAACATGACAGACGACATGCCAATCAGACGCCTGGTTTGTGAGTTATAGACATTTTAGTGCCGGGGGCCTGGTTGGATTTAGGTTTGATCCAACCCAGCCATACTCCAACTTTCTCCAAAACTCAGGTGGAGTATCTCAAAAGTACCATCTCATTTCATGAATTCCAGTGCTGTAAACGGTTTGTCAAACCGATGTCTGGTTTGCGAGATACATCCTTTTAAGCGTATCTCGACCAAAAAGGGTATAGGTTTGGTCTGACCCACCCTGACCTGGGCCACCCTGACCTGGTTCAGGTCGAACCAAACTGGTCCATTCCCGACCCAGGTCCGACTCGGCCTGGCCCGAATCAGCCGGGTCGGGGCCGGGCCGTGGGCTCGGCCTGATGGGTCGCGGCCCGTCCCGCTGACCAGCGTGGCCCCCAGCTGGGTGGCCTGCGTGGGGGGGGGGGATGGTCACTCCCCCTTCACGATGCCTAAAAGCCATTCAGTTGCAATGGTATTGCCACTTGGCACCGCCTCCCTGTCAATGGGACCTATAGGGCGCGAGTCCCCTTCGTCGTGACCTCCTTCGCTGTGGCACACGATGACGCGCCACCTTTTGGAAATGCAGCTAGCCAAGGGAATGACACCTTCTGTCAACATGCTGCCTGCTTCCACTGCAGCCGACCGACACCGGCTGCCTGCCAGATGAACTTCCGCGGGCAACTGGGTGAGATCCAGTAGTCAGTTTTCCCTTCCGAACATGCCTACGGGCCTCCCGGGTTGCTGCCATCACGGTGTGGATCCCGGATTAATGTTTCCGTCGAGTTCAAACTTCTCCCATGAAGAAGGAGACAAAAAATGAAGCGAAGGAGGCTCTAAGACTTATTCGTTTGGCACATTCCCTCCACGTTAGCATCATATCAAATAGGTAGTAATTAAATCATCAAAGATAAACTAAAACCCATTCATTACTTCCGCAAAAACCATCCACAATTTCAAGAATGAGAAAAAGAAACAAATTCTCTTAAAATTGAACATTTAAAACCTCTACCTTGGATTTAGAGGAGACATCGCAATTGTGGAAGAAGAATTCACACTTGATGAAGCCGTCAGTGTTTTTTGATCCTGGATCGATTCCTCCAACGTTTCCATCAAAGACTTTGTTCTTCATTGTTGGAAGATCCTGTAGCACTTCTTTAGAGGTTTCTCCCTTCCGTATCAAGAACCCAAGCCCGAGACTCATTTACAAAGAGGGTGTAACGACCCGAAATTTTGAATAGATCTTGTTTACTAATTTCATGTGTTATTTTATTTTATTTTTATACTCAACAAAAATGTTTTATTTGATAAACATGATTATAATTAAAATGAGATCAGTGGGTTTTGACTATTATATAACCATCGGTCAATATGACCGCTGTGAACAAAACGTTTTGATTATTGTCTCTAAATATAAGTAATCTTGGTCAATTATTATAGAAAGAAGATTCGATGGCCTCACCTAGTAGTCTTGGACCGATCGAAGCCCATCTAACACAGCTTGGGAAGGAGGTAGCACCATTGGGCTTTGCTCTGGATCAAATCCAAGCCGAACTTCATCATGTGAAGCTGGAACGGAATCGCCTTCGTGAGAAGTTCAAACTGATAGAAATTACTACTCGGGCAATGTTGACTGAGCCGCCCAAGCTTCTATCACCCTAGTACACCTTACTCTTAGGTCCTATGCTGGTATTATAAGGGGCTATGTAACGAGACCGTAACTACCTTGTGTAATCCTTGTTTTAAATAAAAATTGGGATTTCTTCTTATGATGAAGTTTATGAATTTTGAAATGACTGGATAAATATAGTATGCATATTTTTTATGAATTTTAGAAAAAGGATATTTTAAAAATGTTAATGTAAACCTTAAATAATTAAAAATGTGTAATGATTTTCAAAAAATGGTCTTCTACAATTATGTTCAGTACAAAATTTGGAGTCTAATAAGATCAACTTAATTTTTGATGAATAGTAAATTATGAATAGTGATTTTACGCTTAGGATTAGTAAGGTGACCAAATGGATTAGTAATCTCACTTAAAGAAAGTTTTAAAATAATCTAGGCACCTTGATTAAGTAATGTGATTCAATAAAATGGTTAAATAACGGTTTCATAAATTATTATTCAAGTATTAGTTTTTTTCGGATGAATAGTGTTTTTTAATTAAAAATTTAATTAAAAATAATTAGAAAATTATTTTTATAAAAATGACTTTATTTTTGAACTCAGAGCATCGATATTATGTTAAGGTAATTTTTGGGGATTTTTCTGAAAAAAATGAATTTTCGATGAATAGTGGTTTTATTTAAAAATTAAATTAAAAATATTTAGAAAATTATTTTTATAAAATGGATTTCATTTTTGAAATCAGAGAATTGATATTTGGTTAATGTGAAATTTTGGGATTTTTCTGAGAAAGTTGAATTTTCAGTGAATAGTAAAAATACAGTTTTAGGGTTTCAGTATGTTTAATGACATCATAACAGTGTCATGATGATGTCATGAGATCTTTTGAGGGTTGGTCGGCCAAGGGTGATGAATTATTGTTTTGGGGGCCCCATGTGGCCTAACTCCATGATAAATACCAAGGGAGAGCACATGGGTTTGAGAAAAGCACATGTGAGGTGTCCCTTGGCCATTAATGCTTTGTCCCCTCACTTTCCCTATAAATACCCACCCTTTCCTCCTTTAGTTTTCACTCCCAAATCTTCCCCAACGAAGTTCTGGTCTTCTTACCTCCCAAAGAGTCCTCCCAAGGTGCCCCCAAGCCCTCAAGGTCCAATCCTTTGAGTTTCAAGAGTCACGTTTTAAGGTAAGGGATCCGACCTCTCTCTTTCTTTTCATGTAATCTCTTTTATGTCATTCCTTTTATGCTACATGTTCTTATGTGAGATGATGTTCTTTTATATTCCTCTTACTGACATTTTCATTTTTATATGATGAGAGATCCCCTATTACTCTCATCATTTCATTTTATGAAAGTTTAAGAGACGCCGTTAGGCTGCCGAATTTTTAAGGGATTCTTTCACCCTTCTCATTTTTCAAGTTTGATTTTCATGTCAAGTCTTTCAAGTTCCTTTTTATTATGTTGGGGTATGATCTCTATATCTATCATACTGATCCTTTATGATCATATGATGAGAGACCCTATTTGATCTTGTCAATTCATTTTTATTGAATTTTAAGAGACGCCGTTAGGCTGCCGAACTTTCATAAGAGAAACCTAATTTTTGTCTTCCTTCCATGTTATTAATTTCAAATGGTATGTCCTTAAAACTTCATAACCATGTACATATATCCTTCTTATTCTGTCCCCCTACTGTTTTATGGATCAATTGTGAGTGGGTGACCCATGTCCCCTCTCTTTTCAATGTTTCTAAAACCCCGAAACATAGCCGTTATGCTGCAGAATTTTCGTCTCAAAATGCCTCTCTCTTTTCTCAAAATTATTTTTTGTTATAAAGTGAATACTCAAAGCTCTTATTTCTACAATGGTATTCACATATATATCAAAATGTTCTATTTTAAATTCTGGGATTTACATACATGAGAACCTCTTTCCCTTTCCGTGGGTTTAAAGTGCCGTAAAGATCATGTCTTTAAAGCAGTTTTTAAAACGTTATGATTATGAAATGAAACCCATTTATTTTATGATATATGGGTTATTTATGAAATGTTTGATGATGATATATGTGGCTCACATGATAATAAAGGAAAATTTAAGGGTGCGCCCTGATAGCGCTCCAATGCATTGGGTAATGATGTAACCACTAGAGATTACAATTTTCACGATACCTTGGTGAATAACCTTGGTAATTTTCAAATGACACCTTGGGGATGGACCTTGGTGATATGTTTATGATTGTCTATGTTAAATGATGTAGCCACATCATCAAGTTATGAAAAATTTTGTTTTTATTATGAAATGCCTCATGATTTCTTTCTCATGCCTTAATGTTCTTTTCATGTCCTTATTGAAGTATATCAAGTTTACATGTAAAATGTTCCTCTTGTTTCCCTTACTGGGCCTTCTGCTCACCCTTTCTTTTGATGTATGTCCCCAGGTTATGAGATGCAGTAATGAACCTAGAATGAACTTAAGGAGACGCCTCTCAAGTGTTTAAGAAGAATGTTTTATGTTGTTTTCATGTATTATGTTCCTGGTTTCCAAGACACTAGACCTTAAAGATCCTCAGTTTTGTGTAATGTAATGAAAGTTTATGTTATAAAAAGGCGGGATTCTATAGTTGGTATCAAAGGATGGTTTAGTTATTTGTGGAAATTAGGATATAAAAACTTTAGGAAGAACCCTATAGAAAAGTTTAAATATAGGAAATCTTCCTGGTATTTTGGTGAGTATTGAGTAAGGGGTTTCCAAGCAAATACATCCCTGTCTGGATACGAGCAGGTAGAGGTGGCTCTGGCACAGATGTACATAGGGGTAAAACCCGAAAACACCGCTTTGAGCTAGACTCGAACGGGAACTGGTACACGACAATGGGTCTTGCTGCACTCTTGGTTACGACACTCCTGGGGGATATGCTTTGGTAAATTCATAAGCTTAGTATGAACCATTGTTAAAGGATCAAAGATAAAATAAAATAAAGGTTCACATAAGAATATATGATCATGGATAACCTAGATGGGAACCTAGGGGATCACAAGTTAGGGTATACTTTTCAACTACAAGTTATCCTTATATGCTTTAAGTTTCTTTTCTTGATTATTGGCTAAGTATTTAAGCCCCTAATTATAGTTTCTTTTCTTAGTTAATGGCGGGAAATGGAAGAACATTTCTCAACAACCAATGTGATAGGAAATGCTACGATTTCCATATTAAGATGACAGAGATGATTAGGGGATTAAAATATGATTTTTATTTTGGAAGACGTTCACTATTTTGGGGACCCTATATGATCGAGGTAAATAGATTACAACGGTATTTTCATTGAGGAGTAAGGTTGACTTATATTTTGAAGAATCGATGAATTTAAGGTGGATTTATAGTAATTTAGGTTACTTTTGGGAATGATTAACCTATCTTGGGTTAAATATGTTTAGATTAGATACTTTTGTTATAAGATGTTAGGAGTGGTTGATGTTGTTCGTAGATGAACAATGAAGTTTATTTTGGAAGACTATGTTATCAAATCCTTCTTGTATTTGGGTTTCAATCTTAGTTTGGTTTATTTTGAGGAATTTTAAGGACCATTATTTACGGAATGGACTATGATGAACTTTGGGTAGTACCATGGAACTTGAAGATTTAAAAGTAGTTTCCATTCCTATGGGATTATTTCATTTTGAAGAGTTTTTTTTACCTTACTCTTTCTTTTTTTGGGATAATGTTTAAAGATAGAAGAAATAGATAGTTGATCTTTTGTGGATTATGTGATTCTCTAGAAGATGATTCTTGTGTTTTGATGAGACCAAGTAGTTTTGAATGCTCATAGTTTAGAGAAAAGATTAGTTTCGGGTAGAAACTTATTAAAGGATGAAACTCTACATGAAGGTAGATATATTTCCTTATGTTTTTGTTCTATGTTGTAAATGAATTACTCAAAGTTATGAAAAGGAACGTAAAAAAAAAGTTGTTGGTTTACGTTTCCTACTAGGTAATCAGAGACCGCTTGCACACATCATAATTTTGGGATTTTCTTATGGTTAACTTTCTCCTAATCATGTTCTCTATCACTCTCCCTCAGAACGTGACCCTTTGTTTTCTCCTCCATGTCCATGTTTCCTACATGGAATCCTAGTATGAGTAAACTCGGGTGGCCTTTGTACTCCCTTTTATTTCTTTTAAAGTAATATTGTTACTGACTCTTTTTCCGATGTGGGACTTTCAATGAAATTTCAAAACCCAATTTTAAAAAATTGCGAGGACGCAATTTCTTAAGGGGGGAAGATTGTAACGACCCGAAATTTTGAATAGATCTTGTTTACTAATTTAATGTGTTATTTTATTTTATTTTTATACTCAACAAAAATGTTTTATTTGATAAACATGATTATAATTAAAATGAGATCAGTGGGTTTTGACTATTATATAACCATCGGTCAATATGACCGCTGTGAACAAAACGTTTTGATTATTGTCTCTAAATATAAGTAATCTTGGTCAATTATTATAGAAAGAAGATTCGATGGCCTCACCTAGTAGTCTTGGACTGATCGAAGCCCATCTAACAGAGCTTGAGAAGGAGGTAGCACCATTGGGCTTTGCTCTGGATCAAATCCAAGCTGAACTTCATCATGTGAAGCTGGAACGGAATCGCCTTCGTGAGAAGTTCAAACTGATAGAAATTACTACTCGGGCAATGTTGACTGAGCCGCCCCAAGCTTCTATCACCCTAGCACACCTTACTCTTAGGTCCTATGCTGGTATTATAAGGGGCTATGTAACGAGACCGTAACTACCTTGTGTAATCCTTGTTTTAAATAAAAATTGGGATTTCTTCTTATGATGAAGTTTATGAATTTTGAAATGACCGGATAAATATAGTATGCATATTTTTTATGAATTTTAGAAAAATGATATTTTAAAAATGTTTATGTAAACCTTAAATAATTAAAAATGTGTAATGATTTTCGAAAAATGGTCTTCTACAATTATGTTCAGTACAAACTTTGGAGTCTAATAAGATCAACTTAATTTTTGATGAATAGTAAATTATGAATAGTGATTTTACGCTTAGGATTAGTAAGGTGACCAAATGGATTAGTAATCTCACTTAAAGAAAGTTTTAAAATAATCTAGGCACCTTGATTAAGTAATGTGATTCAATAAAATGGTTAAATAACAGTTTCATAAATTATTATTCAAGCATTAGTTTTTTCGGATGAATAGTGTTTTTTAATTAAAAATTTAATTTAAAATAATTAGAAAATTATTTTTATAAAAATGACTTTATTTTTGTACTCAGAGCATCGATATTATGTTAAGGTAATTTTTGGGGATTTTTCTGAAAAAAATGAATTTTCGATGAATAGTGTTTTTATTTAAAAATTAAATTAAAAATATTTAGAAAATTATTTTTATAAAATGGATTTCATTTTTGAAATCAGAGCATTGATATTTGGTTAATGTGAAATTTTGGGATTTTTCTGAGAAAGTTGAATTTTCAGTGAATAGTAAAAATACAGTTTTAGGGTTTCAGTATGTTTAATGACATCATAACGGTGTCATGATGATGTCGTGAGATCTTTTGAGGGGTGGCCGGCCAAGGGTGATGAATTATTGTTTTGGGGGCCCCATGTGGCCTAACTCCATGATAAATGCCAAGGGAGAGCACATGGGTTTGAGAAAAGCACATGTGAGGTGTCCCTTGGCCATTAATGCTTTGTCCCCTCACTTTCCCTATAAATACCCACCCTTTCCTCCTTTATTTTTCACTCCCAACTCTTCCCCAACGAAGTTCTGGTATTCTTACCACCCAAAGAGTCCTCCCAAGGTGCCCCCAAGCCCTCAAGGTCCAATCCTTTGAGTTTCAAGAGTCACGTTTTAAGGTAAGGGATCCGACCTCTCTCTTTCTTTTCATGTAATCTATTTTATGTCATTCCTTTTATGCTACATGTTCTTATGTGAGAGGATGTTCTTTTATATTCCTATTACTTCCCTTTTCATGTTTATATGATGAGAGATCCCCTATTACTCTCATCATTTCATTTTATGAAAGTTTAAGAGACGCCGTTAGGCTGCCGAATTTTTAAGGGATTCTTTCACCCTTCTCATTTTTCAAGTTCGATTTTCATGTCAAGTCTTTCAAGTTCCTTTTTATTATGTTGGGGTATGATCTCTATATCTATCATACTGATCTCTTATGATCATATGATGAGAGACCCTATTTGATCTTGTCAATTCATTTTTATTGAATTTTAAGAGACGCCGTTAGGCTGCCGAACTTTCATAAGAGAAACCTAATTTTTGTCTTCCTTCCATGTTATTAATTTAAAATGGTATGTCCTTAAAACTTCATAACCATGTACATATATCCTTATTATTCTGTCCCCCTACTGTTTTATGGATCAATTGTGAGTGGGTGACCCATGTCCCCTCTCTTTTCAATGTTTCTAAAACCCCGAAACATAGCCGTTATGCTGCAGAATTTTCGTCTCAAAATGCCTCTCTCTTTTCTCAAAATTATTTTATGTTATAAAGTGAATACTCAAAGATCTTATTTCTACAATGGTATTCACATATATATCAAAATGTTCTATTTTAAATTCTGGGATTTACATACATGAGACCCGCTTTCCCTTTCCGTGGGTTTAAAGTGCCGTAAAGATCATGTCTTTAAAGCAGTTTTTAAAACGTTATGATTATGAAATGAAACCCATTTATTTTATGCTATATGGGTTATTTATGAAATGTTTGATGATGATATATGTGGCTCACATGATAATAAAGGCAAATTTAAGGGTGCGCCCTGATAGCGCTCCAATGCATTGGGTAATGATGTAACCACTAGAGATTACAATTTTCACGATACCTTGGTGAATAACCTTGATAATTTTCAAATGACACATTGGGGATGGACCTTGGTGATATGTTCATGATTGTATATGTTAAATGATGTAGCCACATCATCAAGTTATGAAAAATGTTGTTTTTATTATGAAATGCCTCATGATTTCTTTCTCATGCCTTAAAGTTCTTTTCATGCCCTTATTGAAGTATATCAAGTTTACATGTAAAATGTTCCTCTTGTTTCCCTTACTGGGCCTTCTGCTCACCCTTTCTTTTGATGTATGTCCCCAGGTTATGAGATGCAGTAATGAACCTAGAATGAACTTAAGGAGACGCCTTTCAAGTGTTTAAGAAGAATGTTTTATGTTGTTTTCATGTATTATGTTCCTGGTTTCCAAGACACTAGACCTTAAAGATCCTCAGTTTTGTGTAATGTAATGAAAGTTTATGTTATAAAAAGGCGGGATGATATAGAGGGGAAGGGTGATTAACTCATTTAATGATTAAATAGGTTCATTAATGAATGAAACTCTTAACTCTCAATGGTGTGGTTACAAAATACAAGAGTCGGGCCATTAAATGGATTGAAAACTCAACGGTCCCATCACTGCTGCTCAATAGTTGGTGAAAGAATAAAATTACATTTTTATGTTATTTTATTAATATTCAAAAATATTTAAAACTAAATTTTTCACCCAACCTACTACGGTCAAAGTTAAGCCTCCCCTAAGCGAATCCAAGGGCTACAGATTCAATGGTGCCCTCATATTTCAATTCTGATCACCAGTTCAAAAGATAGAAAACGATGCCAGCACATTTACTAAACATACCTCAAAAAAGTTCAAAATTCCGTTCTGGGAACACGAGGACTTGGAATCAAGCACTGCCAATTTTCAAATATTTTTAATAAGCCTAAATAATTTATAAAAATTTATATGGAATTTCCATTCCTTTACATTCTCCCCACCTTAGGGATTTTTTCCCCCAAAAGCTACAAAAAAACTAGGGGAAAA
This sequence comes from Viscum album, assembly GCA_963277665.1. NCBI lineage: Eukaryota > Viridiplantae > Streptophyta > Magnoliopsida > Santalales > Viscaceae > Viscum > Viscum album. Next base: position 408,960,203 of record OY728161.1, on the reverse strand, counting down.
AATGAGGGTATTGTGCACATATATAAGCCTCCCGCTCCCATGTGATCTCCTAGAGATTCCCATGCTATCAACGAACTCACACTAGAGGAATCGACCAACCAAGAAGGACAAGATCCAGTCTATCCTCTATATCCACTGGGAACTCCTCAAAAATCACCCCATCATTGATGTCCATCTCACCCCAGTTGATAACGTGTGATGGATCAGGAATGTACCTCCTCATCCGCAACACATGGAAAACATTATGCACCTGGTGAATTTGTAGGGGAAGATCTAGACGGTACTCCATATCACCAACTCTGTTGAGGATCTGAAAAGGTCCGATGAACCTTAGAGATAGATTACCGCCCTGACCAAACCTTTGTAATCCTCGATGGGGTAATACCCATAGGAAGACATATTATCCCTCCTCAAACTCCAAGGGTCTCCATCTCCTTTCGGCATAAGACTTCTATCAGATATGTGCAGTCTTCATCCTCTCCTTGATGATCTTCACCTACTCCGTGGTAGCCTGTACCAACTCTGGACCTATAAGTGTTGACTCCCATGGGTCTGTCCAACATAGTGGTGATCTGTAAGGTCACCTGTATAGGGACTCAAATGAATCAATGAAGATGGTGGAGTGATAACTATTGTTGTAAGAAAACTCCCCCATTGGTAGGTGGTCCTCCTGAATGCGACCAAAATCAAGGACACAAGCAGGAAGCATGTCCTCGAGTGTCTATATGGTCCACTCTATCTGACCATCTGTCCGAGGATGGAAGGAGGTTCTCAATGTAGATGAGTCCCAAAAGCCTCCTGTAATCCCTTCCACAAGCAGGATGTAATGTGAGCATCATGATTTGATACGATCGTCGTTGGCACCCCGTGAAGTCGTACAATCCTTCTCTCATATGGGTATGAAGTGGGCCAACTTGGTGAGTCGGTCAATAATCACCTAGATAGAATCATGGCCCCTAAAAATATGTCGTAGGCCTATCACAAAGTGCATGGAGATGCCATCACACATCCACTACGGTACCTAAAGTGGATACGCTAAGCCTGCTGGAACCTGATGCTCAGCCTTCACTTATTGACAAGTGAGGCATCGTGAAACGAACTCTGCCACTGCGTTCTTCATCCCTGGCCACCAGTACTAATGCTAGAGGTCCTGGTACATCTTCTCCAATCCAGTATATACTTCCAAAGGGGATTTATGGAACTCCCTCAACAACTCCTCCCGTAGTTTCACTCATACCATAACACATCGTCTGAAAAGGATGTCATGCTCTCCACCATTAGAAAATCCATCATGAGCTTGTCCTGAGGATATTTGAGCACTTCAGGCCTCACAATATACATCCCCAAGATGTGCCTCCCTGACTCGCTCAAGGAGTGGGGGATTAACTTTCATTGACTGGAGGTAAGATGCTCCACCAATATCCACAAAGGATAACTAAAACGTAGCTAGCTTCTTTGTCGCCTCACTCAGCAACTCTAGACCAGACCTCCTGATGAGTGCATTAGCTACTATGTTCCCCTTACTAAGATTGTAGACTATATCAAAGTCATAGTCTTAGAGGAACTCTATCCATCGTTGCTGTCTTAGGTTCATGTCCTTCTATGAGAAGATATACCTAAAACTCTTGTGATCAGAGTAGACTATAAAATGTTCGTCCATCAAGTATTACTGCCACATCTTTAGCAAAAATACCACTACTTCTAACTCTAGGCCATGGGTATCATAGTTATGCTCATCCTCTCTCAACTACTATGAGCCATAGGCAATCACTGCTTTCTCCTGCATCAAGACACAACCCAGTCCGGTCCCTGATGTGTCGCAGTAAACTACATACCCAATTCCCTCTATTGGTAGCCTCAAGATGGGGGAACTCATCAATCTCTACCTCATATCTTGAAAACTCTGCTGGCATCTCTCCATCCACACAAAGGGATGTCCCTTCTTTATCAATGTTAACAAGGGCGTCACAACTCTAGAAAAGTTGGATATGAGTATTCTGTAGTACCCAGCCAATCCAAGGAAACTCCGTACCTCAGTCACACTCCTAGGTGGATCCCAAGAAAGAACTCCCTCTATCTTCACCAGATCCACTATAACTCTAGCCTATAAGATAATGTTCCCAAGGAAGTGGACTTCCCATATCCAGAACTGTAACTTTGAGATCTTTCCATAAATATGGTGCTCTCAGAGTGTATCCAGAACTATCCACTGGTGCATGGCATGCTCCTCCTCTAACACTGAGTATATCAAGATGTCTTCAATGAAGACTACCACGAAGCGATCGAGGTAAGGCTGTAAGATCATGTTCATGAGCCCCATGAACACTGCCAGAGTGTTGGTTATACTGAATGGAATCACCAAGAACTCATAGTGTCCATACCGACATCTGATGTATGTCTTTGGTACATCCTCATCTCATACCCTGAGGTGATGATTTCCTGATCTAAGGGATATCTTTGAAAACCATCTAGATCCTTTCATATGGTCTAAGAGATCATCAATAATCGAGAGTGGATACTTGTTCTTCATAGTCACCTAGTTCTGGCTCCAATAGTCCACACAAATCCTTAGAATCCCATCTTCCTTCTTGGTGAACAAAATCATGGATTCACATGGAGAAACACTAGGCCTTATGAGCCACTTAATCTTCAAGTCCTCCAACTATACCGGTAACTCACGAAGCTCCGTAGGATCCATCCTATATACTCATGTAGATATCGGTGCCTTCCCAGGGTACAGGTTGATGTAGAATTCTACCTCTCTACAAGGAGGTAGTCCCAAAACACCATCAAGAAATACATCAGCATACTGGTCCACCACCATAGGATAACATGGAATCCTCACATCAATTTTTCTGAGGGTAAGGCTATACAACTGATGAGTGATCGGATGCACCCTCCTCCAAGAAAGTCCATCCTGAGCTGCAAAGGTTCCCTTCACACCGGTGAAGGAAAACCTGATCCCATCCTCGTGGAGACACCGTACTTTGCACCTAAAATAGTAAATCTGTGCATGGATCGTAGATAACCAGTCCATACCCAAGATGACATCGTAAGGCCTTGATGATTCTAATAGGATATCCCAACAAAATCTCTCACCTCCTAGAGTAAGCTCACACTACCAACACCAGTGTGTAATCGTCGAATCCTCTCCTATAAGAGTCTCTAATCGTTAGGATCGAGCCAATAGATCTACCGGAATCACCGAGCTCTGAACAAGAGCCATGGAAATGAAAGAGTGACTGGAACCTGTGTCTATAAGTACTGAATAAAGGGTTAAGTAGACAAAAATTGTACCTCAAATCATCTCTGGAGAACCGTGGTCATAGGCCTCAGCTACCAGAATCTGAGCTTGTACCTATCCGCCCGATCCCTAAGCTCAGGGTGGACCACCTAGATGTGGTGGTGGTAGAACTTCAAATCGCCGCCGACTGCCTGCTACACGACCTTCTCCCCTACCACATCTTCCACCCTGCAGACCTTCTTCCTTGAATATCTTTATAACACCCCAAAAATTTTATGTTATGATTCTATGAAATACATTATTTTCATAGCCTAAATTTCATAAATCACTATGTTCCTTTGAAACAACACTTTTTTGTTTAGGAGATAGTAAAAACCAACCCATTAAACACAAATTTTCCACTTTTATGTTTTGGAATTTTGAAAAACGGTCATCTAGAGTTGTGAGCAGTAAGTCATTTGGAGTCTGATAGAACCAACTTGATTTTTTGATGAATAGTAACATAACTTTATGAATAGTAATATGAATTGTAATATGACCCCTATAAATAGTAAATAATGATAATATTTTATTTTCTTAAGGTAATAAGATAATGTGATTTTAATAAATTTTTCAATGTGATATAGAACTAATTATACCATTAAAATTGTTATTTTTAGAATTAACTATGATTTTATTTAAAATTTAAATAAAAAATAATTATAAAATTATTTTTAAAAAATGGATTTAATTTTTGAATTCTACATGTCAAAAAATGGTTGGGGTGAATTTTTGGGATTTTTCTAAAATACATGAATTTTTCATGAATAGTAAAAATACAGGTTTCAGTTTTGGGTAGTTTAATGACATCATAATGATGTAATAATTAAATATAAAAGTATGGTCGACTTTTGTACAGTAACTAATGACATGAGGTGTCCCAAGTGGCTGAATACATGGGCAAATACCATGGGAAATCCTGTGGTTTGGCAAAAACCCCTAATGAGGTGTCCCTTGGAAATTATTAAAAAACTACCTCTCTTTTTCTATAAATACCCACTCATCCATTCCTTTTTTATTTCATTAAAAATCCATCATAATCAAAGATAGAGTGGTTTTACTTCCATAGGATTCCTATTATGTTTTTCTTAATCCCCCAAGATCCCATCCTTCAAGATCTAGGAGTCACTCTACAAGGTAAGGGAATCCTTCATTCTCTTCTTTTAGTCGACACTTCTTTTATGTTATCTATTTGAATTTCCATTCTCATATGCTGGGGTTTTATTTGATGTATTATTATTACTTTCCTTTTTATTTGAATATGATGAGTTAAACCTTTTTCTCTCATCATTTCATTTTATGAAATTGTAAGCGACACTGTTAGGCTTCCGAATTTTCATAAGGGATCTCTCACCTTTTCTTTTATTTTCAAGTTCGTCTCTATTATTTTTCTCTCCTCAACTCATCTTTCCAAATGACCATGATAAACTCTAGTATCATCTATATACTATAATTATATCATGTGAATGGAATAACCATCATCTATATTCTTACTCCCTCCCTTTTATTTTTATAAACGAAATCAACATCCATGAGGTTCCAATTTAAAACCTTTGTGGATGACCGAGTTTCGTTCTTCACTTTATACTTCATTACTGGCCATAAAACCATTTTAATGGTTGAAATAGATAATAATATAGTTCTTTCATCTCATTAATTTTCTTTAATACCTATACACTCATAATATATGACAATAATACAAAACAAGTTCATTATGAACAAAATGGCCAAGTTAGTATGAATATTTGTAATAAAATTTTAACTAATAAATAATGATCATGGAATATAACCCAAAATCATTTATATCTCCTTAATGTCATTAATAATATATATTAACAATTCTGTATGTTTAATAACATTTCAAATGAACTTCTATTCATGAAAACAAGTAAACGAATCATGAAAACTAAGGAAGAAAATGATTCCAAAATAAGAAAATTGAACCGCTTAAACCCATAAAAGGGCCATAAATGAAACTAATAAGGTTATAATAAATCAATTACATGTATAGGAGGTTCTGGAGTTATTAATTAATGAAGATAAATTTTATTATTCAGGTGATTAAAACAAACGATGAACACACTCAAGCATAAGGTAAAGGGTTTCTCATCTCACTTTCATTTCTATGAGATTTTCATTGTTCGCAACTTATTTATTATATGTGGTAAACGTGTACATAAATTTGATATATAATAAAATTATTTTCTTTATATTCATTTTATTCAATTATTCATTCTAGGTTTATTATGTTTTTTTCATATAATTCGACCGATTACATTGTGGTAAGGGACTTTGTCTCAGCTACTATTTTGTTGTGACTAACTTTGTATTGTGTACCTAATAATCCTTATGTGGTGTACCTACTTCACATTTGAGATAAATTTTTATTTGAAATTATATTTATATTATATATACAGAATCTCATATCGTGGATATGTTTTTTTGTCTAAACCGTATACCATTTTACATACGGTGTGTATTTGGAAAGTTATTTTAACTATGGATATATTGATGAATCTGTATGCTCTACTCTATACGAATATTGAAAAGGCATATTAATATTGTATTGAATCAATTTATAAATAATTTTTTGGACATGAAGTGGTGGGTGGGGCCCGCTACAGCCCCTCTATGCATCGGTAGGTCTCATGAGACAAATCAGTTTGGTGACAAACCCTTCGAGTTTGTTTCCAAAAATCAGATGGGTTTCTACCCAAAGAACTAAACTTTTTTAATGGTATTATGGTTTCATGTGAAAAATACATGATTTCAAATTAATAAGCATTCTCTTTATTCATTATCAGTTATTACTATTAATGAGGTTTTCACTATGAAAAAATCTATGGATGCAGTTTCTTTCTCAGTTTATTAATTATGTGAGCTTTTCATCTATTCACCATGACATATTGATTATGTCAGATTGATTATGACAAACTTATTGTTGTATTCATGATTCCACTATTTTTAACCATTACTGGGCATTTGATCTCACCCTTTTCATTGTTTACATTCAACAAGTGATAAAGATGAGATCATTTATTTAGTTCTTGTGGATGCTGTTTTTAGTTTTCATTATGTATTGTATTTTGTAAACTTTTCCAATGTAATTTGAGTAACATATATGTATATATTTTCTTTAAAACTACTAAACTGATCATTCCTTTGGGATTTTCATTCCTTCTAACCATGCTAATTTCACAAGTAATGCACCGACTCCAGCCTAGAGGGGTCGGGGTGTTAGAGTTGGCATCAGAGGAAGTTTAGTAGAAAAATTGGAAACTAGAGTAGGAAATAAATAGTAGGGAACAAATACCTAAGGTAGTATTTGAGTATAAATGTACAAGAACATCCTGGTATTTTGGTAAGGAATAGATTATGTGGATCTTTTAAGAAATACGTCCCTGTTTGGATATGAGTAGGTAGAGGTAGATCTGGCATAGATGTATCTAGGGGTAAAACCTGAAAACACTACTTTGAGTTAGACTCGAACGGGAACAGGTGAAAAAATGGGCCTTGCTGTACTCTTTGTTACGACACTCCCGGGGGATATGCTTAGGATAATTCACATTTTCTTTACAAGCCATTATGAAGGAGGTTAATGTAAGTTTTTCCTCAGAGAAACCATGTTTATAAGATTATATATGAATAGTTTTTAAATCTACGTTGAGTTCTTTTCTATTTGAGATTCATAAAATAATCTAGTGTATCCCATTATTTAGAAATGGAATATAATGGAAGAAGGGGAATAAATACTCATGGGAAAGGTAGGGATCTCCCCACTGAGCATGTCAACACAGTCAATGTTGGAGCAGATCAGATCATGACCATATTGGGACAACTTACTCAGGTTGTAATGAATAACCATTCCACACCTGTGTTGGATCGTTTCATTCATTAGAAGCCCCCATCTTTTAGAGGGACTACTAACCCAGTGGTTACTGATTAATGGATCAAGTCCCTTGAAAATTTATTCATGACATTAAGATGTAATGAAAATGAAAAGGTAGTACTGGAAGTATATTGTCTCAAGGGAGACACTGATCAATGGTGGTCCTTGATTCAGAATACCATGTATGAAGAAGAAATAGAAGATATGGAATGTAGGACTTTTAAGGAAATATTCTTAGAAAAATATTTCCCTCGTGAGAAACGAACTGAAATGAAGATGATATTCCTTAGCTTAAAACAAAGGGAATAAGATGGTGTTGTAGAGTATGAGGATACTTTCCCAAGGCTGGCCAGGTATGCCGCAGATTACATACATGACTCAGCAGACAAGATTGATCTTTTCTTTGAAGGTATTAAGCCAAGTTTTCGAAGGGCACTAGCTTCTCAATCATTTTCATCATATGATGAATTTGTATCAAGTGCCATCAAAACATAGAGGGCATTTTCTAGATCAAATATTTTCAAAGGAAACAAAGATAAGAAGCGGTACTCTAATAACAAAGGAAAAGGAGAAGCACCAAAGAAGAGTTGGGTAATAAATCTATTCCCATTATGTGAGAACTGTGGAAAGAATCATATCAGGAAATGCTTGAAAGGCATGAGAGTTTGCTATAACTATGGAGAAAAGGGTCATCGATCTGATGAATGCAAGGGGAAGAAACAATTCAATGATATTCAATGATATAATTGCAATGAGATGAGACACTATGAAAATGAGTGTCCTAATGACCAAGGAAACATGCCTCAAAAAAATCCAAGAGAACAAGGGAGAGCCTATGTGATTAAAACCATGGAGGTTTAAATTCCCAATGACATGGTGGTAGGTACTTTAATTGTTTCCTCAAAATTAGCAACACTTTATTTGATTTTGGATCATCTCATTCATTTATATCTTCCCAATTTTCCAAGAAAATTAGATATGTACAATTTGATTTAATAAAGGAGTTTTTAGTCAAAACTCCCAAGGGATGTATCATTACAACAGAGGCATGTCGACTAGTCCCCCTATAGACACCAAAATGTGCTTTAGTTTATAACATTATCATCATACCAATGACTGAATTTGATATAATTATCCATATGGATTGTCTGTAAAATTATGATGTGAATATTTTTTGTAAGAATAAGGAAGTTACAATTTTTGAAAATGGTGTAGAATCCCTTGTCTTTAGGGAAGAAACTTCTCCACCTGATTCTTATCTAGAACCAACCCCAATAGCTCCACTGAATGAAATAATTAGAGAGGAAGATAAACCAATATCTATGGGTGAGGAAATAAATCTTCAAATTTAAGATGTGCACATAGTACAAGAGTACATTGATGTATTTCCAGTGAATTTACCTGGACATCCTCTAGAGCGGGAAGTTGAGTTCTCTATTGATTTAATTCCTGATGTATGACCTATATGAAAGACTCCCTATAGAATGGAAACTGTGGAATTAATAGAGCTAAAGAAACAACTAGAGGATTTGAGTGAAAAAGGATTTATTTGACCTAGTGTTTCTCTATGGGGATCCCCCATCCTCTTTGTCAAGAAGAAAGATGGATCCATGAGGCTTGTCATTGATTACTGGGAAATCAATGCTATTACAATAAAGAAAAAGTATCCTCTACCCCAGATTGATGATTTATTTGATCAACTTCATGGAGATCAATACTTTTTTAATATTGAACTTCGATCTGGATATCATCAGTTGCGTGTGAGGAAGGAATATATTCCTAGGACAACATTTCAGACCTGGTATGGGCATTACGAGTTTACAATGACGCCTTTTGGACAGAAAAATTCACCCTCTGTTTGCATGGATTTAATGAATAGAGTTTCAAGGAATATCTTGATAACTTTGTTGTGGTATTCATCGATGATATCCTCATATACTAAAAAATCTATAAAGACCATGATAATCACTTGTGGGTAATTCTAATAACTCTTAGAAGAAATAAATTATATGGGAAGTTTAGTAATTGTGAATTATGGATTCAATTAGTTTCTTTTCTAGCCCATATTGTCTCTAAAGATATAATCCTAGTTGATACTATGACGACAAAGGCAATCCAATATTGTCCCATGCCAACAAACATAACCGTGGTATGCAGTTTTATTGGCTTAGTTGGTTACCAAAGGCATTTTGTTCAGAATTTTTTACCGACTGGATAACCAGCTAACCAAGCTCACATGTAAAGGAGTTAAGTTTGTGTGGAAAATCGAATGTACCGAATGCTTTGAAGAATTAAGAAGAATATTTTTCAATGCTCCAATTTTGACTCTTCCATCTGGAAGTGATGGATTTGTAAACAAAATCAACATCCATAAGGTTCCAATTTATAAAGTTTGTGGACGATGAATTTTCGTTCTTCAATTTATCCTTAATTACTGGTCATGAAACCATTTTAATGGTTGAAATAGATAAGAATATATATATTTCATCTCATTAATGTTCTGTAATCTTTAGACACTCATAATATAAGATAATAATACAAAACAAGTTCATTATGAACAAAATGACCAAGTTAATCCAAATATTTGTAATAAACTTTTAACTAATGAATCATCATCATGGAATATAACACAAAATAATTTATATCTCCTTAATTTCATTAATAAGATATATTAACAATTCTTTATGTTTAACTAAATTTCAAATGAACTTTCATTCATGAAAACAAGTAAACAAATCATGAAAACTAAGGAAGAAAATGCTTCCAAAAAAAGAAAATTGAACCTCTTAAACCCATAAAAGGGCCATGAATGAACCTAATAAGGTTATACTAAATTAATTAAATGTATAAGAGGTTATGGAGTTATTAATTAATGAAGCTAAATTTTATTATTCAGGTCATTAAAACAAACGAAGAACACACTCGAGCATAAGGTAAGGGGTTTCTCATCTCACTTTCATTTCTGTGAGATTTTCATTGTTCGCCACTTATTTCTTGTATGTGGTATATGTGTACTTAAATTTTATATATAATAAAATTATTTTATTTATATTCATGTTATTAAATGATTTATTTGAGGGTTATTAAGTTTTTGTCATATGATTCGACCGATTACATTATGGTAAGGGACTTTGTCTCAACTACAATTTTGTTGTGACTAACTTTGTATTGTGGACATAATAATCCTTATATGGTGTACCTACTTCCCATTTGAGATAAATTTTCATTTTAAATTATATTTATATTAAATATCCATAATCTCATATCATAGATATGTTTTTTGTCTAAACCGTATACCATTTTACATACGGTGCTTATTTGGAAAGTTATTTTAACTATTGAAATGTTGATGAATCCATATACTCTTCTCGATAAGGATTTTAAAAAGGAATATTAATCCTATATTTAATGAATTTATAAAGAAATATTTGGACATGAAGTGGTAGGTTGGGCCCTCTATAGCCCCTCGATGCATCGTTAGGTCTCATGAGACAAATCAGTTTGGCGAGAAACCCTTTGAGTTTGTTTCCAAAAATCAGATGGGTTTCTACCCATAGAACTAAATCGTTTTAATGGTATTATGGTTTCATGTGACAAATACATGACTTAAAATTAATAATAATTCTCTTTATTCATTATCAGTTATTACTATCCTTGAGGTTTTCACTATGACAAAATCTATGTATGTAGTTTCATTCTCTGTTTATTAATGGTGTGAGTTTTTCATCTATTCAACATACCATATTGATTATTTCAGATTGATTGTGATTAACATATTGTTGTATTCATGCTTCCACTATTTGTAACCCTTAATGAGTGTTTGAGCTCACCCCTTTCATTGTTTACTTTCAACAGGTGACAAAGAAGAGATCATTTATTGAGTTCTTGTGGATGCAATTTTTAGTTTTCATTATGTAGTGTATTTTCTAAACGTTTCCAATGTAATTTGAGTAACATATATGTATATAGTTTCTTTAAGACTACTAAATTGATCATTCCTTAAATATTTTCATTCCTTCTAACCATACCAATATCACAAGTAAGAGTCTTGTACCATGTCGGTGGAGTAGCGTGAGAGGTTAGTGAATCTCGCCGAGTACAAGGATAATGTCACGCTACCCTGCTGTAAGTGTAGGAGCTTCTAAATACGAATAGAGCATAGAGTCTCTGGAATGAAATCCACCATGAAGAGGCTATTGAAGTCCATCCAGGTGAGGTTCGCCTTGTCATGTAACTGGAACGTCAAGCTCCACCATCTCCCTGCTATGACCTAGAAGAGGCTAGCGGTTAGGATCACCATTTTTTCTACTGGTGTCCCAACTATGTGGAAAACCTGTTTCATAGCCTCCATATATTCCTCAACTGCCTGGGAATCTATCTTTCCTCGAAAACCTGGAGGCCTCTACCATTGGAACTCGTGCAATGCGCTAAGTCAGCGTGCACCATATGCTAGTGGGGCTGGTGGAAACTGCAGCCCAACGGGTGGTGGTGCTGCTGGTGCACCACCTGAAGGTGCTATCGCTGTAAGAGGGCCCAATAATGAAGCCTCATCGCTTGGTGGACAATCATCGTGAACTCTCTATGGAACCCTGGATGGATGTCTACATGGAGGCATCCTGAATGAAACAGATGCACCATGATCAATAATTTATACCTGGTGAGCTGAATCAAAAGATATCCAAAGGAAACCATTTCCAAAAGACACACAATTAGTGTTTTCATGCACCGAGTCGGAAATCAGAATTCAGGGTCCTGGTGTATGGATACATCGACCCCCACAATAAAAATGGACTCCCCTAACTAAAAACCACACTCAAAAAACTTAACAATATTGCTCCATTGGAAAGATTAGAGTCCTAGTTCTTTGGTAGAACTGACTCCTCTGATACCACTTTGTCACGACCCATCCCCTGGGGCCCATTCCGTGACTACCACAAGCCCTCTTTTCATAAGATAGGGGTTGGAAAGTAGAACCGGAAGGCATTTCCCTAAAATGGGAAGGCATTTCCTGAAAACTGTAAAGACACACAGTCCAATAACACAAAAAGATGCAACCACAAAGTAAAACTGCAGTAGTAAAAGTGTGTACTGAAAGTAAAGGGGTCTGGAATACAAGCCCAAATAAAAGATACAACTACAACAGAAAAAAACTACTGAGATCATCCACCATGGATCCTACCTGAAGGGTAGGTACATCTCATCTCTATATCTATCCACGTCAACCAATCACCTCTATGTACTGCCTGTTCCTGGATCCTAATGTCTCATCCAAGATGCTCGTCGTCTTCACAAGGCACAACAAGTTGCGGGAGAAGCCCATACATGGGTGAGTATAACAATGCCTAGTAGGGACCCCGAGACCCCCGAAGGTCTCTCTGAATTACAGAAAGGAAAACCAAAAAGCATGATCTCAATCAAAAAGTACAAAGCAAATGACTCAGATCAAACCAGGTATTCAACTCAGAGATCCGGAATAAATATGATTAGTCTTAAGCTATATCATTTTATTCTATTAGGAAGTTCCACAACTGAACCATGAATAAGTTATTCCATTGTCAATCCACACAAGGTCGTATGTCACTTATCCACAATGGGACACTCTAAGGCTAGTCCTCGTCAGGTCACACACTGCTGATCCCCATAGGGTCACTAGAATGATGATCCACACATGGTCTCTATGATGCTGATCCACACAGGTCCACTCTTCATATGACAACCACCCAAAGGATTCTCTATACTCAGTGGGCTTGAGTTCCGCAGTATCTACTCCTCAATATATCGTCAGTTCCTCAACTACCATGACATTCCACAAAGGAGTAACCCAATGAACCGCCGTGTCGTAATGGTACCAATGTGATAAAAAACGCGTCAATCAGACGCTTGATCTGTGATTTATAGGAATTTTAGTGCCGAGGGCCCAATTGTATTCAGGTTAGATCCAAACTGGCCATACTACAACATTCTCCAAAACTCCGGTAGATTATCTCAAAAGGGTCGTCTCTTTACAATAATTCTAGTGCTGCAGACGGTTCATCAAACAAACGTTTGGTTTCAAGATATGGCCTTTTACGCATATCTGGTCCGAAAAGGGTCTGGGTCTGGTCCGACCCGAGCTACCCCGACCTAGGCTAACCCAACCTAGTATGGTCCCAACCCAGGTCTGACCTGGCCCGGCTTGGCCCACCTCGGCTGGGCGCGGCCCACCGGGCGGCCCGACCCACTGGCTGGGGCGACCTTCATCTGGGTGGCCCACGCACGGGGGGGGGGGGGGGGGGGGGGGGGGGGGGGGTCCATCCCCCTTTCTGAATGACTGAAATCCATTCAGTTGCAATGGAGACACCACATTGTGCTGCCTCCCCGTCAGTGGGACCCACAGGGTGTGGGTCCCCTTCTTCGCGACTTTGAAGCCGCGACCTACTTCACAATGGTGTGTGACAGCGTGCTGCTTTCTGCCAATGTTTCCGACCAAGGGCCAGCTGGCCAAGGAGATGCCACGGGGCTAGGCTATCCCGAGTGGGTTGGGCCATGGTGGGTCAACCGAGGGTTAGACTTGACCTGGACCCTTTTCATTCGAGATACTCATAAAAGGCCATATCTCACAAACCAGACGTCCATTTGACGAACCGTCTATAGTGATGGAATCTTTGGAAAGAGACAATCATTTTGAGATACTCCAACTGAGTTTTAGAGAATATTGGATTACAAATGGGTTGGATCGAACCCAAATTCAATCAGACCCTTGGTACTAAAACGCTTATAACTCACAGACTGGGAATCTGATTGATGTGTCGTATATTGCGTTGGGACCCTTAAGACATGAAGGTCCTTTGGGTTACATCTTTTTGGAATGTCATGATAGTTGAGGCATGACCAATATCTTGAGGAGAGGATACTATTTAAATCAAGCACACAGAGTACAGAGAATCCTGTGGCTGGCTGTCAATTGAACAACAACCCTCTGTGGATCAACCTCATAATGACCCTATGTGAATTATCATCATAGAGACCCTGTGTGGATCAGTATCATAGTGACCTTATGTGGATCAGAATCATAGGGACCCTGTGTGAATCAGCATCATAGCGACCCTGTGTGGATCAACATCATTGAGACCCTATGTGGATCAAGATCATAGAAACCCTGTGTGGATCACCATCATAGGGACCCTGTGTGGATCAACATCATAAAGACCCTGTGTGGATCAGCATCATAGTGACCCTATCTGGATTAGAATCATAGAGAACTTGTATGGATTAGAATCATAGCGACCCTGTGTGGATCAACATCATAGAGACCCTATGTGGATCAGCATCATAGAGACCCTGCATGGATCAACATCCTATCAACCCTGTGTGGATCAGCCGTGCGTGAACCGACAAGGACCAGCCTTAGAGTGACCTGTCGTGGATCAGCAATATACGTCCTTGTGGGGATCGATAATGGAACAACTTCTTCATGGTTCAATTGTGAAACTTCCTAATGTAATAAAATGATGTAGATTAAGGCTAATCATCTTTATTACTGATCTATGAGTTGTATATCTAGTTTGAGTTAAGTCTTTTTCTTTGTGATTTGTGTTTGAGATCATGCTTTTTGGTTTTTCTTTGTGGAATTCTGGGAGACCTTTGGGGGTCTCGAGGTCCCTACTGGGTATTTTTATACTCACCTCTTCACAGAATTCACGCACACCTTGTTGTGTCTTGTGTAGATGATGAGCATCTTGGCTGAGACTTTAGGGAGCTGGGACCAGGTCGTACACAGAGGTGACTGGTTGACATTGAGAGCTGTGGAGACTAGCTGTACCTACCCTCCATATTGGATCCTTGGCGAGTGATCTGAGGAGATTTTTTCTATTTTAGTTGTTCTTCTTTCAGTTGGTCTTGTATTCTAGACCATTTAATTTCAGTTGTACTTGTACTCAGTTTTTTAGTGGTATGATATTTCCCTTTTGTGAGTTGGAAATTGGTTGGGCATGTGTGTGCATGCAGGTATTTAGGAAAATGCTTCCAATTTGCAGGTTGATTCCTTTTATGCTAGTCTCAATCCCCTAGCCTTCGCGAGGCAATCTTGGGGTAGTCACGAAATAGGCCCCGAGGGATGGGTCATGACAAAGTGGTAATAGAGGGAGGTCAGTCCCACCACAATGTCTAGGAGTTTGTTGTTTTTGTTTTGGGGAAATAGTTTTAAGTGTCTTGAGTTCATATTTTAGTCTAGGGAGTCCAATGTTGGTGTAGAGGCTGACGTATTCATATAATAGGACCCTGAGTTCTGTTTTCCATCTCGGTACACAAAAACACTAGTTACATGTGTTTTAAAAATGTTTTTTTTTCTCTTGATCTCTTTGAGTTAGCTCACCATGTATGACTTATTGACCATAGTTCATCTTGATTCTCTTTCAAGATGCCTCCATGTTGAAAGCCAACCAAGATTCCAATGAGTGACCATGAGGATGGTCCATAGAGTGATGAGGCTTCAATACAAAGACTGTTGCTCGAGATGGAACCTTCGGGCAGTGTCCCAGTGATGCCACTACCTGTTGGTTAGTAGTTACTACCAGTGCTATTGGTAGAAGAAACATGTAGGATCAGTGCCCTACATGAGTTTTAGTGACAGATACCCCTCAGGTTCTGAGGAGATCCCAACTCATAGGCGGATAAGGACTGGATTGAGGTGGTGACCGAGTTTCCATCTAGCCAGGGCACCATTAGATTAGATGGTGGTCCTGGTAGTGATCATTCTACATGGTTTAGTAGGGCGATGGTAGAGTTTATATTAACCCTATATTACGATGAGGTGAATAGTTTCCTGGGGCTGGCTGGGTACTACCGAAGATTCAAACCTGATATTTCCAGAGTTGCGACACCCTTGTTAGCTTTGAAAAAGAAGGGAAAACCCTTCGTGTGGACAGATAGATGCCGACAGAGTTTTTAGGAACTAAGGCAGAGACTGACGAGTGCACCCATCTTGAGGCTACCAGAAGAGGGCGTTGGGTAATAATTCTACTACGATGCATCAGGGAATAGACTAGGTTGTGTCCGGATTTAGGATCAAGCAGTGATTGCTTACGGCTCATGAAAGATGAGACAACATGAGCTGATCTATGCTTCCCATGACCTGGAGTTAACAATAGTGGTCTTTGCACTAAAGATATGACGAAACTACTTGATGGGAGACCTTTTTACAGTCTACTCTAATCACAAGAGTATCAAGTATATATTATCATAGAAGGACCTGAACTTGATAAAACGATGATCGATAGAGTTCCTCCAAGACTATGACTTTGAGATAGTCTACACTCCTGGGAAGGGGAATGTAGTAACTGATGCACTCAGCAGGAGGTCTCGTGTACAATTTCTGAGTGAGTCGACAAAGTAGTTATCCACATTGCAGTTATTATTTTTTGATAGTGATGGAGTAGATTACCTCAAGTCTATGATAGTTACTCCCTCACTCCTTCAGCGAGTCAGGGAGGCACAACCTTGGGTAGTCACGGAACGGGCCCTGGGGGATGGGTCGTGACACAAAGGCCCTTGGAGTTAGAGGAGGGACACCATGTGTTCCTTAGTGTCTCTCCCCGATGGGGATTACAGATATTTTTCTGAGGCAACAAGTTATTTCTGAGGTTCATCAGACCTTTATTGATTCTTAGAAGAGTTGGAGAGGTGGCATAATACCTAGCTCTCCCCCCAAAAGACGAACTGGTTACACAATTTTTTTCACGTGTCGAAGCTGAGGAGGTACATATATGACCCATCACATGTCATTAACTGGGGAGAGCAGGACATTGACGATGGGGTGATGTTCGTGTAATTCCTAGTGGAGATAGAGGATCTATAGGATAAGGTATTTTTTGGATGGTTTATTCCTCTGGTGCACAATCGATGACAGCATAGGAACCTCCAAGAGAGAAAATGGGAGTGGGAGGCTTAGATTTGTGCCCAGTAACTCCTTTTTGTTTTCCCTTTATTTGGCTTATGAGGACGAGAATCCCAAAGGGAGGGGGTGTAATGTAAAGTACTAGAAATTCTATTTTTTTTTCAATTATATAGAATTATTTTGAGATAAGGCACTGAGACAATGTGTGATTCTGAGGCTCGTAGTGCCTAGAATGATCCATGGAAAAAATTTTATGTTTTAAACAGCGTGCATGAGTGGATTTCCTAAAAAAGTGGAATAACTCTTAAATGGTTTCCCGAATTGGAAATCTAAGGGAACTCTTGCATTTAGGATGGCGGGTTTACCCTAGGTGCGACTTATGTTTAGTTGGTATAGTCCTCCAGTGAGAAAACCTAAAAACGACATAACATTAAATAAAATTATTAAATAAAATTATTTTATTTTTTCAAATGCTTATAACTCAAGAACAGTGACCTAGATTGAAAATCTAATACCACCGTTGAGCTCTTGAGGGTATTCCTTCCTTAGGCAGAGCCTAATATAGGCCTGTGTGGGTCAACAATGGAAATTAGTTTTTGGTTGTAAATAAAATAATTGAATAAATTTATTTTATTTTAAAATGATTATAAATTATAAATAGTGACTTGGATTGGAAATATAAGAGTACCATTGGGATTGTGAGGGTATGTTTCCCTAAGGTGATGCCTAATATCGGCTGGCGTGGGCCGACTGTGAAAGTTGGTCTTTGGGACGTGACCGTAAATAAAACAATTTAAATAAAAGTTATTTAATTTTCAAATCATCATAACTCAAAAACGGTAACTCAAATTAAAAATCCAAGACCACCATTGAGTTCTTAATGAAATGTTCTCTTTAAGTAGTACTTAACCACGTCTGGCATGGGTCGAGTATGAAAGATACTTTTTTAGCTTTTTATAAGTGATTTAAAATGGTGCGAATGCGCGATTTTGACAACTTCTAAACAGGTGCATGGATTGAAAATCAGAGGGCACCGTTGAACTCAAAATGGTGATATTCTCCTAGAATGGGCCTAACATCGACCGACAAGGGTCGACCGGAAAAGTTAATTTTTGGAATTTTCAGAGAAAATATAAAATAACACAAAATTTTATTTTATTTGTTTTTCCCAAATGTTGGGAGGTGGCACGGCAGCACTGCATTGTGGAAACAAAACGATGATGATTCTCATTAAATGAATCTCATAAATGGATCGTAAACATGAAACATAATGACACATTAAATGTAGTGTAATAGATATGCTTTTTCAGAAATGAAATAGCTTAACGACGCGATGATGAAACGTAATAGAAATGATGCGACATGTTTTGTTTTAATAGGATAATGCATGGGAGAAATCATGATCAAATGGTGGAATTTATCTAATGAACCAACATTGAGAATTCCCCCCAATGAAGAACGACGAATGCCGCAGAATCATCAGCGACATTGATGAACTTTGAAGAATGATACTGGAGAGTTTCAAATGCCAACAGAACGTGAATCCCCATGAATGAATCACTTAAACAATGAACTCCAAAGAGGTAGGGGTTTATTTTGCTTCATGTTTTTACCATACTTTTTCTGAAACAATGAATGCGAATTAACCCACAAATAGGTTGATCTATGGATCGATCATTCTTGCGGGAGGGTGTTTTTCTTGGATTTTATATACCCAGATTAATTATTTGTTGATCGAACCTCAATCCAAAACCTCCGTATATTTAAAAATCTTACACGAAAGGGGACGTTCGACATGAAAAAGGCTTGAGCCCTTCCGTCTTGTACATTCTTTGTGGCTAAACCTTCAAATTTGTGGCGAGAAGGTTTTGAGGCCTTGACAGGGAAGACAGAACCCCATGGAGGCCAGAGGCATAGACAACATGAAGAACATACCACCGGAGCAGGCCTAGTGGTCTGCAAAATAACCCACCGGCGTGCTGGCGACCATGGGTGGGTGGCGGCGCACCATGATGGCATGCCAGAGGCAGCAGCCACGGCCGGCGATTGGTGGATAGGGCTACCAGACTTCATCGATGAAGGGGCTTACGGTCCCTCATTGGCATGTAGGCCAATGACCCCCTACTAGAACTGAAGCAGGCCCGGCTTAGCCAGCCGTGGTGCACTGAAATAGATGCCCTTAGGCATCCAGGATAGAGGAAGAACCGACCCACGCTCACGGGCTGGCCAGAGGAGAACAGTCTGGCAGGCAAGCCAAACCGAGGTGTGAAAACAGAGGCACTATGTGGCCTGAGCCAAAATCAAAGCCGACCTGCTTTTGTGGGCAGGGCGGGTGAAATATCACTAGGCCACTAAGCGGCCCAATCTAGGAATAAACTGGCCTATCAGTTGCATGCTGGGGTGGATGAGACCAGGTCCAGTGAGGCCCAATGGGCCTGGACCACTGTCCAGGCTGGACTGGGCTGACCCAGACTCAAATCGGGTTGGGTTGGGTTAGTTGAACTAAACCAAAGCATATGGGGCCCCTGGGCCGAGTTTTTCGGGATGATCTGACCGGGTCAGACCAGACCTAGACACAACAGTCCCCTATTTACTAAAATGACAATATCATTCAAATTGGGCATCTGATTGATGAGCTATTTGTAGAGTTGGAACCCTAACAATGAAGCAGATATTTTGGAATACTGTGTGGAGGATTTAATGGAATTTGAAATTCTATGAATGGATTGAGAAGAAGTTCTCTTAGAATCAAGAGCACTATGTGCGGAAACCCTACGGTTGGCTCAGACCTAAAGGTTGCTGAAAAGAGACCCTGTGTGGATCAACTACGATGGCCCATTGGGAAGTAACTTCTATTTGACCCAACATGCCCATGGTGGAGAGCGGCTCTGTGTGACTCGACAGACCCATGGTAATCGATAGGAGTAGTACCTCAGTATGGCCAAGGTGGGAAGCAACTTATGTGTGACATAGCATGCCCACAATGGGGAGCGAATTCTATGGGACCCAACATGACCATGGTACTCATTAGGGATGAGTACCACAATGGTCCATGGTTAGTGGGAAGTGACTTCTGAGTGACTCGGTAGGCGCACTGTACTCATGGAGGAGGAGTTCTCCAGAAGACCATGGTGTTCGATGATATGAATAATGGTCTTACATTCCTACTCTAAATTATACCTGGTATGAGATGTCTTTTGTCATGATCATGCTTTGCGATTATGTTTCTTGGTTTCTCTGTGGATTGCTTTGTGGTCTTTACTTTGTGTTTTGGGGTCCCTACTGAGTATATTGTTACTCACCCCAGAACGGGCTTTGACCACACATGTTGTGTTCGAGGCAGACGACCACTGCCTTGATGGAGGACTTGGTGGCCCATGACCCAATGGTGCTCAGTGAGACCAGGCAGGTGGGGTGTACTTCTATAACTTCCATTAGCTACTCTACACTTACCCATCATGTGGGGTTTTTTATAAGATGGCTTTCCATCGATCTTGTACCTGTTATTGTTGTATTTGTATTTTTTGGGTTTTTATTCTCGCCCATTTACCGTCAGTTGTTCCTTTACACTCAGTGGTTTTTTAGTACCATGCATGTTCTATTTTCCAATTTTTTGGGATGTGGTTGTACGTGCATGTGTAAAGGTACTCAGGAAAATGCCACCCACTCACAGGTTGATGCCTTCGACACTAGTCACCAACCCCTAGCCTTTGGGAGGTGGGCTTGGGGGGAGCATGGCATGTGCCCATGGGGATGGGTTGTGACATGAGTTATAATAATTCATCAGCTAACTCTTTACACTATGTTATATAGCCTTGATAGTTAGCCTTAACTCATGTCTGCGTCATTTTATATGTTCATTCCACATTCCTAATTATCAATGATTATAAGATTCCATGTTTTATATGTCATTTTTCCATATGTATATTCATGATACATTCTTATATTTTATCATGGTTGGTTTTATATCTCATATTTTATGCTTTAATCCCATGTTTATTCCCTTATAGAGATTTTGTGATCTTCCCATTTTTTAAAATGTTTTTTCATTGGATTTAAGAGATATTAGAGATAAAAAAGAGATTATTAAGAAATATGAGAAGATTAATAATGAAAATAAATATTTTTGAAGACATTTTTTATGGGAATAAATGGATACTCAGTATAATTTTCCATATGTTATGTAAGGGTTTACTATGTAAGAGTTAGTCCTAATTCTCGAAAACCCTAAATCGAAATGATCTGTGGGAATGTAATAATGTTCATTCTAGTTTAAATTCACCAGGGAATATAATTTTTAAGTATGGTTCATTATAGTTGGTATCAGAGTATGGTTTAGATAAGTATAGAGGTTAGGATGTTATGTAAGCATATGTAACAATTCATATATTGACAAAATGGTTAAATTGATATGAAGATTCATAATTACATTGGATTAATTGAATGTGTTTTAGATAAAATTAATAATTATATATTAGTTTTTATCTTCCTCATATGATGGAATATTATGATTTTATTGATATGATAACACTAACATTTTTGGTTTTTGTAAATGAATGGATCCATTAGGTACCAAAGTAACACTGGATGTGAAAGAAAACATGATGGTTGTACAAATAATCAACCAACTAAAATATGAGCTACAATGAAAACTCTTTTAGTTATTCTAAACTATCTATTAAGAGTAATGATTACCCACATGAGCCTTTGTGATTTTCATAATGCATCAAATATGAGAGAAATGAAGCCCTATGGAATTTTTGGTGATAATGATCATAAAGGTAAATATATTCAATGACCTATGTGTTGAAAATGTGGAAAAAAGAACATAGGGAAGTATCTTAATAGGAAAGGAATAAGTTCTATATGTTGAAATTTAAGTCATAAATCAATTAACTATGAAGTAAAAATGAATTGTTTAATAAAATACAAGGATGGGAAATAAGTTCTTCCCAAGTTACCAATGGAATATTTTAAATGCGGGGAGTATGGTCATTATTATAATCAACGTACTAGGAAGAAGGCTTAGGGATGGGATCAATTGGACAATACAAATAACTATTTTTTAAAACCTAATGTAAGTAAAATTAAAGATGAGGAAACTGCAATATGAAATCTCTAAATTATTTCATAGTTGATGCTTTAACATTATTGAATCAGAGGACATGATTCCTAATTTTGTTTAAGGGAAGGAAATATTAATGAATAAGATGAAAATGAATGATTGTGGGATTAATAAAAACACTTAATAATTAATTTGACTATATATACGCTATTTAAGAGTGATAATAAATTTAAGGATGATGACAAGTTTAAATGTATTAATACTCTATTGTAGATGGATGTACATGGGAAAACTTTTATTGAGATTGAGGTATATGTAATCATTAATTTTATCCTGTGAAAGGTTTATTTTAGGAAGAATTATCTTTTTCTTTTTTGGACATAATTTTAATTATATGGATAACCTTATTGGGTTATACTAAAGAATCATGATGATATAATTCATATCATCGATTTTAAGAATAATTTATGATAAAATAATATGACAAATCATGGTCAAGGGTTTAATAAGGAAGTTGATGGAAGGATGTGTTTATGTATTGAGTTTCTAGAATTATGATATAGTGGTATTTTACAAATATTATGGGAATCTCAGAACACCTAATTATTATTCTATAATAGGTTTTGTTTTCATTTATTTGGAAACATATGTTATTTATAATCAATACCTTTGATAATTAATAAAATGGTGATAATTTTTATATTACATGTAACCGTTAATTTTCTTATATGGAAATGTTTATTTGAGGAACAATGACATTAATTTTGGTGGACATATTCTTAAAGGCATTGGTAGTAGTTTTGGTTTATATGATCTTGGAATTTATGTTAATTATGGCTTCCTACATTTTTGGATAAAAATGAAAGGTTTGAGATGACATTTGAGGTTAAAATATAATAATTATATTTTATAGGATGTTTTTGACATTTCTAGAATTTTATAAGGATTATATTAATTATGTTTTAGAAAAATGACAACCTGTGGGATGGGAGACAACTTACCACATTCGGCAAGGTCGTGAGGATCGAACCCACAATTGAAGAGCATCAAGGGTTCATCACCTACCACTAGGCTACGTGATGTCCTTGTTAGTATGAAATAGTTTATTTTGTCAAACTATCTGATGAAAAAATGTTATGTTCATTTTGTGTACCATATATGATTATTTTAAATAGAATAGTATCTGATTTTATTTATGAAATAATTAATGAGTTATATTTTGGAAAAATATATGATTTATGGTAATTCAAGTTATTTATGAAAATTAATAGTATATAATGAATATTATGTGATTAGGAATATTAAATTTTGGTATGAGACTTTAAGAGATATTGATATTATTTGAAGATAAATATTTTATTCAACTTTTAAGATTAGGTGTTCAAATCCTTCTGATTTTTGGGTTTTAAATTTTAGACTAGAGTATTTCAATTAATTTTAAGCATAGTTATTTGTTGAATGATCTATGTTGAACTTTGGGAATCAATTCATAATTTTTGAGATTAATGTTTATTTAATTTATATAAAGGATTATTATTTTTGGACAATTAAATTATCTTGTACCAAATATTTTGGTTTTTCCTAATTCCTAAAGATATGATGAAATTATTGTTATACATTAGTGGATTTATGGATATATTGATGTTGATTCTTATGCTTCAATTATGAATGGTTCTTCTCGAGTACTCATCATTTAGAAGAATTATGAGAACGAAATTATAGTTTTAATTTAATATTATTTCCTAATGTTGATATTTTAGGTAGTAAAATAATTACTCAACTATAAGGCCCCAGCCTTAAACATTACTTAATCTTGAGTTATTTCCAGAATTCACATTGAGGATCTTTTCAGGTTTAGAGTTTTAGAGAATTATATCATATATCATGCATTACATTCCACTTGTAAACAAGGTGGTTACATCAAAGACAATATTCACTCTTCTCATTAAAGGAATAATATTTTAAATAAAACATGGATTCTTTCTTGACACTTCCTTGACACTATCATCACATCATGTACCTTTCCCTTGACCTATGAAAAACATATAAAAAACATGGGACGAGCATAAAAAGCTTAGTAAGGGATATAAAAATACATAATGAAAACATTAGTTCATGTATACATAAGAATCAATGAAATCATACTTTACTCATAAAACGTAAGCACTTTAACATACCACATGAAATCATAAGATCTATGAATAACTCATAGAAATCATAAGACATAAAGGTAACTTGAGGCATTCATAAAATTCTTATGTAGGGAGTAACCCTCATGGTTACGTTTGGAATACCCATCACAGTATATTCCCAAAATCTGTTAGGAGAAACATTCACGTTTACCTCCATCATGTTACCCAATGGATTGGAGAGCTATATTAGGCTCACCCGTCGTTAGTTTATCATGGAACCACCCATCTTCATAAAAAATTCCCAAGAACCATAACATAATCGAATCATATAAATCATGCATAAAGGAAACACAAAATTTCCACATTTCAATCACAATATATCAATACACCACATTGATCTAATAAAAACTTTATCAAAACCATTTTCAATACCAAAATAAAAGAAAAGTAAAAAGTTATGGCTTGTAGAGGAAGCCGAAACTCAAATAATGGACATGGCGGTGGAGAAGTCGTTGTCGCCGCATACGTAAGACAAAAACATTCCTTTTGTCGTTTAGTAAAACGCTTCATATAAAAAGATTACTTTTGAATAAAACTAACAGTCAAAAGGGTTTATACACCGTACAAAATAAAGTTGTGTATAAAACAAAATATTCCTCAACAAAATGAGATTGAGATGAAGTCACTTACAAAGATGATATCCTTAGATCAAGGACAAATCAATTACATAATTCTGTGTGAAAAAAATAAATGCACTCAATATAAGTGGATATTAAGTGTAAAATAATCATAGGTCATCCACACATATTCATATCACGACATAATCAAGAAATAGAGGTTTAACCCAAAGAATTGAAATTGATTTAAGAAGTTCCCTTGTTAAAATTCAACAGTCTAAGGGCGTCACTTTAAGATTCAGAAAATGAGTTGATGAGAAAGAAAATGGTATATCATCAATTGGAAATAAAATTTTCATCAATAAAGATATATAATAACATATCCCTTAAAAGGCATAACAAAGAGAAGTCTTTTAAAAAGAGGAGGGTGAAAGGTTCCCTTACCGATTTGGGTAACTTTCAAAACGTACACCCCATGAAAAAAGGATCATACAATGAAGATGTAAATACCCATAAATAAAAGTATATTACAAAAAGAATACAATAATGGGTAGTAAACACACCACAAAAAAAGGAAACAGTGGAAAATGTAGCATGAATCTCACAGGAATAAAAGTGAGATGAAAAATCCCTTACGAAAACTCGGCAGCCTAACGATGCCACTTAAAACATAAAAAAAAAATTATTGATGAGATCGAAATAGGTTCTATCATCATATGAACATAAAAAGGACAGTATTATAGATATATAAGATCATACCCCAACATAATAAAAGGAACTTGAAAGAAATGACATGAAAATATAACTTGAAAAATGAGAAGGGTGGAAGAATCCCGTACAAAAATTCGGAAGCCTAACGATGCCACTTAAACAATCGTAAAACATAATGATGAAATTATGAGGGGATATTTCATCATATGATCATGAAAAGGGAAGTAATAGGAATATAAAATAACATCCTCCAACATCATAATATGTAGCATAAAAGAAATGACATAAAAGAAAGTACTTGAAAAGAAAGAGAGAGGTAGGATCCCTTACCTTGTGTCCGACTTGACTCGATCATTCTTTAATATCCTGAATAATAAACTACAGTTAATTTCTAATTGCTTGAGAAACTTTTTCAAGTATATTTTACCCTTATATCACTTATTACCATGTTATCAAAATTACCTAATCATTTACGTTAATAACATTCGTTTTGTCAATATTTGGTACCTGAGTAAAAAAATGGACTTCTTATATTTACATGTTGTTCATGTGGTCAAAGGTTCATTATATACATAATTATATTCATGATTTTCATATCATATATTTCATATATATCTAGTATATACATTTATTTATAATATTACATAACATTTAGAAGTAAGAAATGAAATGCACCGTTCATGGATACAGTAATCCGTACGTACACATGAACGCTACTTCCCTTTCAATTTCCTATTTTAATGGAATAAAGACATAATGATACATAGTTATATTATAATTCCAGTATAATATCATATATAATATCATTAACTCCATCCTTTATAAATTCCATGTAAGGCATGAATGAGTCACATCACTTTGAGGGGGCGGTAGTCCGTACTTCCTCTAATGAGATTATCGCGTTTACCCATAACAGAAACCATAAGGGTAAGTCATAAATGAAAATTAAAGTAGCAGAAGGAAAACATTAAAACAATATATATCATATATAAATATAGTGACATATTAATTTCCACCATGAATGGTGTTAATAGAATATTGAACAATCATCGTTTCGTGAGGCAGTAATTCACCAACCACAGAAACAGTATGTTCTTTAACCATTAGATTAAGGTGTGTGTGTAAGTGTATCTCGAATAATTTTCATAAAAACATCCTAGTATAATGAAAATACTAGTGTTGTTACAAAATAAAGGAATAAAAATAGTTTAGGGTGTTGGAGAAGCAAAATAAAACAAAAGAACACAGGTGAAGACATTACCTTTAAATCGGGTAACTCTTCTTGGTTTGAACCAAAAGGGTTTATTGAAGAGATTGTTGCCTATTTTGAGGATTATAGGATGAATAGAGTGATATTGGGACCTTATTTGTGTAGATTTTGTACGAGACAAAGGGCTTGAGAAGTGCGAGAGATGGGTAGGAAGTGGGGTCTTTTTATAAGGGAGAGGAGGGGCTCTTTTGGAAATCTCGAAACTATTATTTTATTATAAAATTCAATTCGGTTTCTAAAGATCCAAAAATAATTAAAGTCGAGGATAAGGTGGTCCATGTTCTAAATAAAATCATAAAATAATAATTGGAAAAGTTTTTGATTTTATTTTAAACATTATCTTCTTATTTATTTAAATCATTCATTAATGACATAAACACTGAATCACCATTGCGTCATAAATAATTTTATTTTTTTATGTATAAAAATTATATAAAAATTACCATGATTTAGGAAATATTTTTAGTTTTATAATTAATATTTATAGTAAAAAATATAACTTGTATAACCCCATGTAAATTTTTGTTTAGTAAAACAATACATGTTTGTGATATTTTATTTTTACTTTAAAAAAAGTATTAATGTCATTATCTTACCCAAGTGGCACCATGGGGTCCCAAAAATTGACCCATGGATTGTCTTAGTCGGAAATGACCTATCTAATATAGTTAGGACATGTGTAAAGATATTTTTAGATTTTTATAATATCATTTTTATCTTAAATTACACTAATTACCTCTAATCGCGGTTAAAAAAACTCAAAAGATACTATTCACCGAAAAAAATATTTTAATCCAATTGAACCACATTTTACTTACTAATGACAACCATGTATGTCTGATTTTTGAAATTCAATACACATAAGTGGTAAAATTTCATTTAAACAAAAAATCAGTTTGTTTAACTACCACTTAGTGGTTTCACAATTCATCAAAAATTGAAGTTCTTCAGAAAAATACCACAAATTCACCCTAAGCTATATTTGATATTCTGTATTAAAAAATGATGTCTATTTTGAAAAATTCAAAACATATAAGTTGCATTAATTAATTTTATAATTAATTACCGTTGTCAAAACAAATAGCGTGTTTTTAAGAAATATTATCTATTAAAAGACTGGCACTTGTTTATGTCCAATTTCAAAGTGAAATTAATTACAATGACCACCATTAGATTAAATGGTAAAAATATATTCTAATTGCACTTTAAAACCAATTAAAAAGATAATCTAACCATATAAATAAATTATATTAAAAGGAGGTTTTGACTTAAAAAACAACATTTTTCACTATTTATTAAAAAATGAACTTTGTCGAAAAAATACCAAAAAGATATACAAAGTAAATTTTGATGTCCTGATTATAAAGAAGAATTTTATTTGGTTAAATTGAACATATACAAGTGAACAAAACTATATTTAAATAGGGTTTTCCATAAAAAGGCGATGAATCGACCTTTTAGTGAATATTAGAGTATTTATGCCTAAAATTGAATATTTTCTTATTTTAATCCTTTATATTTTATTGGATAAATGTAAAAAAATTTAACAAACATGTATAATCATATTGTAGTTAGTTATATTCATTCCCTCCATTACAAAAGTTAGGCATCAACTACCATTTAAAATAATATTATTATATTATGAGTGTGTGACGTAAGGTTTCAAAGAAACTCATTGTTGCGTATTGGGTAAGCCATCGATCATAACATCCACTTTAAAGAAATATTAATATTTTATTCAAAAATATTAATAAATATGAAAATCTCATATTCTTTATTTACCCGGGATGTTACATCCTTCCCCCCTTTTTGGAATTTCATCCTCGCAATTTTAAAATTGGTCCTGGAAACTTCATTAAAAGTCCCACATCGGAAAACGAGTAAATAAAACTATCACTTTAAAAGAAAAACCAGAGAAGTACAAAGGTTACCCGTGATAACCCATATTAGGATTCCATATACGAAAAACATGGATATAGAAGAAAAAAACAAAGGGTCATGTTCTGATGGAGAGTGATAGAAAACATGTCTATGAGAAAGTTAACCACTAGAAAATCACAAAAATTGTGATGGGTTAAATGGTATTTGATTCCCCAGTAGGAAAAGTTAATAGACAAAATTTTTGTTTAAAGTTTCTTTTCATTGAAGAATTTATTTATGGGTTTAACTAAAACATAAGTAGAAATACTTAGTTTCCATGTAGACCTCGTCTTTTACTAGATTTCTAACACAAACTCATATTTTCTCAAAACGGTGAGTATTTCAGGATGACTTGTTCATATTAAGATCACTATAATAAACTTCTAGAGAATCACCTAACCCCCAAAAGATGAACTATATATTTCCCATGTCTTTAGACCTTAACCAAAACCAAAAATTGTCAGTACAAGATCATATAATACCCAAAAATGATAATCCTTTATAAAAAGAAAAACCACTCATAATCTCCAAAATTTGTCAAAAAATACCCAAAGTTCAACAAAGACTATTCAATAAAAATATACCCATAAAATTCCTCAAAGTAATCCAAACTACTATTGAAACCCAAATCTCTGAAGGATTTAATCACAAAGTCTTCCAAGGTAAATATTAACATTTATCCCCAAATAACATCAGTTACTCTTAAAGTATCATATTCTAATGTAATTAACCTAATCACATATCCTGCATGATAGGTTATTAATTCCCATAGATGACACAAAATCATATAAGTCCATAATAAAAACATAGATTTTCCAAAATAAAATTACACCATTTCTCATCAATTGAAATCTCAAATCATTCTATTTTATATAGTAATATATTGTTTCCATGAAATAGAGAACATCTTCCAAAATAATAGTAATTACTTGATCACCAAATCATTTTCCTACACTAAGGATATCCATTTGATAAAACCTAAGTTCCCAAAATCAACTTCTTCTTGATCCATAAAATCATTTATCCAAAAAGAATAAGTCATACTAACCAGGGACTTAACGTAGGCTAGTGGTAGGCTATGCACCCTTGTCTCCCTTCGTTTGTGGGTTCAATTCATCTGGCATTTCCGAACGCGATGGGTAGTCACCCATATTACAAGTTTTCCTTTTTATAAATCTCAAAAATAACCCTAACATGTTTTAACCTCAATGGTTTCCTTATACCACTCATTATCATCCAAATTCATTATGATCTCAACATCTTATTTCTTGAAGTCTTACTTCACCATCATAAGATAAAATAAATCGATCCCCAAAATGAAGAAAATCATACCTTGACCATGGTGTCCATTGGGTTTCATCATCATCTTGTTCATGTAGGTAGAAGGTCCATGCATCACAATAATGATTTAGAGATCCTTAAAAATCATTTTCTTCCTCCATCCAAATACACCTTGTACAACATGGGTCATATGGGTGTTCACAGAAAAACAGTTTTGGAAAATAATCATGTATGACATATATTTTCAAAACATGTGATAAAACATGATTTCTATAAAATAGTCGGACCGAAATTGAGTTGAAACTTTCAATTAATGGTCCTTTTAAAATACCATAGGTATGTTATGAAAACTATATTTCAAAATCAAATATAAATAGGTTTCACAAGGGTCTCCTTCTTCAAAACCATTTTTAAAATAATAATATTCCTCAAAATCTTATGATAAGGTAAAATATCTGAAAATCCCTTGATAATATTTACCTTTCTTGAAAATATGAGAATATTGTGAAAATAGGATTTGATTAAATACAACCCATGATCCATGATGATAATGAGGTATAGTGGAGGTGTTTGATATCTCAAACAACTTATTGCAAGTGAGTTGTATGTTAGAAAAAGTTTCACAATCATCCGAACATGACTTTGCAATAATTATTGCAAGCATGTCATCAGGAAGAGATATGAATGTCGTTTGAGATCCTCCTCCTCCCATTTTTAACTGACTTTACTTGATCTAAAAAAGATAGGAAACAAGGATATAACTAAAATAATAGACCTAGGGACTAACCATGTATTTAAAGAAAAATCTTAATCCCTAAAGCTTTCTAAACCGACCTTTGATACCAACTATAAGGCCCCAGCCTTAAACAATACTTAATCTTGAGTTATTTCAAGAATTCACATTGAGAATCTTTTCAAGTTTATAGTTTTAGAGAATTAGTTCATATATCATGCATTACATTCCACTTGTAAACAAGGTGGTTACATCAAAGACAATATTCACTCTTCTCATGAAAGGAAACATATTTTAAATAAAACATGGATTCTTTCTTGACACTTCCTTGACAATATCATCACATCATGTACCTTTCCCTTGACCTGTGAAAAACATATCAAAAACTTGGGATGAACATAAAAAAGCTTAGTAAGGGATATAAAAATACGGAATGAAAACATTAGTTCATGTATACATAAGAATAAATGAAATCATACTTTACTCATAAAACATAATCACTTTAACATACCTCATGAGATCATAATATTTATGAATACCTCATAGAAATCATAAGACATAAAGGTAACTTGAGGCATTCATAACATTCTTATGTAGGGAGTAACCATCATGGTTACGTCTGGAATACCCATCAGAGTATATTCCCTAAATATCTTAGGATAAACATTCACGTTTACCTCCATCACATTAACCGATGCGTTGGAGAGCTATATCGGGCTCACCCGCCCTTAGTTTATCACAGAACCACCCATCTTCATAAACAATGCCCAAGAACCATAACATAATCGTATCATATAAAACATGCATAAAGGAAACAAAACATTTCCACATTTCAATCACAAGATATCAATACACGACATTGATCTAATCAAAACTTTTTCAAAACCATTTCAATACCAAAATAAAAGAAACTAAAAAGTCATGGCTTGTAGAGGAAGCCGAAACTCAAATAATAGAAACGACGGCGGAGAAGTCGTTGTCGCCACATACGTATGAAAAAAACATTCCTTTTTTCATTTAGTAAAACGCTTCGTATAAAAAGATTCCTTTTTAATAAAAGTAACTGTCAAAAGGGGTTATACACCGTACAAAAGAAAGTTGTGTATAAAACAAAATATGCCTCAATGAAAGAAGATTGAGACGAAGTCCTTTACAAAGACGGTATCCTTAGATTAAGGAAAAATCAATTACATAATTATGTGTGAACAAAATAAATGCACTAAATATAAGTGGATATGAAGTGTAAAATAATCAGAGGTCATCCAAACATATTCATATCACGACATAATCAAGAAGTAGAGGTTTAACCCAAAGAATTGAAATTGATTTAAGAAGATCCCTTGCAAAAATTTGACAGCCTAACGACATCACTTTAAGATTCAGAAAATGAGTTGATGAGATAGAAAATGGTATATCATCACCTGGACATAAAATTTTCATCAATAAGGATATATAATAACATATCCCAACATAAGAAGATGTAAATTAAAAGACATAACAAAGATAAGTCTTTTAAAAAGAGGAGGGTGAAAGGTTCCCTTACCAAGTTGGGTAACTTTCGAAACGTACACCCCATGAAAAAAGGATAATAAAATGAAGATGTAAATACCCATAAATTAAAGTATATTACACAAATAATACAATCATTGGTAGTAAACAAACAACAAAAAAGGAAACAGTGGCAAATGTAGCATGAATTTCACAGGAATAAAAGTGAGATGAAAAACCCCTTACGAAAACTCGGCAGCCTAACGACGCCACTTAAAACATCAAAAAAAAAAGGATTGATGAGATAAAAATAGGTTATATCATCAAATGAACATAAAAAGGACAGTATTATAGATATATAAGATCATACCCCAACATAAGTAAAGGATCTTGAAAGAAATTACATGAAAATAGAACTTGAAAAATGAGAAGGGTGGAAGAATCCCTTTCAAAAATTAGGCAGCCTAACGACGCCACTTAAACATTCATAAAAAGAAATGATGAAAGTTTGAGGGGATATTTCATCATATGATCATGAAAAAGTCAGTAATAGGAATATAAAAGAACATCCTCAAACATCAGAATATTGAGCATAAAAGAAATGACATAAAAGAGAGTACTTGAAAAGAAAGAGAGAGGTAGGATCCCTTACCTCGTGTCCGACATGACTCGATCATTCTTTAATCTCCTGAATAATAAACTATAGTTAATTTATAATTGATTCATAAACTTTTTCATGTTTATTTTTCCTCTTATATCACTTATTACCATGTTATAAAAATTACGTAATCACTTAAGTTAATAACATTCATTTTGTCGATATTTGGTACTTGAGTAAAAAAATGGACTTCTTATATTTACATGTTGTTCATGTGGCCAAAGGTTCATTATATCCAGAATTATATTCATGATTTGGATATCATACATGTCATATATATCCAGTATATATATGTATTTATAATATTACATAACAGTTAGAGGTATGAAATGAAATGCACCGTTCATGGAGACGGTAAGCCGTACGTACGCATGAACGCTACTTCCCTTTCTATTTCCTATTTTAATGGAATAAAGACATAATGATACATAGTTATATTATAATTCCTGTATAATATCATATATAATATCATTAAATCCATCCTTTGTACATTCCACGTAAGGCATGAACGAGTCATATCACTTTGAGGGGGCGGTAGTCCGCACTTCCTCTAATGAGATTATCGCGTTACCCATAACGGAAACCATAAGGGTATGTCATAAAGGGAAAATACAGAAGAATAAGAAAAAATTTAACAAAATATATATCATATATAAATATAGTGACATATTAATGACCACCATGAAATGTGTTAATAGAATATTGAACAATCATCGTTTCGTGAGGCAGTAATTCGCCATCCATAGAAACAGTATGTTCTTTAACTGTTAGATTAAGGTGTGTGTGTAATTTTAGCTAGAATAATTTTCATAAAAACATCATAGTATAATTAATATACTGGTGTTGTTACAAAATAAAGGAATAAAAATAGTTTAGGGGGTTAGAGAAGCAAAATAAAACAAAAGAACACAAGTGAAGACATTATCTTTAAATTGGGTAACTCTTCTTGGTTTGAACCAAAAGGGTTTATTGAAGAGATTTATTCCTAGGGTGAGGATTCTAGGATGAAGATAGGGATATTGGGAGCTTATTTGAGTACAGTTTGGACGAGCCAAAGTGCTTTAGAAGTGTGAGAGATGGGTAGGAATTGGGGTCTTTTTATAAGGGAGAGGAGGGGCTCTTTTGGAAATCTTGAAACTATTATTTTACTATAAAATTAAATTCGGTTTCTAAAGCTACAAAAATCATTAAATTCTAGGATAAGGTGGTCCATGTTCCAAATAAAATCATACAATAAGAATTTGACAAGTGTTGGATATTACTTTAAAAATTATCTTCTTATTTATTTAAATCATTCATTAATGACATAAACACTGCATCACCATTGTGTCATAAATAATTTTATTTATTTGATGTCTAAAAATTATAAACAAATTACCATGATGTAGGAAATATTTTTAGATTTCTAATTAATATTTATAGTCAAAAATATAAATTGTATAACCCCGTGTAAAAATTTATTTAGTAAAAAAATTCATGTTTGTGATATTTTTTTTTACTTTAAAAAAAAGTATTAATGTCATTATCTTACCCAAGTGGTTCCATGGGGTCCCAAAAATTGACCCATGGATTGTCTTGGTCGTCCATGACCTTTCCAATATGGTCAGGACATGTGTCAAGATAGTTTTATATTTTTATAATATCATTTTAATCTTAAATTACACTAATTACCTCTAATCACGGTTAACAAAACTCAAAAGTTACTATTCACCAAAAAATATTTTAATCCCATTGAACCACATTTTACTTACTAATGAAAAAAATGTATGTCATATTTTCGAAATTCAATACACATAAGTTGTAAAATTTCATTTAAACGAAAAATCAGTTTGTTTAACTACCACTTAGTGGTTTCACTATTCATCAAAAATTGAAGTTCTTTAGAAAAATACGACAAATTCACCCTAAGCTATATTTGATATTCCGTATTCAAAAATGATTTCTATTTTGAAAAATTCAAAACATATAAGTTGCGTTTATTAATTTTATAATTAATTCCCGTTGTGAAAACAAATAGCGTGTTTTTAAGAAACAATATCTATCAAAAGACTGACACTTGTTTATGTCCAATTTGAAAGTGAAATTAATTCCAATGAACAACATTGGATTAAATGTTAAAAATATATTCTAATTACAATTTAAAACCAATTAAAAATATCATCTAACCATATAAATAAATTAGATTAGAAGGAGGTTTTGACTTAAAAAACAACATTTTCACTATTCATTAAAAAATGAACTTTGTCGGAAAAATACCAAAAAGATACACAAAGTAAATTTTGATGTCTCGATTCTAGAGAAGGATTTTATTTTGTTAAATTGAAAATATAAGATTGAAAAAAACTATATTTAATGAGGGTTCCCCATCAAAAGGCGATAAATCGACCTTTTAGTGAATATTAGAGTATTTATGCCCAAAATTGAATATTTTATTATTTTAAGCCTTTATATTTTATTGGATAAATATAAAAACATTTAAAAAACATGTATAATAATATTTTAGTTAGTTCTATTCATTCCATCCATTACAACGGATAGGTGTTAACTACCATTTAAAATAATATTATTATATTATTAGTGTGTGACGTAAGGTTTCAAAGAAACTCGTTGTTGCATATTGGGTACGCCATCGAACATAACATACCCTTTAAAGTAATATTAACATTTTATTCAAAAATATTAATAAATATGAAAATATCATATTCTTTATTTACCCGGGATGTTACACAACTCTAGAAAAAATTATTTTGAAACAAAAATGTTATATATTTACTTTTATTACTAGGAAATCAATGGCCTTTTAATCTATCATAGTCTTTCAACATTGTGAAGGTTAAATTTATCATAACCATTTTATTGATCCAACTCTACCACAACCTGATAGTTAGTTTTCTCTTCTCTTCCAATCATTTTATATATTGAAACATAACACGTCTTATCTCTAGTGGCATTCATACATTCCTTTACCTCTTTTCAAATAGATGTTTTATTGACCCTTGTTCCAATGTGGGATTTAATTAAATTTATTTTTGAAATTCAAACCCCTAGTTTTTCAAAGACATGACCAAATTTTCAGAACACAGTTTATTAATGGGGGATAGAATGTGACATACTAACGTTTTAAAAGGAATCAATATGCTAAATATCATACAAGATATTCCAAATAGATCTTAAAAAACAACTAAATATTATTATGTTATAGTTATAAACTCTCTGTTTGAATAGAAGGAATTAATAATATTAAATAAATTGTTAAAATATAGCTTACAGATGTTTAAAAGTTTAATTCATGTGGTTAAAAATTTATTAGAAGTTAAAATAAAAACCAATTTAATATAAAGGACATGTCTTTGTTAAAAATCTATTTTTATGATTACAATGATATTTTATCTCAATAAATTAAATTTATCAATATTAGTGAAATATATTAATGAAATTTATATTATTTATAACTAATAAGTTGTTTTTATATGCATATGATATGTTTGATAGGATTATGATAATAATAAATCTAATTTCATGCATAAAAGCTATATTTTTCTAAAAGAAATTTGTCACCTTTTAATGGAGGACCCATTTTGATACTATATTTTGATAATTTTATTAATTTTATATGAAAAATAAAATAGATTTTTGAAATCAGGATTTGAAAATTCACATAGGGTGATTTGTTTCTAATATTCTACATTTTTTTTGATGAATAGTGAAAAATAAAACATTTTATTTCAAAATTGATATTTTTTTTGTATTTTGTTCACATATATAGAATATATTTAAATTTTGTTTTAAAGTATAATTAGATAAATTATATGTAGATAGATCAAATTTAGTTAATTGTAATAAATTTCACCTTAAAATTGGATATATGAACATTGTAGTCAGTTTCTTGTTTTCACATAAAAAACCCAATTTTTCGTTGTGTTTACTGGTTTAGTTTAAATCTAATTTTTCCAATTATGATAACATAATTTGGTAAAATGGATTCCATATTTGAATCATATAGTAAAATTTTTTATGTTAATTTTAATTTTTTGGAATAAATAGATACCGTGGTAAAAATAGATTTACTACTATATAGGTAAAATAAAAAAACATGTTAAAGTTAAAAGGTAAAGGATTAATGTACCTAAAAAATAAAAAAATAATTGGGTGTAGGATGTGTTTATACAAAATAACTAACATATTAAACATAAATTATCCACCAGTGTCATGAAAATTAATTCTATCTCAATGAGGTTGTCTTTATATATAAAATACTCATTATTTAATCACTTAAACCTACCCCTCCTCAAGTATAAATACCACCCCTCACAAACCCAATTTTCATACCAGGAATTGAATATCTTAAATAATAAACCAAAAACACTTTTCCTTACTCTAAAAACTTCTATGATATTATATTCTCACCAAAATAAAAAATCTATGGTCTTTAATGGGTCCTTCAAGGAGGTGATATCCAAGAGGTAATTTTCTAAAAGAAACTCTCTTTTTTTATTTTTTCTCCTATTTTATCCATAATATTCTCATTGATAAATTTATGAAAACACCAAAAAAATTTATATAATAGATATTTATGTTACTTATGTAATATATTATTTTTATCCTATTTATTTCCTCATCTTATTCAAAGAAATGAAACCATTGTCCAAATTGTTGCTGTTTACCGTCTCTGTGGATAATGATTTTTCATTTTCCACTACTGCCTTCATGGATGGAATAAAATAATAATTATGGTTAAATAATATTTACATATTTATATTATAATGAATTTCATGTTCTATAATAAATATAAACCCCTAATATTTTATAATATGATACTAGTTCGTGGTGCTTGGAAAAACCACCACAATAAACTAAACATTTATAATTGAGTTTTATCAAGTGAATCATCCTCATAAAAGAAAGAAAAATGATACATGGGACCATTCATACATATGTATTTTCATTAATAATATTTCAATCCACTTATATATTTTTAATAAAAATTTACAAAAAATCCAATTTATTACACAATTGAGAAGACCATAAAACAAAGAAATGAAAGCATCTTAAAACAATGAAAACAATGAAATATTATATATGAATCTGTGTAGAGATGTTGTTTAAAAGACATATAAGGTACTATAAATATTAATATAAATATATTTAATAAATTAATTACATATTTTAAATGATTATAATGTATGCTTGAACACATTTGAATGAAGTAAAACAAGATGTAAGGGATTTCTTAACCCAATTTCTATTCTTTAGGTTAAAATTATATTTCTTGATTCTATCATGATAATATTATCTATGAATTGACCTTAGAATATATTATGTATTATTTTAAATTGTTTTATATTTATTTACAATGGATAAACATATTCTATTCATTTGATTAATGCTCACTTCAATGATATTATCTCTCTAAACACCCATATTTACTTTGTGTTACACTTTCTCTCTATTTGCCTCAATTTATTTCATTATTATTCAATTATACAAATAATATGTTCTATGTATATATACGAATTTTTTTATTATTATAAATTAACCATTATTTTTTGGGGAATTTAATATTCTATTAGGTTTCCTTGACAATTCTGCTCGATAAATGAACATGATTAAAGTGAACTTCTCTATTACTTACATATTTTCAAGTGCACTCTAATAAATGGTTTAATCCAAACATATTTTCTATAAAAAAAATTAATTTTGTCATGAAAACTTATTTTATATCATTTATGTTATTATTGAAACAGTTATTCCATTTTCCTATTTAAAGTATCTTTATTCTTCCCCCTAAAACCACACTTAAGTTTCACATTTCTATACAGTTTTTTATGTTTTTAATTTAGTTGTAAATCATTATCTTTTATTTATTATTTACCATATAAATATCCAAAAATTATTTAACCCCTTATTTCATGCATACCATTTTTATATTTTTTTGGTTACACTTCATGAATATAGTACAATACCCATTTCATTCCATTAGTAGCCATTATCATTATTTCTTATGTTTTATTCTTTATTTGTAATGCATAATCATGAGGATGTTGTTATAGGTGAACCCAAATAGTGCTCTAATGCATTGGTTAATGCTTAGAATCATGATAAATAATGTATAGGATTAGGGAGTAAACATAATCCCATAGTGGAATCTATCCACCACGTTATATATTCTTTGTAGTTATCCTTGACACATATTTGTGTCATGTTATAAGTAGATTCCACATTCATATTTTTCCATGACTATAAGATTAAATGTTCTATATGGTAAGTTTCTATATGTATAATCATTAATCATGCTTATATGTAATCATGTTATGTTTTCTAACTCATATTATATGCATCAATATGATGTTTATTCCATTACTAATATTATATGATCATTACAGGTTTTAAAATGTTTGTTGTAGGATTTAATGGAGAATATAGACAAGGATGAAATCAATGGTAAAATTGAGACGATTAATCAAAAAGACAATTTTTTGTTTTTAAGACTTTGTTTTTATTGAAGAAATGGATAATTTTTATATGTTTCCACTTATTAGGTAAGGGTTTACTATGTAAGATTAATTCTTAATTCTCTATAACTCTTAATTTAAAATATTCTTGATAATGTGATAATGGGAATTCCAGTTAAAATTCACATGTTTATGTAATTTTTAAGGTGAGTTCCTTAAATTCATCTGTTAATTTTTTAATTTAATATATCAGATTACTGAGGTGGGAACATAATATATTAAAATACCATAATTTTTTTGATATTTTTTAAATTCATATGAAAAAAATAATGTCGAAATTGACATTAATGTTATTTTATAATAAATGATATTTTATTAAATGATTTAAAATTACAATAAATCATATATTCAACCATGTTATATGTAAATGTTAACAAATATAAAAAAAATTAAATTAACGAACCAATAGATCTTTTTAATGAACACATTAACCCATAAATGGTAACAAGTTTCTTAGTGCCATTAGGGTTAAAGAAGTGTTTTTCAATAGACATGGTATTTTATTTCTATTGATTAAATAACTAATTTAGAATAATTGGGTCTATATTTTATAATATTTCCCTCTTTAATTTATTCATAAATGTTAAATTACATAGGTTAATAAACTGGTTACCATGATAAAAACAAGGAGGGTAATATTTAGTAATCCTAAAGGATAAGAGAAAAATGATAAAAATTCACTTATTTTTCTGTGTTGTTTGGGGTTTCTCAAAGAAATAAAACTTACCATACACTACTATTAAATTGTTGATCCAAATGAGATAATATATACCTCCCAATAGTGAATAAATTTTATTATTTATGTAAATGTCACTCTTCCTCAACGATAAAAGGGAACTCATTATCTTCCATTTTTCACATATCAAGACATTTTTATAGAAAAAAACATGACAAAATCACTTCCCAAATTCACTACCCTACTATTAGAAGTATTATTTTTTTCAAAAAAGAAATCATTTTTTGTTTTTAGTGATTGTAACACCCCAAGATTTCACGATACGCTTCTCTTTCAATAATGCAATAGCTTGCATTGTACGCACGTTTGAGATTCTAACACACTGTGACCAATCAAAGTAACAGTTATGAATAGTAATACCCTCTTTTTGAAATTATATAAATTTTATATTTCAAAATGGACTTCATTTTTGTATTTAGAATATCTAAATTATCCTAAGTTTATTTTTTTTAATTTTCTGAGAACTTCCAATTTTCTATGAATAGAGAAAATACTTAAAACAACTTTTTTAATTAAAATAATTTATAGTGATAAATTATACTATTGAGTGGTTTTAAAGTATAATTAGAATATATTTTTACCATTTTATTCAATGGTGGTCATTAGAATTAATTTACCTTTGAAATTGGACATAAACAATTGTCAATCTTTTGATATATATTGTTTCTTAAAAACATGCTATTTGTTGTGAAAGCGGGAATTAATTATAAAATTAATTAATTAAACTTATATGTTTAGAATTTTTGTAAAATAGAAATCATTTTTGAATTCGGAATATCAATTATATCTTAGGGTGAAATTTTGGCATTGTTCTGAAAAATTTCAATTTTTAATGAATAGTGAAACCACTAAGTGGTAGTTAAAAAAACTGATTTTTCATTTAAATGAACCTTTACCGCTTCTATGAATTGAATTTCAAAAATACAACATACATTGTTGTCATTAGGATGTAAAATGTGGTTCAATGGGATTAAAATAATTTTTTTGATGAACATTAACTTTTAAGTTTTATTAATCACGATTAAAGGTAATTATTGAAATTTAAGGTAAAAATGATATTATAAAAATATAAAACTATTTTGAAACTTGTCCTACCTTTATTGGATGAGTCATGGTCGACCAATACAATCCATGGGTCAACTTGGGGACCACATGGAGCGACTTGGGTAAGAAAATGACATTAATAACTTTTTTTAAAGTAAAAATAAAATTGTCACAAACATGTGTTGTTTTACTAAAACAATTATTATATAGGGTTCTATAAGTTATATTTTTGACTATAAATATTAATTGGAAATATAAAAATATTTCCTACATCATGGTAATTTTTTTATAATTTTTAGACATTAAATAAATTAAATTTTTTATGACACCATGATGATGCAGCGATTACCTCATTAATTAACGATTTAAATGAAATGAAAATATAATGTAAAATATAAGAATTAAACTTGTAAAAAACCTATTGTATGAGTATAGTTCGACCCCTTATCACCTTATACTCTAAATATATAATTGTGGGACCTTTAAAATCCGAAAATCATTTCATAATAATGTAACATTTTATGAGTTTCCAAGAGTGCCCCTCCTCTCCTCTTATAAAAGGCCCCCACCTCTACCACCTTATTCACACCTTCAAAGCCTTTTGGGTGGGCCAAACTCTGCCCAAATAATCTCTCAAAATCTATCCCTTTATCCTAGAAGCCTTACCTTAGTCATAAAGCTCTTAAATAAACCATTTTGGTTCAAACCGAGGGGAGTTACCCGATTTAAATGTAATGTCTTCTCTAATGTTGTTTTGTTTTATTTTGCTTCTCCAACCCCATAAACTCTTTTTATTATTTTATTTTGTAAAAACACCAGTATCTTCAATATAATAGGATGTTGTTATGAGAAGTATATTATTTACACTTACACACACCTTCGTCTAATGGTTAAAGAACATACTGTTTCTGTGGGTGGCGAATTACTGCCTCACGAAATGATGATTGTTCAATCTTCTTTTAACAACTCTCATGGTGGCTATTATGATGACACTATTTTTTATATGTGATATATATTATGTATTTTTCCTTATTCCTCTGTATTTTTAATTTATGGCACACCTTTA
Organism: Viscum album; assembly: GCA_963277665.1. Taxonomy (NCBI): domain Eukaryota; kingdom Viridiplantae; phylum Streptophyta; class Magnoliopsida; order Santalales; family Viscaceae; genus Viscum; species Viscum album. Next base: position 408,917,924 of record OY728161.1, on the reverse strand, counting down.
TGATTTCCAATATGGGTAAACGCGATAATTTCATTTTAGGAAGTGCGGACTACCGCCCCCTCGAAGTGATTTGAATCGTTAATGCCATATGTGGGATGTATAAAGGATGTAGTAAATGATATTAAATATGATATTATACTGTAATTATAATATACCTTTATATCATTGTGATTTCAGTCCATAAAATACGAAATATAAATGAATGTAGCGTTCATGCGTACGTACGGCTTACCGTCTCTATGAACGGTGCATTTCATTTATTACCTCTAAATGTTATGTAATATTATAAATGAATGTATATACTGGATATATATGATATATATGATATCTAAATCATAAATATAATTCTAGATATAATGGATATTTTACCACATGAACAACGTGTAATTATAAGAAGTTTATTTTTGACTCAAGTACATAAGATCGAAAAAATGACTGTTATTAACTTAAATAATTAAATAATGTTCATAACAAGGTAATAAGTGATATAAAAGGAATAATGCACTTGAAAAAGGTTCTTAAGCAAGTAGAAATTAACTCTAGTGTATTATTTAGGAGGTTAAATAACGATCGAGTCAAGACGGACACGAGGTAAGGGAACTTCTTAACCCAATTTACGTTCCTTGGGTTAATCTCCTACTTTCCAATTATGTCATGATATTATTATGTCCTATAATGTATTTGTACATTCTTTATGTGTACATAAAGAGAATACACATAATAGATCAATTTTATTTAAAAAATGATCTTTGTAAGGGACTTCGTCTCAATCTCCTTTCATTGAGGAATATTTTGTTTTATACACAACTTTCCTTTATATAGTGTATAAACCCCTATGACTTTTAATTTTTTTCAAAAGTAATATTTTTATACAAAGCGTTTTTACTAAAAGACAAAAGGAATATTTTTTCTTACATATGCAGAGACACCAACTTCACCACTGCCATGACCATTATTTGAGTTTCGGCTTCCTCTACAAGCCATAACTTTTTTTTTAAAATGAAAAATAAATACCATGTTTTAGTTTTCTTTTATTTTGGCATTGAAATTGCTTTTGATAAAGTTTTTATTATATCATTGTTTTGTATTGATATCTTGTGATTGAAATATGGAAATTTTATGTTTCCTTTATGCATGTTTTATGTGATACGATTATGTTATGGTTTATGATATGTTTAAACCTATTCATATGAGGAATGCATTGGACTTAATAAGTGACGGGTGGAGCCCTCTATAGATCCTCGATGCATCGGTAGGTCTCATGAGACAAACTAGTATCTTGGCACGAGGCGTTGACAAAATATTATTTTTAGTCTTTGCACGATGCCTTGGCTACATGGTTATGATAGTCTGGCATTATGCATTACATCATTATGAAAGTGGTTATTGATATTTCATGTGATTATTCGACCAGTAGAATATCAATGTGAATAAGTAAATAACATTATTTCATTTTACGTTTGCCAAATTATGCTAATGTTCAAGTTTAAAAGGCTTTTGTTTTAGTTATACATTGCCTTAAATGTTTATGTTTATTTATGAATGCTTTTGCTCTATTGTTATCCTTACTGAGCATCTGAGCTCACCCCTTCCAATGTTTTAATTTTTCCAGGATGTGAAGAAGTATATTATGAATGACATGCATGGATAGTATGAGGGGATATGAAGAAAATATATTGTTGTTGTATTTTTGTTTTACCTTATGCTGTAATTTAAGACTTATGAATGTATCTAGTGTTTCCAAGGCTACTAAACTAATCGGTATTTCGAGACTTGATCTTTTGTGATCATGCCAATGTTACACAATAATGCACTGACTCTGGGTAACTGGTGTCGGGGAGTTAGAGTTGGTATCAGAGGCAGTATAGTACTAAACTTGGAAGCTAGATTTTGATAAAATATTATTAGAGTACATAGCCCTAAGATAGACTTTGAAGATTAGTATAGAAGAACTTTCAAGAATTTTGGTATTATAGAGATTTTTTGAGTTTTCCGAGAAATACATCCCTGTCTGGATACGAGTAGGTAGAGGCGGCTCTGGCACATAAGTACCTTGGGGTAAAACCTGAAAACACTGCTTTGAGCTAGACTCTAACGGGAACTGGTGCACGACAACAGGCCTTGCTGCACTCTTGGTTACGACACTCCCGGGGGATATGCTTAGGATAAATCTCATTTTCTTTACAAACCATTATGAACGGTTTATGAGTATATACTTCCTCAATGAATTTTTTTTATGATTATGATTTATATCCATAAACTGTTCAATTTATGTTAAGTGTTTTACAAGTAGGGAATTATGTATTTTGATTCATAAACTGATCTAGTTTAAGCCATTGTTAAGAAATGGCACCTAGTGGAAGGAATGAAAATCATATCAATGCACAAACTCCATGTAGGGATTTCCCTCATACTCAAGACAATTATAGTGGATCTGGTGATACAACTGGTGTTGATCAACTTATCACCAAACTGGGGCAACTCAATCAGGTTATGAATAATAAACTTACTCGTATGGAGAACCCTGATCCGCAACGTGGTGGATCAATGTTAGACCACTTAATGAGGCAAAAACCACCAACATTTAATGGGGGTATAAATCCATTAGTATCTGAGCAATGGATAAACTCCTTAGCGAAAATATTCCACGCCTTGGGGAGTAGCAAAAGGGAGAAAGTTGTCATGGCAGTTTACCGCCTCACTGGAGATGCCGATCAATGGTGGTCGCTGATTAAAAACACAAAGGAAGATTATGAAGTATCAAATATGGAATGGAGGGAGTTCAAAGAGCTTTTCTTAGAAAAATACTTCCCTCGTGACCATCGAGCAGATATGGAAAGTCAATTTCTGAGTCTGAGACAAAAGGAGGATGAGAATGCCGCAAAGTATGAGGCCAACTTTACAAGGTTAGCGAGGCATGCTGCAGATTATATACGTAACCAAAGAAGTAAGATTGAACATTTCTTTGATGGGTTAAAAACATTTCTCTGTCAAGCTTTAGTATCAAAATCTTTATCAACGTATGAAGATATTGTCTCATGTGCTATCAAGACAGAAAATGAATTCTCTAAGTCTTATGACAACAAAGTAAAGCAAGAGGAGAAGAGAATGGTGGAACAAGAGATAGATAAATGGAAAATGAGAAAGAAGGATTTTACATTATGCGATAATTGTGGGAAGAATCACCCCGGTACATGCCTAAAAGGAATGAGAGTTTGTTATAAATGTGGAGAAAAAGGTCACCTGGATCGTGATTGCAAGGGAAAGAAAGAGGCTATCAATGTTGAATGCTACAATTGTAGGGAAATGGGGCATTATAAAAATAAATGTCCTAAGTGTTAGGGAAAATTACCTCAGAAAAGGCCAAGGGATCAAGGACAATATTATGCTGTTACTACAGTTGAAGAGGAATAATTAATGTATTGGTGCTTTTGGACTCAAGGATTATATTCTGGTTATAAGAATAATGTGATATATATAAGGATTGTACTGCAGTACTTGTTGTTTTAATTAATGTTTTAATATGATGAAAGTAATCATATTTTTAGTATGTGACAATAAGAGAAACTTTACTTTGTTTGGGGAATATGATGTTACAATTGATTTTGGAATTTAGAGACCTTTTAGAGAAAGTCTGGACAGAGGTATTTTGGATAACTATAAAGGTTGGAATGGATTATGTTGAACTTTGGATAGTATTGTTTAAGGTTAAAACATTTCTGAAGATTATTTTTGGAATATTAAAATACTATAGTTTTAGGAAAAGGACCACCTATAGTTTAGGGGATAACCCATCGCGTCAGACAAAGCTGCAGGAATCGAACCCACAACCATAGTGTGACAGGCCTTTATTACCTACCACTTGCCAACAGGAAGTCCCTGATTATTACAAAATAGTTTTCCTAATCTAAATAGTATGTGGTAATATTTGGAACCTTATAAAATTAGGATAAATAGAATATTTTTGAGTTCTATTACAATTTGGAGTGAAAGATGGGTTTGTGGTAAACAATTACTAAAGAATGAAAGTCCACATGACAAGTAAGTATATTTCCTTAAATTCTTAGTAAATCTCTTAAATAAATTCCTCAACTTTATGAAAGGTAACTTAAAAAAAATGTTGTCAGTTAACTTTTACAACTAGGGAATCAATGATCGTTTAACCAATCACAAGTTTGTGATTTTCTTATAGTTAAACTTTCTCTGAATCCTATTTTATAAAATTCTCCATCAGACCTTGATGGTCTGTTTTTCCTCCATATCCATGTTTTAATAGAATCCTAGTATTAGCTATCTCAAGTTACCTTTTTTACTTCTCTTTCTTTCTTTTAAAGTTATATTTTTATTAACCTTATTTCCGATGTGGGTTTTCCATAAAGGTATTTTCTATTTTCAACCTTTTATTTTTGAAGAACATTTTAAAATTGCGAGGACGCAATTTATTGAAGGAGGGGAGAATGTAACACTCCAAGATTTCACGATACGCTTCTCTTTCAATAATGCAACAACTTGCATTGTACGCACGTTCGAGATTCTAACACACCTTGACCAATCAAAGTAATAGTTATGAATAGTAATAACCACTTTTTTAAATTATATAAATTTTATATTTAAAAATGGACTTCATTTTTGTATTTCGAATATCGAAATTATCCTATGTTGATTTTTGTTGTAATTTTCTGAGAACTTCCAATTTTCTATGAATAGAGAAAATACTTAAAAACAACTTTTTTAATAAAAATAATTTATAGTGATAAATTATACTTTTGAGTGGTTTTAAAGTATAATTAGAATATATTTTTACCATTTAATCCAATGGTGGTCATTAGAATTAATTTCACTTTGAAATTGGACATAAACAATTGTCAATCTTTTGATATATATTGTTTCTTAAAAACACGTTATTTGTTGTGATAGTGGGAATTAATTATAAAATTAATTAATGAAACTTATATGTTTAAATTTTTTGTAAAATAGACATCATTTTTGAATCTGGAATATCAATTATATCTTAGGGTGAAATTTTGGCATTGTTCTGAAAAACTTCAATTTTGATGAATAGTGAAACCACTAAGTGGTAGTTAAAAAAACTGATTTTTCTTTTAAATGAAACTTTACCGCTTCTATGAATTGAATTTAAAAACTCCAACATACATGGTTGTCATTAGGATGTAAAATGTGGTTCAATCAAATTAAATTAATTGTTTTGGTGAATAGTAACTTTTAAGTTTTATTAATCACGATTAAAGGTAAATAGTGAAATTTAAGGTAAAAATGATATTATAAAAATATAAAAATATCTTGAAACTTGTTTTACCCTTATTGGATGAGTCATGGCCGACCAAAAAAATCCATGGGTCAACTTGGGGACCCCATGGAGCCACTTGGGTAAGAAAATGACATTAATAACTTTTTATTTAAAGTAAAAATAAAATTGTCACAAACATGTGTTTTTTTACTAAAAAAATTATTACATGGGGTTATATAAGTTAAATTTCTGACTATAAATATTAATTGGAAATAGAAAAATATTTCCTACATCATGGTAATTTTTTTATAATTTTTAGACATTAAATAAATTAAATTTTTTATGACACCATGATGATGCAGCGATTACCTCATTAATTAACGATTTAAATAAAACGAAAAGATAATGTAAACTATAAGAATTAAACTTGTCAAAAACCACTTTTATGAGTATATTTCGACCCATTATCACCTTATCCTTTAAATATATAATTGTTGGACCATTAAAATCCGAAAAGCATTTCATAATAATGTAACATTTCATGAGTTTCCAAGAGTTCCCCTCCTCTCCTCTTATAAAAGTACCCCATATCTACCACTTTATTCACACATTAAAAGCCTTTTGGGTCGGCCAAAATCTGCCCAAATACTCTCTCAACATTCCTCCCTTCATCCTAGAAGCCTTACCTTAGGCAGAAAGCTCTTCAAGAAACCATTTTGGTTCAAACTGAGGGGAGTTACCCGATTTAAATGTAATGTCTTCTCTAATGTTGTTTTGTTTTATTTTGCTTCTCCAACCCCATAAAATCTTTTTATTCTTTTCTTTTGCAACAAAAAAAGTATCATCAATATACTAGGATTTTTTTATGAGAATGATTTTATTGAAACTTACACACACCTTCGTCTAATGGTTAAAGAACATACTGTTTCTGTGGGTGGGAAATTACTGCCTCATGAAACGATGATTGTTCAATCTTCTTTTAACACCTCTAATGGTGGCCATTATGATGACACAATTTTTGATATATGATATATATTATGTTTTGTTTTCCTTATTCCTCTGTATTTATCATTTATGTCACACCTTTATGATTTCCATTATGGGTAAACACGATAATTTTATTTTAGGAAGTGCGGACTACCGCCCCCTCAAACTGATTTGAATCGTTAATGCCATATGTGGGAGGTATAAAGGATGGAGTAAATGATATTATATATGATATTATACTTGAATTATAATATACCCTTATATCATTGTGATTTCATTCCATTGAATATGAAATATAAATGAAAGTAGCGTTCATGCGTACGTACGACTTACCGTCTCCATGAACGGTGCATTTCATTTCTTACCTCTAAATGTTATGTAATATTTTAAATGAATGTATATAATGGATATATATTATATATATGATATCTAAATCATAAATATAATTCTGGATGTAATGGATATTTTACCACATGAACATCGTGTAGTTTTAAGAAGTTTATTTTTGACTCAAGTACATAAGATCGACAAAACGACTGTTATTAACTTAAATAATTACATAATGTTCATAACATGGTAATAAGTGATATAAAAGGAATAATGAACCTGAAAAAGGTTCTTAAGAAAGTATAAATTATATCTAGTTTATTATTTAGGAGGTTAAAGAATGATCAAGTCAAGACGGACACGAGGTAAGGGAACTTCTTAACACAATTTCTGTTCTTTGGGTTAATCTCCTACTTTCAAATTATGTCATGATATTATTATGTCCTATCATGTATTTGTAAATTATTTATGTGTACATAAAGTGAATACACATAATAGATCTATTTTATTTAAAAAATGATCTTTGTAAGGGACTTCGTCTCAATCTCCTTTCATTGAGGCATATTTTGTTTTATACACAACTTTCCTTTATATAGTGTATAAACCCCTTTGATTTTTAATTTTATTCAAAATGAATATTTTTATACAAAGAGTTTTTACTAAATGACAAAAGGAATGTTTTTTATTACATATGCAGCGACAACGACTTCACCGCCGCCATGACCATTATTTGAGTTTAGGCTTCCTCTACAAGCCATAACTTTTTTTAAAATTGAAAAATAAATACCAAGTTTTATTTTATTTTATTTTGGTACTGAAATTGGTTTTGATAAAGTTTTTATTATATCAATGTATTGTATTGATATATTGTGATTGAAATTTGGAAATGTTATGTTTCCTTTATGCATGATTTATGTGATACAATTATGTTATGATTTATGATATGTTTAAACCTATTCATATGAGGAATGCATTGGACTTAATAAGTGACGGGTGGAGCCCGCTATAGCTCCTCGATGCATCGGTAGGTCTAATGAGACAAACTAGTGTCTTGACATGATGCGATGAAAAAATCTTATTTGTAGTCTTGGCATGAGGCCTTGGCTACGTGGTTATGATAGTCTGACATTATGATTTCCATCATTATGAAAGTGGTTATTGATATTGCATGTGATTATTTGACCAATAGAATATCCATGTGAATAAGTAAATGGAATTATTTCATTTTACTTTTTCCATATTATGCAGAAGTTCAAGTTTAAAAGGCTTTTGTTTTAGTTATACTTTGCCTTAAATGTTTATGTTTATTTATGAAAGCTTCCGCTATATTGTTATCCTTACTGAGCATCTGATCTCACCCCTTACAATGTTTTAATTTTTCTAGGATGTGAAGAAGTATATTATGAATGACCTGCAGGGATAATATGAGGGAATATGAAGACAAGATGTTGTTGTTTTAGTTTTGTTTTACTTTATGATGTAATGTAAGACTTATGAATGTATCTAGTGTTTACAAGGCTACTAAACTAATTGGTCTTTCGAGACTTGATCTTTTGTGATCATGCCAATGTTACGCAATAATGCACCGACTCTGGGTAACTGGGGTCGGGGCGTTACCGTGATAAACTATGGAAGATACCTGAAGTGGAGGTAATATTATTCTAAAATTATTTTTATTTTATTTAATTTTATATCACATTAAATTTATATTATACAATGATTATATAATAACCTAATTTTCATCCATATTCTGATATGTTTTTATGTTAGTGGTATTACCTAAAACATCACACTCTTCAATCAAGTGGGTTACAAATTCCTCATTCTTGTGTACGTCAAACTACTGCCTTGCGAATTGATGTTGTTTTTACTTACATTATCACTATTAATGGATAAGAATAATGATGAATTTATAGCTTATATATGATATATATGATATTTATGATGTTATAATTCTTTATTAATAACTTTATAACACATACTACCTGATTTCAATTTCTATTAATTTGATAACATCACTCGTGTGTACGACAGAAATCCACCTCACGAAGCAATGTGAGTCATTCATACATTACATGAATGTTCTAAAGATGTTTTTAATAAATTTATGTGATATATATAACATAAAAATAATAATATAATTATAATATTCATATCATTTTTTTTCATTCAATATGATAATATAATTGAAACAACTTGCATGCGTACTTACGACCAACCGTTTCCATGAACGGTGTATTTCATTTCCTATTACAAAATTTTATGGGTTACTATAAATACATATACAATGAATATATATGATATTTAAATATTTATTTAAAATATGTATATGATGAAATAATAATCTATTTAAGAGGAAAAAAAAATTCAAAACATACTTGAAAAACAAGGCAATTAACACATAATGTGATGAAAATAATGAAATATTATTAATAAACAGGTGATAATATGTTATAAAAGAATCATATATGATATCATACATATTAATTTTAATATTATATATTTTAATAATATAATTCAGTACATTATAACGAGGATAAAACACATTGAACAAAAAATTCACGAGTTATGGGATATCATACCAATTTACATTCCATTGATACTTATTTTCTATCATGCACCAATTCACTTTTATTTGGTGTAGGTACTGCCCCTTTTACAAGTAATACCATTATTAATTCATAATTTAAGGTATTTTATGTTTTAATTATTATATTATAAAAGGGTTTTGGCTTCAAAATTACCAAGATGTAAAAGTTATCATACAATCTTAATTACTTTTATGATTGTTAACTTTTTCTTTAAACAATCACATTATTATAATAATATTTTATTTAACAATATATTTATATTAAATATACATATTATTGTATTATGTATATGAATATTACCTAAAACTTATATCATTTTTAAATATAGTGCATACCTTGAATGTTAAATGATTTATTGGGGAAATATTGGTAAATTTGTATCCTTTACTCAATACAGTTATTTTATCAGGCATGGTTTTTTACATAAATTGATTTTTTATATATGAGAAATGTTTTTTGAAAAGTATTAAAAATCATGGGGACCAGTTATTTTATGCCCCTCTATTAATAAGTAGTGTCGTGAGATGAATTATTTTTCTAAATCAGACACCTTTCTACCAACAAAATTAAACTATCTTTACAATAGATCACAATAGTAACTATCATTAGGATAAAACCTAATAGATCAAGATTCCTACATTATGTATTCCATCATTTTTTATTATTCCATTTAATTTTTGATTAGTTTTAATATCTATGTTAATGTTTTACCCCATGTAACTATTTATAATGAATTATTTTATCATCTATTATTCCAGCCATATTATGCTCAAGTTACTGATTAATTGGCATGTAATTAATTCATTTACCATTATATATTGATTTTAAATATTGACTCATGATAGCTTCCACTTAACTAAACTGTATCCAATAATGTGATCTCAGAATTATTTTAGTTCTTTTCCTGAGGATATGAAGATGAATTTTTTGAGTTAGATTTAAATATGATGAACTTTTATTTCTTTTATGATTTATTTTCATTTACCAATGGAAAATGGGTATCATGTATGTATCTAGTATTTCAATAACTTCTAAACTGATTGATCATTTGGGATTAGAATATTTTATCCATTCCAATGTAATAATGGAAGGCACTCACTCTAGGATATGGGGGTCATGAACATTAAAATATGTATTTGAAACTTTTTAATAGAGTTATCATTAGACATGTTTTAATGAAAACCCCATATGATTTATGGAATGAGATAAAACAAAAATTTAATTACATTATACTTATTATTTTTATGTTTTTAAATAACAATACATAAGAGAACTTAGAAAATTTCCTCCTAATGTGGAGAAAAAGTTTTCATTGGAGATTAAAAATCTAGTAAATAATTCATGGTATTCAATAAAAAATAAAAATTGTGGATGAATCTATACATGTAAAATTCAACAAACCTAGTACACTTGATACTAAGAAACCACTATATAATTTTAATTTTTACCATTCAAAACAAAATATAAATGAAAAGGCTAATGATAATTTTGTGAAACCCCTATAAATATATCCCTTTTCTACTGAACTGTTTGAATTAAAAAATAAATAAGAGAATTAAGTGTCAAATACTACTATCCCTAAAGATATTAGGACTCATAGTGGCCAACCTCTATATTTTAATGATAGAAATGTATATAGAGGAAAAAAACTATAGATTATCATAGAAATATGTTTGAATATAAATAATTATTGTCACATCTTGATCTTATGAACATCAATGAAGTAATAGAAGGATAATTTTGGGTAATATAAATACAATAAGAGTTGAATCAGTTTCAAAGGAGCTATGTGTGGGAACTAGTTCAAAAAACTATATAATTATTGACCATTAGAGAAAACATGGTTTTTGGGATTAAATTAGATTAGTTATGAATTATAATTAGAAATAAATCTATATCGGTTTCATAAGGTTATAATCAAGAGGGTGGTATTGAATTTGAGAAAACCTTATCCCTAGAATCTGACATGAATCCCTTAATTTTTTTTTCTAATGAGGCACATTTGGATTTCAAATTTCACCTAATGGATATAAAGAGTGAATTTCAAAATTGTTATCTATTTGATGATGTTTTGGTATTGCAACTCCAGGAATAAAAACAAAAACTTTACAACTCATGTATATAAAATTACAAACACATTGTATTGTTTGAAACAAGATCCAAGATCATGGTATTAAAGTATCATCATTTTTCTAATTTTTTTACTATTACTAAAGGAATATATTACTCTACTCCATTTATAAAAATAATTTCAATAGTATTTTTACTAATAAAAAACTATTATGATTATATTATTTGTTTATCATGAGAAAATAAATTGTGAATTGTATTTTAAAAAATAATGGAAATTTATTTTCTGATGTGTTTAATGGGTGAATAATAAAATTTCATTAGTTTTAAAATTTTTCTAAAATAAGGATGGATTACTTTTAAATAAAACCATGTATAAAAAGGATATTTTAAAACATTTTTTATCTACGAAACTAATGGTAGTGAAAATACCATGAAATCAAGTTTTAAACTTGATCTTGATGAAACCTAGAAAACAATTTAAAAATCCACTTTTAGATGTGTAATTGGTAGATAACAATAGTTACCTAATAATAAAAATTATATTATTATTATTGTGTTTATGTGATCACATTTTTAATCTAGTAAAAATTAATAAAATTTAAATTATGTAAAAATAATTTTAAATACCTAAAAAATAAAACCAACATAGTCATATTTTATGCTAAAGAAAATGAATTTGATTTAGTGAGATATTCAGATTCATATATTTTTGTGGGTAAGATTCAGAAATAACTACTAGAATATGTCACATTTTAGGTAAGACTTTCGTTTTATGGTGTAGTGTGATATAAAACTCTATTACATTATATACTAATAAAGATGATTACCTAAATACATGCATTCATGTGCATAGATTATATGGATGAAACACACTCTACTAGTCTGTTTATTCCAATTTCTACATGTCTCCAAAAAAATTCGATAGTAAAAGTCCAAAAACCATCTTCATGAATATTATATCAAATTAATGTCAAACCTTATTTATATATCAAATCAAATTTTGTAAAATTATTCTAATCAATTTGACATAAATATTTATTTCATTTGTACTAAACATCATCTTTCAGATATATTTACAAAGACATTGAATATGGTGATAATTAATTATATTAGAAAATAATTATGATATATTAAATATTTTTATTTATTAATCATTGACTGTTAATTCATATAATTGGTTAATTATTGTTTCAAATGATTAACTGAAGAAAGAAAAATTTATCTTAACGTAATTGTGATTTATATATTACATGGTCATTATACCGACTATGATTTTTTTGTCAGACAATTGGTATACCTATACTGGAAAGTTTTTCATATGGTTAGTATACCTACCACAACACTTAACTGACACACTCAATATACCTACCACGAGTTCCCACTCACATATTCACTATTTAATTACCATGAATATTTTATTCATGCGGTTAGTAATCCAAACATGAGGTCAAGGTTAATAAACATACCATACCTTTATTATCACATATATGCTATTATTATTCAAAATGAGTCTATCATATACAATGATTATTTCATGAAAATGTTTTGGAGGTATTTTTGTTATATTTATAATTACGTAAATATATAAATGGTTTAAATATATAACAAATTATAATTTTATTTGAATAATTCTTTATCTAAACCCTATTTCACTTGAAATAATTTTTATCCCAAGCCTTCCTATCTCAAACGACTCACGTGAAATCCAAAATATTCAATCTTGAATCGAATATAATAATTTTTAATATTAAATGATCCACCAATGTCTCACCTCATGTTTAATCAACTCCTACTATGAAAAATAATAAATCCATAGGTAAAAAGAATTGTATTGAACCAGTATTATCAATATCCTTCAAACCATATAGTTTTTTTGATAAATAGCTTGATATTCAAGGTATTCATATGAGAAAATATCTATTTCAAAAATTATTATAGAATCATGAATGGTATATTCAATTCAAATAATTTTTTAGGCCATTTTATCCATGATTAATAAATTAATTTTTTTGTTAACATGTGATTAAATCCTACAAATAAAAATGACATTATTAATGAAATAATGAATGAGTATGTTCTAGAGTCTTCATCAAAGGATGATTTAAAGAGTTTTGGTATAACTAATAAGGTTGAGATTGAAGATTTTAAGAGGTTATATATAATAAAACATGATCATTTTAATATTCCTAGTGCTCTACAAGAGCAAACTGGAAATGAAACCCCCAGGATAAAAACATTTATAGAGTTTAGTAGTGAGTGAAGATGGTTTTCTATGTTAATAAAACATTTTTTATGTTTATAAAAATAAAATTTCATCATTTATAGGTGTCATGATATATTTTTTCTATTTTTGATCAAAACTATATTTAAAAAAATAGAATGTTTGTATGATGAACATAATGATTTTGTGTAATATAGACTCAAAATTTAATAATATACTGTATCAAAATTTATATTATCCTTAATAGAGTATATTGGTATAATATATATAGGGGAAGAAATAAAATAAAATATTCATATGGTTTGTACATTTCAAAAAGTATATTTTGGAACACAAAATTCAAGTTGAACCACTAGAAAAAAGAGTGGTTAGCTATCAGCAGAATTATTTATTAGAAGACTGACTTAATAAAATATATTTTCTGGATAATAAATCTACTAGATACATGTCTTGATCTAGATAATTTTTTTAGTATTCTTCATATGATGTTGAAGAACTTGAAATTATTGTAGAAGAGTAAGTTTAAATAAAAGATGAAGAAGAAGATAATGTTGTTTTCTATCATGATATGGAATATAGAGCTGCTCATGAGGATAAGGAGATGTATTTCATTCTGTAAACATTGGTCCTATAGCCTTTTATTTAAATTTACATTTTTATTAAAAATATATAGAGGAAGAATATCTTATTGATAATGAGGTGTATGATTATGGATATGTGGATAATAAATAATTGGATTAGTATGGTTACTCCGATGAGAATTAAATCAACTATTATAGATATCTATTGATATAAAGTAATCCTAGATAGTCATTGCTAAATTAATTTTCTATGGGGGACAAGTCCCATGGATATACAGTAGTGGTCTTAGAATACATAGACAACATGGATGATGAAAATGGGGAATGAAAACCTAGAAATGGTGGGCCATCCACCCCTTATATTGGATTAGTTTTTAATGATCATTAAGTGATGAAATTGAAACTCAAAAAATCCATCAGGTGACTGCTTCATTACCTTTAGTTTATCTTGTCTTGGAAGAAATTTTATTCATAAATCCATCAAAACCTATCGAGGTACCTACAAATGAATATTTATCTCCTCCTATTGTTGAAGAAGAAGTTGGTATTGGTTATAGGGTTGGTTATTAGTCTAAAAGAGGAATATTAGTGGATTTTTTACCTGAGTTAGCTAGTTAGAATTTGTAAATTAATCCATCTATATATAAATATATTCTTTTACTAAATTTTCCTTCTTCTTCACATGTCATTGAGGATGATTTGTATGAAATCAAATCACATCTGATGGGTTTATCCATGGATGTGATTATTATATTTTAAAAATAACTTGGAAAAAATAAGAATAGAAAACATTTTAGATGTGGTTAAATTAGTGATATATCACCTTGAACCAAAATTTAATCTCAAATTTATTCTAATGAATACTGAAATATTAGATTTTAGAGATCTAGTTAGTGCTCCCTGGTCAAATATATAATATATGATGCTCCATTTAGAGTATAGGATGTAAGAACCTAGTTCTTATTTCTGAGGTATGGGTTTCTTCTTTTCTATTTTCCTTAAGTGTTTTTGAGAAAATATGGGAAATGGGGAAAATTCCATTTTTTGGAAAGTACTAGCCGTGTACAATGTCCAAATGTCGTGTACCTTTGTCCGTGTGGAGTGAGTACACAGGGCGTGTAGCCAAGTCGGCGATGAAGGGTGTAGGAAACGACTACACGCCGTGTAGTGGTCCTTTACACGCTGTGTTGTCAGTCAGTAGGCAAATGGTAAGGTGGTGGCCAGCTGTGCGACTGAACACGCCGTGTACTCAAGTAGACATGTCGTGTAGTCATGCCGACAGATGAATAGGGCCACGCTGGTGGGAAGATGTCGGAGGAACAGTTAAATATGGGGAGTACACGCCATGTACTCAGAAGTACTCACCGTGTACTTTGTTTTTTTCGCTTAAAATGGGCAGTAGCCTCCCCTATTCACAGGGAAGGCTTAGAACCGGATAGGATATCGGGAGAAGATGACCAAATCTTTAGAGATATGTCGGGTGCACGTCAGGAATCCATTTCCACCTCGGACGATCTCATTGGAACCGTGCGGGTAAGCTCTCCCTTCTCCTGGAGTAGTTCTTACCAATTCTTCCTCTAATGGAAGTTATTTGCGTTTAAACGGTGTTTCTTCTTCATTATATATACGTCATTCTTGGGCATTTCTGGAATCACCGTTCACGTATAATGTTTGTTGAAGTTAAAGGTAGATGTCTTAGTGTTTTATTTTACAACTGTTGTGCGCTTTTGTGCATTTTGAGCTACGAACCCATATTTGGGATCATTTCTTGGATCTGGGACCACCCTAGGGGTGCATTCCTCTGTTTAGCCGTTTGGACATGATACCCAAGGGCATGCCTTTTTTATATTCTGCATTACATTTTCCTTGAGAGGAATTATATGTGAAATGCATGTGATATGTTGGGCATGGCCCGATTACTTTAGCCCGAGGGTGTTGTTTTACTTTATCCCAAGGGCATTGTTTTACTTAGCCCGAGGGCAGTTGTTATCTTAGCATGAGGGAAACTTCTTCCGTGCTTGAGGGAAATAGTCTCTATGCATGACGGAGACACTTCGTACGCCTGAGGGAAAATTCTATTACGCCTGAGGGAAATACATGTGGGTTGGATTCTGATTACCTGAGGGTAAGGTTTTTCTTATATGACGACGCTGACTGTTTACTTAGAAATGAAATGTGGTGTTTTCTTATAATAAATAGATTAAATGAATAATTAAAATGGAAATATATTTGGTTAAGTTAGTTACTTTTTAGTACTGCTTAATTTATTGAATTTTACTACTGCACGCTATTGTTGCATGTTTTACAAACAGTTGAGCACTTGCCTTTGGTGGGTGCCTACTGGGAATTTATTTATCACACCCTATTTGGGTCATGATTTTCGGCCCAAAAAGATTACGTTGCTGTAGGTGTAGATAAAGGAAAGGGTCCCTATACAGGTACTTGATTGCTGTTAGGGTATAGGAGAGCATCAGACCGAGCATTGGCTCACGATGCCGTGGGTTGTTCTATTTTTCTTTTATGTACTTTTACTTCAGTTGTATTATACTGCTATGTACCATGTTCGGGCTGTTTTTTAGAATTGGAGACATGTTGCATCATATCTGGTTGGTTATATCTATTGCGGTTGTTTCTTTCAGTTGTGTATGGTCTACTGATTCTGCTGTTATCGTATGTTTTATTTCATTCCACTATGCTACACTTTTACAGATGAGGGCATAGTTTTCCCACTATCAGACCTGGGCCCTCGCTGCTAGTCGGCAGCCTCTGGTGTTTGGGGAAATGCACTTGACGTCACGTGGAGAACCGGGTTCGGGGCACTCGTGGAGTGGTACCCAGGTCCGAGTTGTTACAAAGTGGTATGAGAGGGGTTATTTTCTTTGAATTACTATTTGGAGCCTTAGTTAGGGATAGGAAGGATCGATAGTTGGTAATAAGCTGTGCCTGGAAGTAGCTAACCCGTGTACAGGGAAAATCCAATTTACCTCGTAGTACAATTTTACTGATTTTGCAAGTTACAATTGATTTTTTTTCACCGAAGGGTGACACACTTGTATTGTGCTGTTTATATTTTATTAATGGGTTCTATTTAGTTACAACCCGATGAGATGAGGGTATGCTATCTCATGCCTCATTTAGGAACATGCTATAAATCACATTCCATGCATAGTTCCATGCCATGTAGGTGCATTAGAAATTGCATGTTGTTGTGATAGTTGATGTGCTAGAAAAGAATGCTGTTGTGATAGCGGCTTGGTAATACATACAATATGATAGGGTATTTGTATGAGACGGTTAGATAATGAATGCCAAACTTTGGTTTCTGGGGAATATGGGCCCCCATTGACTGGAATTTGGTGGATCATTAGTTGTTTATTATGTTATAAAATAGATAAGATGTCAAACATTGATTCGTGGGGAGTATGGGCCTTCACGGAATGTAATTTGGAACTTTGGTGTTGTTTTTCAATGTTTTCTGTGTTTCGGGGAAGTTTCTGAGGCATACTGTCCTGAAACCCAGTATACACGCCATGTAGTACTGTAGACACACAGTGTATGTTCTTCAGTTCGGGAAGAAAAATAAACATTTTGAGTACATGTCGTGTACCCTAATTACACGCGGTGTAGTCTCTTCCCGTGTCACAAACCGTGTGGGCGGTGACACGGGGAAGGGAAGAGCTTGGGGTGAACAGGCCGTGTACTGGATGTACATGCCGTGTAGTGTTGACCCGGAAACCTGGCCGTGTAACTAACAAACAAAGGCCCGTGTAAGCATTTCTTAAACACACCGTGTCAATGAAGAACATGCCGTGTAGTGTGACCTGGGAACCCAGTCGTGTAATGAACAACACGGGTTGGGGTAATCCTTTTGAGTACACGCCGTGTGTATATGAAACACACCATGTAGGTTGAGCCGGGTAAACCAGTCGTGTAACTAAAAACACGGGTCGACAGAGCTCGTCTGATACACACCGTGTAGTCTTGTCAGAGGAAAGACCGTGTAGAGTAAGCCGTGTGGATGGGAAACAGGAAAGTGTACACATCGTGTGCGGGTGTAACACACCATGTAGTGTCAAGCCGAGTAGTCGGCCGTGTCACAAGTGACACGGGCAGTTGGAAATAACACCATACACACCGTGTAGTTTTGTTCAGACGGGGGCCGTGTGGCTTAGCCGTGCAGAAGGACCTGGTCAGGGGAAGGAAAGTCAATTACACACCGTGTAGTCAATATACACACCGTGTAGTCTTGTTTTGAAAATTTTGAATGCCTTCTTCCTCCTTTTCCCTTTTGGGTTTCTTCGTTTTTGGTCTTAATAATCTTGTTCTGAGGCGTGTTTTGACCCTGTAGTGTCATGCCACCGAGACGACCGCGCGTTGTTCGCCAGGAGAGCGGCAATGAGAATACTCCAAAATGGTGGGCCATGGGCTACCAGTGGATCCTCCAGTAGATCCAGATGCGGCGCCACCCGTTATACCATACCCAGGCGTGGAGGCGTAGTTCCGTGAAGGGTTTATGCGGTTCATACAAACCTTTCAGGGAGCACCGCCGACTGCCACATCTATGGCTGAGCTGACACGTATCTTTTAGCAGCAGAACCCGCCTACGTTTTCAGGGGATGGCGGACCACAGGCTGCAGAGTCTTGGATGGGATCAATGTAGACCATTTTTGAGAATCTGGAGATGCCTCTAGGGTGGAGGGTCATGATCGTGACTTATATGCTGCGTGATTCCACCAAGATGTGGTGGGATGTTACCACCCAGTTAGAGCATCATAGAGACATGCTGTGGGAGGATTTTTAGGCAGTCTTCTATGACTTCTTCTTCCCAAAGACGCTGAGGGTAGATTGAGCTCAAGAGTTCATGAATCTGCAGCAGGGCACTATGTCGGTGATGGACTATTCTGCTCGTTTCACTGAGCTTCAACATTTTGCACCTGTTCTTGTGGGAGATGAGACGCTGAGAGCTAGATGCTTTGAAAATGGCCTTAGTTATGACATCCGATCATTGGTGAATGTTTTTAGGTTTCCTACTGTACATGCTATTGGGAATCAGGCGTTGATTATAGAGAGGAACCTATGGGAATCTAGTGGTGTGGGCCAGGGTGGTTCAGCACCAGTTATTTGTACTATTTCTACTGGAAAGTGGAAGAGCCAGATGGACTTCTATCAAGGTGGCAGTACCAGCCAGGCAGTTTCTTCAAGTGGGCCAGTCAGGTGCTACCAGTGTGGTAGAGAGGGGCACAAGATACCTCAGTATCCATGAGACCTAGTTGAGTGTCAATCTTTCTGCAGGATGGGTCATCTACATCGCTTTTTCAGGGCGTTTCCACCGATGGCTAGTGAGAGGGGTTCTGTACAGACTCTGCGTGCGGGAACAGGACCAAAAGCTTCTTACTAGTTGGGGAACTGGAATACATCAGGGCGTGCAGGTAGAGATGGTGGTCAGGGCCGTGGTAGCCAGACACCAGGATCTCAGAGGCAGTAGGGTGGGACAGCTCAGGGTAGTCTGGCTGTGTCGCAGGGCCGCGACACTGGGTAGACATATGCGGTGCAACAGACCCAGTAGTAGCTAGATCCCGGACCTTCTACTGTCAGAGGTACTATTCTAGTAGCTTCTGTTTTATCTTCATTAATTTTTGATACGGGTGCTATACATAGTTTCATATCTGTACCCATTATGGAGATCCTTGGGCTATGTGTTTCTACTTCTTCTGATATCAGGACGCTAGACACTCCTTTGGGGACGAGAACGACTGGTGAGCATTAGTACAAGCAGTTCCCCCTTGAGGTTGGTGGGTGTCACATTCTTTGGGACCTCTAAGTTTTAGAGATGACATCTTATGACATCATTCTTGGGATGGACTGGTTGGTTCCCTTTCGATCCTTTGTAGATTGCTATCATCGCAGGGTGAGTTTCACATCACCAGAGGGCAGAGAGATTCTATACAATTGTGAGTGGGATGTTCAGGAGAGTTGAGCTGGACTAGAGCATCATGGGCGAGGTGGATTCACAGCCCAGATTGCGAGCTTATATCTGGATGACCAGGGGACTTGTCAGACGGATTTCCCTCCGGTAGTTGATCGTTTCGGGGATGTTTTCCCAGATGATTTTGCAGGTCTTCCTACGAAGTGAGAGGTGGATTTCTCTATTGATCTCATGCCAGGAGCAACACCAGTGTCAATTCCTCCTTATTGGATTGCTACGGATGAGTTACATGATCTCAAAAGGAAGTTAGAGGAGTTACAGACAAAGGGTTTCATCCGACCCAGTACTTCTCCGTGGGGTTCGCCGGTCCTTTTTGCGAAGAAGGCGAACGGTACCCTCAGACTTTGTGTGGATTATCGAAAGTTGAACCAGTTTATGGTTAAGAACTGATATCCTTTGCCGAGGTTTGATGATCTTTTTGATCAAATTCGTGGAGCACGAGTGTTATCGAAGATTGACTTGAGATCAGGATATAATCAGCTGCGCGTTAGACCTTCTGATATATCTCTCACAGCTTTCAGGAGTAGGTATGGTCTATAAGAGTATACAGTTATTCCATTCGGACTCACGAATGTGCCAGCAGTTTTCATGGCTCTGATGAACCGTCTGTTCCATCCTTATCTGGACTCTTTTGTGGTAGTATTCATGGATGACATCTTGGTGTACTCTCACACTCGACATGACCGTGACACCCATCTTGGGATCATATTGAGTACACTGAGAGAGCATCATCTATTTGCTAAACTCTCAAAGTGCCACTTTTGGATGGACCAGATTCACTTCCTGGGTCATTTCATCTCAGAGGAAGGAGTTTCAGTAGACCCATAGAAGGTGAGAGCTGTAGTTTCCTAGGAGCAGCCTAAGAATTTTTTTGAGATATGGAGTTTTTTAGGGCTGGATAGTTACTACAGATTCTTCATACAATACTTCTCCCACTTAGAAGCACCATTAAAGAGCTTGAATAAGAAGGGTGTGAATTTAATTTGGTCAGAAGCTTGCGAGACAGACTTTCAAGACCTGAAAGGAAGGTTGACATCAACACCGATCATGAAACTCCTAGAGCAGGGGAAGAGCTATACTGTTTACTGTGATGCATCAGGTATTGGGATGAGAGAAATGTTGATACAGGGTGATCGAGTTGTTGCGTACGAGATTCTACTGTTGAGGCCACATGAGAGAAATTACCCGACGCATGATCTCGAGTTGGCTGTAGTTGTGCATGCGTTGCGCTGTTGGAGACACTATCTCTTAGGAGAACATTTTGTGGTTTTCACCAACCACAAAAGTCTCAAGATTATTTTTACTCAGAATGATTTGAATCTGAGGCAGAGAAGGTGGGTTGAGTACCTATAGTCCTTCAAATTTGAGCTTACCTATACACCTGGTAAAGGTAATGCAGTAGCTGATGCACTGAGTAGGAAGACTTAGATACAGGCAGTGCAGGAGGCCAGTGGAAAATGGCATCTTATGGATTTGTTTTCTGAGATGCATTTGGTGGTGCACGACCATCAGAGGAAGACTTATCTTTCCTTTTTAGCTGTGACTTATACCCTCTTGGATAGAGTGAGGATGAGACAACTATCTGATTCAGAAGGCCTAGTTCTACGGGAGACGGTGGCAAGTGAGGACCCTCCTCCTGGTTGGACGATAGGCGATGATGAGGTTTTGTGTTTCCATGGACGAGTATGGGTTCCATGGGATATACACGAGGAGCTGATGTGGGAGTTTCCTGCTTCATCTTGGGCAGTTCATCCCGGGGTTACCAATATGTACCGTGACTTGAGACGTCAGTACTGGTGGCTGGGTATGAAGAGAGATGTAGCTAGTTTTGTTACGAGGTGTTCCACCTGTCAGCAGGTGAAGGCGGAGCATCAGAGGCCAGCCAGTCTGTTACATCAGTTACCCATTCCAGAGAGGATATGGGATGATATCGCGATGGATTTCGTGACTGGGTTGCCGAGGTCACCTCGAGGAAATGATTCCATGTGGGTTGTTGTGGATAGACTCACGAAGGTAGCTCACTTTTGGCCGATCAAGGAGACCTTTGGTGTTGAACAGCTCAAGAAGTTGTATTTCTGATAGATCGTACATATTCATGGGGTTCATTGTTCTATCATTTCAGATAGGGACACTCGTTCTACGTCTCGCTTCTACTAGAGTTTTCAGAGGGCACTGGGTATACATGTGCTTCTGGGCATAGCATACCACCCTTAGATAGATGGCCAGTCAGAGGGTACGATACAGGTGCTTGAGGAAATTCTACGTGCATGCGTCCTAGGCTTTGGGGGCTCTTGGGAGAAGCATATACCCCTAGTCGAGTTGCCTATAAAAATAGTTTTCTGGTGAATATTGAGATGGCACCCTATGAGGATTTATATTGTAGGACGTTCCGCTCACCTTTGTGCTGGTTAGAGGCAGGTGAGGCAGCTTTACTGGGACCACGTCTCATGCAGGAGACTTCTGAGTAGGTCCAATTGATTTAGAAGTTGATGGATACCACACAGTCTCGTCAGAAATCATATGTTGATCGCCGCAGATGACCTTTGGAGTTCTTGATCGGGGATTCGTTCTTCTTGCATGTTTCACCAAGGCTGGGACACAAGCAGATCATGATACAGGTAAACTTTCACTGAGGTATGTGGGGCCATTTGTGATTCTGGAGAGAGTCGAACTGGTTGCCTATTGGTTGTAGTTACTACAGAGGTACCAGGCCATGCACGACGTCTTCCATGTATCTCAGTTGCACTGTTATCATTCAGACCCGTCTCACGTTTTTCTGCGTGAGGAGGTTGAGCTGGAGTTAGATGCGTCCTTTGAGGAGCATCCGATTTTTATCATTGACAGAAGCATGAAGGTTCTCCGAGTCCGGTCATTTCCTCTCGTATGGGTGCTATGGTAGCATGGCCAAGTGCAGGATGAAACCTATGAGTGGGAGACTGATGTACGTTCTCAGTGTCCGGAGTTGTTCACGGCATTATCTTCGCCACCCTTGGAAGGGTAATTCGGGGAAGAATTGCTTTAAGGGTGGAATTTTGTAAGAACCCAGTTCTTATTTCTGAGGTATGAGTTTCTTCTTTTCTCTTTTCCTTAAGTGTTTTAGAGAACATACGGGAAATGGAGAAAATTCTAATTTTTGGAAAGTACACGCCGTGTACTTTTGGACGTGTGGAGTGAGTACACAGGGCATGTAGCTGTGTCGACGATAAAGGGTGTAGGAACCGACTACATGCCGTGTAGTGGTACTTTACGCGCTGTATTGTCAGTTGGAAAGTGAATGGTAAGGCAGTGGCTAGCTGTGAGACTGAACACGCCGTGTACTCAAGTAGACACGCCGTGTAGTCATGTCAGTAGATGAACAGTGCCACACTGGCAGGAAGCTGCGGGTGGAATAGTTAAAAATGGGGAGTACACGCCGTGTACTCTGAAGTACACACCTTGTACTTTGTTTTTTTCGCTTAAAATGGGTAGTAGCCACCCCTGTTCATAGGGAAGGCTTAGAACCGGACAGGAGATCGGGAGAGGATGACCGAATCTTCGGAGATCCACCGAGTGCATGTCGGGAATCCGTTTCTGCCTTGGATGATCTCGTTGGAACCGTGTGGGTAAGCTCTCCCTTATCCTGGAGTAGTTCTTACCAATTCTTCTTCTAATGGAAGTTATTTACGTTTAAACGGTGTTTCTTCTTCGTTAGATCTACGTCGTTCTTGGGTGTTTCTGGAATCACCGTTCATATATAACATTTGCTGACGTTTAAGGTAGGTGGATTGGTGTTTTATTTTCCAATTTTTGTGCGCTTTTGTGTGTTTTGAGCTACAAACCCATATTTGGGATCACTGCTTGGATCTGGGACCACCCCAGGGGTGAGTTCCTCTATTTAGCCATTTGGCCAGGATACCCAGGGGTATGCCTTGTTTATATTATACATTACTTTTTCTTTGAGAGGAATTGTATGTGAATTGCATGTGATATGTTGGGCATGGCCCTGTTACTTTAGCCTGAGGGTGTTGTTTTACTTATCCTGAGGGCAGTTGTTATCTAAGCATGAGAGAAAATTCTTCCGTTCCTAAGGGTGATAGACTGTTCCTGATGGTGAAAATTCGTACGCCTGAGGGAAATTTCTGGTACGCTTGAGGGAAATACCTATGAGTTGGATTCTGATTACCTGAGGGTAAGGTTTTTCTTATCTCAGGACACTGACTGTTTACATAGAAATGCACTGTGGTGTTTTCTTATTATAAATGGATTAAATGAATAATTAAAATGGAAATATAATTGGTTAAGTTAGTTACTTTTTAGTACTACTTACTTTATTGCATTTTACTACTGCACGCTATTATTGCATGTTTTACACATAGGTGAGCACGAACCTTTGGTGGGTACCTACTAGGAATTTATTTCTCACACCCTGTTTGGGTCACGCTTTTTGGCCCAAACAGATTACGTTGTTGCAGGTGTAGATAAGGGCAGGGTCCCTATACAGGTACTTGATTGCTGCTGGGGTGTAGGAGAGCATGGGACCAAGCATTGGCTCATGATGCTATTGGCTGTTCTATTTTGCTTTTCTATACTTGTACTTCAGTTGTATTGTACTGATATGTAACATGTTCTGGATGTTTTTTTTAGAATTGGAGACATGTTGCATAATATCTGGTTGGTTATATCCACTACATTTGTTTATTTCAGTTGTGTATGGTTTACTGCTTCCGCTGTTATTGTATGTTTTATTTCATTCCACTACGCTACACTTTGACAGATGAGGGAATAGTTTCACCACTATCAGACCTGGGCTCTCGCTGCTAGTCGGAAGCCTCTGGCATTTAGGGAAATGCACTTGATGTCACATGGAGAACCGGGTTCAGGGCACCCGTGGAGTGGTACCCGGGTCCAGGTCGTTACATAGGATACCGACTTTTATGTTTCATCCCCCTCTTTCTCTTAATATCCAACCATATTTTGATGAAGAAAGAATAAGGGAACTGATCACGGGGGAATTAACCATTTTTTTGAGTTAAATAAAACAAGGTACATGGAGTTTGATGAATTTTGAACTAATTTTTCTAAAATTAGGGAGATAGTTATGAAAGATGATAAATATACTGGGAAAGATAGGGAATCTATCAAAAGGCCGTTGATTACTAACAAGTAGGAATAATAATAAAATATGATTTGACGGGGAGGCCTAGAACCCATTCCTTGTACCATAAAATTTCAACTTTAACATAATATTTTATGTCCCATGTTGTGAATATTAGGGTGGTTATGCCACTGTAGGATGTTTTTTTAGAACATAGAAAACATTTCCTTCATTATTTGGACCATGTATCCCGATCGATAAGTGATTTTACCTTGTCGATGGAACCCTACTACTACACTATATATACATCCATTATTTCACCTCTAAACCTTACAATAACCTTAGTACATAACACTACCACAACCCCGAACAATAACCCTTTTTTCTTGTCTTCTAGATACAATTTGCATCAAATATGTTGAGTTTTCTAGTTTATGTTAGTACAAGACTCTGTCCTATCATCTGTACTAAAAACTACAAAAAAAAAACAAATCCTCATTCAATCAATTCATCCAAGGGAGAGGATCTAAGAATACTTGATGTGACCCAGGATGTGTAAAATTTTTTCTACGTAAAATTCATGATAAGGACTAATTGTAAATATACTTTTCCTTTAATTTGAAGTATTAATAAAGAACTCGATTTTTCTATCATTTATGTTTATATGTTTCCACTATCTAGATATTTTCTATATGATTCAAATTATGATTATCCTAAAATGGTGAGTAATCATTGGAGGCATAATTATAGGGAAAAAAATATGAATGAAATTGATAAACCTATGATATATTGAATTTATGTATTATACCTGATCATCATTTCATTTCTCATATTTATCATGATTGATGATCATCAAAAAGTGTTATATCATTTCTTTATCATTTACCTCCTTATTTTAATGTTCAAATATCTTGTTCATAATCTAATTAATTTATTTACTATTTTATGTTAGTGAACTATATTCTATCCAAAACATCAAAAAAAGTCTATATATGGATGTTTAAATGTATACCTACCACATGAAAATTTTTATTGACCATGATGGTCAAGTTACAATGAGGTCGTGACCACATAAATGAACCACTTTTCATGTGTGAAATCTATATATGTATTGATACTATATTGATTTGAATGATAAGTGTCTGTATGATGGAAACTATCAAAACCCTAAATAAATAGAGTTACTATTTGAATGCATGTAAAATTTATCTATGTATTTTACTGAACATATGTGGTATTTTAGTTACCTCATAAATATATGTACCTAAACTGTGAACATAATTCTAACCAAAAATAAATAAATCTTATTATAGTGAGAATAAATCTACCTACCATGAAAATATGATTACACACCACATGATATAAAGAAGTGACCATGTGTACAAAAGAAGAGACTATATGAGGGATCTAACTGACCGTGCATAGTTTTCTTGCAAACTGACCATGCCTAAGTGAATACATGCCTATAATTTATTATATCCATATCAAAGTCTTTAAAATTATTCAAGGACTAAATTTACTCATTAATTTCAATGAAAATGTAATTATGGATGCAATGAATGTTCTCCGACAATGACATTAAGATAGAGCTAACGTTTAGATGTTGAAATTCTCATTTATGAGTAGTGTGTATTATTTATGGAATAACATAGGAATATATGTGCCTACCTATGATACAAAGAGGACATGGTTAAAACACTCTATGACACATTATATTTTTGAAAATTATATTAAAACATAACTGATGTATTTAAAGGACATATCCAATGACTTCTGAACGATGTAAGGTAATCTCACTGAGTTTTATAAAATTCTGTAATTTCATAAACTATTCTATTTAAATTTTAGATTATATTTTTATTTGTTTTGTTATACTCTATTTATCTATAAACATATACTCCCATATTGAACTATATAGGTATAGAATCTAGCATTAAATTATTTTTATCTATATTTGTATGCATAACTTCAAAAGTGGCCCTATATGACCTGAACCCATTTCCCCCAAAATTGAATAGTATTAGAGGATTTTTTATTTACTATATGTATGTGTACAATTGATTATAATTCTCCGATCCATGTTTTGGATCATTTTATTTTATAATAAACATCTTTGTAGTTGGTGTCTTCCTAGAGGAGGGGATTTGGTCTTGACTTGAGACAAGACCCCCTTTTTAATTCATCTTTGTGACTTCCTTATTTTGGTTTTGTAATTTTAGAAAAACCATGTCATTGTTATTAAAAATTATATTATGAAAAACATCCATTGATAGTTTTCTTAATATATTATGTTATATATTTAATTTAACAATAATAATTTATTTTTATTAGTTAAAGTGGTTTGAAATATTATTTTAACTAATATGTGATTCAATTTTTGACACATTATTTTAAAATATTAAATTATATAATTCTAGTATTTTAGTTAATAAGGCATATAAATTTAAATAAAGTGATTTTTTAATCAATATGAATAATAATTTTTATTATAAACTCAATTCACACCCATCTTGAGATACTCAATATGAAACAAAATATATAATGATCTGAGATGTTGTTTTTTGTGGATTTATATTCTTTTTGTATTCCTACAATAAAATTTATTCAATAATCGGTCCATGATTACAACAATATAATATTTCTATTATTGAATGTTTAAGATCAACGCATCATATATTTCAAATTTGAAAACTAATGTTGATATTTTTACATCTTATATGAAAAAATGATATATTGTGAGGAGAATTTGTTAAAGATGTTGATGAATTATTATGGATTTTATTAAATCATTTATACTGGAAATGAATATCCATTAATTGGGAAAGACATAGTTTTTAATTCAATATGTTTTTTTATTATCTAAAGCTATTAAAAATGTATTTGGAATGTATATAACATAATATTTTCTTTATGTTATGTAATTATATGATAGTTAATTCTATTAATTTATAGTTTTTTTTTGAAAATTTTTTTTTAATGTATGTGTTTATGTAATGAGATTTAGGAGGATGGGTTGTGGGTATCACATCACCTACAAAAACATGATGATCCTTTAAAAAAACCCTTTCACCATATTACATTACAATTTGGTATGTAGATAAATAATAAATGGAATTAATTATTATTACATTACCAATTCATTAAATTAATTTACTGAGATAATATAATTAGAAGTTCCTATATTAAAAAATTAAAATTTCATATAAGATGCAATAAACCCCAAATATCTTACAGTTTCCATCCTAGATACAGAGTCCTAAGGTACAATATTCATTATATAAATACATTATGAATTAGGTATACTATAAGAATTCATATCATTTTTCGAACCCACTAAATATGGAGGCTATGGTCCCACAACCTTATTTTCTTCATATCACACCTGTGAATCTTTTGAAAAAGATATTAAGTTATAATAACAAGTAGTGAAATGATAAAAAAATTAAAAGATATCCTAGATGCTCACATGGGTGGCACATCCTTATAGCCTCCTGAACATAAGATCTAATATTTCATGAATCCCACCTTGATATCATTTATGTGATTTCTATTAATAAGAAACCATTAATACAGAATGTCATGACTACTAAACACCAGAGAAAATAAATCAAAGAGGATAATCATGATTCCTCTTTTCCTACTAGAATCTATATTTATACTATAATATACTATTGAAACCCAAATGGGACTCATCTTCCATTATATGTATTCCTCATCCATAACTTATATATCCATCATATTAGAATATAGTGTTTGAAAAGGTGAATAAACACTGATCTAGTATCATCAATTTGTCAAATTATTTAATGTGTCACCTTAAGATGATGTATTGTGATGATTTTATTAGACAAATGATAAAACATTGAAAACAAAGTAGCATACTAAAAAACTTTTTGGTATCTTTACTGCTTCTTTATGAACTAATGAAACAAATCCACAAAAATATAATTAGATAATACTATTGATAAAATTACATTTTGAAATTAATCCGGGTGAGGTAATCTTGAAACATAACATCAAATATATATTTCCACCACTTCATACCACGTCCATCCAACATATACGTTAAAAATCCAATAATATGGGTTAAGGGTTCTTTGGTAAAATAAAGATACAATCAAACCATTCAATCAATTTATCCTAATCTATGGTCCCATTCTAGACATATAAAACTGATGGGTTCTCCCTTGTAATATTCTTAATGTAGTACATTATCCATTCCATTCCCTCTTTACTCCCATATTAAATGAAATTTTTGGTTTGAATCACCATATCCACAAAAAAATATTATATGATGGAGTAACCTATCAAACTATATTTCCCACACCCTCCCATTATCTAGTTAAACACTTCATGTAGTCATTTTCGATGAAACACAAGATACATACACAATAATACACATTTTCATCTAAAAAAACAACATTTAAAGCAAAAGAAAACATTATAATTGGTCTCAATATGAAATCATAAAAAATAAAAACACATAAAAAATCATTATAAAATAAAATAAATAATCATTTTTCTATTATTTATGGTTTTGATGCATGGTTTTTGGAAAACCATTAACCAACCATAGGAAACAATGCACGATGATTCAAGACTAGTAAAATGTGTTCCATATGGTTACTACTAATAGTGATCTTACGTAATGTGCCTATATTATCATTCCATATTTTATCTTGAAACTCATAATTCCTCCACATCAAATATTTGTTATTCATGAAGACCATTTTGTAGGATTAAAAAATATTAAATCACAACAATATATCATATTATTTGGTTCAAATATAAATCATACATCTTGGAAACCCCTGTAATATCAAGGATTTAGATGGAAAATTTCTATTCCCTGACTCATTCCTGCTTACCTATCGATTTTTTATTGTATTTTAGTCTATATTTCACTTAAATTTGAATAAAAGAAGATGTTGAAACAATTTTGAAATGAACCAAACCTGGTCAACCATACCAATCACTTGAACTGGAATGTGACATACCAAAATGCAACTTTTTGGTCTCTAAATGTAGGTATCAACCATTTAGGAATCCCACATATCAAATTGGGAATAGTTTCTCCCATGAATTTCCAACATGACCCATATATGAATTATGTTCTCATACTTACAAATGAAAATCATTAGTGAAAATACATATCTAAATAGGGTAAACACTTTCATACCTCAATACATATATTATAAGTATTATCACATAAAAAATGTAAAAAAATGATATATATTTGACATCCAATGGTAATAGTATTAGAAATATTAAAAAACATGGACTAAAACCCATAATGACATATAAAATATCCACAAATGGGTAAAATCTAAAAACTTATCAACTAGAGTTAAACAATGTGAGATTGTCATATCATTATTATTAAACAACCAAGGTCTAGGTAATCATTATGAGATACTAGAAACACAATTAACTCACAAAAATAATGGAATAAGTATAATCACAAACTAGAGTATAAGAAACATCATATAAAATTTTTAATGTTTTATGCATGGAATCATGTCAGTCTATAAAATGAATTAAAAATCACAAAGAATAATGGGATCTAACCAAATGATACTATGGTTAATTAGGATATGACATGATTCACTAGTTTCCTAAGAATATGGAAACATGTATTCATACTCACATGGTCTTCCCTTGGCATAAAATTTCAAGGGATTACATGGTTCATTTGGTAAAATTTATCTCATTAGATCACTCCATCTAAAAAAAGATACTTTCATCACATCCCTTGGTTCCCTTCATAAAATTTCTTATTATTAAATATAATATATTAAGAATTAATTTCATACTTCACTCAAACTAAAAAGGTGTCCCACATACCCCAAATTACAGAAAACAAAATGCAATATAAAGTTCCATTTTTAGAAAATGCCTATTCCCACAATAACGATAAATGCTTCTTAATAAATAAATAAAATATTACCCTCCTTTTTTTAAATTTTTTAAAATGAAAATCCATCTTAAAAAATTTGTCTCAATCAAATTAAATTCATTTAAAATATTTATCATTTAATGTCCACTTTAGGTCATTAAATTAGAATTGCATTATGTAAGAAAAAAACGACAGAGAAAATCCATAAATAATAATACAATTTAGAAAATTAGTAATAAAAAAATGAAAAAAGGGAACCAATGAAATACATTTAAAATAAACCTCATATATATACTCTAAACTCAGAATCAATGATGAACTCATCATATTAAATCTAACCACATTATTATATTAGGAGAAGTATTCAATCACATATGTCTCTAAATAAAAAAATGAATCCCTCACCTATAACCTTGGGTTCATCCATGATATATGATAAGGATTTTAAAATCTATAGATTGGATTAAGAACTAAATAAAAAGATTATAGGGTGACGAAATCATGTAAATCCAAGAATATATTATGAAAAACCACATCAGAACCACTGTGAATCAACTAACATCAAATGTGGTGATGCTCTAAGCCAAGGGGAATTAGTTGTGGGTGAATGTGGTGGAAAATTCGAGGATATAATTTAATTAAAAATTAATGGAAATTTTAAGATAAAATAATTTTCATTATTTGAACGTGCTACACTATTTTTCCTATAGTTAGTAAAATATATTTTCAACATTTTCAGAGTAACAATCACCATAAAAAAGAATAATATTTTCTGGAAACTATAGAAATCACTTAGTGATTATGATGAAACACTACATCATCCATTTTAATCAAAACAACGCTCTATAATATTTAGTTCTATTGTTATTATTTTACATTTATAAGACACGAACTAGGGTATGTTTTCCAATAAATCAATGTTCTCAACAATCAAATCCCAGAAAAACTCAAAATGAATAAATAAAATAATAATGCTTAAAATAAAACTTATGGGTGAGTCAATTAGTGTCCCACATGTGGTTATATATATATATATATCAAAAAAGCATATTATATTATTTTTCTAATTCTCTATTAGGCAATATGAATGATAATTCCATTCCAAATAAAGCACTCAACATTTTCACCCCTATAACAATTGTTAGTATGATCACTAAATAAAAATTAATTATCAGTTATTCCTTTGTTAATGGGAAATTAACCTTCCATCATTTATAACTAAAATCCTAAATTTCAATTTTGGAAAAAATAACTTATATCCATCATCATAGGGTTAGTACACACTTAAATTGTTATGGTTATGTCAAATAAAAAAATACCTTATATATAAAGGAAATTTTATTCCCTATCATATGAGATGAAAACCAATTATCCTCAACCCATTATTTGGTTATTATAATGGAATTTAATGTTACATAATCATAATATTATTTTTAATCTTAAATATTATAATTTCCCTCCCCATTATCAATAATGAGAATCTCTATAGGTAACTATGTCATGAACATATCTACCTAATGACCCTTGAAATCACACTTCCAATCTAATAATTATAGGACTAACATAAAATTTGTTGGAGTATATCATACATATATAGTATAAAATTTCATTCTTGAACAACAAACCATTAATATATAAGAAAATTGAAAACTAATTTGGGTAGATATAATAATGAAAAGAAACACATTTTCCATTAATCCCAGGATATAATAGTGTATTTATATATTCAAATATATTTATTTTAATAAATCATCATTGAATTTATACATCACCATCACAACATACTTTATCTAATGAATTTTAACCCATTTATTTAAGTAGAAATCATTTTAGATCATCCAATTATTAATTCCCAAAACATGAAAAAACTTTTATGAAATAGAGAATATTAACAAGAGTATTTAAATTATTGATATAATATATGACTCAACACACATGTTAATCGTACTATTGTCTAACAAATAATACAAATCCATATGAACAATTCTAGAGATTACATATTAGAATTATTCACATCTTGTTGACAAGATGATCAAGTCAATAATAAATTTATATATTCCACTCTATTTTTCACAATGGATGAAACCCACATCATGAATTATATAGTTTATTAGGAATATATATCAAATAACACGTACATATTATCAATATAGTTCTCAAAAATATAACCATATAATGTAAGGGGAATATCACCAAATATTAATCTTTATTTAAATACTCCCAAATACATAATGAAAACCTTATACATTAATTGGTAGGTTCTCACTCCACCACAATACATCCATCACACACAATCTATTCTTATAAAAATCAGTTTTTAACTATATAATATAATAAAAATATTTTATTTATATAATAAATTATTATTTGAAATTATTGTTCTATAATTTATAGATAAATTTGTGAAAATATGTACCTGTTGGTTAACTACCGGGTCTGAAAATTCTAATCCAATTCATCCAGCATATACCAAACTAATTTAGTTTTTAATTAAGAACTTCAATTTACTGAATTAATTGATATAAGAAAATTATAGGAATTATTAATCATAATTATAATATGATAAGTGAAATTAATACAAAAATGGTTTCATGAATAATTATTTTTTCATGAATGTTAATAAAAAAATAATTTTATAGATCTTTTTGATAGATAATAAAACAACTAACAATATTGGTTGTCATTAACCCTATTTAATTATCTTCAAACACGAGTATAGGTACAATCATTATTTGAACATGATTTTATGTCATTGAAATATCAATGTCTCATGATTGAGATGTTTAAATTATCATGTTATTAATATAATTCATTGATGAATAATCTATATATCCTTTAAACATGTATAATTTGAGTAAATGGTAATTCCTTTTTGGTTTGTGTGAAATTTCAATTTCATTGAAATAACATCATAGATCATGATCATAATTTTTATTTGAATCTTATGTTCCCCTATAGAATTAATCAATATTCTAATATTTTTATTTTAAAACAATTAAATAAAATCTATATATAGAGTGAAATTACCCATTTAGGAAACACAAATCAATTTTATTGTCTACAATATACTTATAACCATTGAAATATCAAGTAAAATATTAATACAACGAAGGTGGAAAAATAAATTTATTTAATAATTTTATATAACTATGAAAATCATATCCCATCATATTCTCCTATGAAGGAATCATCTTATCCTTTATTATAAAATAACTTATATAGTATATTAATGTACTATTCGATTACTATTTTTTGATTTTTGTTTCACAAATAGAAATGTTTGAAAATGATAATTTGATGATGATCATATGAAATTTATTAAATGTTGGGTTATTAGTATTTTAAAATTATTTTTAATTATTTTATATGAATTACCACTATGTAAATAAATTATCTATCACACTCTGGTAGATATAAATTTATCAAACATCAAATAGAAATAATTCATTTGTAATATAGGATCGTGAAAATATCAGTACATATAAATGATAATGATTCATAAATGATGAAGGATCATTTATGGGACTCAATACAATAAGTGAAATACACGTAAAATGAACTACTAAAAATC
This sequence comes from Viscum album, assembly GCA_963277665.1. Classification (NCBI taxonomy): domain Eukaryota; kingdom Viridiplantae; phylum Streptophyta; class Magnoliopsida; order Santalales; family Viscaceae; genus Viscum; species Viscum album. The sequence goes on along the minus strand of OY728161.1, from coordinate 408,883,369 downwards.
AATATCATTAGACACATTGTTTTACACTTTATGTTATCTTAATTTGGATATAATTACATATTTATTAGATTTGGATTTATTTTTAATGAATATTAAAGTGTATTGTGATGTGAAATAGATCAATCATATAGAATAAATAGATATCCCAAGATGATTAGAATTGAAAAATAATTTTTGATGATATAGTGAGGGTTGAAATGTAAGTTGTTAATTTTGCGTGATAAAAACAACGCCATTATACTAAATAATAAAATTTAAATGAATAATATTACATATATTTGTATATATATTTTATTAATCACATCATGTGTGTTTTAATATATTCATTGGGGTTTTAATCGATCAGTGTAAAATATATTGCATTAGTAATGATACTTTCCACTAGGACTATATCGATCATATTATTTTTGATGACTTTTGGAAAATTTTCTAGATTATTATTAATTCAAAAGTTTTTTTTCATATTCTATGTATTTAGTTTTGAGTGAGTGATGACTAAGTGGGATTTTATTCTACATTATCAAATAATGGAACTAGTATAATGAATGAAGAACCCACTAAAAGAGGTATTTTACAGTGTGGTTTATCCTAAGGTAAAAGTAAAATAGTATGCCAGCCAGAACAGAGTCCATTCATTTCAAGACATTTAATGGGGAAATTAGAATCCATAACCATGACAACAAAATTCATTAATTTACCTACTGAAATAAAATTAACTAATATTTTAGGGGGATTTATATCCATAACTTGTGGTTTCATTTTTATAAATTATAAATCAACATATTCATTATTTTTGAACCATAGATGAAAATAAAGTGAATATTTATTTTTATATGTTGAATGATAATGGGATAAAAACATAATATATTTTAGTCTTAACTAAATAGGGCTATGAACATACATTAATATTCCTTGAGGAGTTGTTTATGAAACATTCTTATCACAACACTATCATGTTCATAAGGGTAATACATTTCAATACATTGAAATAATAAAATCTAATAGTGATAGAGTATTCTACTCAATTAATGAGGATGCATCATTTTTATCAAGGTGTTTCCTCTAAAGATAACTATATGGTGAGAACCATTATAGAAAGGATGTGACATAACATATTCTCTATGTTCACTTACTTATCTATTGAAAAAATATATGAAGATGGTGAAAATGTAATGGGTTGATGAATATGATATTTCAGGAATCCATATTTCAAGAAACCATTTTCCCCACATGGTTAGAGGAGGGAACTCTAAAATAGGGAACAATCTATAGGTGAATAATGTTTCTCCATAATAAATATCATCAGGAAACCAATGTTTTGTTTAATTATACTTACTAAATTTTAGTAGTTTTCCATTGTGATGTTATAATTATTGACTTATGAGAATATTAATATGTAATTCACATTTCCTCTTTAGGAATATCAATATTTTGTAATTATGTAATATTTTGAATCATTATTCACAAGAGACTCCTGGGATGACTGATGAAAAGGGGATGAATATGTCGCTGGATTATTATGCTCATATGGGAAGTCGTGATACAATGGTAGACTCCCCATGAGCCACACAACCATGGGTAAATATATTATAATATTGACACATAAATAATCATCATAATCATAAGTGAGTAATAATTAAATGATGGGATCTTCTTATAAGTAGTTACATTTTTTATATAATATGATCACAAATGATTGATCCTCTCCCTCAAGTGTGAAAGTTACTATTCTCTTGATTTCCAACCTCATTAACACTTTATTTGATAATAGAAAATCCCACAATTTTCTATTGACTTCTGATGTGGATCATGTTGAATTTATTATTGAAATAATTATTCCCTTCATGAATCATGAAACAATTCCAAGAAAATGAGTATGTGAAACCTTTATGTGTAATACATTTTTCTGAAACTATCATTGAGGATGATTTTGTCGAAATTTCCCTATTCTTTAAAGGGACATATGTGACCTAATTTTTGGAATGGATTAGCTTTCATTATTCATGGAATACATTTTCATTAATTTAAAACAAGTTTGTTTCACATTTTTTAAGGACACTAATCATCACATTAATGGAAATTAGGGTGTGAATGAAGGTTGAGTAAGTATATTAGTATCAGTGGTTTGGACTACATATAGCTATTGATGGTGGTTACATAGGAAACTGTTAATGAAATTCTAGAAATAAATTTTCCAAACATCATGGATTAGTTTTCTGATGTATTCCTTGGTAATTTTTATGGACTTCCATGCATAAGAGAATTTAAATTTACAATTGATCACCTATAAATGACCAATCCTATTTTATATTTGTCATATAGGATAGAACCAATATAATTAATGGAATTTAGGGTTCATTATGAAGAGTTGGGAATAAAAATACACATTTTAACCAGTGTCTCTCTATATAAAGCATAAATTTGTTTTTGTATTAATGTGGGTAAGAAACCTCATTTTTTTGTGGACTATCAGAAGCTAAATAATGATCAGATAATGAATTGATATAATCACCCATGAATTGAATATTTATATCAATGATATGATCATATCCAAATGGTTCTATATGAATGATTTATGATTGGGTATCACCAAATTTGGGTTCATAAGAATGATACTCTGAAGAAATATTTCCATTTGTTATGTAGAATATTAATATGTGGTTATAACATAGGTCTTATAAGTTTGAAAATAGTGTCTATGGAATTTATAATTCAGATCCTTAAAGTTATCTAGACTAATTTTTGATGGTATTCATCAATTATATTTTGATGTATTCTATGAAAAAGTCCAATGATGATGAATATTTGGGAGTAGTGTTGGGTATCCTATATGAGCATTTCCCATATACAAAGATTTCAACACATGATTTCTAAATACAATTTGTTCATTTACATTTTCATGGAATTATAGAAATAAGTTTTTATATAGATCCAAAATAGGTACAATCAATTATCTCTTTCAAACAGAAAAATAACATCTTTGGTATACAAGGTTTCCTCATCTAAGAAGTGTATTATCGACACATTTTTATGAAATTTCACAAATTTCCTCTCTTGAGAAATATTTTTGAAGTATATTTATTCTTTTAAATTTGAACAACAACTTCTTGAAATCATTTAATGACATATGATTCAATATACATCAAGATCGATCCATATATTAGTAGAATATGTATGTGGTTATGTTGTTTATTTTTGTGATTTCAGATCTGGTTCGAGATGTGTTCTCATGAATAGAGATCATGTGGCACATCCCGCTAGAAGTCAAAATCTGATGGAACACCATCCCGTGTTCCACAGAAAGTAATGTGGGACTTTCTATTGATCCCCAGACAACGAATATTTTTATGTCTGATGACATATCAATAAAAATGAGATGGCATGATACCAAGACAAAGAAGACTAATGATGAGTTGGTTTGTCCTGCAGATGGATTTTCATGGCAGAGATTTGATTCTTGACATCCTAATTTTGCAACTGACATGCATAATGTGAGGCTGGGTCATTCATGCGACGGTTTTAATCCATTTTGGAAGATACTTACTTCACACAGCACATGGCCCGTTTTTATACACATTTATAATCTCCCCACATGGTTGTGTATAAAAAAACCTTTCACTTTCATTAGTATACTCATATCTGGTCCTTCTGATCCCGACATTGATATTGATGTATACATTCAACCTTTAATAAAAGAGTTGAAACTTCTTTGTGATGTGGGTGTGAGCACATATGATGCATGTTTGAAAGACATATTTCAAATGCATGATGCGCTTATGTGGACGATCAATGATTTTCCAGCTTATGCAATGATGTCTGGATAGAGCATGAAGGGAAAACTATCATGCCTAGTTTGTATGAAGAATACATGATCCAGAAGACTGAAACATCGCTGTAGTTTCAGATTTGTGGGACATCGACGATTCTTGCCAAATGATCATCCATATAGAATGAATCGTCAAAGATTTGATAATACCATAGAGACTATTTCTCCACCTCAACGTATGTCTGAAACTGATGTGCTTAATGAATTGAAAGATTTTAGTTTTTCATTCGGGAAGGGTCAAATGAAATCTGGAAAGAGAAAGAATGATTCCATTGAAACCTATTACAATTGGAGGAAAAGGAGTATCTTTTTTGATTTTCCTTATTAGTCAACCAATTTGTTACGTCATTTCTTAGACGTAATGCATATTGAAAAGAATATATATGAAATGTTTCTTTCGGTTCTTCTAAATGTCAAGGGGAAGACAAAATATTATTTACGATCTCAGCGTGACTTGGTGGATTGGGGCATCGGACCAGAATTGAATCCTATGCTTATCAGTGAAAATAAATGGCAACTTCCATGTTCTTCTTATGTGATGAAACCTACGAAAAAAAAAATTTCTGGAAGTATTAGAGACTATTAGAGTTCCTGATGGCTATTCAAGCAACATATCTAAATGGGTCAACAAAAGAGAGTTGAAGTTAAAATCTTTGAAGACTCTTGATTATCACGTTCTACTGCATGAGTTTCTTCCAATAGCAATCCGTAATCTTTTGTACAATAATGTAAGGGTGAATTTTATTTGGTTGTGCCATTTTTTTAGAGATCTTTGTTCTAAGATGTTGTCCATGTCTTTCTTGCAAAAAATGTTGATAGGTGCCCCATTAATTTTGTGCGTGTTGGAGAAAATATTTCCTCCATCATTTTTCACATGCATGATGCATCTGACTGTCCATATTCTCACTGAAATACTTCTTGGAGGATCTGTTTCTTTTCATTGGATATATCCAACTGAATGAAATATGTACACATTAAAGTCTTATGTCCGAAATAGGAATCATCACGAAGGTTCTATCATTAATGGTTACTTGGCTCAAGAATGTATGGATTTCTACTCGATGTATTTGTCTGATATTACTACAAGAATGAACATACCGATGCGAAATGAAGAAGAAAAGTATGATCAAATTGAACCAAGTTTTCCATCACTTCCTCAAACCAGAGGAATTCCTGGATCATATACATTGAAGACATTAATCCATGAAGAGCAGGAGATGGCACATCGCACAGTTTTGTTCAACTGTGAATTGTTCGATGACTATATCAGGTAACTAAATTGAATATGTATATCTTACATATATATCTATTAAAATATTCATATTTTTTATCTTCAGGGAACATAAAACAATGACAATAGGAAGCATCTTTATTTATCTTTGAGAAGGAGAGAGACTTTATTAGGACCAATAGGGGCCTATATACCCTGAGAGGGGAAGGGGGGTGAATCAGGGTATGGATATTCTTTTTCAAAGTTCTTCCTGCCCCGCTGGATCTTGACCTCTTTGTTACAAGGGTCACTTTTTTTTCACTTGTGTGTATGTTATGATCACTTACTTTCTTCTTTATCTGATGATGATGCTTTAAATGCAATGCGGGAAAATTAGCAGGCAGACGCAGAGATTTTTACTTGGTTCACCCTCACTGGGCTACGTCCAAGGAGTATACGCTGACAGGTTTCGAGTCATACCAAATTCCACTAATCTTCACAAGATGTGGATACAATGTTCGGGCTAGATCACTTCTATGCCCAGGCTCACTGCCTTTACAATATTTAGGGTTAGCTCACTGCTTTCCCAAGGGTCACTCCCTGTTTCTCTCTCTATGGCTCACTGCCGGTGGAGAGGATCACCTTCTTTCTCTTCCTAAGCTCACTGCTCTGGAAGGAAATCCACTCAGAGTTTATAGACCTGTAGGTCTCTTCATTTTCATGAAATAATGCATCTTCAACTGTTGATAGATGCTCTGTTGAAGTCCAACTTTCATCCACTGAGGAATAGCACTTTGCCTCTGACCACTGGGAAACTACCTTTGGAAAGTACCTTCGCAAAGAACCCTACTTCGCGAAGCTCCCAATTTCGCGAAGCTCAAACAAGCCTTCGCGAAGCTAATTCCTTTTCGCGAAGCACTTTCGCAAATCTCAAGCCGTCGCAAAGCAACGTCCCTCGCAAAGCTTACTAAGCCAACACGGAGCTCGCAGGTTTCGCGGAGCTACAATAGCCGCCACGAAGCTCCTCTTCCGCGAAGCACACTGGCTCCACGATCCACCTTTGCAAAACGAGAGCAAAAAGATCTTCTCTGAAAATTCTCTATGCTTCTCTCGAGGGGGTCGGCCTCTATTTATAGGCAATTCCACCGACCCTCGACCGTTTCGTGCGAAGTCAACGCCACGTCATCTCCAATCGCGAAGCTCCAATGTTTCTGCCGAAATTCTTTCAAAATCATGAAGCTCCACGACAATTTTCCGTTCGCGGAGCTCGTCGTAATCACGAAGCATCACCATCAACATTCCTTCGTGCTTTCGCCGCGAAGCTCCCTCGAAAATCCCTTCACCGCCGCGATGCGCTTCAGCTCTGCCGTTCGCCAATCTTTGACGTAATCGCGAAGCATCACCGCCTCCATTTTTCTGGCCTTCGCGAAATCCAATCCATGCATCCTATCTTTGCGAAATTCATGCCTTTTCCATATTAAATTATGATCTTCATGGAAATCCTATTTTCGCAATGCTCACCAAACTCCAAATTTTGGACCCCAAAAATTTGGCAAACACTAGGAAACATTGTCACCTTGTACTGCTCTTTTGTACCACCTTCAGATCGTCCTTTCCTTTGTCATCGTTCTTTGTCAACAAGGATTGTCAACAAATTCTCAGGAACTCGAAAATTCTTCATGGAAACCTGCTTTGTCAACAAACACATTCAACCCAAAAATACTTCAATGTTACCTTGAGGGATTTTTACCCAACAATCTCCCCCTTTGGGTTTGTTGACAACTCTTCACAACTCTGCTCAGAATAATTTTCTGCACATTGATACCTCACTGAGTCTTCTACCAGTCGCCACCACCATTCACCTCTTGCAATTCAGAAAGCATTCAAGGATTCACTTAACACGTACTCTAAGCCCACATGAGCAATGATCGGCGTGAGAAACAAGAGTAGTATGAAAAGTTCATCAATGAATCACTTCATGTCAAACCCCAATTTTCGATTCCAACCTAATACCAATTCTTAAATTGATACCAATTGTTGAACCAAACTGATACCAATTGGTGAAAGCTGAACACCTTCTCACACAATTCCAACACCATTGTTATGCTTTTATCACGATCCTCATCTGTCGTGATATCTATGCTTTGATCGATCACTTCTAGCATTGTCAGATTTAATACTCTCCCCCTATCTCATTGCACTCCCCCTATCTGACTGCTCTATTCGTCAGATTCTCCCCGTATTTTTCATTATTTCTCGTATAGATACACTGTCTCCCTCTTGAACAATCACTATTTTCTCCCTCTTTGTCAACGAACCCAAAGGTCACTCCTTTGTAGTCTATAACATAGTAGAGAATACATATCATCACATTAGGAAAAAACACATCATACCTCAGGGAGAGGGGGGTGTCCATATCCACACTATTTCAAGTGCGGGGAGTCTACTGAACTCTCAAAGCCAGTCGATGTCTCTCAAATGCTTCCTTGGGTAAGGACTTTGTCAGGATGTCTGCAACGTGTAGTTCTGTAGGCACATACTCCAACTTCACGATCCACTGCTCAACTATCTCCTTGATAAAATGATACTTTATCTCAATGTGCTTTTTCCTAGAGTGATGGATGGGATTTTTGCTGAGATTTATAGCACTTGAGTTATCGCACTGGATTCTGATCAGAGACTTCACTTCAACTCCCATATCTTCAAGCTACTGTTTCATCCATAATAATTGTGTGCATGCTTGAGTGGCCGCAATATACTCAGCTTCCGCGGTGCTCAATGAAATGCAATATTTCTTCTTGCTTAGCCATGAAATACACAATCCACCAAGATAGAAAGCACCACCTGACGTTGATTTCCTATCATCCGCTGAACCGGCCCAGTCTGCATCAGTATAGCCCAATAACCCTATCTGAGATTTATCAGTATATGTCATGCCGAAATCCACTGTGTCCTGGATATACCAAAGTATTCTTGTCACTGCAAGCATGTGGCTTTCCTTGGGAGTACTCTGATATCTCGCTGCTTGGCATGTTGCGAAAACAATATCAGGCCTCGTTGTAGTTAAGTATAACAGGCTTCCAATAATTTGCCTGTATTCTGTGATATTAACTGCCTTGCCATCCTCATCTTTTGATAATTTCATCCGGGTAGCAACCAGAATCTTAATCTCCTTGGACTTCTCCATTCCAAACCTCATCAGAACCTTCTTTTCATATTTCTGAAAGACAACTTCATTATGCTTCATTTGAATCACAGATTCTGAAAATATTGATTCCGCATTGAATTCCATTCTCTCGGTGCTTGTTTCATCCCATATAAGGTATTATTTAGCCAAAAACCTTATTCTCATCTTCATGAATGAGAAAACCATTTGGATGCTCGATATGCACTTCTTCCTCCAGAATCCCATTCATGAATTCTAATTTGATGTCCATTGGGAATACTTTGAACTTTCTTTGCACTAAAATGGCTAGGAATAATCCGATTGTCTTCAGCCTTGAAACTGGTGCAAATGTTTCTTCAACATCAATTCCCTCTATCTGGGAGTATCCTTTGCACACCAGTTGTGCTTTGTTTCGAATCACTGTACCATCTTCGTTCATCTTGTTACGAAAGATCCATTTAGTCCCGATGATATTCTTATCTACTGGCCTCAAAATAATTCTCACATGTTTGGTTCTTCTCAATCTGGTCAAGCTCTTCCTTCATAGCCTGAACCCAGTTTTCATCTTCAGCTGCATCAGCTAAGCATTTTGGATCTACCTGAGATAGGAAAGACATCTGGTGTAGTGACTTCATTATTCTTGTCTGAAGTGGAGCTCACTGATCACTGATGATATTCTTCCTGTCAATTTTAGATCGACTCTTTAGCTTTTGTGTAGATAAGGATTTTACTTCATTGTACTCACCATCATTATCTTCTTCTGAATAAACTTCAGCCACTTCTGCTCTTCCTGAGTCTCATACCACTTCCTCACTTCCAACAGAAAACGTTTCTCTATGTCATTGTTTAATGACGTCATTTCCTTCAAACTTCTTCTCTCGGATTTTTGTTGAGACGCCTTTGATTTTCTCTTGCAGCTTCTTGGTATCCTGAAAACAGTCATATGATACCATATTGTTAGATAAAAAAGATAAGCATGAGATGCATGATTATTGCTGCTTCTCCATGTGTTTCTTTATGAGCATAAACATTCATCCTTCATATCATATTAAGATCTTGCATCTGACTAGGATATAGAATTCTCCCCCTATGTTATGCAACTCTTCCTGTAGTTAGGCCCAACAGTTTAGATGCATAACTAGTCTTTTCCTCCTGCATCATTTGTTCTCATCTTCCACTCAGAGTTGAGCCATTAACAAAATCTCTCAGCCTACTGAGTTGAAACTCGGTGTAGGAAACAAGAGACAAAGTTAACAACACAATCACATTCTATTATGCTCTATTTCTCCCTTTATTCTTCAACTCTGGTACCTGATTTGAATCAATTGGAACTGTAGAGCATATCACATCTCCACTTCGCATCCTTATATGCCACTTCCCCTTGGATCATATCTCCCTAGAACCTGAAACACACGAATCATCAGTTAATAGAATTTTTATACATAGGGAAAGGGGATATTTCTTGAATCCTCAAGACAAGGATAGTGGTTGATCCTGATGGGTCAACCCTTTGATTCTTTCATGGAGGGAATCACACTCCTTTCTTGCATCCTCCAGCTGCCTAGCCAAATTCAATTGTTCTGGCCACATGACTAAGCATTCATTACCCACATGCTGAGCCTTTTTTTGATATGTAGATTCTGTAGGCCCGACCTTTCTCATCACTTGGGGTATAGACCCACTAGTACACATTTCCTTCTTTGAGGTTCTTCCAAAATTCCATTTTCCTTGATTATTTATCTGAGTAGGAATCTCCATGCTTGTCATCTTCCCTTGATTCTTCCACCATTGCAGGGATCTTGAACCTTCCTCTTTTTTTCACTGTGGAACATGACATGCGAATTTTTCATTACATTCTTTGTTCATCTTTCTTTTATCAGATGTCTAAGTCACCACACTCTTTTTCACTAGTGGTGAGTCCTCCATTAAACGTTTATTATTCTTTATCACAACTGGAGTAGATCTCCCCTTAATCTTCCATGTTTGTTCACATTCTCTTCTTGAGAGCTGTTGGGAGTATGACATAGGAGGTGACAGATACACCTTTCTTTCATCTCCATGTGACTCCCCTGAGGCTCTAACCTTATTCTTCACCTTACCATGTTGTCTCCCAGTGTAGAATTTCTCATTATGCATCACTGGAGTCAAGAATCGCTTTTCGAGTTCCTTTTCCTTCCTTGCGTTCTTCTCACTGCAATTTCTTTCCAAATGCCCATAATCTGAACATATAAAACATTCTCCATCAAAGGCATACCTCGTTTCGTTATTTCTATGTAGAGATTCTGATACACCTTGAGTTCTTCTTCTAACATAGGGATCTTGAGCTTCTTGACACATACTCATGGTGTGTCCCGTTCTTCCACAGTAATAGCATATAATAGATGCTTTCCTATGAGAAACTCTTCTCTCTGATTTCTCATGATGCTTCTTCTTATTCTCAGATTTAGTAAGGTTTCTGTTTTCACAACCTGAAATGTATTACAGAGCCTCTGAACAGAAGCTTGACGTGTGACCATGAATCCCACAGAAATAGCACATGTCTTCACTTCTTTTTGTAACTGACCTCTTTGGCCTATCTCCAGCACCTACAGGGTTTTCTCCACTCCTGGAACTATTCACGGCTCTCTTCTTATCATGAATGGGAGGTGATTCATCAAATCCAATACCAGCTTTTCCGAAACTTGCTGGTCTTTGAGCTGAGAAAATATTCTGTTGTCTCTCTTCAGAAATAGAATATATGTTCTTAATTTTATCATCACTTGTCAAAGGATGATCAAATATCAAGTGTAAGGCATCCTTCATTTTTGGCATTCCTTTAGCATTAGATTTCTCCACTTCCTTCTTTACTGATTATAGCTCTTCTTCCAACTTCTGAATCTTCATATGACTTGATTTAAGTTGGGAATTGAATTCCCTTCTGAGATTCTTTCCACGACTCATCTCATTTTCCAATTCTTGTGTGAGATTTTCTACCATACCACTTTTCTCATTTACTTTCAATTTTTCTTGAGAAACAGATTCAGAGATAGATTCATTCTCTTGTTGGAGCCTTTGATTCTTTTGAACTTGTTCAGACAAATGTGTAGCTAGATCATCATTTCTGGCTTTGAGATTCTGAATTTCATCTGTGTTCAGATTCTTTCCCTTGACATCAGCTTTTGATTTTTTAACCCTTACCGATCTCTTTCGCAGTTCTTCATCTTGAGAATCATTTTTCTCCCTTAGATCAGTAGCTACGTCAATAAGCCTTTGATTCAATCATCTTAGCTTGTTGATCTCAGTTTCCAGTGCTTGGATCCGAATATATTTAGATTTAATTTCATCAGTGTTTCTAACGTCACTTGAAATATCAGGTTCTTCGATACACTTGACTTGATATTTCAATTTTCTAATCAAGCCATCGATCTCCCTTTTCTGTTCCTCAATCTTAAGATTATACTCACTAAATGATTCTGAGTTCTCTCGTGTTGATAACATGAGTTTCTCAATTTCTTCCATCAAATCAGACTTCTCTTCTTCCTGATGCTGCATATAGAGTTTGGAATCGTGAACAACTTTGTTAGATTTCATTGTTTTAGCTCTCCAAACATCTATCACCTCAAGAGCAGCCTCTAACTCAGCTCTCATATCTATTATTCCTTCAATTTCTTCTTCGGTTTTAGTATCACTCTGATGCTCATGTACTTCACTCATTCCAACATCATGATTGAGTGAATAAATCTTTTCCCTATCAGATTCATCAAGACCTTCCTTAAGTAAGCTGTTTGATTCTTTTATTTGAATCACACTTTTTCCAAAAAACACTTCCACACTGAGGGAAATTACCAGACTTCTGATTCTTCCTTGATGCTTTTCCTTTTCCCATGGCAGATTGTGATAAGAGAAAACTGTATCTTCAACCACACAGATCGACTACACCAGGTCGAAGAAAACAAATCTGATAAAAGAAACCTATCCCTCTGATACCAATTGTTAGAACCAATATGGGCCTATATACCCTGAGAGGGGGGGGGGGGTGAATCAGGGTATGGATATTATTTTTAAAAGTTCTTCCTGTCCCGCTGGATCTTGACCTCTTTGTTACAAGGGTCACTTTGTTTGCACTTGTGTGTATGTTATGATCACTTACTTTCTTCTTTATCTAATGATGATGCTTTAAATGAAATGTGGGAAAATTAGTAGGCAGACAAATAGATTTTTACTTGCTTCACCCTCACTGGGCTTCGTCCAAGGAGCATACGCCGACAGGTTGCCGGTCGTACCAAATTCCACTAATCTTCACTAGACGTGGATACAATGTTCGTGCTAGATCACTTCTATGCCCGGGCTCACTGCCTTTACAATGTTTAGGGTTAGCTCACTGCTTTCCCAAGGGTCACTCCCTGTTTCTCTCTCTATGGATCACTGCCTGTGGAGAGGATCACCTTCTTTCACTTCCTAAGCTCACTACTCTGGAAGGAAATCCACTCATAGTTTATAGACCTGTAGGTCTCTTCATTTGCATGAAATAATGCATCTTCAACTATTGATAGATGCTCTGTTGAAGTCCAACTTTCATCCACTGATGAATATCACTTTGCCTCTGACCACTGGGAAACTACCTTTGGAAGGTACCTTCGCAAAGCACCCTACTTCGCGAAGCTCCCAATTTTAAGAAGATCAAAAAAGCCTTCGCGAAGCTCCTTCCTTTTCGCGAAGCACTTTCGCGAAGCTAAAGTCGTCGCAAAGAAACATCCCTCGCGAAGCTTACTAAGACAACGTAGAGCTCACAGGTTTAGCGGAGCTACAATAGTCACCGCGAAGCTCCTCTTTCGCGAAGCACACTGGCTCCGCGAACCACCTTCGCAAAATGAGTGCAAAAATATCTTCTCTGAAAATTCTCTCTACTTCTCTCGAGGGGGTCGACCTTTATTTATAGGCGATTCCACCGACCCTCGACCCTTCCGCGCGAAGTCAACGCCACGTCATCGCCAATCGCGAAGCTCCAATGTTTCCGCCGGAATTCATTCAAAATCGCGAAGCTCCATGGCAATTTTCCGTTCACGGAGCTCGTCGTAATCATGAATCATCACCGTCAACATTCCTTCGCGCCTTCGCCGCGAAGCTCCCTCGCAAATCCCTTCACCGCCGCGATGCGCTTCAGCTCTGCCGTTCGCGAAGCTTTCACGTAATCGCGAAGCATCACCACATCCATTTTTCTGGCCTTCGTGAAATCCAATCCATGCATCCTATCTTCGAGAAATTCATGCCTTTTCCATATTAAATTATGATCTTCATGGAAATCCTATTTTCGTGATACTCACCAAACTCTGAATTTTGGACCCAAAAAATATGGCAAACACTGGGAAACAGCGTCACCTTGTACTGCTCTTTTGTACCACCTCCAGATCGTCCTTTCCTTTGTCATCGTTCTTTGTCAACAAGGATTGTCAACAAATTCCCGGGAACTCGACAATTCTCCATGGAAACCTGCTTTGTCAACAAACACAATCAACCCAAAAATACTTCAATGTTACCTTGAGGGATTTTTACCCAACAGACTTTGCATTGCAAATAGTTTTCTGCTTGGTTAAAATTGAAGGTAGAAGTATTACTGTTTAAAATAATTAATAGTCATTTATATTGCCGGTATTGAGTTTTTCTGCTGACTCTGTCTCTGAGGAAATAAAATCTTTCGATTTTGGTCCTAATACCGTGGTTCATGACTGTAAATCAATTGTTATCAATGGGTACAAATTTATTGTCACTAAATGAGAAAAGAACATGAGAAAACAACATGATGGTGTTATGGTTATTTCCACAACAGATTGTTATGCCAGTGCATCAGATAGTAGATCGCGATTTAAAAATGTGGGTTATTATGGAGTCATTGAGAAAATAATAATATTGAATTATTACTCTCATGGACGAGTCATAATGATGAAATTGCATTGGTTTGATTCGATGATGAGACATGGCACAATTATTGCTAATTGAGGATTTCAAGTAATTAATATTACTTGCACTCTTGCTACCGAAGAACCATATGTGTTGGCATCAATGGATAAACATGTTTTTTATGTCAAAGAAGAACTTTGACCTGAATTTGGTGTCATATTTGATGTAATTCCAAGACATATTTTTGATGATGGTGATGATGGAATTGACACTGTCCCTAGTTCCATTGGAACCAATCCATCTATTTCTTTTTATGACTCCAATAGCTCAATTGAAAAAGTTTATTGTGAACTTGAAGTTTTGGTTGAAAATATATAGAATCATTCATCCATGTTCTCAATTATTTTGGTTTACCTCGAGTTGGGTTGTTAAGGTTGGTAATAATCAAATTGATTTAGTTTTGATCACAAATATGTTTTAGCTGACTTGACCATTATGTGATTTTGAATGTTTATTGGTTGCAGTTTTATATGAATCGCATTTTCTAATTTGGAATTGAACTGTATTCAAACCTAGTCAAACAATATTTATAACATGGTGAACATTACTACTTGTATGATTTATTAAATCCATTCAAGATCTTCTAAAACAATTGATAGCTAAATTACGAATGAATCCCTTTATTTTCTCATATATTTAGTTTTTTGGGTTACACATTAGTTTCCTTGTTAAGGTTGGTAATATTCAAATTGATTTAGTATTGATCACAAATATGTTTTAGATGACTTGACCATTATGTGAATTTTCAATGTTTATTGGTTGCAGTTTTATTTGAATTGCATTTTCTAATTTGGAATTGAACTGTATTCAAACCTAGTCAAACAATATTTCTAACTTGGTGAACATTACAACTTGTATGATTTTTTAAATCAATTCAAGCTCTTCTAAAACAATTGATAGCTAAATTACCAATTAATCCTCTTATTCCCTAATATATTTAGTTTTTTGGGTTACACATTAGTTTCTTTTTTCTAATTAATTACATATTTGTTTTTAAAAGCAGGAAATGCAGCCAATTGAAGAGAGACGAAGGAAAAAAATGATTGAGAACAATCGTCGAATGGTGGAGTTGGGCATTCCACCATTAGTGCCTACAGTAAGTACTTTATTTCAAATATATATTTAAAGAATATATAATGTCATTTGATTAATATTTTTGTAATCATTTTTGTAGGATCCACCTATACGTCGACAGTTATTCGACGAGGAGCCTAGTACTGGTCCAAGTACTCAGGCCGGTGGTACAAGGAGGGTTCATACCAGAGGTGGACGAGCAGCTGCGCGTACCCGACTAGACCCTGCCCCTCCCACTGATATGTCATCCTTCCTACATTTTGATCATATTGTGTCATTAGGGACACATGAGATATTTAGGCATCCCATGTTTTCACCACATTTTGCATCTTCTGGCCCATCATTTTCACATCCCATGATGATTTCCACTCCCTAGTCAGAATCCAGTAATATAGCTGTCCCATCATCTTTTCCTTCTACTTCTGTCTCTCTGAGCTTCTATATTCCATGCTCTTCGACTCCTGTTCCACCACAGGGTGTTCCATCAGTTTCTATGGATCCAGCAGTGCTTAGCGATCAGACCAGCCCATGTATATTTATAGAATACTAACAAATTTTTATAGAAATATTTATTTTCATTATAACATTTTTTGATAAAATATTTGTTTTTCTTTAATGAAAGATACATCTACTGATAGGAGGCAAGGGTGGGGGCGTACACGCATGCGTTCGATGTGGAACCGCCGCACACAAGTTATGGTGGATTACAATGAAGACAACCAAATGGTTGAGAAAATATGGTAGCAATGTCGGAGTTTTTTGGTGACGCTTGAAAAATACTCCGACATCATTCCCGTCAGCCCGCTATCATGTGGAAATTTGCCACATGAGGTCAAGGATAGTGTTTGGGAAGAGATAAGGGTAAAAAAATTTGTTGTATTTAATGCCATGAATTATTTTTTTATTTATATGAATTAATATTTTGATGTCAGCATCGATATAATTTTCCCGATGGTGAGGGTGCACGACCGGAACGTCTAAAGGATTTAGGCGAGACTTGGAGAGCCTACAAGCATGAGTTATATATTGGCTGGTGTGCTAGAGTTGGAACTCAGTTAGAGGTTGTACAAGTCATGGATGATTATCCTATAGAGCAGTATCGTCAGATGATTACTCATTGGACGAATACCCGGTTTAAGGTATGAATTACATTTGAGGTATTTTAATAATAACTTTCTTATTTTGAATTAATATTATCCTTTTCATTATAGAATTTTATTTAGGAATCATCTGGAAAAAATAAAAAAACATTGATGCAAAAAAATACCTCCACACACTAGGACGTATTTCGATGCCGGATCACGGGAGGAAACATGTATGAAAATTGTTTATAAGTTTTATTTACGACTTACATTTTCTTTTTCTCCTCAATTATTTAATCATTTGATAAAGTTTTCATATAACTTACGTTTTCAATGTCATTGTAGAGGCAAATACAGAATATTGAAAGATGTGAGCCTCGAGCAAAACTATTTTGCTCGAGTAGACAGAAAACGGATTGAAGTTACGTCAACGAAGCGACTCAGTAGCAGATTGTAATTTTTAATCTGTTGATTTTATATTTTAATATCTATTTTGTAACTATATAATATATTTATATTTGTAACAGTATTCTTTAGAGGCACTCGATGCCCAAGAACCAAACAATTTTGGGCCAACTGATAACTTACATCAGGTGTTGGGAGAGGAGCATCCTGGTAGAGTACGCTGCCAACCTAGGATAGCCCCGATGAGGTATTGGCCCTCCTCAGGTACGAGTTGTAGGGCCAACGAGATGCAGAAAGTTAGGGCACAAGTATAATAGGATGAGAAAAGGGCCATAGAGATGGCAGAATAGTTTTCTAGGGAAAAATGTTCATTTATGAAATTTATTGAAGTTCTACGTCCAACACTTCCAGCAGAGTCCAACCCAGATTTTGATGAATATATGTCGTCGATACGTTCTATATATGGTGCCCCAGGTGGAAATTCTAGTGGTGGTCAGGATGATGTCCATCTTGACGATGATGACAGTGAGGAGTCTGATGCGGAAGAGGAGGGAGAGGAGGAGGGCGAGGCAGATGGCGAGGGCTAGGAGGAGGGTGAGGGCGAGGAGGAGGGTGCTGAGGAGGGCGAGGACGATGATGGGGATGAGGATGAGGGTGATGATGATGGTGATGGTGATATGGGACAAATTGATCGGTTACATTTTTGACTAATATTAATGAGATTTGATGTTTAATCTATTATAGTTGTTGGTTTTATCTAGACCCGTAGTATAGTATTGGAGTTGAGTTATTTTTATGTATTGTCTGTTTTTATGGATGTTGTTGTCTTTTAGTGGTTGTGTGTTTGGGAACTCCCTAGACAGTCCCCTCCTTCTTGGACCCTGGAAAACCCCCCACTGTCCTCCTTAGACCCCAGATATCCCCTCAGATATCCCCCCACCATCCTCCTTGGTCCCCAGACAGCCCCCCCAAACACCACCCGGACATCCCCCCCACCCTCCTCCCTGAACCCTAGAAATCCCCGCGGACAGCCCCCCACCCTCCTCCTTGTACCCCGGACAACCCCCCAAACACCCCCCGGACAGCCCCCCACACAGCCCCCCCCTCCTCCTTGGTCCCTGGACAGCCCCCCAGACACCCACTGGATAGCCCCCCTGACAACCCCCCCGGACAGCCCCCCACCCTACTTGATTTCATTTACTACTAGAAAATCTATAATATATATTTTATTTATTTTCATCATGATAAACAATTTAAATCACATTTACACATCTAATCAATATCATAGATTCTTGGTATGTTATAAAAGGGATGTATTCATTGGGCATGACATTGTTAGCTCTGAAGTGTTTCAAATAGTGTATTTGAATAATGTGAATAAACAACTAACATAATTTATCACAAAGATCCATGGGGAATATGTGATGTGTATGAGCCAACCCGGGCTCAATCCGAGGCGCGGTGTTGCCGACACCACTCATAGTGTCTCTCTTTTGTTTAAAATGGACTTCATTTTAAGTGAAAACAATAACTAGCATACGGAAAACCAACCAAATGGATTCTTGATTGTGTCTATACTTTAGAACAACGATCCATGGGTCATATGTGACATGTACTAGTGAACCCTGGCTCAATCCGAGACACGGTGTGGCCGACACCATTCATAGTGTCTCTCTTTTATTTAAAATGGACATCATTTTAAGTGAAAACAACAACTGACATACAAAAAACTGACCGAATTCATTCTAAATGTGTTGATTCTTTAGGATAACGATCCATGAGTCATATGTGAGGTTCATGATTCAACCCCACCTCTATCCGAGGCACGGTGTGGCTGGGATCACTCTAAGTGTCTCTCTTTTGTTTAAAATGGACAACATTTTAAGTACATACAGAAAACTGACCAAACGGATTCTGATTGTGTTAATAATTTATCACAATGATCCATGGGTCATATGTGACATGTATGAATCAACCATGCCTCAATCTGAGACGCGGTGTGGCCGGTACCACTCAAATAGTATGTCTTTTGTTTCAGAAGGACATCATTTTAAGTAAAAACCTCAACTGGCATACGGAAAACCAACCAAATGCATTAATATTGTGTTGATACTTTAGTAAAATGATCCATGGGTCATTTGAGATGTGTACAAGTCAACCCCATTTAAATATGAGAAGCGGTCTGGCCGGTACCACTCTAAATGTGTCTCTTTTGTTTAAAATGGACAAGATTATAAGTGAAAAGAACAACTGACATATAGAAAACTAACAAAACGCATTCAGATTCTATTGATAATTTATCACAATGATCCATCGGTCATATGTGACGTGTATGAGCCAACTCGGGCTCAATCCGAGCCGCGGTGTGGCTGGGATCACTCTAAGTGTCTCTCTTTTGTTTAAAACGGACAACATTTTAAGTACATATGGAAAACTGACCAAATGCATTCGGTTTCCATTGAAACTTTAGGAGAATGATCCATGGTTCATATTTGACGTGTATGAGTCAACCTCGCCTCAATTTGAAGCACGGTGTGACCAACACCACTCAAAGTGTCTCTCTTTTGTTTAAAATGGACATTATTTTAAGTGAAAACAACAACTAGCATACGGAAAACTGACCAAACACATTCTGATTGTGTCAATAATTTAGCACAAAAATCCATGGGTCATATGTGACGTGTACGAGTCAACCCTGCCTCAATCCGAGGTGTGGTGTGGCTGACACCATTCATAGTGTCTCTCTTTTGTTTAAAATGGACATCATTTTAAGTGAAGACAACAACTGACATACAAAAAACTAACCAAATGCATTTGAAATGTGTTGATGATTTAGGAGAACGATACATGGGTCATATGTGATGTGTACGAGTCAACCCCTACTCAATAAGAGGCATGGTGTGGCTGAGATCACTCTAAGTGCCTCTCTTTTGTTTAAGATGGACAACATTTTAAGTACATATGGAAAACTGACCAAACAGATTCTGATTGTGTTGATACTTTATCACAATGATCCATGCGTCATATGTGACGTGTACGAATCAACCCTGCCTCAATATGAGATGCGGTGTGGCCATAACCACTTAATGTGTCTGTCTTTTGTTTCAAAAGGACTTCATTTTAAGTGAAAAAATTAACTGGCATACAGAAAACCGACCAAACACATTCGGATTGTGTTGATACGTTAGGAAAATGATCCATGGGTCAATTGAGACATGTACGAGTCAACCCCATCTAAATCTGAGATGTGGTGTGGCTGGTACCACTCTAATTGTGTCTCTTTTGTTTAAAATGGACAGGATTATAAGTGAAAAGAAAATCTGGCATACGAAAAACCGACCAAACGCATTCAGAATCTGTTGATAATTTATCAAAACGATTCATGGGCCATATGTGATGTGTACGAGCCAACCCGGGATCAATCCAAGTCGCGGTGTGGCCGAGATCACTCTAAGTGTCTCCCTTTTGTTTAAAATGGACAACATTTTAAGTACATACAGAAAACTGACCAAACAGATTCTGATTGTGTTGATACTTTAGCACAATGATCCATGCTTCATATTTGACGTGTAAGAATCAACCCCGTCTCAATCTGAGACGCGGTGTGTCCGTAACCACTCAAAGTGGCTGTCTTTTATTTCAAAAGGACATCATTTTAAGTGAAAACATAAACTGGAATACGAAAAACCGACCAAACGCATTCAGATTGTGTTTATACTTTAGGAAAATGATTCACGGGTCATTTGAGATGTGTACGAGTCAATGCTGTCTAAATCCGAGACGTGGAGTGGCCGGGTACCACTCTAATTGTGTCTCTTTTGTTTAAAATTGATAGGATTATAAGTGAAAAGAACAACTGGAATTCAAAATACTAACCAAACGCATTCAGAATCTATTGATAATTTATCAAAACGATCCATGGGTCATATGTGACGTGTACGAGCCAACCCGGGCTCCATACGAGTCGCGGTGTGGCCAAGATCACTCTAAGTGTCTCTATTTTGTTTAAAATGGACAACATTTTAAGTACATACGGAAAACTGACCAAACATATTCTGATTGTGTTGATACTTTAGTAAAACAATCCATGGGTCATATGTGACATGTAAGAATCAACCCCGCCTCAATCTGAGATGCGGTGTGGCCGTCACCACTCAAAGTGTCTGTCTTTTGTTTCAAAAGGACATCATTTTAAGTGAAAACATCAACTATTATACGAAAAACCTACCAAACTCATTCGAATTGTGTTGATACTTTAGGACAATGATCCATGGGTCATTTGAGATGTGTACAAGTCAACCCCATCTAAATCCAAGACGCGGTGTGGCCGGTACCACTCTAATTGTGTCTCTTTTGTTTAAAATGGACAAGATTATAAGTGAAAAGAACAACTGGCATACAAAAAACCGAACAATTGCATTTTGAATCTATTGATAATTTACCAAAATGTTCCATGAGTCATATGTGACGTGTACAAGGCAACCCGAGCTCAACCCGAGTCGCGGTGTGGCTGGGATCACTCTAAGTGTCTCTCTTTTGTTTAAAAGGGACAAAATTTTAAGTACATATGGAAAATTGAACAAACGAATTCTGATTGTGTTTATACATTAGCACAACGATCCATGGGTCATATGTGACGAGTAAGAATAAACCCCGCCTCAATCTGAGACACGGTGTGGCTGGCACCACTCAAAGTGTCTATCTTTTGTTTCAAAAGGGCATCATTTTAAGTGAAAACATCAATTGGAATATAGTAAACCAACCAAATGCATTCAAATTGTGTTGATACTTTAGTAAAATGATCCATGAGTCATTTGAGACGTGTACGAGTCAACCCCGTCTAAATCCGAGATGCGGTGTGGCCAGTACCACTCTAATTATGTCTCTTTGTTTTAAAATGGACAGGATTATAAGTGAAAAGAACAACTGGCATATGAAAAACCGACCAAACAAATTCAGAATCTATTGATAATTTACCAAAACGATACATGGGTCTTATGTGATGTGTACGATCCCACTCGGGCACAATCTAAGTCGCAGTGTGGCCGGGATCACTCTAAGTGTCTCTCTTTTGTTTAAAATGGACAACATTTTAAGTACATATGTAAAATTGACCAAACGAATTCTGATTGTGTTGATACTTTAGCACAACGATCCATGGGTCATATGTGACATGTATGAATCAACCCTGTCTCAATTTGAGACGCGGTGTGGCCATCTCCACTCAAAGGGTCTATCTTTTTTTTCAAAAGGACATCATTTTAAGTGAAAACATCAACTGACATACGGAAAACCGACCAAATGCATTCAGATTGTGTTTATACATTAGTACAATGATCCATGGGTCATTTGAGACGTGTACGAGCCAACCCCGTATAAATCCGAGATGCAGTGTGGCTGGTACCACTCAAATTGTCTCTCTTTTGTTTAAAGTGGACAAGATTATAAGTGAAAAGAACAACTGGCATACGAAAAACTGACCAAACACATTCAGAATCTGTTGATAATTTATCAAAACGATCCATGGGTCATATGTGATGTGAAAAAGACAACCCGGGCTCAATCCGAGTCGCGATGTGGCCGAGATCACTCTATGTGTCTCTCTTTTGTTTAAAATGGACAACATTTTAAGTATATACAGAAAATTGACCAAACGGATTCTGATTGTGTTGATACTTTAGAACAACGATCAATGGGTCATATGTGATGTGTAAGAATCAACCCCGCCCCAATCTAAGACGCGGTGTGGCCGGTACTACTCAAAGTGACTGTATTTTGTTTCAAAAAGACATCATTACAAAGTGAAAACATCAACTGGCATACGGAAAACTGACCAAACACATTTGGATTGTATTGATAATTTAGGATAATAATACATGGGTCATTTGAGACGTGTACAGGTCAACCTTGTCTAAATCCGAGATGCGGTGTGGCCGGTACCACTCTAACTGTGTCTCTTTTGTTTAGAATGGACAAGATTATAAGTGAGAAGAACAACTGGCATATGAAAAACTGACCAAACACATTTGGAATCTGTTGAAATTTTAGGACAACTATCCATGGGTCATATGTTACGTTTACCAGTCAACCACACCTCAATCCAAGTAGTGGTGTGGCCGGGACCACCCATAGTGTCTCTCTTATGTTAAAAATGGACAACATTTTAAGTACATATGGAAAACTGACCAAAAGGATTCTGATTGTGTTGATATTTTAGCACAACGATCCACGAGTCATTTTTGATGTATACGAGTCAACCCCACCTCAATACGAGGTGCGGTGTGGCTGACACCACTCAAAGTGTCTCTCTTTTATTTAAAAAGCACTTCATTTTAAGTGGAAACAACAACTGACATACGGAAAACTGACCAAACACTTTCGGAATATGTTGATACTTTAGAAAAACTATACATGGGTCATTTTTGATGTTTACGAGTTAACCTCGCCTCAATCCGAGGCACGGTGTGGCCGATATCACTCCAGGTGTATGTATTTTGTTTAAAATGGACATCATTTCTAGTAAAAACATATGCTATATGAAAAACCAATCAAATTACGAATTGAATTCCAGATTCGGTTAAAACTTTAGGACAATGATACATGGGTCATGTGTGATGTTTACAAGTCAAACACGCCTCAATCCAAGTCGCAATGTGGCCAAGATCACTCTAAGTGTCTCTATTTTGTTTAAAATGCACCACATTTTATATACATACGGAAAACTGACCAAACATATTCTAATTGTGTTGATAATTTAGAACAACGATCCGTGGGTAATATATGCCATGAAAGAGTCATCCCAATCTCAATCTGAGGTGCAGTGTGGTCGGCTTCACTAAAAGTGCCCCTCTTTAGTTTAAAATGGACTTCATTTTAAGTGAAAAAAACAACTGACTAACGGAAAACCGACCAAATGCATTCGGATTCTATTGAACCTTTAGGAAAACGATCCATGGGTCATTTGTGATGTGTATGAGTAAACCCTGAATCAATATGAGGTGTGGTGTTGCGGGATCCATTCAAAGTGTCTCACTTTTGTTTGAAATGAATAACATTTTAAGTGAAAAGTACAACTTACATATGGAAAACTGACCAAACGCATTCGGATTGTGTTGATACTTTAGGAAAATGATATTTGGGTCATTTGTGACATGTAAGAGGAAACCCAACATCAATACGAGGTGCAGAGTGGATGGAATCACTCGAAGTATCTCTCTATAGATTAAAATGGACTTCATTTTAATTGAAAACAATAACTGACATACGGAAAACTGACCAAACGCATTCAGATTCCGTTGAAACTTTAGGAAAACATTACATGAGTCATTTGTGACGTGTACAAGTCAATACTGCCTCAATATGAGGCTAGGTTTGACCAGAACCACTCAAAGAGTCTCAGGTTTATTTGAAATAGACAACATTTTAAATGAAAATAATAAATGACATACGGAAAACTTACTAAACGCATTCATATTCAGTTGAAACTTTAGGAAAACAATCCATGAGTTATATGTGATGTGTACGTGTCAACCCAGCCTCAATACGTGGCACGAGGTGGCCGTCACCACTCGAAGTGTCTCTCTATAGTTTAAAATGGACTTCATTTTAATTGAAAACAACAACTGACATACGGTAAACCAACCAAATGCATTCAGATTCTATTAAAACTTTAGGATCATTTTCCATGGGTCATATATAACGTGCAAGAGTCTAACGCTCCTCAATACGAGTCGCAGTGTGTCCGGGATCACTCGATGTGTCTCTCTTTTGTTTAAAATGGACAACATTTTAAGTACATACATAAAACCAACCAAACAGATTCTGATTGTGTAGATACATTAGAAAAACGATCCATGGGTAATATATGACATGAATGAGTCAAACCCGCTTCAATCCGAGGCACTGTGTGCCCGACACCACTCAATGTGTCTCTCTTTAGTTTAAAATGGACTTCATTTTAAGTGAAAACAAAAACTGACATACGGAAAACCGACCAAACACATTCGGATTCTGTTGAACCTTTAGCACAATGATCTATGGGTCATTTTTGATGTGTATGAGTCAACCTCACCTCAATCCGAGGCATGGTGTGGATGAAACCACTCAAATTGTCTCTCTTTCGTTTAAAATAGACCTTATTTTAAGTGAAGACAATAAATAACATATGAAAATCCAATCAAATGCATTATGATTCCATTGAAACATTAGGACAATGATCCTTGGGTCATATGTGACATGTACAAGTCAACCCTGCCTCAATCTGAGGCCTGGTGTGGGTGGCACCACTCAATGTGTCTCACTTGTTTTGAAATGAACAACATTTTAAGTGAAAACAATAACTGGCATACGGAAAACTGATCAAATGCTTTCAGAATATGTTGATACTTTAGGAGAATGATCCATGGGTCATATTTAATGTGTACGAGTCAACCCCACCTCAATTCGAGCCACGATGTGGCCGGTATCACTCCATGTGTATGTATTTTTTTTAAAATGGACTTCATTTTTAGTAAAAACAACCGGTATATGAAAATACGAACAAACATATTCGGATTCTATTGACACTTATTCATTTTTATGTATTTTATTGATAATTGATAATTAAATTATGTATGTATTTATTTATGAATTGAATTCTGGATTCCACATAAAATTGTGATCTATATTTAAAATTGAATTCTAAATCAATTATGTATTTTTATAATTACGTTATAAATTTTTATTTAATTCTGGATGTGTATAGTTCAAGAATTAATTATATGTTAAATGTGTATGAATATGTTCTATATATGTATGTATTAGTTTGTTATTGCAGGTAGTAGAATGGAATGGAGGCTGCTGTGCAAAATTAGAGGCTGCTGTGCAAATTGCAGACTACTGTGCAATTTGCACAACATAACCTATGCTAACGGTTTCAAACCATTGGCATAGGCTCATAATAACCCTTTCCAAATGGTTTACAAACCATTGGGAATGGTTTCTAGGGATTTTTTTACCAACATTTCAAAGAGAATTTTTGGTAAAAACCATTACCAATGGTTTAGAACCGTTGGGGAAGAATGAATTTTCATTAGCTTTACCAACAGTTTGGTGTAAACCGTTGGTAAAACTTATGCCAACGGTTTAACCAAACCATTGTAATTGGTTAATTTTACTAACATATACCAACGGTTCTTTGTAATCCGTTGGGATAGGTTTTCCCAACGACTTACTTCCCCAAGGTTTGTAGAACCGTTGGTATATGTTTTACCAATGGTTCAGAACCGTTGGGAAAAGCCCCATTTCCTGTAGTGGGAACTGAATCACATGACACATTTGGTAAGATTTAACTAGTATCCTCACTCCTCATGAAATGATATTAATTTTCACATGAATCCATTGAAAAATGGATTTTGGGATATGAGAACACCCCAATAAGTGAACAACTATTACAACATAGTTTATTTAGAGTTTCATCATAAATGAATTCTTGTTATCTATAAAAAATCTATCATGATTATATAAAATCAATACCACATTTAATGTAACTTATATTCTTCAGTTATATATCCTATAAAAAGCAGATTCACATTCAAAGTTCAAATAATTTAATGTTTATATAATACATTAATAATCAAACATCCCAAAATAAAAAAAAATCATATAGTGAAATCAATTTTCATCACCACTTCCTAAGGGAAAATTTATTTTACAAAAGAATAAAAAAATTTCACATTTTATTAACTATAAACCATGTCATTAAATAATTTACAAATAAAATTAAATGATAATGAAATCCTGGTTTCTAAAAAAAATTCAATTCTACAATCATCCTTCCTAAGACACTAACAAAATCAAGAAATCAAGTGAAATCCATAATACAAGAAAAATTATGCCTTTTGGAGTATGAAAACATACCCAAATCATGACTAGAATAGTCCCAAAAGAGATTTATCATATATGGAATCCATTATAACAATTTTAAGTTTACCAAATGTCAATAAAGAAACACCTAAATCCATAAAATATAGTATGGTAATATGAAAAAGGGTCTTTAACGGACAAATCAATTCAAGGATTCATTAACTCCACTAAAATGATGTTAATAATTCCCACATTAATCTGTTTATCTCCCATGGATATCTATTCCATCAATTTGGAAAATTAAAAATTTAAAACTATTGGCAACATGATGTGTATGTTTCCATTACATACATGATGTCTTTGAAAACATGAATTTTGAGAGACCGACCATAGATACTGACCATTACATAGAGGAAAATCAGTGGATATTTTTGATGCACTTTGACTAGAATCATTGTGCGGTGAGGTTATACAAATTTTGGCCAGTAAAGAAACTCTTCACGGAGTGTGCTTTTGTGCATTTCCTACCTAGTGTGTTGTTCTCCAAATTTTATTGAGGCAATCTCTAGGCCCAATATGAAATCCACCATAACTTCTACCATAAAATAATGTAAATAAATGATAAATATCCATCAAAATATAGAATAAACCATCTAACACATCTAACACACAATTTAATCTTTTGAAGGATCAAAAGTACAATGTATAAACTTGTGATGCGACTGGATATTTAAAATAAATATATTATTCTCAACAAAATAAAAAAAATATTTATTTCCATAATCTAAAATAAAATAAATGTTTCTGAGGTAAAATTAATTACATATAAAAAACATGGATAAATGATTATATGTTTAGATAATTTTAATTAAAAATTACATTAGATAATTTATTTTATCTTATGAGAAATTGATATCAAGGAATAAAATATGAATCTTGTTTTAATATATTTTTTTCATGGTTTTT
The DNA here is from genome assembly GCA_963277665.1 of Viscum album. Classification (NCBI taxonomy): domain Eukaryota; kingdom Viridiplantae; phylum Streptophyta; class Magnoliopsida; order Santalales; family Viscaceae; genus Viscum; species Viscum album. The sequence continues at coordinate 408,855,860 of OY728161.1, read as the reverse complement.
GGTGTAGGGGAAGTTTAAAGGTATATTTTTTTTAAATAAACCATTAAATTATTTTATAAAAAAATATAATAAATAAAATACAATATAATAATATAAAAACAATGAAAAAGACCCTTGGTATGAAAACCATCACGAATAATAGACAATACCATTCAAATATTAGGATGGGAAAATATTAATGAACTATTTTATAGAAAATTTATCATTATAATATTATGATATTTGAAAATAATTTTTTGGAAATAGATTTTACCAAATAATATATTGTTGAAGGTATTTTTTTAAATTACTATAAGATGAAAACTTTAAACAAATTATTATTAGAATAAGATTCTCTTATTATTTTAATAATTTTAAAATATCCATAAGGAAATAAATTTTAATAATAAGATATTTTTCAAATGGAATATATATATATATATATATGATTTTTTGAAGTACATGACAATATTACTAACATATTGAATTAACATTCATCAAATAATAAAGATGAATTCATTTTTAAGAGTCGGTATGTCATACCACATTCTTCTATCGATAGTTTTCAAGATATATCCCATTTCTCATTAAATATAATTCCATAATGGTAATTGATTTTGGTTTAAATTTTTTCATTTTTTACACTGAAAAATTTAAAGATCATGTTTTATAAGAGTAAGAATTATTAATATAAAAGATGTAAAAATATCCATGGGGTAGTTACATGGAAAAAAGTTTTTAGTTTTAAAAAAAAATATTTGTTATCAGTTATTACTTTTTAGGTGACATTTTTCCTATATATTTCATTATCCATAGGAATAATTGGTGTAGGATACGATGATAAATAGAAAAAATAGCAAATCATTATATATTTATTGAATAGTTTTATTATTTATTCTATATAATACGCAATAAATAATAGAATATATATACATATGGATAGATTATCACTCTAAATTGGAATCATTTATTCCTGAAATATATTTATATATAATATAGGTTCTATAATTAATGGTTAAATTTCCCATTTATATAATAAGGATAGAAGAAAAATAAATATTAAAATTTTTAATTTCATGATAAATTTTTCCTTATACTTTATTGAAATAACTATTAGATGTATGGGAATATATAGGAAGGTAGAAGCCTTCTTTATTAATTATCATTTTCTCTAGTTTCTTCCATTAAATAATAATTGTATTTATGATATATTTTGAAGACGATGAATGATTTTATTTCCAAATTATATCTGTTTTTCCATCGTAGAATACACCTCTACTTATACATTAGTTAATCATATTAAATATAATTGAATATTCTTCATATTTGTAACAAATCATATAATTGAACTCAAATACACTATAACACCATTCTATTCTAGGAAATTATTTAAATATTTTATTTAAATATTTTGATGATTACAAATAAAATAATCCTAATGAAGAAAAGATGGTGAGATTTTTGAGTAATTAATATTTGTGTCAAACATCGGGTAGATTTTTATTAAATCAATTACAATGAATTTTATGTGAGATACAATCAATATTTTTAGTATATCAATTCATTAAACTATTAAAAAAATTACAAAGGCATTATATTTTATGATTCATTCATGTATAGTATTGAATTCTTCAGTAACCATTATAATTTATTAAAATGGACATATAATATTATTTTATGATAGTGTTTAAAAAAATTACACAATAATGGGTTTTATATGTTTTAGTTTAAGTTTTATTTATTTATCATGAATTATATATGGATATATATATATATATATATATATTTGCAAACAACTAGGCAATAAATATATATTTGTGTTGCTATCTAAAAATTGATGTATTATCATGATTATTTTAAATCAAGGAACATAGAATGATTCATGTGGTATAAAAGAACATTCATTGAGCTAATTTCCATGTGCCGACACACTAAGGGACCACTATAGATGGTAGTAAGATGAGAGTTACACCGCTTGGCCACATATAACAGGCTAGGAACTAGAAATAACACATAGTATGCTTATATCACAGAAAGGAAGAACATAGACTATAGTACATACGTAGATATAAATATCTCTATATAGAAAATCGAGGGTAATAATAAACAATGGAACCTCTATGGTGTAAAAAAATTCATGAATCAACCTTTAAATAAACAAAATATTACAATAATAATACATGTACGAATGAGGGAAAATATAAATTATCATTTAAAAAGAATGTAAAATATGCCAAATGGCCTAGTGAGGAAGAAGGAAGGAGCCTATATTATGATAATTGAAACTGATAATTGTACTTGGTAACTCTCTCCATGTAAAACTATGATCCAGATAATCTAGGACTATAAAAGTATACTATGATAATTCATTAATCAACCTATGAAATGACATGTACTTGAAAATCCAATTCTTGGGTGAGTATTTACATACCCACTGGGATTCCTTTTACAACATAAAGGGTGAAAAAAGTACCTTGATATAAACCAACAATAATGTTGTTTATTAAAAACCAAACTCATATATTCTCAAAAAATGTATCCACAATCAATGTGAGAGAGATAAACTTGTTCATAGACCACTAAGAGAGATGAGATTGTTTGAAACTCCAAGGTTCAGTGGTGTCATGACGCTAGTAGGGCAGTATAACCTCACTATAATATAACGGAGGACTACAAATCAATAGAAAATTCCTCAATTGAGGGTTTTTCAACAACATTAGAGGACACATACCCCACCAAAGATTGATGATAGGGGAGTACCTTCTATGAATATAGACATTTATTTCCCCTATGATATGAGGATGTCTCGACTCTACCAGTATATAAAATATGGGTGACCAGAACCATAGAATACCCAACCATCAAGGGTGTACCAACCTAATAAAAAATTTGTTGAATATGATCAAATCATGTCATTGGACACAAATCATTAGAATAAGTGTCTCACTTTAATCACTTCACACCATATATTTGATATTAATAGAAATGAATCCATCACATCCTATGATTAATTGTGCTCCAAATCCAATAATCATAGGCCCAAATTTGACACCTGATGAAGACAAAGCATGGGGTACGTCATTCTATGATAAGTGAATGGAATATCCATTTTGGTAACATGGGGTGAACACTCATTTCCATGGTTTATTTTTTCTTATTTCTCCACTCAGTGTGTAAAGGTTCATGTACACAACTTATAAGTTTGGGAACATAGAGTGAGGCGCGAACTAAGGTCCCAGGTGTGTACTCCATATAAATACCTTGCATGAACTAGTATGGAAATATGATGTATGATAATTTTAACAACTCTGATTTTCCAGGTATTACTCATGAATATTGTATGGATTATTTTTGATGTGCGGTGCTAAGGCAGTGTGTTATTTCGAGGACAGTTGTGCCCATAATTAATTTTTTAAATATATTAAATATATTAATATGAAACACATGATGTTATCTATAAAAAGTTTAATAACTATAGTAAAGGGTCCTATATTAGAAATCATAGGACACGATTGATACGAGAACACAATTTTTACCCTAGGTGCGACATAAACTTTCTTAACCTCGATCATTTGTGAATTTTTTTCTACTATGAAATATAAAATTTGAAAATTTATTTATTCATTTTATTCATTGAAACAAAAAATACCATTTCTTATTTATATACTTTATTAAAACCAATTCATAGGGTTAGCCTCATAATACTACAAATTTAGGGAAGAGTATTGGAGGAGATTCCATGGGGAAATATCGACCAGATTATGGATCGATGATTGGTGCACAACAAAATGCATAGATCATTACAATGATATTAAAACAAGGCCATTATTCCTTAGTGATCAATCCATACTCAATGTTTAATTTATTATTTTAGAAACTCCATCTCATTCATTAATCTTAGCCAAATGTGGATCTATTCCATGAACACGTATTGATTCACACATTGATGATAGATTTAATTGAGATATTTTTTTGATCATTGATTTTTATCCCTCTTCTCTCAACTAATTCTATGAAAAAGGATATTATTATAAACAAGAAAAGTATGAGGTTTGTTCCTCACAACTACTGGATTATGGATTTTCCCGCATTTCATCACACATTCATGGCATTTAATTACTTTGGCCCGCTATTTAATGAATACTTAGTATTCAATCATTTCTTGAAAATTATTCTGGGAAATGGATAAATAATATATGTTTAGTTCATGATTTAGGGTATGATCAAGGTTTTTCAATGGAGGAGTATGATAAGTGTCTGATCAATGTGTATTTTTGTTTTCTGTTCATCCTGATTTTGTAATGCATTAGTGATGGATGGATCAACAATGATTTTTTCTAAGAAGATTCAAAACCTTATACCAGTGATCAATGATGTAATGTGATGAAAAATAACCAATATATGATTCTATGGTGAGGGAAAAATATAGGGTATCATTTTCAGGTGATACAAAGGAAAAAACATGAATATTTAGTAAATATCGAGTTACATGACTTGTAATATGAATTTACACCCCATGTGGGAGACCAATTAATTTAACATTAGGGTTTCTATAAGTATTATATATCAAACGACATGTGACCCTAACACATTCCTAATGGATTATTCTTTGACGTTCAACATGTAACTTGGAGAATACAAGGGCACAGACATGCCAGAGTAGACAGACATAGACATGGCTATGTGTACACAGGCACAACCACGTGTACATGGGATGGTAAATGGGCATGGTCCATGGTATACAAGCACTATAAGGTGACATGGCAGGGGTTTTGAGTGATCTCTACACTCCGTTAAATTTTCCTACATGCAGTTTATATGGATATTAAAATGTATTGTTCACCAACATCACACAGGATGACCATGGGTCTACTAGATACACCATGCACCCTTTTTACATGCTATATACTCTAGTTTCAGGTGTTTTTATCCCTTAGTTTCTTCATTTCATACTATTATTTGTTTATTATGTTCCTTTGGTTCATTAAATTGTGGGTAAAATTCATTATTACGTCCACATCATAGGATTATGATATCCTGTAGGGGATATGCCTTAGATATAGTCTATGGGTTCCCTCCATGAGACTAGAGTGTGATCCTCTATCATTTTATACACTATGTGGGGTTTTTAGAATCGGAATGGACTCCTTGAGTAGGGTTTTTATCCCCTATATACCAGTCCATATCGTTAGGGTTCATGGTATAGTTTTCATACAATCCACCATGTAGTAGGTTGATCAAGACTAGGTTTGTGGCATCTACCAAAAATCATGGGTGTGAACCCATATTTGTGTATCAAGGCCTTTTGAGATTAGTGTGATTTCATGGGAGGGGTACAATGATCTTGTCCTATTTTATAAGTTTCTCCAATGGTTTCATGGTTATTGGAGTAGATTATCCCAAAAAGAGCATTACTTCGAGCATAATCGTGTGGCTAGTAGTTGGGTTGTGACCTTCTAGAAGCACGAGGTCCTTCCTGAGTATATCTAGGTTTTTTATTTCTTATTATGAATTTGTTATTATATAATTATTATTCATATAATATTATTTATTCTTTTTATTTAGTTTTTAGGGGTGTCCTACTGAGTAAATTTATACTCACCCCTACAAGGGCTCTTCCCGCACATGTCCTATCTTATGAAGATGATGGAAATTTTTTTGTTGTCCTAGTAGTACTTGGAGATGGTGGAGAATAGAATTCTCTTAATATAAATAGGTTTATTCCAATTGGTTTCATTTTAATGTAGTCCTATACTATTTAGTATGTTGGACTCTCTGCAGTTTTTGGTTAGGCTTGTATTTGTCACTCTCTATTGCTTTCATCACTTTACTTTCATACTCTGATTGTGGGATCATCGATGTATACTTGTATTGGTATATGTTTTTTTATATTTCATAGTTATATGATATTTGATATATTTTCCTATATATAAGTACATAAGGATATTCCCTCCCATGTGTGTGACATGCCTACTTGGTGTCGTATGCTATTGCACAACAAATTGGGGGTGGGTTTGGGGTACTCGTAGTGCATACACATCTAGGAAAAGTTGGTATATATTGGGATTAGACCAGTAAGTTCAACATTTGGACCTATGTCTATGATATTTTTTAGTGAAATAGTGTTATGTGTTTGAGTTTTACTTTTAGGACATGGACCCCATTGTTTGTATGGTGTCCGATGAATCCATAAACCAGGGCTTTGATCAATATCCTCTCAACTTGGTACCAAAAAACATTGGTTGAAGAGAAAAGAATCGGTAAATACATTATATAAGAATTGGTTGTGGTTTCCATGTCCTTGAATCATGTACTTAGATATACTCTAGATATTATTTATTTTAGGATGCCTCAGAATAGAAAAAAATATAGGATTCCATTTCATTATCATGAGGATGATCCTCCATGTTATGAGGCTTCAGTAAATGATCATGTAATAGTGGAAGAACCTAAGGTGGTTTAATGTCTTTACAGACACATTTTGAGGAGTAGTAAACACTAGTAGTTCTAGATTAGGATAATCACAAGATGAACGTGTTCTAGAAGAAGTGGCATTATAGGGTTCATGGTGTTCCAGGCCCCCAAGTGGCTAAGGACTGGGTAGAGATAGTCACATGAGTATTCCACCAAGTTAGGATTCCTATAGATAAGATGGTTGTCCTCAAGATGATTATTCATTAGTTCTCTGTTAGGCTATGGTGTATTTTAGTGATATGGCCATGCAACGAGACAACTATATCCTAGTTATACTTCCTAAATATCGTCATTGAGGAGTTTTATCTAGCCACATTGTGATAAATGCACATATATGTGATTTTTCTTCTATAGAAGGGTTATTTGAATGTGGTGATGTATTTAATGAAGATTAATTATATCTTACAATACACTTTAAATATTGTGTGTGATCCATTTATACAAGAGATGACCATTTATCAGGTATTTCAACAGGATATACAAGAATCAGTGATATATCAATTCATTACAACTTATTCTGCAGTGATTGAGAAACCCTTGGGGTGGAGATATTCCTGGAAGAGAAGTTTCTAATAGTGGGTGATCATAGTGGACACCAAGAAGCTGAGACCTTGGTGACATGTGGTTGATGATAGTTGTAGGGACCCAAGGATGTCATATGCTTCTAGATATGATTGCTAGATATAAGATATGTGGTGTATGGGTCTAAGAATGGATCAAATTAGTTGAAGAAGATGCAATGTTTCTTCTATGATGGTTGGGGACATATGGCATGGGATTTTCTGAGCTGTCAAACAACTAATTGAGAGACTCCAATGGTACTCCAGATTTAGAGATAATGGCAGGATCGAGTTGTCCCATTGGTTGAAATATAAGGTAGATAATTTTGAAGAGAAACGTGAGGTGGTTGGAGAATTGACCTACTACCACAACCACCCCTAGGTGGTCCATGATATTCTCTAAAAGATTGTTGTCAGGGATGGAGACTGATGCATACTATATGGAGGTTTATGACCCCAAAAATATAGGGTTTATATAAGGTATTCTATTTTTATTTTATACCTTACTATTATTATTGATAGAAACATATGAGAGTCATTCATTTATCACCACTTATCTATTTTGAGACATAGAAATTCTAATTCTGCCTTTGGATCAACCCTTACAGTTGGAGACTCCGAAAGAAGGTGAATCATCATGTTCACACTTGTGGTGATAGTGTGATCAGATGCTTGGAGTACAAATTTTTTCATGGTATCACATTACATCAGTGATGTGGCCTTATAACCTCATCTTAGGTGTCAACCAACTATCCACAGTTCGGGCCTGGATTGACTATTTTTGGTGACGCATGTGGTGTTTCAGTAGTTATTGGTTGTGGTTTTACATTGTGTGTGAATAGGAACCCTTGGGTAGTAGGATGATCTCATATATAAGAGAGTGATTCCAATAACTCATTAGTTGGATAGAATGTATATTGGATTAGTAGATTCTTAGTGTCACCAGATCCCTGTGGTAGTGGAAGAGTTTGGGGACATCATTCATATAGATGTGCTAATAATACCTCCTCACTATGATCTAGAATTCTATATTGAATTATAGACTAGGAAAACCCAGATATCTACACCATAATATTGGATGGCTCTAATATAAATTCATGATATGTTGGAGTAGATTTAGGATTTACAGTAGAAGGGCTTTATGAGACCCCATGTTTCTCCTAGGGCAGCCTCAGTGTTGTTTTCAAAGAAGACTGATCTAATATTTAGTTTATATTTGGAGTAGAAGAACATGTACTAGAAAACTATAATGAATATGTATCCACTACTAAGGATCGTTGACATATTGGATAAGTTGGGAAGGGAGAGATAGTTTTCGAAGATTGACCACAAATCACGTTATCACCAGCTGTGAGTACGAGACAAGGATTTTTTTGAAGATGATATTTAGATGTCTGTATAGGAATTATGATTAATTGGTGATCCCCATAAAAATTATTTAATACCCAAAATTTTTCATAGGAATCATGAACCAGATTATTCAACATATCTTATACCATTTCATGGTGGTATTCACCAACAAAATCATTGTGAAATCGATGAATGAGGAGAATCGCATGAGATACATGATAATGTTCCCAGACTCAATTTTAGAGGACTAACTTTATGGAAATTTCACGATGTTTTAGTATTGGGATCAAGAGGTTGAAATTATAAGACACATCACCTCAGAGGAAGAAGTGGCATTGGACTCGAAAAAGGTTTTTGGTTGTGTTTTCTTTAGAGCCACCCAGGAGTGTTACTAAGCTGTGGAGTTTCTTTGGGTTGGGTAGGTACTATATAATATTTTTACCCGATTTTTCCATGGTGGAATCACCCTTGAGAAATTTGAAATGAAATTATTTTCCATATATGTTGAGGTATAGGTTCCATCAATGATTTTAGGAGTAGAAGAAGAGGATGATGAACACTCCCATCACGAGATTTTCACAAGAGGGTGTCAATTACATACTATTTGGTGGTTAATTAGAGACTAGAATGAGTTGTTATTTTATTTATAGGAATCAATTGATTTCCTATGGTTCACATTAGTTGAGACTACATGAGATAATGTATCTGAACCATGATCTAGAGTTATCCACAGTAGTATTCATACTGACAATGTGGAGACAATACCTGATGGGAAACCAGGTTATTGTATACTATGACCAGAAGAGTATCAAGTGTATATTCTATCATAGGTTTCATAACTTTAGATATTGATGATGTATAGAGTTCCTCAAAAACTATTACATTAACATTGACTATACTTTTTGGAATGGAAATGTGGTGACATATGCTCTCATCATGAGATCTTCTTCTTAGTTGTTGGAAGAGGCATCATGGGAGTTAGCCTTGTTGTAGTTGTATTTTTTGGAGAAGGATGTTTCTTTATATCAATAGATAATGGTTTTTACCCCATAACATTTATATCATCTTATGGATTCCTAGAATTGAGATACCTAATGTGGGACCAAATGTACTAAAATAACCACAAGATGAGATCCTGATGGATATTCCAAAGGTTGGAAGAACAATATGTTTTCATAGGTAATACAAAGTTAACATTTATTTTGCAAGAGTAGGTGATTCGGGAGATTCAAAAATCCTTTTTGGTGGTACATACACGTGTTGAATAGATGTACTTGGACCTTCGATGTCAGTTTTTGTGGATTTGGATAAAGATGGGAGTTGTAATGTTTTTCACTTGATGACTAACCTGTGAGTAATTGAAGGCTGTGAATGAGGTTCCAGTGGGTTTAGCTCAACCACTTGATGTTCCAAAGGGGAACTAGGATGGGATATCCATGGACTTCGTGGTGGGATTACCACATTCTTATAGGGGACATGATTCTATATGGGTGATCATGTACTGACACCCCATGTCATCCCATTTCATCTCCATTTGAGAGAATATTTCAATAGAAAGTATGAGATGATTTTACATGTAAGAGGTAATCAGTGTCCATGGGGTTCCCTCAATGATCATATCAAACTTTGATGCTCAATTCATGTCACGATTGTGGAGAGGATTATAACAATCCTTTGGGAATCAGTTACATTAGATAATGGTGTTTTACCTCCAGAAGGATGCTCATATTGAGCATACCATTCAGGTCATGGATGACATGATGTGAGATTCTATGTTGGATTTTGGTTGTTTTAAGGAGGATAACCTATACTTGGTGGAGTTTTTTTTACAACAATACCTATAATTCCCAAATGGTATGGAAACATTCAAGGCCTCGTGCATGTGATACTATGGGTCACCACTTTTTTATACTAATACATGTGAGTTAGAACTCATGGTGCCATAGTTGGTGAGTGTTGTTATAGTAATGATGTAGATTATCCACGTGTGGATGTTGACTACACAGAGCCATCTTAAGTATTATGAAGACTGAAGAAGAAGACCTCAATAGTTTGATGATGGAGACCATGAGTTCTTGGGGGTTTCCCCTCGATGTGGATTGTGGATATTTGACTAGGGAAACATGTTATCTCCAAGATTCATTATCCATTTAAAAATACTGTATAGAATGTGAAAGTGGTCTTACCACATTTATCTACCACCACAATTAGACTTGGTACACGATAGAATCCACATGTCTCAATAGAGGTGGTACATGAGGAAACCATCACATGTTATCAATTTGGGTGAGATGGAAATTAAGGATGGAGCTATCTTTGATGAGTACACAGTGGAGATTAATGATTTGCAGGAGAGTATCCTTTATGTGTGACTGATTCCCATAGTGTGTGTTGGGTGGAATAACATGAATCATTAGTAGAGAACATGAGAGTGATAGACATAGATGTGATCCCATTACCCTCAAAATCTTGAGTAGTTTTTTCAATTTTTGATCCCAAAAAACCTTAGGTGGAAAGAATGTAATGAATATGGTTTATATGTATTACTTTCGAATATTATACATATTTTTCTGGATACATATGCAGAGATGGTGTGAGATTATGAGGCCCTATGTTCCCTAAATTAATTTCATAAATATAATAAATATATTAATATTACATGTATGTGGTTTTCTTGAGAAAATTGGAATAAATCCCAAACATGGGACTAGATATAAAATCTATTGAAAATGAAGAGTTTAAAACACTGGTCTTACCCTAGGCATGGAATAACATTTTTTTTGGAATCAAATGTTTGGGAAAAATATATAGTTGGAAAAAAGTTAAAAAATAAGTAAATTTATATAATTATTTGGTTAAATGATGAGGTGACATAGTTTTTCCACTTTTAATATGCTGTTATAACCAATTAAATTATCTAAATTTATAATCCTACAAATTGAGATAAGAGTGCTGGTGGATCATCCAAGGGTGAACGTCAAAAAATCATGGATCATTGACTGGTGCACAATGGAACATGTGGATATCACCAATACAAGAAATTTTGGACCATTCTTCATTTGAGATCAATTAAAACTCCTGGTAGGATGTTTGAATTTTCTAAATCCATGATGTTATTTAATCCAAAATTAACACAAAATTAATTTAACATTAAATATTTTTTTTTGCATCAATGATAGATTTAATTTATGGTTTTATTTTGTTATTTAATTTTTATCCCTCTTTGTTGATCAAATTATATGACAACAGATTGAGTCCGAATGAAAAAGGGACATGGTTCATCCCCCACATCTCATGGATTATGGATTTCACCACAATTTATTCACAAGTTCATTGTGAGAAATGTATTTGGATATTAGTTTGATAAATACATGGTATTCGATTTTTTAATAACATTTTATTAGTGAAATGGAATGATACTATGGGTGTGTGTAACGTCTCTGTTCCAGGTTCCACTCAACGAGTGCCCCAAACCCGGTTCTCCATGTGACCTCAAGCGTATTTCCCCAAATGCCAGAGGCTGCCGACTAGCAGCGAGGGCCCAGGTCTGATAGTGGGGAAACTATGACCTCATTTGTCAAAGTGCAGCGTAGTAGAATATAAATAAAAAATAAAAAGAACAACAGAAGCAGTAAATCATACACAATTGAAATAAACAACAACACTGGATATAACCAATAGTATATAAATGATGATTCTACAAGTCTCAAGTTCTACAAAAATAGCCAGAACATTTTATACATCAATAAAGTACAACCAAAAGAAGAGTACAGAAAAACAAAGCAAAATAGATGGCAGCGGCAACGCGGGCCTAGGCTCGGTCCCATGCCCTCCTACTCCTCAGAAACAGTCAAGTACCTGTATAGGGACTCTTGCCCCTGTCCACACATAACATAATCAGTTTGGGCTGAAAAGCGTGACCCAAACAGGGTGTGAGAAATAAATTCCTAGTAGGCACCCACAAAAGTCCCGTGCCCAACTGTGGGTAAACATGTAGCAATTGTGTAGTAATAAAATGAAATGAAACAAGAAGTACTCAAAAGTAACTAACTTACCAGTTATATTTCCATTTAATTATTTATTTAATCCATTTAATTTAGTATCATTCGGTGCTCAACAGCACCAACCCCTCAGGACAACCAGTATCTTTCCCTCGGGCTAATATAGTGAACCACGCCCTCAGGCTATCCAGAATCCCACCCGCAAGTATTGCCCTCAGGCGTAACAGAAGTTGCCCTCAGGCATAGGAAGTGTCGCCCTCAGGCATAGAAGTCAAGCCCTCGGGCACGAAAGGTTTCCCTCAGGCGAAATAGAGCGTCACCCTCAGGCTAAAACAGTCACGCCCTCAGGCTAACACAGTACAGTTCCCGCAGGCTAATCGCAACAACGCCCTCAGGCTAAACAGGTAAATGGGCCATGCCCAACATGGAAACAAGCAGTAACAAGAAATTCCTCTCAAGGCAATTCAACAATTACTACTTTAAAGGCATACCCTCGGGCATCCTGGCCAAATGGCTAAACAGTGGAACACACCCCCAGGGTGGTTCTAGATCCAAGGAACGATCCGAACTATCATTTTAATATCATAATTAAATACCTAATCAATTCTAGGTGTTTAATATAGCAACGACCACAGCCACACGACACCCCAACATGGGCTCGTGGCATAAAAATGCACAAAACACATAACAGTTGGAAAACTAAACACTAAGCCACCTACCTTATACACCAACGAACGTTATACCTGAACGCCGACTCCAAAAATGCCCAAGAATGGCATATATCTGACAAAGAACAAGACCCACTTAACCTCAAATAACTCCCACTAGGGAAAGAATTGGTAAGAAGAACTCCAAGAGAAGAGAGGGTATACCCGTGCGGTTCCAACATGATCATCCAAAGCGGAATCGGATTCCAGATGAACACCCGACAGATCTTCAAAGGTCTGGCCTCCTCCTTTGGCTCCAAAATGGATCAAATGCCTCCACTTCCAAATAAGGAGGCTACTGCCTGTTTTAAGCCGAAAAAACAAAGTACATGGTGTGTACGACCAAGTACACGGTGTGTACTCCTTTCACTCAACTGTTCCTCTGGCAGCACCGCCACACTGTTCATCCGTCGATATGACTACACGACATGTACTCCTGAATACACGGTGTGTACTGCCGCATAGCTGGCGGCTACTCCACCGCCTTACTTTTTGGCCTACCGACTGACTACACAGCATGTAAAGAACCACTATACGGCGTGTAGTCAGTTCCTACACCATTTTTCGCCGACATGGCTACACACCCTGTGTACTCATCCCAACACGGCCAAAAGTACATGGCGTGTGGAAAAAGTACATGGCGTGTAGTTCCAAAATTTAGGATTTCTCCCCATTTTGCATATTTTATAAAGAAAAACTTATGGAAAAGAGAAAAGAAGAAGCCCGTACCTCTAGGAGAAAAACAGGGTTCTTACAAACTTCCCCCCTTATAGAAATTTGATCTCGAATTCCCTTCCAAGGGTGGAGAAGATATAGGTGTGAACAACTCCGGCCACTGAGCACGTATGTTGGTCTCCCGCTCCCAGGTTTCTTCTTTCACTCAGCCATGCTGCCATAGCACCCATACGAGAGGAACTGACCAGCCTCAGAGAACCTTCATGCTCCTGTCAATGATACGAATCAGATGCTCCTTAATGGATGCATCTGCCTCCAGATCAACCTCTTCGGGCTGAAAGATGTGAGACGAGTCTGAATGATAGCGATGGAACTGAGATACATGGAAGATGTCGTTCATGGATCAGTACCACTATGGTAACCACAACCGATAAGAAACAAGCCCGATCCTCTCCAGAATCTCAAATGGTCCCACATACCGCGGTGAAAGTTTACCCTGTCTCCTGATCCACTTGTGTCCTAGCCTCGGTGAAATACGCAAAGAAACCTTATACCCAACCACGAACTCCAAAGGTCGCCTGTGGAGATCCGCATTAGACTTCTGATGAGACTGCGCGGTAGCCATCCACTTATAAATCAACTAGACCTACTCAAAAGTCTCCTGCACGAGTTGTGGCCCCAGTAAAGCTGCCTCACCTGCCTCTATCCAGCACAAAGGTGATCGGCACGACCTACCGTATAAAGCCTCATATAGTGCCATCTCAATAGTCTCCTGGAAGCTATTGTTATTGGAAATCTCTACTAAGGGTATATGCTTCTTCCAAGAGCTGCCAAATTCCAGAACGCATGCACGCATCATGTCCTCTAGCACCTGTATCGTACACTCCAACTGGCCATCTGTCTGTGGGTGGTAAGCTGTGCTAAGAAGAACTTGTATACCCAGCTCCCTCTGAAAACTCTGCCATAAATGAGACGTGAAACGGGCGTCCCAATATGAAACGATAGAACGAGGGACCCCATGAAGACGTACGATCTCTCGGATATACAGCCTTCCGAGATCGTCAACACCAAAGGTCTCCTTAATCGACAAGAAGTGAGCTGCCTTCGTGAGTCTGTCTAGAACAACCCACACAACATCATTTCCATGAGGTGACCTCGACAAACCAGTCACAAATTCCAACACGACATCATCCCATTTCCACTCTGGAATGGGTAACTTCTGTAATAGTCCAGCTGGTCTCTGATGCTCCACCTTCACCAGCTGACAGGTGGAACATCTCATAACAAAACCAACTACATCTCTCTTCATACCTGGCCACCAGTATTGTCGTCTCAAGTCACGGTGCATCTTGGTAACCCCAGGATGAACTGCCCATGCTGAAGCATGAAACTCACGCATTAGTTCCTCACGTATATCCCCTGGAACCCATACTCGTCCATGGAAATGCAAAACCTCATCATCGCCTATCATCCAACCATGAGGAGGGTCCTCACTTGCCATCGACTCCCGCAGATCTAGGCCTTCTGGATCCAATAGCTGCCTCATCCTCACTCTATCTAGGAGGGTAGAAGTCACAGCTAAAGAGGAAAGGTAATTCTGCCCCTGACTGTTGTGCACCTCCAGATGCATTTCAGAGAACAAAGCCATGAACTCCCACTCACCACTGGCCTCCTTCACTCCCTGTATCTGAGTCTTCCTGCTCAGTGCATCAGCTACTGCATTATCTTTACCAGGTGTATAGGCAAGCTCAAAATCAAAGGACTGTAGGTATTCAACCCACCTCCTCTACCTCAGATTCATGTCACACTGAGTAAAGATATACTTGAGGCTTTTGTGGTCAGTGAAAACCACAAAATCATCCCCCAATAGATAATGCCTCCAATAGTGCAACTGTAACGCCCTGACCCCAGTTATCCAGAGTCGGTGCGTTATTACGTAACATTTTCATGATCACAAAAGATGAAGTCTTGAAAGACTGATTAGTTTAGTAGTCTTGGAAACACTAGATACATTCATAAGTCTTAAATTACATCATAAAGAGAAAAACTACAACAACATAGTCTCCATAGTCCACACTCATATCCCCTTCAGGCTATCCCTATAGTTCAGTCATAAAATATTTCTTCACATCCTGGGAAAAATAAAACATAGAAAGGGGTGAGCTCAGACTATCATAACCACGTAGCCAAGGCCTCGTACCAATAATACAAATAAAATTTTGTCAAGGCCTCATGCCAAGACACTATTTTGTCTCATGAGACCTACCAATGCATCGAGGAGATATAGTGGGCTCCACCCGTCACTTATTATGTCCAATGCATTCCTCATATGAATAGGTTTAAATATATCATAAACCATAACGTAATCGTATCACATAAAACATGCATAAAATAAACATAACATTTAAACATTTCAATCACAAGATATCAATACAACACATTGATATAATAAAAACACTTTCAAAACCATTTTCAATACCAAAATAAAATGAAATTAAAACTTGGTATTTATTTTTCATTTTAAAAAGGTTACAGACTATAGAGGAAGCCGAAACTCAAATAATGGTCACAACGACAGAGAAGTCTTTGTCGCCGCTTACGTAAGACAAAAAATTCATTTTGTAGTTTAGTAAAAATGATTAATATAAAAATATTCCTTTTGAATAAATTTAAAAGTCAAAGGGTTTTATACATCGTCTAAAAGAAAGTTGTGTATAAAACAAAATCTTCCTCAATGAAAGGATATTGAGACGAAGTCCTTACAAAGACAATTTTTTTTAAATAAAATAGATCAATTACGTGTATCCACTATAAGTAAACATAAATAAAGTACAAATACCAGATAAGACATTATAATATCATGACATAATTTGAATGTCGGAGATTAACCCAAAGAATGGAAATTGGGTTAAGAAATTCCCTTACCTCATGTCCGACTTGACTCGATCGTTCTTTAATCTCCAAAATAATAAACTAGAGCTAATTTATAATTTCTTGAGAACCTTTTTCAAGTTTATTATTCCTTTTATATCACATATTACCATGTTATGAACATTATGTAATTATTTATGTTAAAAAGGGTCGTTTTGTCGATCTTTGGTACTTGAGTCAAAAATAAAATTCTTATAATTACAAGTTGTTCATGCGGTAAAATATACATTATATCCAGGATTATATTCAAGATGTAGATATCATATATATCATATATAACCAGTATATACAGTCATTAATAATATTACGTAACATGTAGAGGTAAGAAATGAAATGCACCGTTCATGGAGACGGTAAGCCGTACGTACGCATGAACAACACTTTCATTTATATTTAGTATTTAATGGAATGAAATCATAATGATATAAAAGTGTATTATAATTATAGTATAATATCATATATAATATCATTTACTCTATCCTTTACACGTCCCACATATGGCATTAACAATTCAAATCACTTTGAGGGGGCGGTAGTCCGCACTTCCTAAAATGAAATTATCGCATTTTCCCATAATGGAAATCATAAAGGTATGCCATAAATGAAAAATAAAGAATCATAAGGAAACAATAAACATAATAAATATCATATATAAATATAGTTACATCTTAATGGACACCATGAGAGGTGTTAAAAGAAGATTGAACAATCATCGTTTTGTGAGGCAGTAATTCGCCACCCACAGAAACAGTATGTTCTTTAACCATTAGATGAAGGTGTGTGTAAGTTTAAATCAAATACTTATTAAAAAAAATCCTAATATATTTACGATACTGGTTTTTTTACAAAATAAAGGAATAAAAAGAGTTTAAGGGGTTGGAGTAGAAAAATAAAACAAAATAACATAAGAGAAGACATTACCTTAAAATCAGGTAACTCATTTTAATTTGAGCCAAAGGCTTCATTGGGAAGACTTCTACCCAAAGTGAGGATTATAGGAGTAAGATATGGAAGTTTATAGATTATTTGGGCAGAGGTTGGCCAAGCCAAATATCTTTTATGGTGTGATTAAGGTTGTAGAGGTGGGGGCCTTTTATAAGAGGAGATGTGGGGCACTCTTGGAAAGTCATGAAATGTTACATTATTATGAAATTATTTTCTGATTTTAGAGGTCCCAAAATTATATAGTTAGAGGATAAGGTGATAAGGGTTCTAAATCTACTCATATAATAGGTTTTTGAGAAGTATAAGACTTATATTTTACATTATATTTTCATTTTATTTAAATCGTTAATTAATGAGGTAATCGCTACATCATCATGGTGTCATAAAAAATTAAATTTATTTAATGTCTAAAAGTTATAAAAATATTACCATGATTTACTAAATCTTTTTAGATTTCCAATGAATATTTATAGTCAAAAAGTTAACTTATATGACCCCATGTAATAATTATTTTAGTAAAACAACACATGTTTTTGCCAATTTTATTTTTACTTTAAATAAAAAGTTAATAATGTCATTTTCTTACCCAAGTGGCTCCATGGGGTCCCCAAGTTGACCAATGTATTGTATTGGTCGGACATTAATCATCCAATAAGTTTAGTATAAGTGTCAATATATTTTTATATTTTTATAATATCATTTTTACCTTAACTTTCACTAATTACCTTTAATCGCGAATAATAAAACTTAAAAGTTACTATTCACAAAAAAATTATTTTAATCCCATTAAACCCCATTTTTCTTCCTAATGACAACCATGTATGTCGGATTTTTGAAAATAAAATCACAGAAGTGGTAATGTTTCATTTACATGAAAAATTAGTTTTTAAACTTCCACTTAGTGGTTTCACTATTCATCAAAAATTGAAGTTTTTCAGAAAAATACCAAAAATTAACCCTAAGCTATATTTGATATTCCTAATTCAAAAATGATGTCTATTTTAAAAAATTCAAAACAAATAATTTTATTTAATTAATTTAATAATTAATTCCCGCTGTCACAACAAATAACGTGTTTTTAAGAAGCAATATATATCAAAAGATTGACAATTGTTTATGTCCAATTTCAAAGTGAAATTAATTCTAATGACCACCATTGGATAAAATGGTAAAAATATATTCTAATTATAATTTAAAACCACTCAATAGTATAATTTATCACTATAAATTATTTTTATTAAAAAAGTTGTTTTTAAGTATTTTCTCTATTCATAGAAAATTGGAATTTCTCAGAAAATTACAAAAAATTCAACTTAAGATATTTTTGATATTCTGAATACAAAAATTAATTCCATTTTGAAATATAAAATTTATATAATTTCAAAAAGTGGTTATTACTATTCATAACTGCTACTTTGATTGGTCGCGGTGTGTTAGAATCTCGAACTTGCGTACAATGCAAGATATTGCATTATTGAAAGAGAAGCGCATCGTGAAAGCTTGGGGTGTTACATTATCCCCTCCTTCAATAAATTGCATCCTCACAATTTGAAAATTTTCTTCGAAAATAAAAGGTTTAAAATAGGAAATCCCTTTGTGGAAAACCCACATCGGAAATAGGGTTAATAAAAATATAACATTAAAAGAAAGAAAGAGAAGTACAAAGGTCACCCGAGATATCCCATACTAGGATTCTCTGAAAACATGGATATGGAGGAAAATCAAACCATCAAGGTCTGATAGAGAGTTGTAGAAAACAAGATTAAGAGAACGTTTAACTACAAGAAAATCACAAACTTTTGATTGGTTAAACGGTCTTTGATTCCCCAGTAGGAAAAGTTATCCAACAACGTTTTTGTTTTAAATTATATTTCATAAAGTTGAGGAATTCATTTTGGACATTTACTAAGAATCTAAGGAAATATATTTTCTTGTCATGTAGACTTTCATTCTTCAATAAATTTTTACCAGAAACCTATCTTTCACTCCAAAAGGTAATAGAATTCAAAAATATTATATTTATCTTAATCGTACAAGGTTCCAAATATCAACACATACCATTTAGATTAGGAAAACTACTTTGTAATAACCAGGGACTTCCTGTAGGCTAGTGGTAGGTAATAAAGGCCTATCATACTATGGTTGTGGGTTCGATTCCTGCAAATTTGTCCGACGCGACGGGTTATCCCCCAACCTCCAGGTTTCCCTTTTCCTAAAACTATAGTATCATAATATTCCAAAAAAAAATAATCTTCAGAAATGTTTTAACCTTAAACAATACTATCCAAATTTAAACATAATCCATTCCAACCTTTATAGTTATCCAAAATACCATTGTCCAGACTGTCTCTAAAAGGTCTCTAAATTCCAAAATCAATTCTAACATCATATTCCCCAATCAAAGTAAAGTTTCTCTTATTTTCACATACTAAAAATATGATTACCTTCATCATATTAAAACCCTAATTAAAACAACAAGTACTGAAGTACAATCCTTATATATATCACATTATTCTTATAACCATAATATAATCCTTGAGTCCAAAAGAACCAAAACATTAATTATTCCACTTCAAATGTAGTAACAACATAAGATTAGCCTTGATCCCTTGGCCTTTTCTGAGGTATGTTTTCTTGACGCTTAGGAAATTCATTTGCATAATACCCCATTTCTCTATAGTTGTAGCATTAAACATCAATAGCCTCTTTCTTTCCCTTGCAATCACAAGCCTGTTGACATTTTTCTCCACATTTATAACAAACTACCATTCCTTTTAGGAAAGTACCAGGGTGATTATTCCCACAATAAATGCATAATGGAAAATCCTTCTTTCCCTTTTTCCCTTTATCGGTCTCTTGTTCCACCGTTCTCTTCTTCTCCTGCTTTACTTTGTTGTCATAAGACTTAGAGAATTCCTTTTCTGTCTTGATATCACATGAGACAATATATTCGTACGATGAGAAGGATTATGATACTAAATCTCGATGGAGAAATGGTTTTAACCCATCAAAGAAACGGTCAACCTTACTTCTTAGGTTACGTATATAATCTACAACATGTCTCGCTAACCATGTAAAGTTGGCCTCATACTTTGTGACATTCTCATCCTCCTTTTGTCTCAAACTAAGAAATTTCCTTTCTGTATCTTCTCGATGGTCATGAGGAAAGTATTTTTCTAAGAAAATCTCTTTGAGCTCCCTCCATTCCATATTTGATAATTCATCATCTTCCTTCATGTTTTGAATCAATGACAACCATTGATCAGCATCTCCAGTGAGGTGGTAAACTGCCATGATAACATTTCCCCTTTCACTACTCCCCATGGGATGGAATATTTTCTCTATGGAATTTATCCATTGCTTAGATACTAAGGCATTTTTACTCCCATTGAATGTTGGTGGTTGTTGCCTCATGAAGCGGTCTAACATTGATCCTCCACGTTGTGGATCAGGGTGCTCCATACAAGTAAGGTTATTATTCATAACCTGAGTGACTTGTCCCAGTATGGTGATAAGACGATCAACACAAATTGTATCACCAACTACATTATAATTATCTTAAGTAGGAGGGAAATCCCTACATGGAGTGCGTTCATTGATATGGTTTCCATTCCTTCCACTAGGTTCCATTTCTAAACAATGGCATAAACTAGATCAGTTTATGAATAAAAATACATAATTCTGTACTTGTAAAACACTTAACATAAATTGAATCGTTTATGGATATAATCCATAGTCATAAAAAGAAATGTTTTATTTGAGGAAGTATATACTCATAAACCCTTCATAATTATTTGTAAAGAAAATGAGAATTATCCTAAGCATATCCCCTGGGAGTGTCGTAACCAAGAGAGGCCCGTTGTCGTGCACCAGTTCCCGTTTGAGTCTAGCTCAAAGCGGTGTTTTTGGGTTTTACCCATAGGTACATTTGTGCCAGAGCTGCCTCTACCTACTCATATCCAGACATGGATGCATTTCTCGAAAGCTCACAATATCTCTATAATACCAAAATTCTAGGAAGTTCTTATAAAATAATCTTCAAAGTCTATCTTATGGATATGTTCTCTAATCAGAGTTTATCTAAATCTACCTTCCAAGGTTAGTACTAAACTGCCTCTGATACCAACAGTAACGCCCTGACCCTAGTTACCCAGAGTCGGTGCATTATTACAAAACAATGGCATGATAAAAAAAGATCAAGTCTCGAAAGACCGATTAGTTTAGTAGCCTTGGAAACACTAGATACATTCATAAGTCTTACATTACATCATAAAGTGAAAACCTACAATAACATAGTCTCCATAGTCCAAACTCATATCCCCTTCAGACTATCCCTGTAGGTCAGTCATAAAATATGTCTTCACATCCTAGGAAAAATAAAACATAGAAAGGGGTGAGCTCAGAATCTCAGTAAGGATAACAATATAGCGGAAGCTTTGATAAATAAACATAAACATTTAAGGCAATGTATAACTAAAACGAAAGCCTTTTAAACTTGAATTTCAGAATAATATCGCAAAAGTAAAATTAAATAATTACATTTACTTATTCACATGGATATTTTACTGGTTGAATAATCACATGCAATATCAATAACCACTTTCATAATGAGAGAATGCATAATGCCAGACTATCAAAACCACGTAGCCAATGCCTCGTGCCAAGACTACAAATAAGATTTTGTCAAAGCCTCGTTCCAAGACACTAGTTTGTCTAATGAGACCTACAGATGCATCGAGGAGCTATAGCGGGCTCCACCTGTCACTTATTAAGTCCAATGCATTCCTCATATGAATAGATATAAACTTATCATAAACCATAACATAATCGTATCACATAAAACATGCATAAAGGAAACATAATATTTCCACATTTCAATCACAAGATATCAATAAAACACATTTATATAATAAAAACACTTTCAAAACCATTTTCAATACCAAAATAAAATAAAATTAAAACTTGGTATTTATTTTTCATTTTAAAAAGGTTATGGATTATAGAGGAAGCCGAAACTCAAATAATGGTTATGGCAGCAGAGAAGTCTTTGTCGCCACATACATAAGAAAAAACATTCCTTTTTTCATTTAGTAAAAATGCTTCATATAAAAAGATTAATTTTTCAATAAATGTAAAAGTCGAAGGGTTTTATACATCGTATAAAAGAAAGTTGTGTATAAAAAAAATATGCCTCAATGAAAGGATATTGAGATGAAGTCCTTACAAAGATCATTTTTGTTAAATAAAATAGATCTATTATGTTTATCCACTATAAGTAAACATAAATAAAGTACAAATACAAGATAGGACATAATAATATCATGACATAATTTGAAAGTAGGAGATTAACCCAAAGAACTGAAATTGGGTTAAGAAGTTCCCTTACCTCGTGTCCGACTTGACTCGATCATTCTTTAATATCTTTAATAATAATCTAGAGGTAATTAATAATTTCTTAAGAACATATTTCATTTTTATTATTCATTTTATATCACATATTACCTTGTTATGAACATTATGTAATTATTTATGTCAATAACGTTCGGTTTGTCGATCTTTGGTACTTGAGTCAAAAATAAACATCTTATAATTAGAAGTTGTTCATGTGGTAAAATATCCATTATATCCAGAATTATATTCATGATGTAGATATAATATATATAATATATATCCATTATATACATTCATTCATAATATTACGTAACATTTAGAGGTAAGAAATGAAATTCACCGTTCATGGAGACGGTAAGCCGTACGTACGCATGAACGCTACTTTCATTTATATTTCGTATTTAGTGGTATGAAATCATAATTATATAAAGTTGTATTATAATTCCAGTATAATATCATATATAATATCATTTACTCCATCCTTTACAGGTCCCACATATGTCATTAACGATTCAAATCACTTTGAGGGGGTGGTAGTCCGCACTTCCTAAAATGAAATTATTGCATTTACCCATAATGGAAATCATAAAGGTATGCCATAAATGAAAAATACAGAAGCATAAGGAAAACATAAACATAATAAAAATCATATATAAATATAGTTACAACTTAATGGCCACAATAAGATGTGTTAAAAGAAGATTGAACAATCATCGTTTCGTGAGGCAGTAATTCGCCACCCACAAAAACAGTATGTTCTTTAACCATTAGATGATGGTGTGTGTAGGGATAAATAAAATAATTCTCATAAAAACATCCTAGTACATTTAATATACTGGTTTTGTTACAAAATAAAAGAATAAAAAGAGTTTAAGGGGTTGGAGTAGCAAAATAAGTCAAAATAACATAAGAGAAGACATTACCTTAAAATCAGGTAACTCATTTTGATTTGAGCTAAAGTCTTCCTTGGGAAGACTTCTACCCAAAGTGAGGCTTATAGGAGTAATATATGGAAGTTTATAGATTATTTGGGCAGAGGTTGGCCGAGCCAAATATCTTTTATGGTGTGAGTAAGGTGGTAGAGGTGGGGGCCTTTTATAAGAGGAGATGAGGGGCACTCTTGGAAAGTCCTGAAATGTTACATTATTATGAAATGATTTTCGGATTTTAGAGGTCCCAAAATTATATATTTAGTGGATAAGGTGATAAGGGTTCGCAATATACTCATCCAATAGGTTTTTGACAAGTGTAAGTCTTAGATTTTACATTATCTTTTCATTTTATTTAAATCGTTAGTTAAGGACGTAATCGCTGCATCATCATGGTGTCATAAAAAATTAAATTTATTTTATGTCTAAAAATTAAAAAAATATTACCATGATTTATTTAACATTTTTATCTTTCCAATTAATATTTATAGTCAAAATTTTAACTTATATTACCCCATGTATTAATTGTTTTAGTAAAACAACACATTTTTGTGACAATTTTATTTTTACTTTAAATAAAAAGTTATTATTGTCATTTTCTTACCCAACTGGCTCCATGGGGTCCCCAAGTTGACCCATGGATTCTATTGGTCGGCCACGACTCATCCAATAAGTGTAGGACAAGTGTCAAGATATTTTTATATTTTTATAATACCATTTTTACCTTAAATTTCAATAATTACCTTTAATCGTGATTAATAAAACTTAAAAGTTACTATTCACCAAAATATAATTTTAATCCCATTGAACCAAATTTTTCTTCCTAATGAAAACCATGTATGTATTATTTTAGAAAATCAAATCACAGAAGTGGTAATGTTTCATTTACACGAAAAATTAGTTTTTAAACTACCACTTAGTGGTTTCACTATTCATCAAAAATTGAAGTTTTTCAGAAAAATACCAAAAATTCACCCTAAGATATATTTGATATTAATAATTCAAAAATGTTGTTTTTTTACAAAATTAAAATATTATATTTTTATTTAATTAATTTAATAATTAATTTCCGCTGTCACAACAAATAGCGTATTTTTAAGAAGCAATATATATCAAAAGATTGACAATTGTTTATGTCCAATTTCAAAGTGAAATTAATTATAATGACCACCATTGGATAAAATGGTAAAAATATATTCTAATTATACTTTAAAACCACTCAATAGTATAATTTATCACTATAAATTATTTTGATTAAAAATGTTGATTTTAAGTGTTTTCTCTATTCATAGAAAATTGGAAGTTGTCAGAAAATTACAAAAAATTCAACTTAGGATAATTTCGATATTCTGAATACAAAAATGAAGTCCATTTTGAAATATAAAATTTATATAATTTCAAAAAGTGGGTATTATTATTCATAACTACAACTTTGATTGGTCGCGGTGTGTTAGAATATCAAACTTGCGTACAATGCAAGCTATTGCATTATTGAAAGAGAAGCATATCATGAAAGCTTGGGGTGTTACAACAACACATGTACAACTGCAACTAACTCGAGATCATGCGTCGAGTAATTCCTCTCATGTGGCCTCAAATGTCGAGACCCGTACACCACAACTCGGTCGCCCTGCATCAACAATGCTCCCAGCCCAATACCTGATGCGTCACAGTAAAATGTATAGATCTTCCCCGGATCTGGGAGTATCAGGATCGGTGCTGATGTCAACCTTCCCTTCAGGTCTAGAAAAGCTGCCTCGCAAGCTTCAGACCAAACAAACTTCACACCCTTCTTAGTTAGACCTATCAACAGTGCTGCTAAGCGGGAGAAGTCCTGTATGAAACGTTTGTGGTAACCAACCAACCCTAATAAACTCTGTATCTCGAACACATTCTTAGGCTGCTTCCAATCTGAAACTCCTGCCTCAGAGATGATATGTCCCAGGAAGTGAATCTGGTCCATCCAAAAGTGGCACCTTGAGAGCTTAGCATATAGTCGATGCTCCCACAGTGTACTCAATATGATCTCAAGATGGGTGGCATGGTCGTGTCGAGTGTTAGAGTACACCAAGATGTCGTCCACAAATACTACCAAAAAAGAATCAAGATACGGATGGAACACACGATTCATCAGAGCCATGAAAACCACTGGCACGTTCATGAGTCCGAACGACATAACTGTATACTCATATAAACCGTACCTGCTCCTGAAAGCTGTGAGAGGTATATCAGATAGTCTAACATGCAGCTGATGATATCCTGATCTCAAATAAATCTTCGAGAACAATCATGCTCCACGAAGCTGATAAAAAAGAACATCAATCCTCGGTAAGGGATATCAGTTCTTAACCGTCAACTGATTCGACTTCCGATAATCCACGCAAAGTCTAAGGGTGTCGTCCACCTTCTTCGCAAAAAGGACCGGCGAACCCCAAGGAGAAGTATTAGGTTGGATAAAACCCTTTTCCTGCAACTCCTCCAACTACCTCTTGAGCTCCTACAACTCAGGTGTACCCATCCTATATGGAAGAATGGACACTAGTTCTGCTCTTTTCACAAGCTCAATTGAGAAATCCACCTCTCTCTCCGGAGGAAGACCTGAAAATTCATCTAGGAATACATCCCTAAAATGATCGAAAACAGGAGGGAAATCCACCTAACAAGTCCCCTGGTCATCCAGATATAACCTCGAAATCTGGTCTGCGACTCCACCTCGCCCACGATGCTCTGGTCCAGCTCGACTCACCTGAACATCCCATTCTCCCTTGTATAGAAACTCTCCGCCCTCTGGTGACGTGAAACAAACCCTGCGAAGATAGCAGTCTACAAAGGCTTGAAAGGGAACCAACCAGTCCATCCCGAGAATGATGTCATAGCTTGTCATCTCTAGGACATAGAGGTCCCAAAGGAAGTGACACCCACTTACCTCAAGGGGGCACTCCATACACTAATACACACCAACCATTCTAGTCCCCAACGGAGTGTCTATCATCAGGATAATAGAAGAAGTAGAAACACAGAGCCCAAGGCTCTTAACAATGGGTACAAATATGAAACTATGTGTAGCACCCGTATCAAAAAGTACTGAAGATAAGATAGAAGCTACTAAAATAGTCCCTCTGATTGTAGAAGGTCCGGGATACTGCTCATGCTGGGTCTATTGCACTGCATATTCCTGCCCAGTGCCGTGACCCTACAACACAGCCTGGCTACCCTAAGCTGTCCCGCCCTGCTGCCTCTGAGATCCTGGTGTCTGGCTACCATATCCACGACCACCATCTCTTCCTGCATGCCCAGACGTATTCCAGTTCCCTGACTGGATTGAAGCAACTAGTCTTGCTCCGCGGAGTTTGTACAGAACCCCTATCACTAGCCACTAGTAGAAACACCCTGCAGAAGCGCTGCAGATGAACCATCTTGCCGCAATCTCGACACTCCACTGGGTCTCCTGGAAACTGCGGTCTCTTGTACCCCTCCCTACCACACTGGTAGCACCTGATCAGGCCACCTGAAGAAGCTGAATGGCTGGTACTTCCACCTTGAGAGAACTTCATTTTCCTCTTGCTCTTGCCAGCAGAAAAAGTACCAGTAACTGGTGCTGAACCGCCCTAGCCCGCACCTCTATATTCCCATAGGTTCCTCTCTGTAATCAGCATCTGATTCACAATAGCGTGTACAATAGGCAACCTGAAGAAATTCACCAGTGCTCTGATGTCATACCGAAGACCATCCTCAAAACTCTAGGCTATCAATGTCTCATCACCCACCAACACGGGTGAAAAGTGCTGAAGCTCTGTAAAAAGAGAAGAATAGTCCATCACTAACATAGCGCCCTGCTACAGATTCATGAACTCTCGAGCTCTATCTACTCTCAGCGTCTCCAGGAAGAAAAATTCATAGAAGACTGCCTGAAAATCCTCCCACGCCATGTCCCTGTGATGCTCTGACTGGGTGGTAACATCCCACCACCTATTGGCGGAATCAGGCAGCATGTATGTCGGGAGCTTGATCCTCCACCCTGGAGGCAACTCAAGATGATCGAAAATAGTCTGCATCGACCCCAACCAAGACTCTGCAGCCTGTGGTCTGCCATCCCCTGAGAACGTAGGCGGATGCTGCTACTGGAAGATACGTGTCAGCTCGGCCATGGATGTGGCAGCCTGCGGTGCTCCCTGAAAGGTCTGCATGAACCGCAACAAGACTTCACAGAATTGGGCCTCCACGCCCGTGTTTAGTATAGAAGCTGGTGCTGCATCTGCCTTTTCTCGAGGATCAACTGGTAGCCCATGGCCCACCATCTCCAGATTATTCTCGTTTCCGCTCTCCTGGCGAACAACGCATGGTCGTCTAGGCGGCATGACACTACAAAGTCAAAAACACACCTTAGAACAAGATTCATCACACAACGGAAGCGAAGAAACCGAAAAGGGAATAGGAGGGACAAGGCATTCAAAATTTGAAAAACAATACTACACGACATGTATACTGACTACACGACATGTACTTGACTTCCCTTCTCCTACTTGGGTCCTTCTGCACGGCTAAGCCACACGACTCCCGTTTGAACAAAACTACACGGCGTGTATATTATCTACATGGCGGGTATGGTGTTATTTTCCAATTTACCATGTCATCTGTGACATGGCCGACTACTCGGCTTGACACTACACGGTGTGTTACACCTGCACACGGCATGTAAACAACCCCGTTTCCCCACCATACGGCTAATTCCACACGGTCTGTCCTCGGACAATACTACATGGCGTTTCCCCAAAGGTACACGGCGTGTTCAAAGAGAGGTGACACCGACCTGTGTTGTTAGTTACACGGCCAAGTCCCCAAGTCACAATAGATGGCATGTTCATCATTGACACGATGTGTTCTGTATAGGAGTTCACCAACCCGTGTTGTTAGTTACATGACCGAGTCCCCAGGTCACACTACACAGAGTGTTCATTATTGACACGATGTGTTCTATGCAGGAGTTCACCGACCCGTGTTGTTAGTTACATGGCCGGACTCCGGGTCAATACTACATGGCATGTATATCTGGTACACGACGTGTTTCACCCAAGCACTTCCCTACCCCGTATCGCCAGCCACACGGTTTGTGACACTGGAAGAGACTACACGGCGTGTACTCAGAGTACACGGCGTGTACTTAAAAAGTTCATTTTTCTTCTCGAACAGAAGGCCACACACGGCGTGTGCAAAAATACGACATGACGTGTATACTGGGGTTTCAGACAGTATGCCTCAGAAACTTCCCCGGAACCCAGAAAACACTGAAAAACAACACCTAAGTGTCAAATTCCGATCCGTGGGGGCCCATACTCCCCACGAATCAAAGTTTGACATCTTATCTGTGTTATAACTAATAAACGGTCAATGATCCACCAAATTCCGGTCAATGGGGGCCCATACTCCCCAAAAACCAAAGTTTGGCGTCCATTATATGAATAGCTCACACAAAAATTACCCTATCAAATAGTAGGTATTTTATCAGTGCAGTTATCACAACAACATGCTTTTCTAGCACAACAACTATCAAAACAACTTGCAATTTTCTAATTGACCTACATGGCATGGAAACTATTCATGGAATGTGATTCTAGCATGTGCCTAAAGGATGCATGAGATGGCATACCCTCATCTCATCGGGTTGGAACTAAGTAAAACCCATATATAAAATATAAACATCACAATACAAGTGCGTCACCCAACGGTGAAATCATATCAACTGTAAAATTTGAAAAATCAAAAAAATTGAAATATACGAGGTAGACTGGATTTTACCTGTACGCGGGTTAGCTACGCCCGGGCACAACTTATTACTAACTACCATTCGTCTTATCCCTGACTACAGCTCCAAATAGTAAGTCAAAGAAAATAATTCCTCTGATACCACTTTGTAACGTCCTAGTTCCGGGTGCCAGTCAACAGGTACCCCGAACCCGGTTCTTCACGTGACCTCAAGAGCATTTACTCAAACTCCAGAGGCTGCCGACTAGTAGCAAGGGCCCAGGTCTGATAGTGGGGAAACTATACCCTCATTTGTCAAAGTGCAGTGCAACGGAATATAAATAAAACATACAAAGAACATCAGAAGCAATAAATCATACACAACTAAAATAAACAAAAACAGTGGATATAACCAACAATATATAAATTATGATGCTACAAGTCTCACGTTCTACAAAAACAGCCAGAACATGTTATACATCTATACAGTACAACCAAAAGCAGAGTACATCAAAACAAAGCAAAACAGATGGCAGCGATATCGCAAGCCTAGGCTCAGTCCCATGCCCTCCTACTCCTCAACAACAGTCAAGTACCTATATAGGGATTATTTCCCCTATCCATACCTGCAAAAACGTAATCTATTTGGGCCAAAAAGCGTGACCCAAACAGGGTGTGAGAAATAAATTCCTAGTTGGCACCCACCAAAGGCTCGTGCCCAACTGTGTGTAAACATGCAACAAGTGTATAGTAATAAAATGCAATAAACCAAGACATACTCAAAAGTAACTAACATACCAGTTATATTTCCATTTAATTATTTATTTAATCCATTTAATTTAGTATCATTCTGTGCTCAATAGCACCAATCCCTCAGGCCAAGCAGTATCTTGCCCTCGGGCTAATATAGTGAACCACGCCCTCAGGCTATCCATAATCCCACCCGCAGATATTGCCCTCAGGCGTAATAGAAGTTTCCCTCAAGAGTAGGAAGTGTTGACCTCAGGCACAGAAGTCAAGCCCTCAGGCATAAAAGGTTTCCCTCAGGAGAAATAGAGCGTCGCCCTCATGCTAAAACAGTCACGCCCTTAGGCTAATACAGTACTGTGACCGCAATCTAATCACAACAACGCCCTCAGGCTAAACAGGTAAACGGGCCATGCCCAACATTGAAACAAGCAGAAATAAGCAATTCCTCTCAAGGAAATTCTACAATTACTACTTTAAAGGCATACCCTCGGGCATCTTGGCTAAACAGCTAAACAGTGGAACACACCCCCGGGGTGGTTCATGATCTAAGCAACGATCCCAACCAGCATTTTAATATCATAATTAAATACCCAATCAAATCTAGGTGTTTAATATAGCAACGACCTTAGCCACACGACACCCCAACATGGGTTCGTGGCACAAAAATGCACAAAACACATAGTAGTTGGAAAACTAAACACCAAGCCACCTACCTTATACGCCAACAAACATTATACCCAAACGCCGACTCTAGAAATGCCCAAGAACGACGTAGATATGATGAAGAAAAAACCCGCTTAACCTCAAATAACACCCTCTAGGGAAATAATTGGTAAGAAGCACTCCAGGAGAAGAGAGGGCTTACCCATACAGTTCCAACGTGATCGTCCGAAGCAGAATCAGATTCGAGACGAACACCCGACGGATCTTCAAAGTTTCAACCTCCTCCTTTGGCTCCAAAATGGCTCAAATGACTCCTCTACTAAATGAGGAGGTTACTGCCTGTTTTAAGCCTAAAAAACAAATTACACAGCATGTACTTCCAAGTACACGACGTTTACTCCTTTCATTTAACTATTCGTCAGGCGGCACCGCCACACTGTTCATCCATCGACATGACTACACGACATGTACTCTTGAATACACAGTGTGTACTGCTGCCCAGCTGGCGGCTACTGCACTGCCTTACTTTTTGGCCTGCCGACTGACTACACGGCGTGTAAAGGACCACTACACGACGTGTAGTCGGTTCCTACACCCTTTATCGCCGACATGGCTACACGCCCTATGTACTCATCCCAACACAACCAAAGGTACATGGCCTGTAGTTCCAAAATTTAGGATTTCTCCCCATTTTCCATATTTTATAAAAAAACACTTAAGGAAAAGAGAAAAGAAGAAGCCCATACCTCTAGGAGAAAAACTGGGTTCTTACAATGTGGTTCACGATCGAGAATACGATCGAGGTTTTGAAAAAGAGGAGTATGATCAAAGGTAGATCACAATGGATTTTTTGTTTTAGTTCATCCATATTTTTATGTGTAGTGGTAATGAATGACTTGGTAGTGGCATTTTTTGAGAATATAAACACCTATATCCTAGCGATAAATGATTTGAACGGTAAAAAAACCCATGATATGTGATTATATAGTGAGGGTGATGACTATAGTGTCCTATGTAAGAGTCATGGAGGAACAAACCAGTGGAACTACAAAATCACATGACACATGGAATGTAATATGGAGTTACATGATGTGTGGAACCCACTGGATGCGGCGATAGTGTTTCTGATAGAGTTAAATATCACATGTTGTGTGGATTGTTCTTAGTGTCTTAGTATGAAAATAATAGGATACATGGACATGTGCAATCCAGTGTACATGGACACAAACATGACTATGTGTACACCAATATGACCAGTTGTACATGGGTTGGTACATGGACATAAAATAGGTACACATGCATGACCATGTGAAATGGGCAGGGTGTTGAACAATCTCTACAAGTCATGTACATTTCCAACACATCTTGTATATGGATATTTACATGTTTTCTGAGGATGGATCATAGAGAAATACCATGAGTTTTCTAGAAACACTATGTACCCCTAGTATATGACTTATACCCCTTACTAGGATGTTTTTGGAACAATGTTTTTTCAGTCTGTACTAGTATTAGTAATGTGTGATTTCTTGGTCCTTTCCCTCGAGGGTACAATTTTAAATGACATCCACATCTCAAGAATGTTGTTCCCACGATATGATGAGTCTTAGATAGAGTTCATGGCATCTATCCATGAGATTAAAGTGTGATCCTCTCTCATTTTTATACCATAGGTGTGGTTGGGGGAATCAATATAACCACATTGAAAAATGTATTGATTCTACATCTAGAAGGCCTTTTCAGTAGGTTTCATGGATTAATTAGTATATGATACCCTGTAATGCGGATGATATATACTAGGTTTGTGGTATCCCCCAGTGGTCCTAGGTGTGACCCCCTATCTGTGTATCAGGATTTATTTAGACTAATGAGATTTCATGGAAGTTGCCCAATGATCTTGACCACTTTTAGGAGTGTCTTTGATGATGGCATGGATCATGGAGTGGATTCTTCCATAATGATCATTTATTCAAGAATAATCACATGGTAGAAAGATTAGTTGTGATCCACTGTATATGTGGGGTCTACCCTTAGAAAATTAGATTTTTTTATTAATTGATCAATATATCATTGTAATGAAAAGTATATTCTTTAACACCTAGAGTTTAGTTTTATGGGAATCCTATTAGGTAATGTTATACTCACCCCTACATGGTATCTTCCTACACATGTTGAGTCTTATATAGAAGATTACCAATTTTATGGTGTCTTGGGAGGATAGGGAGTTGGTAAAGTATAACATTACCTAGAAATACTAAGGTGATTTCTGAGTGGTTTCATTTTATCATAGTCCTCTCAATTTGATGATGTTTGACTCTTTTCAGTTTTGGGTTGGGAGTTTTGGTGGCCATCATTATCACATTCATTAAGTAAAATTCATACTCTAAATGTGGGGTCATAGATATATACATGAATTGGTATTAATTGTTTTACATTTCAGAATTTTATGGTCATAGATATTTCTTATAGTTTACAAGTACATTAGGATAATTTGTCCCATGTGTTTGATATGCCTACTTGGAACTGGATCTCAGCCCTTGGACTTTTTGAGGATATCTTGGGGGAGTTTTGGTTAATGCCCCATTGGGTTAGGTTCTGATAGTCCTACCAAAATATCATTTGATATTTCACTCTAGTAGAATCCATATATGATACTGAAAATATAGTACATGTTGTTTATTCGTTAAGGACAGATGTCATGTAATCAAAAATTTCATAGTATATATCTTCCAAGATCATAATGTGTCTGTCAATATTGTTATGAATATAACTGATGTTTTCTCCAAGTGTGTCAATCACTCATCTACCCCAACAAAAATATTAATTCTGTTGTTATTATCATCAGAATGAAGATCATTATTGAAGGTAATCATTCCCATACTCCCAATCTTGGTAAAACAAAATTCAATCCATCTACCATTTTTATTTCTTCAATAATTACATGATATACTAAGAACCATCATCATATCATTCATTCACATAAAAATCAATATGAATCATGGAGTCAGATCACAATTCCAATTGGACCAAAAATAATCAAACCAGAACCTAGAACAAGGATGATAATAAAGAACACATATAAAGGAAGGACATAAAAATAAAAACATCAATGTAAGAAACACCATTAAACATAATATTTCCAACTAATTATTTTCAATGTAGATTATTAAGAATAAATAAGATTTAATTGTGAAAATATTCAATTAAGAATGTACATTTATGAGGACATTTATATATGGAAAAATAATTGGATTCCAACTAGATATAAATAATACATGATTACATTTATGAGTAATTTGGGAGAAATCCATTAATAAATATACCTTCATAGAAATTTCATTAAATGATGATAAAGAAAAATTCATTTTCATTATCGATGTAGAAATATATGAAATATAATATTGATGGTGAATCTTATTGAAATCTTATCACCCATCATTGATCTTTGATTGATCAATACCAAGAGGTCCTCTATAAAGACATATGATGAAGCTATCATTGTGCTTTTGTAATTTTGTTAACCATGGATATCTACCACAATGGGGTTTAAATAGATGTTCACACAATGTTAAACATTGAATAAATTAAATTATTTTATAAATCTATTTACCTAACATATCCACCAGTGATAGAACAAAAAACCATGAACCCAATGCATAGAAATCAAATGCATATCCTTGGGAAAATCCTATGTCTTGAAAAAAGGTCTATAAAATTTCATTATAGACTATTATATAAGGTAATTTAATTTATTTTGAAATTTAACATTATAATAGTTTAATATATTTCAATATTTTAGTTATATAGATTTCAAGGTGAAGAGACAACTATAAAAACATGTTAAATCCAATAAAAAATGAAGATATATATTTAAATATCCAGAGGTTCTTAACATAAAATAAAGAGTTGTTATATTATCCTAACATTCAATGATATTCACCCATAAAATCAATTACCTACATGAATAGGATAGGGTACTGAGCCATCATCTATCTCTAAATATTAAACAAACATTCATGGTGTTTAAAACACAACCATGTATAACTCTCCATGTGGATATCCCTACCATGATGGATCCACATATACCAATCCTTAATTTCTATTAGGTACATTGAAATTATTTATATGTCCATGAAATTGAGCATTCCTCAGTCAATATTTTGTGATGGTACATTAACACATCTCCTCATCTGTTATAATTGGAAGACGTAATGCACCCATTCTGACTATGATTGTAAATCCCAGAGGTATAAAAAATTGAAATCTATAAATATTATCTAGATTTTCTAGATGAACTATATCGATATCATGCTACCTTAAAAAACCCTTTGAAAACCTTGTTAGGGAGAGAACATCAAGATTAAATTGTCTCCGTACACTCCCAATGAGGGTCTACAACATCATTATAAATAATATTTATTCCGAAACTAAGAAGTATTCATTTTTTCAAGGGACACCTTATCATTCTACTTAATTTAATACAATATATCTAATTACATATGTGATGACATACCTATTAATATACATTATATGTTTAACCTACAAGGTCTCCAATATAGATATTTTTATGGCGTCACACCAATTATTGTATGATAACTTTTATTTTAAGTGAAATAATCAATGAATATTGACACTCACATCCCTAAAAAGATTCCAATATGAATGATCATTTCATATCACCCAACAACTAGATATGTGTATTTTATATATCTATCTCTATCGGTGGAATTGTTTTTCATAGATGAATTTCGATGTTATATTCTTCCATTAAACATTTTTGTAACCTCATTGTGAAAATAGAATCATGTTAAATGAAAATTATCAAGGTTATTCCATTAATTTTGATGATTTAAATCAAATACAAGTTTCCCAAACTCCAAACACAACTTTAATACTTAAATGTGATTAATTATAATACATCCCAATTATATTATAGGTTATTAAGGGGATGATAAAATTCTTTGTGAATCATATTTTATTCCTTCATTTTCATATACACGAGGAATCAAGCAACAATATCAACATAAGATTCCCTCAAACTGGAACAATAGAAATGATGATGAGGGTTTATCAAATATCATTTAAACTATATGATGTAATGCCAAAGGGGATTAATGAATCACCCTCACTTCCATATCATGAAAGTAAACTAGATCAACCATATTATATTGGAATATGAAGATGTGATTTGAAAAGTTATTAAAACTACTATTCGTATCTCTCCAATATATCTGGCTATGAAAAATATAACTATAATGTCTCCCAAATAATACTATATCACATGATAAAGATGTAGTGGAATCAATATAACCTCTTATCGTTATATTTTATAACCCTCCCACACCAAGAATTATTTTAAATAGGCCAACTGTAAGGATACAACCTCCACCATGCGATATCGCGATTTTCAGTTATGGGAATATTCCACCCTGTTTTACTTCTTATAAGTATAGTGTATCTAAAATTTAAATCCCTTAAGAAACTATATAAAATAATATCCTGTAGTTATAGTGCCCCTAGTAATGGATAAACCTAAGATAATGGTTTTTCGAGTAAACGAAAATGCCCTCATGCATAAGATAATACCACTAAATCTACAAGTTAAAAAAAATGTTGCACACACAAAAACATGGGTGGTTTATTTTTATTCATGGTGTATTATTTTAATTAATTAATTTTAAATAAATTCCGTCCACTAAATTATGAAAATAATTAACCCATCTTTGGAGTCTTCACATGCTTCTATGTACTCAACACCAACCTCCTGCA
Organism: Viscum album; assembly: GCA_963277665.1. Classification (NCBI taxonomy): domain Eukaryota; kingdom Viridiplantae; phylum Streptophyta; class Magnoliopsida; order Santalales; family Viscaceae; genus Viscum; species Viscum album. The sequence continues at coordinate 408,818,994 of OY728161.1, read as the reverse complement.
GTATCAACATCAGAGAATAGGTCAACCTCTACATCATCTCCTTGATGGTTTAACAACATATCTCAAATTAGTAAAATGATTTCCAATTAGATATAAAATTTTTCAGAGGGTCACAATCCTTTGAAATCCATCCAAAACTCGCATAAAATTCCCTTACAGTCTAAGGAAATTACATATCACATCTAAACACATAAGTGGTTCACAATATCATTTTTTTGCATCTTCACTAGGTCCATGGATACACCATGTTCAAAAATGAAATTCACTAGAAAGTGATACACTATAATCAAGAACATAAACTTTTATTTTTTACTCCATAACAATTTCTATTGGAGTATGTAAAATACCATCATTATGTTCTTAATGAGACGATCCTCTTATGTAGAGTTAATGATAATTTCATCGATAGAAAACTAAAAAGAGGTTCATGAATAATTTAAATATCAATCAAATAAGTCCCACAATATCTTTTGTGGCCCTAAAAAAACCAAATGGAATAATTGAGAACACAAAATATATGTATAGAATTTGTAATTTCATATTTATGATATTCTTCACAAAATCATTCAACCAATGATAAAAAGGCTATAGATCATTATTGGAGAACCATAGTACACCATTTCACTGACCAAAGAGACCATCGATCCTTATATATGTGTATTATTTCAGATCATTACCCAATTTAAGCGATTGTAATCAACTCATTGTACCATGATTCATGTTTTCCTATTTGATTAACAACAAAAAATCCCACCATGGGAAACTTTGGGCCGGAGATTTTTTTTCTCATGGTGGTCCTCCAAGTACCCCCTATATACTCATTTAACATCATGGTATATGTGATATGACAAATGCGATATTAGTGTTTTCATGGGTTCATGTCAATGAATAAGTCAAACAAGCTCCATATAGGTAGGAATTGATCATCTAATGAATAAAATCCATTTAAATTAAAAAAACTATTGGATTATATATGTATAAATTCACTAATTAATTAAGTTACATGATCACCATGAAATGGTAAACATGCTGTTACTTATTTATGTTGATCCATACTCATTTGAATAAAAATCATTTTCACCACAAAAAGAAAAAAACTCATCACATCAACCCATATATAATTACCTCTATTGTGGAAGATGTACATCTGGTGGCATACTATTGATAAAAAATAAATACACAAGAGGAAATCATGTGGTTTCATTGAAATAATAATGAGTTTTATTTAGAAACATTCTCTATGGAACACAAACTATCATTTCCAAAAGATGTGTGAAATTATAGAATCACCCTAGTCAGAACCCTTGGAAATAACTAATGGGATAAAAGATCTACAAGTAACTCAATATATTGAACACATGGAATGGAAATGATAAAATAATGAAGTATTGAATATAAATTAAATGGATCTAAAGTATAAAAGAGATATATTGTTCCTCAAATAATTTGAGGATATGTTTTCTCTTATCAGACCATACCCGGCTACATTAAATACACTATATATCTTGCTTGTTTGGACTATAGTTTAATGTTTGGGGGTGGTGGTGGTGGTAGTGGTAGTTAAAAGAATGGTATTACTCTTATAACTCCTAATACTAGGGCCCCTCCTTACACCTATCATTACTGCCTCCCTAGGGGCCATCCCAAAGGGATCACTAATTTTGACATTTCCTATGTCGTTGATGTCTGTTTATAGTATGAATACCATCTTTAATGAATCAGTTCAGGGAATAAAATACCTGCGATCACCTATATAAAATTCATAGTATCAAGAATAACTATTATGATAATATCCAAAATGGAATCCTTGTATAGTGGTTCTCTATGTTTTGTTCTGAACATGAATATACTTCTTTTATTGAGATCATGATGTTTGACATCATCCAGTGACAACATATGAATCTACTCTATTTTTTTTGTAAATCAATGGATTATTGATGTCCCTTATCTATGAATATTTCTATCCCCATATGTAACTCCAAAAATCCAAGATATGTTAGAATTTATAGAGACACCTTGCTAGCTCAGATATCCCATGTGGAGGTATTTTACAAACATCCATGCCTGGAAGTTTCCATCTCATACAATGTTTAGAGTGTAATACATGAGGTCATTGAACATTGATGAGTAAAATAAAATAGAAATATATCTGTAATGAAACACTATGGGATCATAAATCCACACTGATCATTGTATCTATGAGAAGTTCTCACAGAATAAGAGATGAAACTCTTCTAATGAATGTGTCACCTCATCATGGTTTTGGGTGAAAGGACTCCACCCTAATCATTCCGCAATATGATGAAAAGTAGTCACAATCATGAAAATAATATCATTCAGTGTTCTAATGAGTTGGAAAACAAAAAACATTGTCTCACTCAAATAATATTCTTCTGGAGGTAATGTCTCTCCATAAAATAATAGTTTTCTCTATTCCTAAAACACCCACAACTCACATATCCAATGACCATAATCATACTTTCCAACCAGAAAATTGACTACTATAAAAGAAGTTAAACATTATATTTCACTAAAAGAGGATGTTCCAATCAACACACATATTTCAGATGAGCTAGCCTCTTCTCAGCTAACAGAAACACCTCATGGGGTGGTCACCACACTAAGACACCATCTATCAACTGACAGTTATCATGAAACTATGTTGGTAACATTGATATATATCTTCAAAAAGGCATCATAATGGTTAATAAGTTGAACCACACTTATATTTAAAATATATTGGGAAATTACTGTAAAATTATATGAAATTTAAATACTAATTCATATAAATTGTATTTTTAAATGGTTTCACTAAAATAATTGAATCAACATACTAAGTTGACAAGAATTTAATCAGATTCTTAATGTATGGAAATTTTGAATTTCTCAAAATCAGTAGGTTCCTAATTTTGAATACTGAACTAGAAAATCTAACAATATTGGTATAACATGCCTAACATATCATTTTAACAAATCTAACTCAAAACATAATCCCTCAGACATACCTCCACTGACACTACTCAATCATGACTAACACAAATGAGCCCAACATGAGTATACTGTTACCAAAGAGTGATATCCCAATCCAAAAAAAAACTTTTCTAGGGGTGGAATCTATTATATATTGGGAATATATCACATGATTCCATGACTTATCATATACTAAATATAAAATAAAACAAATCTATATAGTATTTCACAAGGATAATAAAAATATTCAATCCTCAATGATGTAAAAAAGACGTGAAACAACTTGTATGAAAACATTATTGTCTAATAAATAATAAATTTAAAATAGAGAGGCCAAATAGAATCCCAAAAAAATTAATGTAACCCATCCTGAATGAACTGCTGAGGATGAAATAGAGATCTCATTTTAAAATCTAGGGAACTAACCATTGTATATAGTCATAGTCTCCATATAAAACAATACTCCATGTACTCCAGATCGACCATATTATCCTCCTTGATTAATTTAATTATCATATAAATTTAAACTTTTTGGAACAACCCATGAAGGGTGGATTAATTACATACCATTAATGAAATCCCAAAAAACATAAAATAAGATATAATAAGATTGTATAAGATCAAACTAAATGATAATAGTGGAAGGAAAACCCATCACTAATATGCTCAGAATAAGTTTCCCTAATAAAAGAGAGCGGGATAATAATAATCTCATTACTCTATGAGAGCTTTGTAAATCAATAGATCAAATACTAGTGATGTACCAATTCTAATTTTCCTATATAACCTTAGATGAATTTAATGGAGGAGTGAGGTATCACTCAAATATTCCTCAGTAGAGGGAGTAGGGACTCCATTAGTGGACTCACTCCCTACTAAAACATGATTATGAGAGATTAATAACTATAATTATAGAGGAATCATTCCCCAATAATTTGGGGGAGTTTTGAATCTACCCATATATATTGATAATTGGACCCATTCCCAATAAAACACACTACTTGGGGAGTACCAAACATAAAATTACTCAAATTTTCACACCTGAACCCTTCAGTTTTCCATGAATCACTAGTTGATCTATGCTATATTTATCAAAATGATATTCCCATGAGGGTTATTATTTATTGATGGATCATTTCCCTCCCATATTTCCCCCTCCCAATCTCATCTCCACCTAGGATTTCTTCCTAAAACCCTTTGTTGTGGGGTTAGTGGTGCATCTGAGCGTCGTGCCTCTTTCTTTTCTTCCTTTAAACCCCTCATTTTTCATCATCCTAATTTATTCATTCCCAATCAGTGTGGATTATTAGTGGGATATGTCCCCCTATTTCTATTTCATGGCTTGTCTTTCTCTTTTAAATTGAATTTGGTGTTGACCTTTATGACTTCTTTAGTTAAGGTGTTCCAGATTTTGAAGAATCGTATTCATTCAAGGGTGGTTTTGGGGTCCTAAAAAGGTTGTTTTCTATTTTTTGCCATAGAAACTCATCCACTTCTCAAAACACATGTTCCTCTATGTATCTCCATGTTAGAGCTAAATTATTGGCAATAAGAGATTTTGGGTTCTTCAGTTTGACAGTTGAAGGATCCCATGCTCTTATTATGTCATATTGCCTTTTTTTGTTATTCATTGGTCTTCTGTCTCATCAGCCATTTTTTTCATTTAGACCCCTCATCCACTTTTTAACCTCTCTAATATCACGTTATTATACACCTATCCAAGGTGGATTAGGGGCAAAAATATCAATGATATTTTGGGATGTGTGGTTAAGAGGACATTAGTGTTCCTGGCATGACCCTTTGAGGATGAAGATATTCAGGGATAAAAATGGAAATGGCATGGCAATGTTTTTGGTTTTTTGATTTTTTTCAGAGTTTTTTCCTTATTCCATCAGTAATGATTTGTCTATTTTATTAATACAAGAACATGACCTGGTTGATTATTATTCTTTGATGATGTTGATTTGCTTCCAGTTTTTGGGTGACCAAAATTTCAGTTTGTGGTGGAAGATGTTCGAGTTTTATGATATGGTGATGTGTTGATGATGGTTCCATTTTGATGAGGATGGGACTTATGTGATGGTGGATTGATGAAGAAGTGAGATCACTACTAGTTATGGTGGATGTTGTTTTCTTTTCGTAATGGTCATGGTGGCTATGGAGTAATCTCTTGCTTACTAGTGTGGTGTTGAACAATAATGTCAATGGTGGTAATTGGACATCGATGATGATAGATGTGACTCATGAGGTTACTGAAAGGAATCCTAACAGATAATGAGGGTTCCTCTCATTTTGATGTCTCAATGGGTTTTCTGACTCAAGTTTTACAATTATTGAACATCAATTATGTATTGCTATGGTTTGTATCCCATTTTTAGTTTTGGTTTATTCTCAACCAAAAACTGAAATTTTGAGAAAAAATAAGAAATTTAAGTCACATAGAACATGGAATTCTTCTTAGAATAGAATACTCACACTCATAAATCTATTTCCCAATGAAGAAGATACATGGGGAATAACCATCTACGTGATGTTCCCAATATTTCCCATTAGGTAAACATGGTGGAAATTCATGTATAATAATTACAATGACATTATATTCCAATCATTGTATGAATTTTCACATACACGAAATGTGAACTAATTAATTAGAAATATGGGGAAACATGATATTCCAATCATATACCAATTCACTAACCTTGTTAGGTTACATAGAATGTAGTCTCACTACATGGTCAGTTGAAATTTAAATCAATTGGAAACCTTATACACCATATAAAACAAATTACCTTGTACATGTTCTTCCAGAACACATGATGTGTACTCAACCATTGTATAGAGTCTATATTACTAGATCCTTGCACTTCAGACAATATTCATGTAAATATCACTATTGTTACATCCTAATTCTTTATTATGTTTCTACCTAAACTGAATGTTGAATTAATCATTTCCATCATCTATTTAGAAACCATCATTAATCACCATCCTTTCCATTCACCAAAAAAATAGAAAAACTGATCCCAATCCATCATTTAATATCATTTAAAATATCATTCTCTGAAACTATGAGCATGGAAATCATCATGTTAATATATAAAAACATCAATATGAATCTAGTATTTTGATGCAGTTTGATCAAGAATGAAAATAGTTAACTGTCACCAAGAATTGGGATGAAAGTATAAAAGGTGATGAATTGTGGGGTAAATTCAAAGAATGATCATATTTAGAAACATAATTATCCATTAATATGACATAAAACTATAATAATTATTCAAACTAAAGAACATAATATAATTGATAAAAAATATATATATTTAAATTGAAAATAGAGAGGGCAATGCAAAAATGGGGTAATAAAAACAATAATAAAATATAAAAATAGTTCATTCATGAATTCAATAATATTTGGGTGGAAATATCAAATCATAATATGTAACAATCGATTAGATCAATTATCTATGAAGAAATATTCTGCATAGTAATCATTGGTGAGATCTGAGAAATCTACTTAAAAAATCAAATCTTATATAATTGTGATCCCATGTCCTAGAAAATTACTTCTTCAACTATAAATGCTCCCCCTTGATGACATCTCCTATACCACAAATTCTCTATTGGTTATTTTACTAACCCTATATATTAGAAATAATAATCTTTAAATAGTTTTCCATACAAGGATAAATATAAAATAAATTAAATACATTTATAATTTATTTCACTCAACGTATCCAATAGTGACTCGACATTATCCTAGAACCCATTGTATCAAATAATTTTTCACAATGAAGGAGATGTATACATTCTAAATACAATAGTATTGTATTTTTTCATTAGAGACTCTAATTTTCATGTTAACCATTTATTATAAAATGATGCATGTGTTCATTTTAATATATTTTAACATTTATAATATAATAATTATATGGTCCTACAATAAATAAAACACTATACTAACTCCAATTAAAAAACCATATATATATTTATACTTCGAAATGGTCAAATAATAAATACCAAAGTCATTACTAGTTGGTAGTTTACTGGATAGAAACATAAAAGTCCTTATGTAATTAAAAAAATTAACAATAAATTTTAATAAGGAATATTGTTTGAAATGATTTAAAATAATTAAAAATAATTGTTCTTATATATCCATCTAAAATGATTACTATTAAAATAGACATTATGTAATTTTATCAAAAAGCATAAAAAAATCGACACATAGAAGAACATTTTAATTAAATCTATAATGGAATAATATAGAATGAATAAATAAGTCTATATTATCATGCTATACATTTTTGGCTTCTAGATATCAACTAAATAAATATATATATATATATATACATGCATGAGATAAAAAAGTATTTTATATATCAAATATTCAAATATTGTAAATGAAAATATTTATAATGATTTATATTATTGTGAGACACTTTCATCACAACTTAAATATGTATCGATGACATATAAATGAAATATTCATTATAAAACAAATGCTAGAGAAATGTATTAGTTTTATGTGACATAAAGAACTTAATGTTATTCATGGTAATGATCTGAATCATGTATCAAATAATGAGTTATTAAATTCAATCAATTCATGTGACATGTTCCATGATTTAATTTATTTTTATAGGAATAAAAGGAATGAGTTTTTATATTGCCTATATTGATCAACATGACCCATGAAGGAATTTTTAAAGAGTATTCCATTTACTTTTTAATGATATTATATATGAAATTAAAAATATTTAAATACTAAGATTTTAATTTCATATCATATTGAAGATATGACGATGAATTTTATTTCAGTGTAATGATGTACAATGATTTCCTTTATAATAAAAGAACTACCATTTTGTTCATAACCATGGAAATCACTAACTTCAATATATGTCTTAATAGTTATTTAAATGAATTAAATTCATGAAACAACATCATTTACTATAGAATTAATTGGTTATAATGATAAAATTTTAAACTATAATGAAAATGTAATAGACTATCAATATTTTCAACATAACTAATATTAATGAACATATAATCTTAAACAAAGAAATTTTCTGTAGTTCCAAGAGGTTCTTAGAGTGAATTATTTTTTACCATTGCCTTGGGACGACACATCAATTTCCCTAAATCTAGGAAATTTGATTACCTATGTGTAAATTTATGGATTATATATATTATTATTGTTTTGTGTGATATTGAGGATATGGAGAAATATGAAAAATATCATGGCCTCCTGATAGTATTTAAACATTCGAAAAGAGATATTTTTTCCTTCATCATTGATAAAGTTTATAGAATAATCCAGGGATGGTTTTGTATGAATAATTCCAAGGCCAGAATGTAGGTTCTCATTAATTCTGTTGCCCAATCTATTCCAGGTTACATTATACCCCTTTTCAATATCTTGATGTTCATCATCCATTATCTTTATTCAATGTTTTCTAATTTTTGGTGGGCCCTACTAATGGGAAAAATCATATACATTCACTTGTATGGGATAAGTTGTGTTATTATAAGGATTTTGGTGGAATGGGATTTAGAAATTTGAGTATTTTTAACAATTACCTTATAATCAAGAAAGGATGGTGAGTTTTACAGAACCTGATCAACTTTCATTCTAGAGTTTCGAAGCTAATAATTTTCCCCAGGCCAATTTTTTATCTTCTATATTGGGTCCTAGAATAAGTTAATTATGGTGGAGTGTTTGGGGGTAAAGTTTTGACTCAAACCACAAAATTTATTATATAATATCTAGGTGTGAATCAGTTATATTTGGAGCGATCCTTGGTTTCTTAGTTAGGATTGTTTTACTCCAACATCTTCACCACCGTCCGAAAATGAGTATGTCATTGTGAGAGAGCTTATGGTTGAAAAACATTCCGGATGGTACCTTCAGAAGATTTATGTCTCACCTAGGTTTTAATTTTTATTTGGTTTCTACTCAGTTCGGGGTTTAGGTGAGTCTGTATTTAATTGTTTTTTTTAATTGAGAAAAATGCATGTTTTGGGTTTGACAACATCTCACGCATGGGAAGAGCATAGTTGGGAAGTCATGCGGCTATGCCCTGGTCACCATACGACCTTACCAGTATGCAGGATGAATTAAATTGTTAATTGAATAATAAAATAAATTAAAAAATGACAGTTAAAATAAAATAAGAAAAAGTAAAATGGAACAAAAGATATTGATAATATTATTAATGGAATTATTATCATTATTATTATCATTAGTGAAATTGAGTATTATATTATTAAAATTTTTATTATCATTATTATCATCAAAATTATAATTATAAAAAATATTATTAAAATGAAATGATCATCATCATTATTGTATCATTATGTTATAATAAACTATTTAATTATTATTTTTCTTATTCAGGTCAGTGTGTGGGCACCGCACAGGTGCCAAAAATCGTGTAGTCAGCCTGGGTACCGTGTAGTTGCAGTATTCAAATCAACAAAATAAAGCAAATCAATTGAGAATTTTAATCATAATAATGATGTTATTAATGTTTCTAATAATAGTATTCTTATTATTAAATCTATTTTTATTAATATGTATTACTATTGTTAAAATGGGATTAAAGATATTATTATTAAAAATGAAATTATAATTTTACTATTATTATTAAGAGTCTCATTAATATTATCATAATTTTTAGAAAAGTGTTAATAATGATAATAATAATTATATTATTATTATTATTACTATAATTGTAATTATTATGATTATAATTATTAATGTATTATCATTAATTGTTTTTTGTGTTTTAATAAAATGGAAAAAATTAATATTACATCAAACCCTAACTTCTCCATGTTTCCACACTACCCCCTTTTTATCCTACATTGTGCACTCCCCTCCTACCTGGTTTGGTACACACCCTTGTAGGCCAGTCTCTCCAACAAGATTCCTTCAGCATCACAACCTCCTTTCAACGTGCTACATGCCTACACAACCACCTCCCACAGTGCACCCCCTTCATTGCCATGACCTAACCTATGGCACACACCCTACTTCCGGTGCCACCTCCATTATCTCGCATATTTCCCTTCCGACGCACTAGCCTCACTGATGACCCCTTCTTGCGTGCCACAATGACCTACTCTGACCATCGAACTCCCCCCTTTCGGCACTGTGATCTGCTACCCAGTGCCTACCCCTCCAGTCAACTTCCTCTCACCCATGGCCTTACTCCTCTTGGGCTGACCTGTGACCTCCGACCATTCATTGTTTCAGTGTGTAACCCTTCGGTATTCTCCTTATTCCTTTGTTTTGGATTTATTCCATCACTAGGGTTTGTTCTAAGGTTTACCCTTAAAATTTTTCATTCAATCATAATACATAGGGTTAGATTTAACTAACATTGGGTGTGAATGAGGTGTGTTAGAGGTTTCCCACTAGTTTCGGGCATGCATTTTTCATTTCACCATGGGTTTGAGGTAGGACCCATTGCACAGTGCATTTAAATTTATGTTTATATTGATTTCTTGATTTTCTCACACCCCTGCACTGCTAAATAGAAATATATCATTTTTTAGAAGAGTTGTATTAAGTGAAATGAGGTGGGTTTGTTGGGTAAACATTTTTTGGTAAAATTAAATTCCTTGTTTATTTTATTCAGCATGTTATTGATTTTTGTATATGGTGCGAAAATGGTCTATGATGAAATAAAACATGAGTTAGATTCTAAAGTAGTATTTTTATGTAAAATTGGATGTTTTTTGTGTATAAACCCTTGATGTTTCCCTTTCCATTATTTTATAGATCATGAAATTGTTTTACTAAATTATTTATGGGCTGAAGATTTTGTTTTCACATGGAGTCGGTGTGTGTTTTGTTTGAATGATGTTTTTGGGTGTGTTCAAGATATAAAACCCTTATGGTGTTATTTAAAATTTCTTTCTAACATGTTTTAATGATTTATTAAATTAGGGAAGAGGTAATAAACATGTTTTTTAATTTTTTTAATGTGCACATGATTTTAAAAGTGGATTTTAACATTTGGGGCATTTTTGTCAAGTGTGCCTACTATGTGTTAGTCAAATGGCCTGGTTGGCTCTTTAAAATGATTATTGATTTATTGTGTCATGGTTTTGTTTCTATAAACACCTTTTTTATGTTCAAATAGGTTATTTAAATATTTAAATGTGTTTTTCACATTATGTTTCTAATGGTATGTGCCCCTTTGGCCCTTATAAGTGTGTTTCTAGTTTAAATGGTGTGTGGGATTGGTGAAATAGACATTAAAATATGTGTTTGGTTATGATAGTTGGTTGCATGAGGTTATTTATTAGATGAACTGTTTTTTTGGAAAAGGTTTTTTGGCTCGTTTGGAATTTTCAATTGGTTTCTTTGTAAAACTCTTCAAGGATTGATCAATTGCCTAGATAATTGTTAAATGGGTGCAGATTTTCTCAGCATGGGACTCCACCCATGTGATTCTTGTTTAAGGAAGGGGATACTCTTTGTGGAGGTTGGGGTGGTGATAGTTGAGACATTTTCTAATTATATACATATGTGTGAATTGTGGTTTAAAATATTTGGCACACCACTTACAAACATACACAAGAACCAAGCATAAAAAAGAGGTTTATGAATAACGATTACCACACTAATTTAGATTACACACTGGATAATGGCCCATAATAAGATATTTTTTTTATTATTGCTATGGGATTGGGCCCCACGACCAGGCCATGATGGGTGGTAGTTGGGAATTAAGGTGATATGATGTCATCAAGTAGGGAATGCCTTTTGGGATGAGTCACTTGTATAGAATGTTATGGTCTTAGTCTGGGTTTCTAGGTATTCCTATGATGATCGGAAACTAGAATCGTTAGCCATTTCTCTATTTCTGAGAGTATCTCCCTTGCTTTTGGTTTTGGTGTTTCCTTGGAAAATGTTTATTGTGTGTTTTTTTAAACGTTTTAATATTTATTTCACTTTATAATAAAAAGATAATGTTTCTTTCTGGGGTTCCTTTTTAACCATCTTTCCCATAAACTTTTCTTATCTTCGTGATGAAAAATGATTTAAAATTTGAGGGCGATGATTTGTGATTTGTTTATTTTGAAATGTAAATTATTGAAAAACCTATGTTTAAAGAATGAATTTCAACATGAAATCTATTTTTTCATAATTTTAAAGGATATGCATTCAGAATAGAATTAGTCGGGCCTACCTATTGAGTTTTAATTCTCATGCCTATAATGTTTTCTTGTTTATAGTTGTTGTTTCAGGTTTGTATTGGGTTCAATCACTTTGGGTGATGTTTGGTATATACTAGAGAGTGACCCTAGAGCTCACTTGGAGGTGAAATGGGTGTCAGGTACTGTTTGGGTTTTCTAGTTTTTTCTGTTGTTCAGTTTCATTGTCTCTTATTTGTAAAACATAAATAATGTAAAATTTGATAACTGTGTTTAGTTTTGTTTTCCAGTTTTTTTATTCTAATATACTTGTTTGTTTATTTGGAAAAAACATTACCATTTTCTATTAAATCTCTCACACTTTTTGCCAGCCCCAAAGCATTGGGAATGACTCTTAGGCATTTCCGTGGATTGGCTTGGGTGACCTTGGTTGGTTTGGGATACTCTATCTCTATTTTTATAAGCTTGATCATTAGGATATCTTGGAGATTCTGATATTTCATGATGAAGTCCTAGACATTTTGTGCTGGTCTCATGATTCATGTAGATGCTAAACTGTCCACTCAGGTTACATGTCTTGTATTTAGGTGGAGAATGTACTTGGGTCCAATTTTGGAAACATCTCTGGAATCTAAATGCACCACCAATGGATAATCATTTTGTATGAAGATTGTATTGGGAAATACTATCTAATTTTTATCGTATGACCGATAGTAATTTCTGTAATAATGGACTATGTCCACTTCATGTGGTTACAACAGAAATTGATATCCATGATATTTATTCCTTCCCATGGGTCATCAGGCTTTGTTCGATGTGTCTGGAACATGATCTCACCCTTTAGAGAAATAATGGTGTCATTAGACTAAATGTGGGGGATTGGATCATGTCTATACTTATTCAGAATATAGTGGGTCTATGTATATATATTTATATTATATGGTTTTGTTGAAATGCCTTTATTTTTTAGTTCATATTCAAAGAAAACAGAGTGCGTGTCATGAAGAAACCTGATTACCCTGGTAACCCGATAACTAAGCCAGGCCTAACATAGCCTTAAGTGAATTCCCAATCCCCATGGGTTGGAGAATAGAACCTATAATCATACAACATGCTTGTGGGAATGAATTTTCAATGAACAATGTGGAAGAAAAAGAAGCAAGACAATATGCATATAAAAAACAACTCGACTGGGAATAATATACCAGAATACAAAAAGGCATAAACTAACCCAAAGTACTAAAAAAAATACTAAAATAGGGAAAACACAACCTCAGTCCCTAAGGAAACCACTCAACAAGCCAATGGTTCAACAACTTGATCCACCTCCAAGTGATCATTTCCCCTTTCTCTAACCTGGAAGAATAAAGTCTACAAACACCCGAAGGAAAAGGTAGGGTGTGAGGTAAAAATACTAGTTGGGTCCCACCATGTATTCAATAATATATTCCAACAATTTATTAACCAATGAAAGTGATTTAAATTTTTAATAGAAATATGTTTTGAATTTTAAACTATATTTAAAACAAAACAAGTTATACAGTTCAAATGATGAAAATATACTTCAAAAAAAGGGTTTACAAATGATGAAATATTTATAAAACAATAGATTAAATAAAATAGTTACATAAAAATGTTTATGTAAATTCACTAGGCATATAAATCACTTCAAAAGCACGAGCATATATTTATATCTCAAATATAAATAATAACTGAGCAACATGGTTATCTTCCAAATAGTCTCAATATAAATTATGGCTATAGTACTCTGCACTCTCTTGGTGATATCAACAAAATGTTTATACACACTTCACAGTGACACTCGACAAAGGCGACTCATCACCATTCCATCGGGGATGTGACCAACTCTTTGTATGTTTTAGAATGTTGTAATAGTGTAGTGTGTGTCAAAATAACTCACTAACTACTCAAGTACTACATGTTCTCTTACACAATCAATGTTGGACAATTTATTTTATTAATTATTAAAATACAATTAAATCCCATCCATCCATTTTAATTATTTTTTCCATCTAAAACAAAAAACAGGTTTTATTCAAAAACCAACCTCTTTCACAACATAAAACCACTGTGTTTCTGAAAACATTTGTTAGACATCTTCAGAAGTTTGAAATCAATTGAAAAATAATTATATCATTTACCAATTAACTTCCACAATTAAATTTTAAAATTTAATTGAAATCATTTCCTTAAAATAAATAAATAAAATAATAAATTTTAATTAATAAATTTCCATAAACACATTCCAATTCAACAGAGTATAGGTTTTCCAAATTCCTAGGAAAAAACCATTTCAAATCTCCCAATTCACAAGAATTGGATTTTAATACATAAATTTAATGCATATTGAGCAATTCAATTTAAATAAATAATATAAATAAATTAATAAATTCAAATTTAGTCAAATTGTCTAATCGGGACGGAACCACCTACCTCTTCTAAAAACTCAACACTAGCACTAGCACCCATCAACAAGAATGAATGCGAAGAAGAACTTTGAAACCAACTTAGAAGAAATATCCAACACCACATGGAATACATTCATCAATTCAATTATGATACATTGATAACAAAATATAGGGGAATGAGATAAACAAAAATAAAATTTGACAACACTTACATAGAAATTACCACATTGCTGTAATATTGATTGAACACCGATATGATGGATCTTAAAGGGTTCTATGGATTTAATATCTCATAGGAAAATCCCCAAGTCAAGGTAAAATGAACTGTAGTGGAGGAAAAAATAATTAATGAGACACACTGCTTGTTTTAAAAACATAGTTGGGGTTATACATGACCTGTAATACCAATACACATCATTAAACCATTATGTTTCTTAATCATTGAAATGTGTAACACTTCGAATTAAAAAATTACACTTTGAGTTAAAAACCAATCATTAAAACCATCATGGAATGTAATGAAAACTCACTATTTGTACCCATAATAGCATAAAGTAGTTCAAGATTTTCATGAAGAATCATTATGAGACGTGTAACACCATTACATGACGTGTAATGCTCTGGAAGTCAGCAAAAGAGGTTGGCCAAAGATGAAAATCCAAAAGACCTCTAATGTCACCATTATAGGCATCCTACGAATTCATAGCTGACCCTTCCCATTCAAATAAATGGAAAACCCATGAAAATATTTAAGGCATACCTGTTAGGAAGGTAACGGAATTTTACAACCTCCCCAACATAAAAACTTTTTATCCTCGAAAAGCATATGATGAAGCTTCTATGATAAATACATGAGGCCACTATTCTCTTATCAGTGTCTCGCATTCCAACTTCTCATGACTGTCACAACCATACTTGCATTGCTAAAGAACAAATGGTATTGTATTCTCAGGAAGTACTGTAACGCCCCGACCCCAGCTACCCGGAGTCGGTGCATTACTTCGTAACATTGGCATAATCACAAAAGATCAAGTCTCAAAAGACCGATTAGTTTAGTAGCCTTGGAAACACTAGATACATTCATAAATGTTACATTACATCAGAAGGTGAAAAACTACAATAACAAAGTCTCCATAGTCCACACTCATATCCTCTTCTGACTATCCCTACAGGTCATTCATAAAATACTTCTTCACATCCTCGAAAATATTAAAACATTGAAAGGGGTGAGCTCAGATGCTCAGTAAGGATAACAATATTGTGGAAGCTTTCATAAATAATCATTAACATTTAAGGCAATGTATAAATAAAACAAAAGCCTTTTTAATCTTGAACTTTAGCATAATATGGCAAAAATAAAATTAAATAATTCCATTTACTTACTCACATGGATATTCTACTAATCGAATAATCACATGCAATATCAATATCCACTTTCATAATGATGGAATGCATAATGCCAGACTATCATTACCACGTAGCCAAGGCCTCGTGCCAAGACCACAAATAAGATTTTGTCAAGGCCTCGTGCAAAGACACTAGTTTGTCCCATGAGACCTACCAATGCATCGAGGAGCTATAGAGGGCTCCACCCGTCACTTATTAAGTCCAATGCATTCCTCATATGAATAGGTTTAAACATTTCATAAACCATAAAACAATCGTATCACATAAAACATGCATAAAGGAAACATAACATTTCCACATTTCAATCAGAAGATAACAATACAACACATTGATATAGTAAAAACGCTTTCAAAACCATTTTCAATACCTAAATAAAATAAAGTTAAAACATTGTATTTCATTTTTCATTAATAAAAAGTGATGGCCTGTAGAGGAAGCCGAAACTCAAATAATGGTCACGGTGGTGGAGAAGTCGTTGTCGCCACATATGTACAGAAAAAAAACATTCCCTTTTTGTCGTTTAGTAAAACGCTTCGTATAAAAAAAGATTCCTTTTTAATAAACATAAAAGTCAAAGGGGCTTATACACCGTATAAAAGAAAGTTGTGTATAATACCAAATATGCCTCAATGAAAGGAGATTGAGACAAAGTCCTTAAAAAGATCATTTTTAAAATAAAATAGATCTATTATGTGTATTCACTATAGGTATACATAAATAATGTAAAAATAAAAAATAAGACATAATAATATCATGACATAATTTGAAAGTAGGAGATTAACCCAAAGAATAGAAATTGGGTTAAGAAGTTCCCTTACCTCGTGTCCGACTTGACTCAACCGTTCTTTAACCTCCTGAATAATAAACTAGAGTTAATATCTACTTTATTAAGAACCATTTTCAATTTCATTATCCCTTTTATATCACTTATTACAATGTTATGAACATTATGTAATTATTTAAGTTAATAACGGTCGTTTTGTCGATCTTTGGTACTTGAGTCAACAATAAACTTCTTATAATTACAAGTTGTTTATGTGGTAGAATATCAATTACCTTCATAATTATATTCATGATTTAGATGTCATATATATCATATATGTCCAGTATATACATTCATTCATAATATTACGTAACATTTAGAGGTAATAAATGAAATGCACCGTTGATGGAGACGGTAAGTCGTACGTACGCATGAACGCTACTTTCATTTATATTTTGTATTTAATGGAATGAAATCATAATAGTATAAAGGTTTATTATAATTCAAGTATAATATAATATACAATATCATTTACTCCATCATTTATACATCCCACATATGGCATTAACGATTCAATCAGTTTGAGGGGGCGGTAGTTCGCACTTCCTAAAATGAAATTATCGTGTTTACCCATAATGGAAATCATAAAGTATGACATAAATGAGAAATACAGAAGGATAAGGAAAACATAAACATAATATATATATCATATATGAAAATAGTGTCATCAAAATGGCCACCATTATAGGTGTTAAAATAATTTGAACAATCATCGTTTCGTGAGGCAGTATTTCGCCGCCCACAGAAACAGTGTGTTATTTAACCATTAGACAAAGGTGTGTGTAAGTGTAAACCAAATCCTTATCATAACAACATCCTAGTATATTTTATATACTGGTGTTGTTACAAAATAAAGGAATAAAAGGAGTTTAAGGGGTTGGAGAGGCAAAATAAAACAATAGAACATAAGAGAAAACACTATCTTTAAAACAGGTAAATCTTTTTGATTTGAGCCAAAGGCTTCCTTGGGAAGAAGTCTGCCCAAAGTGAGGCTTCTAGGAGTAATAGGGGGAATTTGGGAGAGTATTTGGGAAGAGGTTGGCCGAGCCAAATGGCTTGAAAGTGTGAATGAGGTGGTAGAGGTGGGGGCCTTTTATAAGTGGAGAGGAGGGGCACTCTTGGAAAGTAAAGAAAAGTCACTTTATTATAAAATGAGTTTCTGATTTTAGAGGTCCCAAACTTATATAATTCGAGTATAAGGTGATAAGGGTTCGAAATATACTCATCCAATAGTCTTTGGACAAGTTTAAGCCTTGGATTGAACATTATCTTTTCATTTTATTAAAATCGTTAAATAATGAGGTCATCGCTGCATCATAATGATGTCATAAATAATTTAATTTATTTAATGTCTAAAAATTATAAAAAAAATACTATGATGTAGGAAATCTTTTTATATTTCCAATTACTATTTATAGTGAAAAATATGACTTGTATAACCCCATGTAAAAATTGTTTTAGTAAAACATTTCATGTTTGTGTCATTTTTTTACTTTAACATTAAATAAAAGGTATTTATGTCATTTTCTAACTAAAGTGGCTCCATGGGGTCCCCAAGTTGACCCATGGATTGTATTGGTCGGCCATGGCACATCCAATGAGGGTAGGACATGTGTCAAACTCATCTCATATTATTGAAACATTATTTTTACCTTAAACTACACTAATTACCTCTAATCGCGATTAAGAACTTAAAAGTTACTATTCACCAAAAATTATTTTAATATCATTGAACCACATTTTACTTCTTAATGAAAACCATGTATTTCTGATTTTTGAAAATCAAATTACAGAAGTGGTAATATTTCATTTAAACGAAAAATCAGTTTTTATAAGTACCACTTAGTGGTTTCACTATTCATCAAAAATTGAAGTTTTTCAGAAAAATCCCAAAAATTCACCCTAACATATATTCGATATTCTGATTTAAAAAATGATGTCTATTTTAAAAAATTCCAAACATATAAGTTGAATTAATTAATTTTTATTATAATTCCCGCTGTCACAAAAAATAGCGTGTTTTTAAGAAACAATTTATATCAAAAGATTGACAATTGTTTATGTCCAATTTCAATGTGAAATTAATTCTAATGACCACCATTGGATAAAATGGTAAAAATATATTCTAATTATACTTTAAAACCACTAAATAGTATAATTTATCACTATAAATTATTTTTATTAAAAAAGTTGTTTTTAAGTATTCTTCACTATGCATAAAAATGGAAGTTCTCAGAAAATTACAAAAAATTTAACTTAGGATAATTTCGATATTACGAATACAATAATGAAGTCCATTTTGAAATATAAAATTTCTATAATTTTAAAAAGTGGTTATTACTATTCATAACGTCTACTTTGATTTGTCGCGGTGTGTTAGAACTCGAACTTGCGTACAATGCAAGCTATTGCAATATTGAAAGAGAGGCGTATCATGGAAGCTCGGGGTGTTACATTCTCCCCTCCTTCAATAAATTGCGACCTCGCAATTTGAAATTTTTCTTTGAAAATAAAAGGTTGAAAATAGAAAATACCTTTGTGGAAAACCCACATCGGAAATAAGGTTAATAAAATTTAGCCTTAATAAGAGGGAAATGGAAATAAGAAAGTCACCACCATATTATGATCTCAAAAAGGAGAACATTGGTGGAAATTAGAGACATATAATTGGAGGAAAAACGTAAATATTTGTAGGGAGTGATTTAGGTCATCAATCACAAACAAGTGTAAAATTGAGGGCCTCAAAGCCTTCAATCTATGTTGATTTAAAATATCATCAGTTCAACAAGACATAAGGTATTAGGATAACACATTTTTTTGTTTTAATATCCCTTTAATAAAGTTTAAGAATTAATTTATTCATAGAATAATATATAGGTATATATATATATATTTATGCTTGACAAGTAGAGTTTCAACCTTCAACTAATTTCTACCACAAACTCATCTTTCACTCAAAAAGATAATAGAACTCAAAAATATTCTATTTATCCTAATTTTATAAGGTTCAAAATATTAACACATACCATTTATATTAGTAAAATTATTTTGTAATAACCAGGGACTTCCTGTAGGCTAGTGGTAGGAAATAAAGGCATGTCGCACTATGGTTGTGGGTTCGATTCCTACAGCTTTGTCCGACGTGATGGGTTATGCCCCACCCTGCAGGTTGCCATTTTCCTAAAACTATAGTATTATAATATTCCAAAATAATCTTTAGAAATGTTTTAACCTTAAACAATACTATCCAAAGATCAACTTAATCCATTCCAACCTTTATAGTTATCCAAAATACTTCTTGTCCAACTCACAGTCCAAATTTTATAAGGAAGGTAAACATAATGAAGATACTTTTTTCTGCGTAACAACATGTGAACACCTTCATCATGTATTCTTTTAAAACACTGCAATTACCAATGATCCCTTATTCTTTATAGAATACTAGATATACTCCTTCTATCCAAAAATTTATACAAATCATTAATCATTTTCAAGGAAGTTAAGAATATCCAATATAATTTATCCAAATCAATCATGTATTATTCCAAAATCACTATCTCGGTATTGGAACCATATTATGGTTTATCTTTCTCTCAACCATATATTTTCCAAAACATTAACCTGTTGTGGAGTAACTTTTCTTGGTTCCACACAATCTCAAGTCCTTGATGAAATAGTACTTTAGTACAATCCTTATATACTCAATAATTATTATAACCAGTACATCATTGATACAACACTCAAATGACAAAATTATTTAATAACAACATAAGAACTCTAATCATTCCTCCTCATCTGTGGTAGTATCATAACTTGATTATTATCCAATAACATCATTTGGGGAATACTCTGATGAGTTGGACATTGTTTTGCATAGTGTCCCCACTCCTTGCAGATGAAGCATTGTACATTTGAAACCTTTTTCTTATACTTGCATTCACGCACTTTGTGTCCTTTTTCTCCACACTTATAACAACTTCCCATTCCCTTCAGGCAAGTTCCAAGGTGTTTCTTCCCACAGTTATCACATATTAGAAAATTCTTCTTTTCCCACGTCCCTTTTTCCATCATTCTCTCTTCTATCCTTTTATTCTCTTTCTTCCCTTGAAAGCCATAAGACTCGGAGAATTCCTTACTCATCTTAAAAAACACATGATACTATTTATTCATATGTTGAGAACACATGGGAGATTATTTCTCTTCTAGATGTTGGCGTAATACCGTGAAATATATGATCCTTCTTACATTTTGGATCATACGTATTGCTGGAGTTCACATTCCTTCCACTGGGTACCATTTCTATACAATGGAATAAACTATATTAGTTTATGAATCAAAATACATAATTCCATACTTGTAAGATACTTAACATAAATTGAACTATTTATGGATATAATCCATAATCATAAAAAGGTTTTCTTTGAGGAAGTATATACTCATAACCGTTCGTAGTGGTTTGTAAAGAAAATGAGAATTATCATAAGCATATCCCCCGGGAGTGTCGTAACCAAGAGTGCAGCAAGGCCCATTGTCGTGCACCAGTTCCCATTTGAGTCTAGATCAAAGCAATGTTTTCGGGTTTTACCCCTAGGTACATCTGTGCCACAGCCGCCTCAACCTGCTCGTATCCAGACAAGGATGTATTGCTTGGAAAACTCACAAAATCTCTATAATACCAAAATTCTAGGAGGTTATTCAATACTAATCCTTAATGTCTATCTTCGGGCTATGTGATCTAATCAGAGTTTATCTAAATCTAGCTTCCAAGGTTAGTACTAAACTGCCTCTGATTCTAACTGTAACGCCCCGACCCCAGCTACCCGGAGTCGGTGCATTACTTCGTAACATTGGCATGATCACAAAAGATCAAGTCTCGAAAGGCCGATTAGTTTAGTAGCCTTGGAAACACTAGATACATTCATAAATGTTACATTACATCAGAAGGTGAAAAACTACAATAACAAAGTCTCCATAGTCCACACTCATATCCTCTTCTGACTATCCCTGCAGGTCATTCATAAAATACTTCTTCACATCCTGGAAAATATTAAAACATTGAAAGGGGTGAGCTCAGATGCTTAGTATGGATAACAATATTGCGGAAGCTTTCATAAATAATCATTAACATTTAAGTCAATGTATAACTAAAACAAAATCCTTTTTAATCTTGAACTTTAGCATAATATGGAAAAAATAAAATTAAATAATGCCATTTACTTACTCACATGGATATTCTACTAATCGAATAATCACATGCAATATCAATAACCACTTTCATAATGATGGAATGCATAATGCCATACTATCATAACCACGTAGCCAAGGCCTCATGCCAAGACCACAAATAAGATTTTGTCAAGGCCTCGTTCCAAGACACTAGTTTGTCTCATGCGACCTACCGATGCATCGAGGATCTATAGCGGGCTCCACCCGTCACTTATTAAGTCCAATGCATTCCTCATTTGAATATGTTTAAACATTTCATAAACCATAACATAATCGTATCACATAAAACATGCATAAAGGAAACATAACATTTCCACATTTCAATCACAAGATAACAATACAACACATCGATATAGTAAAAACGCTTTCAAAGCCATTTTCAATACCAAAATAAAAGAAAGTTAAAACATTGTATTTCATTTTTCATTAAAAAAAAGTGATGGCTTGTAGAGGAAGCCGAAACTCAAATAATGGTCACGGCGGCGGAGAAGTCATTGTCGCCGCATATGTATGGAAAGAAAAACATTCCCTTTTTGTTGTTTAGTAAAACACTTCGTATAAAAAAAGATTCCTTTTGAATAAACATAAAAGTCAAAGGTGTTTATACACCGTATAAAAGAAAGTTGTCTATAAAACCAAATATACCTCAATGAAAGGAGATTGAGACGAAGTCCTTAAAAAGATCATTTTTAAAATAAAATAGATCTATTATGTGTATTAACTATAGGTACACATAAAGAAAGTAAAAATACAAAATAAGACATAATAATATCATGACATAATTTGAAAGTAGGAGATTAACCCAAAGAATAGAAATTGGGTTAAGAAGTTCCCTTACCTCGTGTCCGACTTGACTCAACCGTTCTTTAACCTCCTGAATAATAAACTAGAGTTAATATCTACTTTATTAAGAACCATTTTCAATTTCATTATCCCTTTTATATCACTTATTACAATGTTATGAACATTATGTAATTATTTAAGTTAATAACGGTCGTTTTGTCGATCTTTGGTACTTGAGTCAACAATAAACTTCTTATAATTACAAGTTGTTTACGTGGTAGAAAATCCATTATCTCCAGAATTATATTCATCATTTAGATGTCATATATATCATATTATTCCAGTATATACATTCATTCATAATATTACGTAACATTTAGAGGTAAGAAATGAAATGCACCGTTCATGGAGACGGTAAACCGTACGTACGCATGAATGCTACTTTCATTTCTATTTCATATTTAATGGAATGAAATCATAATAGTATAAAGGCGTATTATAATTCAAGTATAATATCATATACAATATCATTTACTCCATCCTTTATACATCCCACATATGGCATTAACGATTCAATCACTTTGAGGGGGCGGTAGTCCGCACATCCTAAAATGAAATTATCGCGTTTACCCATAATGGAAATCATAAAGTATGTCATAAATGAGAAATACAGAAGGATAAGGAAAACATAAACATAATATATAATTCATATATGAAAATAGTTTCATCAAAATGGCCACCATTATAGGTGTTAAAAGAATTTGAACAATCATCGTTTCGTGAGGCAGTATTTCACCGCCCACAGAAACAGTATGTTCTTTAACCATTAGACAAAGGTGTGTGTAAGTGTAAACCAAATCCTTATCATAACAACATCCAAGTATATTTTAGATACTGGTGTTGTTACAAAATAAAGGAATAAAATGAGTTTAATGGGTTGGAGAGGAAAAATAAAACAAAAGAACATAAGAGAAAACACTACCTTTAAAACGGGTAACTCTTTTTGATTTGAGCCAAAGGCTTCCTTGGGAAGAGTTCTGCCCAAAGGGAGGCTTCTAGGAGTAAGAGGGGGAAGTTGGGAGAGTATTTGGGCAGAGTTTGGCCGAGCCAAATGGCTTGAAAGTGTGAATGAGGTGGTAGAGGTGGGGGCCTTTTATAAGTGGAGAGGAGGGGCACTCTTGGAAAGTAAAGAAAAGTCACTTTATTATAAAATGAGTTTCGGATTTTAGAGGTCACACACTTATATAATTCGAGCCTAAGGTGATAAGGGTTCGAAATATACTCATCCAATAGTATTTGGACAATTGTAAGCCTTGGATTGTACATTATCTTTTCATTTTATTAAAATCGTTAAATAATGAGGTCATCGCTGCATCATAATGATGTCATAAATAATTTAATTTATTTAATGTCTAAAAATTATAAAAAAAATACTATGATGTAGGAAATCTTTTTATCTTTCAAAAGACTATTTATAGTCAAAAATATGACTTGTATAACCCCATGTAAATTTTTTTTTAGTAAAACATTTCATGTTTGTGTCATTTTTTTTACTTTAACATTAAATAAAAGATATTTATGTCATTTTCTTACTAAAGTGGCTCCATGGGGTCCCCAAGTTGACCCATGGATTTTCCTGGTCGGCCATGGCACATACAATGAGGGTAGGACATGTGTCAAGCTCATCTCATATTATTAAAACATTATTTTTACCTTAAACTACACTAATTACCTCTAATCGCGATTAAGAACTTAAAAGTTACTATTCACCAAAAATTATTTTAATCTCATTGAACCACATTTTACTTCTTAATGACAACCATGTATGTCGGATTTTTGAAAATCAAATCACAGAAGTGGTAATATTTCATTTAAATGAAAAATCAGTTTTTATAAGTAGCACTTAGTGGTTTCACTATTCATCAAAAAATGAAGTTTTTCAGAAAAATCCCAAAAATTCACCCTAAGCTATATTTGATATTCCGATTTCAAAAATGATGTCTTTTTTACAAAATTCCAAACATATAAGTTGCATTAATTAATTTTTATAATTAATTCCCACTGTCACAATAAATAGCGTGTTTTTAAGAAACAATTTATATCAAAAGATTGACAATTGTTTATGTCCAATTTCAAAGTGAAATTAATTCTAATGACCACCATTGGATAAAATGGTAAAAATATATTCTAATTATACTTTAAAACCACTAAATAGTATAATTTATCACTATAAATTATTTTCATTAAAAAAGTGGTTTTTAAGTATTCTTCACTATTCATAAAAAATGGAAGTTCTCAGAAAATTACAAAAAATTTAACTTAGGATAATTTCGATATTACAAATACAAAAATGAAGTCCATTTTGAAATATAAAATTTCTATAATTTTAAAAAGTGGTTATTACTATTCATAACGGCTACTTTGATTAGTCGCAGTGTGTTAGAACTCGAACTTGCGTACAATGCAAGCTATTGCAATATTGAAAGAGAGGCGTATCGTGGAAGCTCGAGGTGTTACAAGTACCTTGGTCTCAGAATAAACTATCCAGACTACCCACTCTGTCAAATATAAATTTGGTTCGATATCAATATCACTACAACTCAAAACCCAAGATGGATCATATTTATTATTTCTCAGCTACAATATATGTATCACGTTTTTTTATCTAATTCAGCAGTAGTGGATGTTCTAAATGGCCTGAAACCTTCCCCACCTACAGAAAAACTTAAAATAGTCCCAAAAAACATGGAGAAATATTATCTTACCTCCCAAGCCATCGTTTAGCCAACCGAGGTGAAACCTTATATAAAAACTAACCACCAAACGAAAACTAGAAAAGTCTACAGATTTGATAAACATAAGACTTATATCAGCTCTGAGCTGTCAACATTCTCTGACAAATCAGATGAATATTTTCTCTCATCAATTTCACCAATCTTTTTCCAACCAAGAACCTTCTCCAATATTCAACCCACAGAAAGTAAATTTATAATCCCAGATAAACAAGGACTCAAAACGATACATTCTGATCAAGGACTGGTAAAATTTGTTATATGATAACTCTATAGGCCCCAAGTGATCATCCCAATCCCCACCAAAGTCAAGAACACAAGCAAGAAGCATATAATCAATAATCAGTATAGATTTGTATGTTTATCCATCCAACTGTGGATGGTAGGCCTTCCTTAAATAGACCTGAGATCTTAGTGCCTTTGTGAGGACTCTCCAAAAGCAATAAGTAAGCCGAGGATCCCTATCAGAGACTATTGTAGATAGAACTCCATTCAAGCAAAAAATAGATTTCACATAGAGATTTCCCAACTCCTCAACTCTTTCTATATTAGGAATGGGTAAGAAGTGGGAAGACATGGTTAGTAGGTCGATCATAAACCACATCATATTCTTATTTATCTAGGTATGTCGCAACCCGACCACAAAATTCATAGAGAACTCATGACACTTCTAAGTAGGGACTTTAAGTAGATGAAGCAAACCTGAAGGTTTCTAGTGCTTATCCTTAAACTTATAACACATATATCAAGGAAATACAAACTTAAAAATGCCATGTCGCATACCTAGACACCATTACTAACACCTCATACCATATAAAATATTTTTGGTTCATGGGTGTACATCCCACTAGGAATTATGAAACCCCCCCATAACAACTTTCCTTTCCACAAATGGAACAATGAAACTATTATAATAGCATAAAATAGCCTATTTGGATAATGAACAAGGGAATCTATATCCAAACTATAAGGAGAGTCTATAATTCTATTGAATTCATCATCATTATCTTGATCATGAAGAATCAACTTGAGAAATTTTGAATGTCAACTGAACTCTTAATAAACAAACTTCAACACTTTTCTTCTGGACTCCAATATGCAACTGTGAAAAGAGAGCCATCAAATTTAACTCTTTCGAAGATTCTTTCACTCCCTAAGCTGGATGTTTCCTTCTCAATTCATCTACAATGACATTCCCTTCCCCCAGGGTATAGGTGTTGTCAATGTTTAATGACTGTTGGTACTCCATAGAACATCTCTGGTGAAGATTCTGATCTTTTTAAGAGAAGATATAACTCAATATATTGGGGTCCAAAAACACAGTAAACCTTTCAATAAAAAGGCAATGTCACCAACTCTTAAGCGTGTACATCTTGACTGAATGTTCAAGATCATGTGTAGGGTAATTCTTCTCATGTGGCCTAAGCTGATGAGATCTATTAGAGACTAAATGATCACACTTTATAAGAACGTATCCCAACGATAAACCTGAGGCATCACAAAAGACCACATAGCCCTGACCAGACTCTGGAAGAGTCAGAAACGGTGAAGTAGTCAAAAGATTCTTCAACTCAATGAAACAATTATGAAATTTATCAGCCCAAAATATTTCTCCCTCTTCTGAGTTAGAGAAGTCATTGGAGAATCCAACTTTGATAAGTCCTTCCTGAACATACGATGATATTCAGCTATGCCCACAAAGCTCTGAATCTCTAGACATTTTGTGGTTGCTTGAAAGTCATAAAATTCTTCAACGTCTCAAGATCAATTGTTATACCTTGTTAAAACACCATGTGTCCCATTCATTTCACTTCCACAGTCCAGAATTCATAATTTGAAATCATGGAATAAAGATGGTTATTTTTGATAAGACAGAGAACTTTTTTCAGATGACACCCATGATCCTCCTCAAATTTGGAGTCAATTAGGATTCCCTCAGCAAAGAATACAAAAAATTTATCTAGATATTTTTGGAAAATATTGTTCATAAAATCCATGAAAACCATAGGAGATGTTTTCAGACCAAAGGGAACAAAAAATACTTATAATGGCCGTACCTTCTTTAAAAGGCGGTTTTTAGAATGTTAGAATTTTTTAACCTTAATTGATGGTGACAAGATTGAAGGTCCATATTTTAAAACCACTTCAAACCTTTTATCCAATAAAATAGATCATCAATCTATAATAATAGATACTTTTTTTATTGTAACTTAATTGATCTTTCTATAATCCAACCATAAGCAAAGGAAACTGTCAGGCATCTTGGTGAAGAGAACATGCACTGTCCAAGGTGACACAAATGGTTATATTAATCCTTTATCAAAAATATTTTTCAACTAGGAATTCAGAAATTTAAACATAGATGGTGCTATGTGGTACTAAGGAATTGAAACTTGTTGAGTATCAGAAATTAAGTTAATGGAAAACACAACTTCCCTTACTGATGGTTGACCAGAGAAATCTGAAGTAAACACGTTATAAAACGTAATGAAAATTAGAGGGAGATCAAAATTTAAAGGTTCTCGCTCCAGATCAAAAAAAATTAATGATATTAATTTCCATAACTTTGGATAATAAGGTATGGATATGATAGAACTATGGTATAATTCTCCTTAAAAGATAAGAGATACACCACATGGTATAGTAAGGTAAACCATTCGAAGGTAATAGTCAATCCGGGCTTTATTATAAATGAGCCAATCCATACCAAACAATATGTCAAGATATTTCATGTCAATAACTAAAAAGATCCATGTGATCTTGAAATATGATAGAGAGAAGATACATGCAATACTATGAATACCCTTCTCTTTCTTCAAACCAAGGGGTGTAGTAATATCTATATCCCAAGATAAAAGCACAATTAGATGATCAAACAGATTAACAATATGGGTTGAAATAAAAGAGTGAGATGCACCTGTTTCAAAAAGAGTAGTCACTAATTATTATGTTATAGTAATGGTACCTCTCACAATTGTTGAACCCATGTCTGCTTCCTCGAGAGACTCTTCCACTGTGTGAAGAGGATTGGATCCAAATTTCTGTGGATATAACAGTTTTATACGTGAAGCATAATATTTTCCCGCAGTTTTAGGAGGATATGATGATCCTGATCCACTATGAGGAGTAGATATGTGATGGAAGAATCTCTATAAGTGACCTAAACATATACAAGAGCTACAGTTCATGGGTGACTCAGTGAAAACCCCCTTATAATGTCCTCTTTTTCCACACTGGTAGAAAATCAAAGGACTTCCTCTTGGTACTGGAGGAGGTCTAGATTGAACCTACCATCGAAAAAATCCACAAGAATTATCATCCATCGGTTTTCCTTTTATGAAAACAACACTTACAATGGGAGAAAAAGGAACTCTCGTCAACCCTGACTTCCATGACAGGTCCAACTCAATGATCATTTCCCTGTCCATCACATTAGCATAAGTGGTAATCTTTAGCCTAAAAGCTTGGGAATGGATATCTTATCAATTTCCCACCTCAAACCATCAATAATTCATTCTCTCTTTGGATATATACTCATGATGAAACTAAACCAACTCAAAAAATCGATTTGAGTACTCGATCACAATTCTGTCGGCCTATTCAAGATTAAAATACTCCACAACCTTTGCCAAAACTATTGACTCTATATTGAACTAGTCAGTGAAAAGAACCTTGATGTATTTCTACTCTATGCCCTGATTCTTCTAATATATCACCTTAATGAAACACCATCTCTTTCTCAATCCGTCCAGCATGAAGGTGGAACACTTCACCTTAATCATTTCTGTTGTATCTAAGAACTCATACATGCGTTCTATCTTCCCCAACCATTCGATAGCATGGAGAGGATTAGTGGATCCTTTTAAAACTAGTGGATTCTGGAAAAAAACTCTTGAGAACAATTTCAAAGACCCCCCTATGAGGATCCACAACTGGATCTTGAACGGGGACTAGTGATGGTGCATCTCCCAGTGTTTGGAAAGTATGCATGATCACCTCCACTAGACTCGGATCCATGGTAGGATTTTCTTGATGAGTTTCAATATCAACCTATTCTTAGACATAATTCACACTTATTCTTTGAGACATGATGTTTCACATCATCAGTAGGAAAAATAAAGACATTAAAATAACACCCAAACTGAGTATCAAGGGAAATTATTCCCTACAAAAGGAACAAACATGATTTGTATTTCACACTATCAAAATCACAAAGCAGAATAGACTAGAACTAATCCAAAAGTTTTCCTTCCTTAACAACCCCTGGAATCATAAGGTTCATTACATTGAGAGTTTTATAGAAACTCAATCGCAACTACCTCCTATGTCCTGATTTGATTTCACAAATACATACTATCATCAAGAAAAATTCGGAACCTCCTTTGATACCACTTTTTCACAAACCATCCTGGGTACCCTGGTAACCCAATAACCAAGCCAGCCCTGACATAGACCAAAGGGTATTTACAATCCCCATGGGGAAACAACTGGCACCTAGGATCATAAAACTTGAGAGTGGGAATATATTTTACAAGAACAGTGTGGAAGAAAATGATACAAGACAATGAGAATATCAAAAAATAAATCCCCTCGGAGTACAGTACAAGAATAAAAAAAGGAATTTACTATCCCAAAGTACTATAGAAAGTAATAAAATAGGGAAAACACAACCTTGATCCCTAAGTACACAAATCACCATGTAAACGTTTTAACATATAGATCCTCCTGCAAGTTATCCTTTTCCATTTCTCAAACCAGGAAGAAGAAATTCTAAAAACACCCAAAGGAAAAGGTAGTGTGTGTCTTATAAAGACTAGCATGGTCTCACCAAAGATTAGATAATATATTACAATAATTTATTAATCAAATAAAGTGATTTCAATTTTTAATATAAACAGTATTTTCATTTTAATGCATATTTAAAACAAAACATGTTGTACATTTCAAATGATGGAATTATACTTCATGAAAAGGCTTTAGAACTAATTGAATAATTATTATACAATAAATTAAATAAATTTGTTACATAAAATAGTTTATGTAAATTATTCAAGAATGTAATGTAGTTCAAAAGAATTGGAATACATTTATATCTAAAATATAGATAACAAGTGAGCAACATGGTCATCTTCCAAACAGTTACGACAACCTTTCTGGCTATAAGACTCCACACTCTATATGTGACCTTAGAAAAATGTGCACTCACATGTCTCAATGACTCTAGACAAAGGCAACTCATCATCATCCAATCAGGGATGTGAATCACTAAATTTATGTTTTAGAAAATTTTAATATAAAAGAGTTTGTCCAAATAACTCACTAACTACCTATAAAATGCATGTGATCTTATACAATCAATGATGTAATATTTATTTTAAGATTTCTTAAAATACAATTAAATCCCATTATTCCATTTCAATACCAGTTTTTCATCTAAAACCAAAACAGGTTTTGTTAAAAAACGTGCTTATTTAATCAGATAAAGCCACTATGTTTCTATAAAAACATTTTTAGTCCATTTTCATAAGTTTTGAATTCATTCAAAACCAATTCCATCGTTTCACAATTAATTTCCAGAATTAAATTCAACAAATTAACTGAAATCATTTTCATCGAATCAATAAATTAAATTATTCAATTTAAAAAAAAAATTCTTTAAACACATTCCAATTAAAAGGAATATGAGGTTTTCTAAATTATCATGCCAAAAATATTTAAAATATTCCAATTCAATGGAATTATATTTTATTACATCAATTGAATTCATGTTAAAAAATTCAATTTAAATGAATCGTTGAAATAAATTAAGAAAATCAATTTTTATCTATTTGGATAATTGGGATGGATCCACCTACCTCTTACCAAAACTTGGAACATCCCAATCTTCCACGATATGCTTCTCTTTGAATAATACAATAGCAAGCGTTGTACGCAACTTCGAGTTTTAACACACTACAACCAATCAATCTAGCCGTTATGAATACTAATACTCAATTTTTGAAATTTTATAAATTTTATATTTCAAAATGGACTTCATTTTTGGATTCGGAATATCGAAATTAGACTAAGGTGAACTTTTTGTATTTTTATGAAAACATTAGATTTTTGATGAATAGTGAAAAACACTGAGTTATAGTTGAAAAACGAATTTTTATTTAAATAATTATTTATTTTATTTAAATTTATTTTAGGTCAAAATATATAAATAATACATATATAAGTTCAATATAATTAATTATAGTCAATTTATAATAATTTTAGATATATAATAATTTTATTGAACTTTTCACCATCTTTTACCCACCTCCTAGGATAATTTGCGAATTTACATAAAACTTAATTTTTCCGCTTCTATGAGTGGAATTTCAAAAATCCGAGAGAAATGGTTGATATCAGTATGTAAAATGTGGTTCAATAAGATGAAAATATTTTTTGGTGAATAGTAACTTTTTAATTTTATTTATCATAGTTAAAAGTAAATAGGATAATTAAGGGTAAAAATGATATTATTATTACCCTAACACATGTCCTAATTCTATTTGATAAGTATAATTCCACCGAAAACAACCTTAGGAATAAAATATGAACCTCTATGGTCCACTTGGATTAGATCAGAGCATTTATTATTATTTAATTCAAAGAAGGGTTAAAAGAGTTAAAATCAAGGTTTAATAACTAAAACATTTTTAATATAAGGTTATACATAAGATAAATTCAATTATAAATATTAATTAGAAATATAAAAATATTTCCTACATAATGGTATTTTATTTATTATTTTTAGACATTAAATAATTTAATTTATTTATGACACAATGATGATGTAGTAATTACTGTATTATTGAAAGATTAAGATAATTGATATTATAAATACCCAAAAAAATGTAATTTGAAACTTTTTATGAATTAAACTAATTTTATAGAATAATATGACATGTTAGGATTGATTTAATTAACTTTTTTCGAAGTAATCAGGCTGTTATGATTTTCAAAAAAATCAAATTCCAAATAGTGTCAAAATTGACATAAAAGAGTTTCTAAAACAAATATTATATTATTAATTGATATTATATTCCTAAAAACCTAAGGTTCTGAAAAAAGACTTATATAATGATAGGTGTATCATTAATGAACCACTTGGGGTTCTCTTGGAAGTATATAGTATTTTTATTAACCATATAATATAAAAATACAAAGAGACATGGTAAATGTGAAACTAATTAACTAAGAGTTAAATATAAAAGATAAGGTTAATATAGTGACCCAAACCTGTCTAAAACCTATTGTTTGAGTGGTTATCGACCCATAACCACCTTATCCTCTAAATAAATCAGTTTTGATCCATTATAAACCGAATATGAATTTATTATAAAATAATATTTCTAGCTTTTCCAAAGGCGCCCCTCACCCCTCTTATAAAAGGGAACTATCCCTTCTATACAATTCACACCTTCAATGCCATTTTTCTCATCCAAGACCTGCTCAAATATCCTCTCAGCTTCCCTCACTTAAAAGTTGAGGCCTTAGTTTGGTACAAAATCCAACCTAAGGATCCATTTTGATCAAATCAAAAGGAAGAACCCGAAGAAGAGTTAATGATTTCACCACCCTCTTTCAAGTTCCTTTCTTCTTCAACTTATTCTTTCTTTTTTATTTCCATTCTAAAATAATAAATCCAGTATCTTCTATATACTGTGATGTTATTATAAATATGGTACAACCATATTCAGTATTCTATCCATCCTTTGAATGACATGTCACCATACTTGCATACGTACGGCTTATCATCTCCACGTCGTGGTGTAATTGTTATTCAAACATTATTATTTGGATGGGTATGATAATGATGTGTAATTGATGTAAATAATAAATATAAAATTATAATTATTCTGTATATATTATATACCATCCAATTATTTACTATTTTAATATCAAAATAATGGTATTGTCGCTCGTGCGTATGTATGGAATACCGTCTCCATGAACGCGATGAGATTTATTCCCCATCGTATCCATTCAAGGATAATTTTTATTTGATGGTTAAAAATAATTTTTAAAGACTTAATATCATTATGGATACTAATAATATACAACCAATCCATAACAAACATGGCTTACGTAACAAATCATATAATGAAAAACGAATCAGTTCACACCCGAAACAATGATAATGCAAAGATATTATTAACAAAACAATGTTAAAAGATCATATATTATATCATATTAATGTATATGATTATTGTATAATTTAATAACAATTATTTCACCATTATAAAGGAGGTTAACCTACCCTCGACCAAGGAAAAGTATAAGGTAATGGTTAATCTCTACAATCTCTTCATTATCCAAGGTTGTTTATACGTAATTATCTACTAGGACCTCTTTACCATCCACATCCATGATTCTTAAAAATGTATTTCAAAAACATTTTTACTATTTAATAGACTATGGGTTAAAGTCATTTATACCCTTATTTGACCTTTTGTGTTTTGAAAGGAATCTTTCCGTCGTTTTCCAAACAATGTACTTTATGAATTTTTCGACAAAATTATGGTAAGAATGTCTTTTTAACTTATACGAAGGGTGCGGCTATTCTCCGCCATTATTACACCTTTGAAGCTTTCATTAATATATTATAAGAATATTTTTAAAGTAAAGGTTTTATTTTATAATATGTAACTTTCAAATGATTTCAAAAAGAGATATTTCTCTTAAATAGTTTTTATTTCATCTATGTCAACATCCTTTGATGGTTTTTATGATTATTTGAAGTTGATTTTTTATGATACAAAACTTCCATATTGTATTGATGGTGTTGTGATATATTTGACTGTGGATGTGTTATTTTTATACCATTCATGGTTTATGGAGAATTATTGACATTTCGTATGCTAGTTTTAATAAAAATGTTTATGTTATGTTTAAACCTGTTCATATGAGGAATGCATTGGACATAGTAATTGATGGGTGGAGCCCTCTATATCCCCTCGATGCATCAGTAGGTCTCATGAGACAAACTAGTGTCCTGGCACAAGGCATTGAAAAAATATTATTTGTAGTCTTGGCACACGGCCTTGACTATGTGGTTATGATAGTCTGGCATTATGCATTCCATCATTATGAAGGTGGTTATTTTGATGTTGCATGTGATTATTCGACTAGTAGAATATCTATGTGAAAATGTAAATGGAATTATTTGATTTTATCATTTCCATGTTATACGGAAGTTAAAGTTTAAATGGATTTTGTTTTAGTCTTATACATTGCCTTAAATGTTTATGCTTATTTACGAAAGTTTCCGCTATATTGTTATCCTTACCGAGCATCTGAGATCACCCCTTTCTATATTTTATTATTCCCAGGATGTGAAGAATTTTATTATGATTGACCTGCAAGGATAGTCTATGGGATCTGAGTGTTGTCCATGGAAACAATGTTGTTGTAGTTTCCATTTTATGATGTAATGTAATACTTTTTAATGTATCTAGTATTTCCAAGGCTACTAAACTAATATATCTTTCGAGATTTGATCACTTGTGATCATGAAAATGTTATGTAATAATGCACCGACTCTGGGTAACTAGGGTCGGGGCGTTACAAAACTCAACACTCACAATGGCACCCGTCAATGCGAATAAATGTGAAGAACACATTTGAACTAATACTATATGGAATATCTAACACCACAAGTCATATATTCATCAATTAAAAGATGACCCATTGAAAACCCAAAAGAAGAGAAGGAGATAATCAAAAAGAACATGGGAGAACACTTACCTGATAATCACACTACAATCATAATGATGGTCGAATGCCAAAATGATGGATTTGGAGGGGATGGAAGGCTTCTAGATCTCCTGGGAAAAGCCTTAGGTTGAGGGAGAAGGAACAAGAGAGGAGAAAGAATAATTAACTAACCACACTGCCTATTTTATTAGCCTATTTGGGGTATTAAAGAACATATAATAACAATACACGTCGTGAATCCTTCACATTTCATAACTGTCAAAATGCATAACACGTATAATTATAAACTATGATATGAGTTAAAAACATATCATTAAAACCATCACATCATGTAATGAAAACTCTTGATGTGTACTCATCACAGTGTGAAGCAGTTCACAACTTTCTTGTAGTATCATTATATGATGTGTAACCCCATTATATGATGTGTAATTCTACGGAAGCTAGCAGAAAATGATGGTTAAAGTTGAAAATACAAAAAACCACTTAATTCACTATTATAGGTGTCCTCCCAATTAATACTCGACCCTACCCAGTCAACAAAAATGTAAACCGATGTCAATGTTTATAGAGTACCTTTTTGGAAGGTGAGAGAATTTTATAGTGTGGAATTATAAGATGAACAGTTGGGGATTTCAATAGGTGGATGTTGAGGGAGTTCATCCTCCTATGATTTTTCAATACCCTCATTCTAGATAGATTCCTCCCCTCCAAGGGTTTTGAAACTTATTTATTATGTGGAAAATCCTGGTGATGGTTCTATTGGCATTAGGGAAGTTCTACGGAACAACCCAAGATCTATTATCGTGTTTCATAATTACATGAACAATTCATGTTGGTATCATATTATTTCCACAGCCATGGATATTTTGAATGGTTTCCAGTTCATATCATCTCTTGGATGGAAGGTTATTTTGGTCAAATCCGACTTTCAAGTTATTATTAATGCTTTATAAGAGTAAGGATTCATCCACAAATCTTTTGTGCCTATCAATGACACCATAAGTTCTTTGGTGGCCTCATTTTATTTATGTTATTTTTCCTTTTTTAGGAGAGATGGAAATCTTGTGGCTCATTTTATTTCTTCTTTGTAGAATAGTCAGGGGTATATCAGTTGACTCTCATTCATTATATCAGATTTATGTTTTGGAAAAAAATATTTTTATTGATAGTAATGGAGTATGGTTTGTGATTGTTTTCAATCTGTACATGGACCACGTACCATGTCTAGGTATGGTTCACAGACGACATAGAAGGTAGTGGGAACATTTTATGGAATGGTTTTAAAAGAATTCATAAGGTACGTCGAAGGCATGAAGTTTGTGGGAGTCTCACATTTCTTGAGAGGCAAAAATTCCAAGGATCCACAAAGAGTTTCATTTTTAAAAATGATCCAGTGATTTTTTTCACCATGAAGGGAGAATGGTGGTATGAAGAATAGGTAGAAATAATGGTTCGTGGGTGAAGTGATTCACGGTGAAGGCTATACCGAATCTAAGATTTGGGTAAATATTAGATTAGTGGATATTTTGGTTCTATTTTCCAATATAAGGAGAAATAATCCCCTTATTACGGGAGAGACATTGATTTCAAATCCAGATGAAATTCGGTGAAGTCTGCAGTGGATCGTGGGAAGACAACTTCATGAAGGAAGTAGTGGATTGTGGAGGAGAAAATGGTACATAGAGTAAATGATATTTGGAGTATAAAACAGTCCACCAAAGAGATGCAGTCCATAGAGGAAGAACTGAGTTTTTGGAGGAAGCACTTATAATACATAAATTAGGGTAGTTCGTGGAGGAAGTATGGAAGTATTCGGAGTAGGGTAGTACATGGAAGATAAAAGTTAGTACGCAGACACAGTACACAGATGTGGTATGTGGAGGGAGATTGGGGAGCATTTTTGGAGGTATAATTTGGAGACGGTATATGGAAGGGGAAGAAGAGGCGGTCCACCTTGCATACCCACTACATAGTACGTGGTAGAGGAAGAGCAGTTCATAAAGTAATAGTTTGTGAACTACCAGTGCATGGAAAATTGAATTAAATCTATGGCTAAAAATTAAATCAACAAAGAATCTATATACAGTTGAAGATTCATAATTTAATTAAAATATATTTAAGTGACCTTATTGTCAATAAAAGGAGTTCAGATTCTTCCCAAAGAAGTGAGTAAGGGGGAGTCAATGAATATGTTCAAATGGACGCAGTGAGCCATCCCTAAAATATTGAAAAGGAAGTGTTCCTGGAACAGAGTGACTATGCCTAAACACTTGTAATCCATAGATAGTGAATATTAGTGGATTTTTTATGACCAACACTGTTAGTGCATACTCTCTGGACGTATCCCTTAGTGGTGAAACAATTAAAATTCCTATGTTCTATCTATTTGTATGTGAATGTTTGATTGCTAACCATACTCATCCTACAGGTTTAAAATTTTATTATCAACGTGGGACCAAGATCCATCACATTGAATGGAAAATTTGACACCCTGATTCACCCCTACCCTTTCAGGGTGTCCTAGGGTTATACAAGTTGTATTATATCCCATAGGTTGCTGGAGTTAATTTTTTTCCTTCTATAATGTCATGTAGAACTCAATAATTGTTAAGAGAGTGACACTATTTTATGGAAGAAACTTTAAGATATGGAAGAATAGGATGAGATCTCATCGAATATCTCTTGGAACGTATTTAATTTTTTATACTGCACAATAAATAAGAGTCACTGATCCAAAAGGGCTATCTATGACTAATACAGATAAGAAAATCCTTGATGCAGATGCTAAAGTGCCAAATTCTCTCACTGCATCTCTTCCTGATCACATCTATCTAAATATAATGAGTCAAAAATCTAGCAAGTCAAAGTGGAAGAATCTAGAAAATATTTATGATAGTGATGAAAAAGTGATGGAGGTGAAACCACATGACCCTCACAATAGGTTTGATGATATAAAGATGCACCCGAATGAAAATACATATACCTTATTCAATAAAATCAATAAAGTTTTAGGATCCATATAAGGACTTATAGAATAAATCAAAGACATTGATATTGTAATTAAAATATTGATAAGACTTCCAACTTTATACGATGAAAATATGTCTGCCCTTATGGAAAGGGATCATTATAATCATTCTCTGGATGATCTATTGAGTTGTTTGGTTACTTATGAAATGACTTTCAAACTTGACGATGAAACATCACGTGTAATCCAATAAATGGAATTCAATTATATTAAAAAACTAGTAATTTTTCGATATAGTGTTGGTAATGATAATGAGGAAAAATAAATTATTTCCCTTATCACCATGAAATTCAAGAAGGGAAAAGGGAAATTTGAAGATAAGTTACCTCTATCTTGTTTTTGTTGTGAAAGAGTTGGGTACATTGCCTCTCTATGCATAAGAAAGTTTTATGATGAAGAAAGTGAAGTTGAAAGCATTTAGAATCCTTAGAAAAGGTTTTTAAAAAAAGGATACATTAAGTATGGAATGAAGTTACAAAGAAAATGTTATTTTATGTGAAGAATATGATGATGACAATGAATTATTTGAGTAGGAAGAAGAATAATTTAAATCTGGAACACATGAATTTATGATGGATATAATTGATAAATCACAACTATCAAAAGATAAATCCCGAGATAATCAATTGACCATTGATGCTGATCTCAACATAAAACTTAAGGATTCTTTTGGTGAGCTTGAGAATTAAAGTAAGAGATGAAAAAGGTGAAAATTAATTGTGGAAGAATCATCTGAATATGTTGATCATATTGAAGATGAAATTTAATGAATATAAGAAGTAGTGAAAGAATAGTCAAAAAACTTTGGAAGAACATATGGTGTAGTGGAACTAAGGCTCAGAATTGAAGAACATGAAAAGAACATCAATGATCTTACCACCAGACTAGAGGAGAAGTATATGAATATTGAGGGACTTGAAGAAGAAGTTATTACTATGAGGAGTAAAATCAAAAGTTAATTGAATTTAAAATAAATAAATTAGAAAATATAGTTCATAAAATTATCATATGCTGAATTGCTGAATAGAGCTAAGCGGGATTTTGATGGAGTTGAAAATAATTTCAATGATCAAAGACCTGCATGCATGGGTAATAGTGGTATCTCTTGTGATACAAAAAAATAAAATTCTGGAAATAAAATGATCCAAAATAAAGGCAAGATAAAAGTTGGAGATGTTGAGAAGCCACACGAAGTGCCAAAAAAGAAACCCAAAAATTATAATAAATGGATAACTGAAAACTATTCATAGGAATCCGAAAATGACATGGATTATAAATAATTTTCTAAGGAAGGAGACATTATGAGAAATATAAATTAGAAGAAATTTCCACTTATAAAATCTCAATATTTCGGCTATGTGGGAAATACCATGTCATATTGCGAAGATGAAAGGATTTATTTCATCAGGGGAGAGATAAGAGTTCAAAAATGGAGAAAAAGTTCATATCTTACTTCTTATAGAAGAAATAATTTTTATGAATATTGATTCCATTTTTCTAACATTGGTCATAAATATTTTTATTGCAGGAAAAGGAATGGCATGAAAAATTAATTTAGAACACACAGACAAGCCAATCCTCATCAACCGGACAATGTTGCTATTACAAATAGGATTTATCCACTATATGATGAGTATGAATATTAAGATCCTTATTATGTGGAATAGATAATTTAAATTCTATCAGTATCGTAAACTCAGTTCAATATTTCACTGAAATAAAAAAATTGAGATCCAAACCTGCTGAAGTATCTCTCAAAACAACAAAGAGTAGAGGAAACTAGATTCTTGATAGCGTATTATCTTCCCACATGATAGGAAATGAGGAAATATTAAATAATGTTATTAAAATGGTTTATATAATGGTAATGTTTGGTATTTATGGTTCATTAAAGATTAAAGGTTTTAGAAGTACTAAACTGGCTAATGGAAAGCTGAAGAAAACTGAAGTACTTTATGTGGATAGTCAGCGCCACAATCTCCTCAGTGTGAGTCAGCTCTGTGACTCAAGAATTATTGTGACATTCAATAAAATGGTATTATATACAAAAGTTAAGATAGGTAACTCTCCCATGAAAGGATATAGAATAGAGTAAAACTTATATCATATTTACAGTAAAGAAAACATTTGATACATGACCATTGAATAAGAAAACAACCAGTGGCATCGATGATAGGGTCACATCAATAAAACAGATATGGAAGAAATATCTAATATTAATATAGTCATGGATATCCCAAAACAGATTTATAAAATGTAAAATACTTGTGATGCTTGCATATGGGAAAATTTGGTTTGCAGTTTATATCAGTCAAAGATGAAAAGGGCATCCAATCTTCTTAATCTCATCCATACAGATGTACGTGGCCTAATAAATTTTGTCAAAACTCAGGAAAAAGGTACTTAATGCTTTTCATAAATGATTAAATTATAATGTCATGTGTGATGGTTATACATAGGAAATTAAAAGTGCATTTCTATGGGACAACTTGCTGAACTGTCATGCATTGGTGGAGGTTTTCCATATTGATGATGATACTGGGGAGGGCCATTTCTTAGTAGTTTTGTCTTGGGCTTTGAAATTCATTTTATATTGATGGTTGTATGTCCGTGAAGTCATGTATGGTTTTCCCCTTTCTTCCTTAAAAGAGGGTTTATCAAAAAATCAATAAAAAATTTAAGCCTTCCGGCTATTCAGTTAGTCATGATTGGTTGAATACTTATTACCAAAATTCCAAGAATGATACTTGATGGAAAATCAATGTTCTATGATCTGAAAATAGAAGGGAATACACATCCATTGAGTTTGAAATCTTCTTGGAGAAGCATGGAATACAACATGAGGTGGATGCTATGAGGACCCCATATCAAAATAGAGTCGTTGAGCACATGAATCGATATGTGAACAATATGGCTAGAACTATGTTGATTGAGAATCGTATTCCATGACATTATTGGAAATAGAATGTTCATGATGTGGTGTATATTCAAAATCAAACAGAGATTTATATGGGTGAAACCACGACACTGTATGAGTTGTGGTATGGAGGTAGTGCTCCTTGAAGTATTTCCACATTTTCAAAAGTAAATGTTTAATCATAAAAAAATATGGAAATCAAGTAATGTATGGTGATGCAGAAGATGAAGGAATATTCATCAAATATTTAATTCATAGAAAAGGATAAAAATGTTTCAATAAATTTATTGGACAATTTTTAGACAGATCGGATGTGAAAATCATTGAAAATAACACAACAGATGCCTCAAGGAATTTTTATATTGATGTGACAGAAGATAAGGATAAATGTGGACATAGAATGTATGAAAATACACAAATATAGGAAGGCATGAAAAGAACTCAAGAGTTACATCATGAAGTTGACTTATAAGAATAATATGAAGAGGAAACCATGGATGAAGATAATATTTCTGAACCTCAAAGGAGAAATAGAATATTAGAAATTGATCAATCCAACATCATTAGGGAATGGTTTTCACCCACACAGACAAGGATAACGAGGAATAATGAATAATTCTATTTCCTATCAATTTTCGAACCATCCTAATTTAAAGAAGCTAGAAAGGATGAATTATGCGTTAAATCAATGAATGAAGAGCTGGATCTGATTGAAAAAACAAACAAACATGGGATCTAGTGATAAGACATGAAAATAAAAATGTGATTGGTACAATGTGGATTTTCAAGAATAAATTTTATGATCATGACAACGTGAACAGAAACAAGGCACAATTGTGTGAGAAGAATATTCACAGATTGAATGTGTGGATTTTGAAGAGACATTTTCTCTAGTGGCTAGACTATATTCAATTAGACATTTTTCCTTCCAAGGATATTCAAAGTGGATATAATGTATATAACCAGGTTTTCAAAACTAATTTCTTAAATGGAGTTCTTGAATAATAAGTTCATATAGAACGACTAGTAGGTTTTATTCTTGGAAATGAAAAAAATGAAGGTCTACAGACTAAAGAAGGCTCTATATGATTTGAAGTAGGCACCGTGGAGATTGTACACTCGGATGAATTCTTATCTAAAAAATCATGAATTTAAAAGAGGTGGAAGGGATCACAAAATTTGTCTATAGAATTCACGAAAAGATCAGTTCATGGTACTGGTGTATGTTGATGATATTATTTTTAGTGGATGCAGGTAAGGATAAGTGGAGGAATTTTCCAATCAAATGAAATACAAATTTGAAATGTCTATGATTGGAGAAATCACATATTTCTTAGCGATGCAATTGATTCATAGGAAGGAATTCACTTTTATCACTTAGGAAAAGTATACAATATATTTTCTGAAGAAATTCAATACGCATGACTCCAAACTAATGTCAACTCCAATTTTGGTTTGAAGTAATCTTGGAAATCATGTGGATGGGACCTCTATGGACCCCACCTTGTATAAGAGAATCATCAAATGTTTATTATACCTAATTGGAATATGGACATATATTGTTATTTCAAATTTCTTTGAGGCCCACTTTCATATAAATCCAAAGGAAGAACATACTGCTGTAGCGAAGAGAATCAGGAGGTAAATTCTTGGTACTCACAATTATGGATTAATACTTTTTGCAAGAAGAGATAGTGAATTATTAACATTTTCTAACCCTGAATGGGCTAGATATGTTGTTGATATAAATTCCACAAGTGGAGAAGCATTATTTATTGAAATAAATTTGTGGTATAGTTGAGTAAAAAATTGGAAAGAACTTTTATCAGTACTACTGAAGGTGAGTATATCACTGTCATAAAGGCATGCACTTAGCTACTTTGGATGAAGCAACAACTGACTGATAATGGT
Organism: Viscum album; assembly: GCA_963277665.1. Lineage (NCBI taxonomy): Eukaryota > Viridiplantae > Streptophyta > Magnoliopsida > Santalales > Viscaceae > Viscum > Viscum album. The sequence continues at coordinate 408,775,790 of OY728161.1, read as the reverse complement.
GATGTGGTGAAACAACCAATCATGAATCACTATGAAAATAATTGTGCAATTGAAATTAAGATTAATCCTATTCAGCAGTCACATATGAAACCTATTGAAATCAGATATCACTTCATTATAGAAAATGTGGGACAAGGAATGATTAAAATGTATCATGTGAGAACTGATGAGAAAGTGGATGATATTCTGACAAAGACACTAGTAATGACTATGTTTGATAAACATATGTTTAACCTCGAGGTTGAATCACCTCCTTGTGCATGAGGATGTTACAAAAATCCTCTCTGTCTAGTTGTTTTAACTGTTTTAATATATTTGTGGAAGTCAAACTGGTTTACGGGGGAGATACAATCCAAGGAGAGCATGTATTTGATCTCTACAAGTCAAGATACAGTCCATTGGGTTTATTTCCAAAGGGGTAAAATGAATAAATTCAATTGTTAACATCAGTGGCTCTATTAAATGGATAAGGATTTACATATAAGGGGAGTGTGAATGGAAAAAAACAATCCAGTTTTTTGAGGGAATAGTCATATATTACATTCCAAAACATGAGAAATCAATTCATTCCCTCTCTCATTTCTCCTACACTGAGCAATGCTCACATAGAATTAGAGTTTTGGCTGAGTTATTTCTTGATTTTCAGGTTTTGAATGTGGATGGTGCTTTAGTGAATTTATCTGGATATTGCCATCAAACCCAAAGGGGGAGATTGTTGGAACCACAACTATTCATTGATTGTAATGAAGGATGGTTTGTTTTTTTTTTCAATATGAAAATGGATGACTAGGTATTCTCTAGGAATGTGGTATTATGATTGAGGATGAATGTATTATTTAAGGTTCCATTGTTTCCCAGTGCTTACCAAAATTTTCGGCCTCAAAATCGGGTATTTGTTTTTTGAAAAGGAAGGTTTTTCCCATAGGACTGAATGTTAAGCAGAACAGTGAAGGAAATAAGAAAAGGAATGGAACCACATAGCTCAAGAAATAGACCATGTACCTTATATGGGAACAGTTTATAGACCACATATGTGGAAATGGGAATGGTTGGTGGAATGGTTCGTGGTGAAGGGATGCAGTACGTGGAATATATGAAGTTCATGGGAGGCTCAAAGTTCTTGAGAGGCACAAATTTAAGAAGACACAAATGGTGAAATTTTTGGAAATGAGGTGGTTATTTCTACTGTCTAGAAGGGAAATTTGTGGTATGCACAACAGGTCGGAAAACCTATTCTGGGTGAAGCAGTTTTCTATGACGATTTTACAGAATCTATGATTTTGGTAAATATCAAATTATCATATTTTTTGGATCTATTTTACCACATTAGGATAAATAATCCATTAATTTAAGGGTTATATGTTTATTAGAAATATAGAATAAATTTTTTGATGTCTAAAGTGGTTCATGGGAAGAAAAATGCCTGAAGTATATAGTGGTTTGCGGATTAGAAAATAGTATACGGAGAAAGCATTATGTGGAGAAGAAAACAATCTATGAAAGAGAGGCAGTCTGTAGAGGAAGAACTCTATTTACTAATTAATCACTTGTAGTATATGGAGTAGTGTAGTTTACAGAGGAAGTAATATAGTACAAAAATTAAGAAAGTACTCAAAGGATAAGAGTAAATATTCAGACACTGTATGTGGACGTGGTACATAGAGGCATTTTGAGGAGGTAGATTGCAAAGGTGGAATATGGGGGTAGTAATCAGAATCAGAAGGAGTGGAAGTCCTCATAGAATGCCCACTACACATTACGTGGAATTGGAAGAGTATTTTGTCAAGGAATAGTTCAAGAAACACCAGTGCATGGAAAATTGAATTATATCTCTGGGTAAAAACAGAACATCAATAGAGAATCTATCTACTATTGAAGATGAATGATTTAATGAAAATCCCTTGAAGTAGCCTTCAAGTTTATAAACATAGTTCATATTCATCCCATGGAAGCGAGCAAGGGGGATTCAATGCAAGTGTTCCAAGGGACACCATGAGATATCCCTAAAATATTGTAAAGGCAGTGTGTCTAGCTCTGAGTGACTGTTCCTAAACTCTTGTACTACACAAATAGTTAAGATTAGTAGATTTTTGTACAACCCACACACTTTCAACATATGATCCCTGGACATAGCCCTTATTGGTGATCCATGTAAAATTCTCGTGTGTTATCTCATTGCATGTGAATGTTTGATTGCTGATCTTACTCATCCTACAGTTTTAACAAGTTCCTACCAATGTGGGAAAAAGATCCATCAATTTGAAAGAAAATGTTGACACCTTGATTCTCCCCTCCCCTCTCAAGGTGTCCAAGGGTCCAACATTTTGTGCATTGGATTTTCCAGATATCTATGTTGAGTTTTGTATTCAATAATATAACCAATATTATCACCTAAAAAAAATTATGATTATTAAATTGAGTAATGATTTTGAAATATAACAAAAAATATAAAATTTAACATATATGACATCACATGGATTAAAATAATCTCTAACTTCATTAATTAAAAAAATAATCTATATGTAATTTATCGCCCATATATTTATCTAATAACATCATTGATGAAATAATTAATTATCATTAAAAGAATTATTAACTATAAATTAATTATATTTTCTTCATGTATTTAAAATCATATCTATAAATATTTATATATTAAATAACATCATATATTTCTATTATCATGAGATAATATAATATTATAATGAAGTATTAACATTTTTACCACCCAATATATCAAAATAAATTATAGAGTCATGTAATAATTCTATTATATTAAATCAAATTTAATTTTTATTTAAATTTTTATATCATTTTTAATAAATGATAAAATATTCCTCAAAGGTAATCAATAATGAATGAAATCATTAAAACAATGCTATCATAACATTGATGAATAGATAAACTAACATGGTGATATGATATTTTTGATAAATATTGAGCATATATATAAAACCATCATTTTAAATAGATATTTATGTAATAGGTCATCATAAAATTATATTCAGAGATAAACAATGAGTAATAAGTAATAATGATAAATTAAAAAAAATTAATTATGTTAATAATCACCCTTCATTAAGTGAGGTCAGTTTTCATTTATTATATACATAAAAGAGAAAAGAGAAAATGACATAGTGTATTAGGGATGATGTATAGTAAAAAGAGGGGATACACATTCTTTATAGAAAAATTTAAAAATTTATTAATTTAAAAAAAACATGGTTTATTGAGATTTGAGAAAATAGTACATTAATAACGCTACTTATATATTTTTTTCTATTAAATTAATGGGAAGTAAATTTGTAATATTAAATATTCCATATAATACTCCTAATAGTTCCCCATTACTCTTTTCATTTGGCTCATCAAAAAATCCAAATCATTTTGATCCACATTTTTTATAATCAAACCAATCAAATATCTATAATAAATTATTAATTTTATGAATACATCAAAATCAAAAATTAAAAAATTTAAGAAGAATAAAATAAAATTTTGTAATCGTTAAATACTTTTAACCATTAATAGTTTCATCAAAATATAAATTATGAGGTATCAGAATAGAAATACATAAGTTATATATACATATTTTATTTCTTTATTTACTTGGTTACTTTGTAATATGACCTTGTCAAATCCAAAATCACATTAATGGAATAAGCACCCCCTCCTGAAAATTTCTCACACTAAATAATAATATTAATCAATATTTAAAAGCATTAACATATTTCACTTCCACTTTTTCTATATGAAATGAATCATGGATAAAATTTATTTTATTTTTTTAAATGAAATTATTAATGAATTCATCAAAATAAAATTATTAGTGCCTTATGAGAGGATGCCTAATTGATTTTTTAAAAGATAAATAATGGAGAAAAAACTAAATAACAACATCCCCTACATTATAACACATCAATTCCCCATTCAAAATAATATTGGAAAAAATATATGATACTTATATATAAAATACTATTTCTAACCCTGAGGATTGATATACATTCAATGGAACACAGTCTATTAAGTTCCAACTTTCATATTTAAGTAAATATATCATTTTTTATTACACTTTTAAGGTTTTATTATCCGAATCCTCTAACACATATATCATTTATAATGGGGACTTTCATAGTTTACCCTACATTTTATCCATTGATTCCTTTTTAAATAATGCATAACAATAATTTTTTTAAAATATAGACTTGATCTAAATAATCACATAATTAATTAAAAAGGTCAAGAATATGGTATCATTGTATACCATTTAGTTCTTCAATTATCATGTATGACTAATAATTCTATTTCATGGATGTATGCATTTCTTATCTTAATGTATTTACTACCTCACATAAAATACACTTCAAAATGTGTGATGGGAAACTCCAATTATATTATTTGATATTACGAATAGGTACCTTATTTTTATCACATTACCATGAAAATTATAATAGAAAATTCATTTAAACTGACTCTCAAATAATCAATAAATGATTCATTTTTGTGAACCTAATTATAATAATTTATAATATATCATGACGATTCTATGAACTATGATCATCATTATCAATTGTTTTAAAAAATTATTCCTTATTTATCTTATTATAAAATGCTTGGGTAGAGAAAAATGTCCTTATGATTCCATTTTCTCATAATATGATAAAAATGATATATTGATGTGAATTCTATAACTCCATTCATAATAAAATGGAAAAATTTATCATAAAAAACCATAATACATAAATTTTGTATATTGGTTGAATACCTCTCTATAAAAGTGTGAGTCAATCTTGGACAAGTCTAGCATGTCTCTAAAAATGATGAAATTTATAATAAAATATAAAATATTTCCTACAACCCATAGGTTATTACACATCACAATGATTATCTTAAATCATTAAATAGTCAATATTAAATTTATAATTATCTATAAATTATGAAAATGATGCATTAATACAAATATATAACAATATTACCTCTATATCATCCCCAATTCGGTCAAAACTATTGATTAAATAGAAAACATATAATATTCATCAAATTACTTGACACCATCAGTTCGATTGTTTTCAATGGTTAAATATATATTTTATTGGATTAAATTAAATTAGCATGTCAATAAATGAAAATCCCTCTCTATGTTGTGTATACTCTCTTTTATTTTGATATCATGTGTAAATTACATCAACTAAAAGTCATCATTTTTACATTTCCAATCACATAGACTCATATAGGTATAAACATAAAAGTACAACATCCCAATATATAAGACCAAAACCTAGATCCCTCTGTGATACACTACAAATAAAAAAATTTATTGTGTTCAATAACACAAAACTATTATTATTGAGGCAATTATCTACATTAAATCATTAAAATACTCTTAAAATAGATCATTCGAAACAAATTTCACACTATTTATATTCATAATTATTATTAAAAATAATAGTATTAATAACCAATATGTTACAAACTAATATATGAAATATCTAGAAATTTTTTATCATGTAGATATTATTAAGAATTAGTAAATAATTTAAAAAAAATTATCATTTGGTAAAATAATATTTTACACTTAAACACTACATTTATAAAGTATTTATCCACAATGAACCATATATTACGCATTTAAAATTCAAATTATTCATAAAATCCTCTAAAAATACCAACCACTCTTGAAACATACTCATAATGATAAAAGATTAAAAAAATTTAATGGATTATGACTATGAATAACACTAAAAATTCATTGGTATTGTATTCATATATTTATTTTAAAAAATCCATGATCATTTCCAACACGATGGTCGACTGAAAAGGAACACACAAATAATCATTGTTCCAATATTGATATTAAAAATTAATTTAAACTATAACCCCACCATAAAAAATAAATAACTCTATCACGGATAAAATATATTTTTCGAGAACCACTAATGGAATCACATCTAATCGAATAAATAATACATTAATGGTAGTTATATCAATTCATCATTACATCCATATTCTATTAATGATAGTCTATTAAAATAATAACATGCTTGTAACATCCTGACTCAGATGCCAGTAAATGGATCCTCGAGTTGGTGGGTCACATGGTGTTAAGAAAACATGACCATAAACCACAGGCTTTCAAGAAGTATATAGGTCCTAGGGTACGTCTCTGAGGATATTATAAACTTATGTCAGAGTGTAACACAATAGTAAGAATCATACAGATCAATAGATGAAGTAGTAAATCGACTAGACCAAACATAAATATCCAAGACAATAATAAATAAAAATTCCAATCAATATATCATATAAAAATGATTTTTCATGTATATAAAAACAAGTAAAATAGATATTAAGACAACCAATACAATACAAGTATAATAAGGTACAAAATACCCAAAATAACTATACATACTAGCATGATGATTCAATTTTGGTATTATGCACCCCATATTCAAAGCATATAACAATAATGAATCATACAATAGGTGATTTACCTTATCACTACCTACATGAATGAATTCTTCCCCAGTACCCAATGGTGCCCTGAACAAGGTGTGAGATAACACTCAATAGGACACCACCAATGGTGCCTTTAACAATTCCACACTATATTAACAAGCTAATGAAGTGTGAAACATGTAACTAGAATAGAAATAATGAATGTAAAGTTATAGAAGACATTTAATGTTGTCTATCATAACACAACTCTCTACAATCAATAGTCAAGATCCCATGAATAATGAAAAGATTAAATAATAAAAAAACAAGAGTAAAATATAATATTATAACCACTAATTTTTTACCCATGCAAGGGATATTTGTAAAACATACAAAAATATCAACAAATTTCATGCCATATAATACAATGTATAATATATATAATGAAGACACTCTATAATCAAAAGTTTCAAACTATGAAGGGAAGAATCCAAGGTATTGAAGACCAAGGCATCTAGATCGTGTCTTAGGAGAATCTCCATGGAAACTCAATAAAGAATTCGGTAGAGTATAAGGAGAATATAAAAATATAATTTACAATGCAATTACAATAATGCAAGATATATGGGGTATCAAGGCTTGTGGATTCATATGGATTCAGGATCCATGGAGTAAACAAGTACAAGGCATCCACAACTGTAATAAATACCCGTGAAGTCGAAATGTCTTGTATCCAATAGAACTAGGAACAAATGTATACGAACCAAGTAATCCCCTAACAAAATAAATCCATCAATCCAATACATTCATAATTTAATAATAATTATAATTCTATGAGTTCTTCCAATTTATTTAAACAATTATAATAAAATCCAAATAAAATAATAACCAAATAAATATCAAGAAATCATAAGGTATAGAGGCATAGCCTTATTCTAATCAAATAAATTTAAATCATTCAATATAACATGGATCCCTACATCAGTGGAGATATCACACTCACCAAATATGAAGGTATAAAAATAGGTATATAAAAATACATACCCCATAGTTGTCCTACTTTTAGGTGAATAACCTACATCCATTACAAAGGTATTTAATGGAAAATGAGTGGTTTAGAAAAATTCATTCAAGGACTTAGATTAGTTTTTAGGGATTCTCCATAATGTTTAATGTGTAGCACAATGAACTCACTATATACAAAAAACCAATCATTGAGGTAAAGGTATAGATCACCTACATTATATATTTGGTAGAGCACTCATCGAGTATCGACATCTGATTCGGTCCAGATTGAGAGAAAAATTAAGAACAAACAAAGACCATGGAAATAAAAAATATCATATTGTATAAAAATAATTCCATCAATACGATGAAAAAATAAATTAAGGAACAAAAATAATAAAGAACTTACTGAAATAGTTTTATCGAGACTAATTATGATCAAATCCTTGTTCGGATTATATACCAATGGAAAATCATATGAATGGGGTTTAAAAGGAGCTCCCAAATTTTGAGGTCTATCCAATGGAGGATGAAATAATATTTATTTATGTAATAAATTGTTTAATTGGAAGACAAAATTTTCCTCAAATAAGAACTGTTTCATGGTTTGGTCGTATAGTTGGCCAAACCGTGCACCAATCATGCACCATTTTTCAGTGTCAATTGGTATCCTCACGGTTTCATGGGAATTTTTTGGAAAAACCTACACAAACCATAATAAAAACCTCATCATAAAACTACAGATCCCTTGAACTAACATGAACCTCAGGTTTCATGGTTTCCTTAAACTCTACGCCTCTTGAATGAGGAAAAGACCACCTCGAATGGTTTTACCAAACTATAAATATTTGGCACATGGTTTCAATTAATTGTGGGACCTAGATTCCCTTATCAAAATGTTTTGTTTTGAGCTCCACACAATCCCCAAAACCCCCATAATCTCTCATTATCTATTGATTAAACAATATTAGGTCAATACCAAGGAGTTTAAACAATAACATAAAGACTCATACCTCATTGTAAATCCTTAGATCATACAATGTCCCTCCCTTACATCATTTAGTACCCAAATTTCTTTTCCTTGGGTGGTCATGAATTTACTAATAATAACTCCGGCCCCTAATAACGTACATTATCCTCCTTCCCACATGTCCCAACTTATAAATAGATGTTGCTCCATAGAACCCATACTAGATGAAATGACTGTAATCAGATAAACATCATGATTATTTAAATGAAAAGAATAGAATGATCCTAAAAGGAAGTGTAAATGTATAACTCCAAATCATCTGGATATAATTTATGAGATGTTTTTGAGAGATAATGGTGAAACTGAGATATATGGAAGACATCATGAATGGCCCGGTACCTATGAGATGACTTCAACTGATAGGATACTGAACAAACTACCTCTAGAATCTATAATGGCCCAACATATTTTAGCTATGTCTTACCATATATCCCAACCCATCTATATCCAATCCACATTTATATACACAAAAATACATGATCCCCAACCAAAATTTCCATAGGTCATCAACAATGATCGACATAAAATTTCTATATAGAATACACAGTATCCATCCATTATTTAATCAACTGGACCCACTCCAATGTCTCTAGAATGAGATGAGGTTTGATCAAAATTGCCCCTTCTGCATCCATGTTACAGAGGGGTGATCATCATGGCCTACCGTAAAAATCGTCAAAAGGTTCTTTTTTTATAGGCACATAATAGATATTGTTGTAGGACAACTCAACTAGGGGTATATGTCTCTACCAAGAAAACCCAAAATTAAGGCCTCATTCTCTTAGTATCTCCTTAAGAACCTGAATAGTTTTTGTTTACTTTCCATCAATATATGGGTAGTATGTTGTACTCATAATCACATGTATACCCAATTACCTCTATAAACTATGCATGCTATATGATTAAAATAGGGTGTCCATGTTTGATACAATGGTCTTTGGAATGACATGAAAGAACACAATCTCATTGATATAAAACCTCACAATATCATCTAATGATAAGGTATCCCTCATCAGAAGGAACTGAGTGACCTTTGTGATCCTATCAAAAAAACCACAACGAATCAATACAACGAGGAGACCTCATCAACCCAATTATAAAATACATCTAAACATCTTCCCATTTTAGTTCTGAAATAGGTAACTATAATAAAATCCTAGATAGTAATTGATTTTCAGCATTAACCGTCTATAAGGTGGAACACCTCGTAAAGAACTAGCTACCTCTCACCTCATCCATGAAATCCAATTACTTCTAATATAAATCCTGGTAAATTTTTCTAACTTTGGGATGCACTTCCAAAACCGAGGCATAAAATTCTCACATCATCTCTCCAGGTATTCATACTAAAACCCAAATTAAACAATGGATACATATAATTTTCTCCTCAACAAAATTAAAACTAAGAGGCTTTTCTCCACCTTCCACACTCTCCGATAAGACCACTCCCTCAACATTAGATAGAATTTTAATCCTTACTCTATCCACAAGAGTGTATGTCACAACTAATGATGATAGAAAAGTTTGGCTATGACTATCCATCACCTCTAGGATAATATCTAAGAATATTTCCACAAGATTCCCCTCACTACAAGGCTCTTAATCTACATGTATTTTCATCCTCCAACATAGAGTAAACACTATTTCATTTCCCTTTCTAGGTATATAAGAAATATCGATGTTGATTGAATCTATGTACTCAACCCACATTCACCACCTCTGACTCAGATAATGCTGTGTAAACATATTCTTGTGGATTTTGTGATATGTATATATTAGAAAACACACTCTTATTGAATAATTAATATAATGTACATCAACTCCTAACTCGATATTGTGTGTCTGGTAGTTACTTTAATGAGACCTCAAATTCAATTACCCGTAGACCCCAACTCTCTCCTCTTACATCATAACAACTCTTGTCATAAAAACCGATGCCTCATAATACAAACTGTAGATTCTACCCTGATATAGAAGATAAGTACCTGTGCTAATCTTAGTATCACTTTTATCTATATAAATTCTATCTCATAGGTATCTTACTATACAAAATCACACCCTTTTTAGTCAATCTCTTTTAAGGGGATCCTAGTCATGAAAATTCATGTATGAAATGCATGTAATATCCAGCTAGCTCATGAATCTCTATATGTCGAATATGTTCTTATACTTCTCTCAGGAAACTATAGCTATCACCTTCTCTAGGTAAACAAATAAATATGCCTTAGATATAATATACTCAATAAGTGAATATCATCCATCCTGATGTGGAACTTAATGATCATAGCATATAACCGATTCCATCTTAGTGTATCCAAAATGATATTAAGATGTTTGGCATGGTCATCTCAATTTTTCAAATACACTAAGATATCTTCCATGAATACCAACAAAAACAAGTCTAGATAGTAATGAAAAACCATGTTCATCAATTTCGTTAATATTAGACACGTTTTTTAGATAGAACGACATAACCAAATACCCATATAGATCATACCTACTATAAAATGTTGTATGATTTATGTATGCAGATCAAAAATGTACCTGGTGATAACATAACCTCAAATAAATCATTGATAACACTCAATATCCTTGGAGTTATTCAAAGAAATCATTTATATTTGGAAATGGATAACAACATTAAGTGGTTCAATAGTCAGTAATCTACACATAACATAAGTGTTATGTCTTCCTTTTTTTAAAAATTTAATTGAGAACCCCATGGAGAAGTATTGAGTTAAATAAAACCCTTTGATTCCAAATTATATAACTTTTTCCTAATCTATTGTAGTTATGTAGTATCCATCCTGTAAGGAATAATGGATATCGATGCGGCTCTTGGCACTATCTTGGTAGAGAGATCAACCTCCCTCTATAGAAGTAAACCAAAAAAGTCATCCAAAAAATCCATGAAACACTAATCCACTATAGGGAAGTCCACATGATTCTCTCTCTGATAATATGATTATAAAATATCAATCTTGGATATCATCCCTCCATTCCCATAGTACTCAGGTCTAGCTTTACCTTCCTAAACACCACATTCATCCTTGTTAATATAAACATCATAGTTTGGTGATGAGAAGGTCTCCCTTCAGGGACAGAAAATGGCATGGTCTTGATAAGAAGCTGGATAGTCTGTCCAGATTATGATTTCAGAACCTATAATATTGAGGGAAAAAATATACAATTTTATGCGACACCCACTATTGAAAAGGGGTAACTCCTTGAATTGATGTACACCCTCTGTTTTGATCCACAACGAAGTGACCAAAGTCATAGTACCACCAGAAAACTAAACAAAGAGCCCAATGATATCCAGAACATGTATAAAAATAATGTTATGAGAATCACCCTTATTGAAAATACATGATACTATATTGGATTTTATTCTTATCATAACTCTTACTGTAGATGGATTGAAATTATTCTCCTCATGTGCAGATAGTACAAAATATATCTATCTGGAATCGTGGCCCTATTAAAAAACGTCACTACACAACATAATCCCAATCTGCTCTCTATGTAATACTTTTGTTTTCTTTCTTTGGCCATAAGCCCCACCTCATCCTGAATGATCGGTAATTCTCTAGCTTTCAGCTTGATGCAGAGGTGTGAATCTGTATCTTGAACCTGTAGTCAGAGTCAATCTCATTCCACTAATTGCTAGAGGGAAGGTCCTGCAACCACATTATATGTGGTTCGTCCTATCACATGATTGAAACTAGAATAGGTGTCTTTAAAATTTATTCATCATTCCAAATTATCTTATTATTAACGTTTTTTGTATTTTTTTAGAAAATTTTCATTTTTTATGAATACTGAAAAATACATTATTTTATTTGAAAAATCATTTTTTGTTAAATAATTTATAATGTAAAATTATATTTTGAATAGGTTTTAAATAAAACTTATTGAAATTTTATATCATTTAATCTAATTTATTTCATTATAATCATATTCATAATGAAATTATATATAAAAACATTTTAATCTTTTGATCATTTTCAGTTTAAAACTCCACTTTCCCGTCTATAGGATTAATTATAAATAAAATTCTTAAAATTTTGTGAATGGAATTTAGAAACATAAATTAAATATTTTGGATAAGAAAAAATTATTTAATGTAATTAGGTTAACACAAACTTTTTACATAATGATAACTTAAAGTAGACAATATCATTTACCACAATTAAGGTTGAAACATGGTTTTATGCATTACATGTGTTTGTATTATAATTAATTTAAACACATATAGTATTTATATTTAATCACTTGTATTAATAATTTAGAATAATTATGTATAAATTAATTAACAAAACTAAGTTTTATTTTTTTCTAAAAGGACAAATTACCTAGGTAAATAAAAGGATACATGATACCGTGGTAAAACCTAAAAGGGTAAAATTGAGTAAACATAAAGACTAAGGAATAAGATGATAAAAATGTATTTATTTTTGTGTGGTGGAGGTGTTTATTGAAAAAATAAAACCTAATATACATCATTAATATATGTTTTTGGAACATTAGGTAAGGGAGACCCCCTAATAGTGAATATATTTGGTTATTTACAAGAATACCACTCCTCCAATATAAAAGGAAATTCACTCCCCCCACTTATTCACACCTCTCCAGTAAATTGTCTTGACCAAACCTTAACACATTACTTCCCAAAATTAAAAACTCTCACCCTAGAAGCCATATGTTGGTATAAATCCAAACTATTTAGTCTTTTAGTGGATGAATAAGGAGGATACCTGAAGAAGAGGTAACGTTCATCAACGAGCATTTTTGTTTTATTTCTTTCTCTACATGAATTAATTATTTTAGAATCATACTTGTATAAAAACATAAATATATTAAATATAAGGATATTTTTTATATAATAACCTATAAAAATTTCACTTCCATCAAAAGGAATACAAAATCATCATTCATGTGTACGGAGGATTATCACATTACAAACCGATGTCATTATTTTTTCCATTACCGCCTATCAAGGATTGAAATAATTAGGGAATTACTATTTATATTATATATATATGTTATATTTATGATATCATTATGATTATATAATTTTTATATCACACATACCATCATGGTTTCCATTTTTTGGGAATATACTAATGTCATTCGTGTGAACCAGGGACAACCACCTCAAAAAGCGATGTGATGTGTTTGTAAAATGCATGGAATGTATTACAGATGGGTTTAGAAAGATTATGTGGTATACATGAATTAAACATGATTAATGAATTATAATATATTTTATTTACTTTTATTTCTTTTAACTAATTAAAAAAACATAAAACAACATTCATGTGTAACTACGATTTACCATCTCTAGGAATAGTGAATTTTATTTTCAATCTAGAAATTTAATCAATTAATATAAATAAATATTTTATAAATATATATGATAATTATATAATGGTTAATAATTTTTATATAACTTATCCATGATCAAATTAAGGGTACCAAAATTATGAAAAATAATAACATATACGAAAAACAAAGTAGTTATTACCCGTCACTTTACATTAACATTACTTTGTTAATAAAAGGGTAATAAAAGGTCATAATCAAATAATATATTGAATGATATATATATATATATTAATATGGATATTTGATAGATTTATAATAAAATTACATTTATTATATAGGTGGATTGAATGAATATAATGAAATTCAAAACCGAAGGTAAGGGATTTCCATCTCCCTTACTACTTTTGTGAGACACATGTTATATTCACCATCTATTTCTATCATGTGGATAATATTATGAACATAAATTTATATTATAATTATTATTCTTAAAATTACTAGTATTTTAATTTTCATTATAATAACTCCCTTTTATGGGGTTTACTATTCAAATGTTAACAAATTGATAAGATATATTTGTCTCAATTTGATTTCTTTGAGATGTAAGTTATGTTATGCACCTATATTCATTCATGAGGTTTATATACAGACCCATTTACATGTAATATCATGAATTTATTTATCCTCATTATTTTTATGGTTTATTTTATCTTATTCCTTCATGGGGATTATGATTCAATGTTACAAATGTGGTAAATATTTTATGTTACAATCTCATCATTTATAATGTTTGTTTTTGATCAAGTCTAAAATGATGAAATCTCATGATATAAATCTTAAGAATTATATTTTTTTTTCTTATAATCTAGTTAGTACCATTGTCTTCATGTAATGGTAACAATTTTCTAGTAATTGGCACATAAGATAATTGATAACTTTTTTTAGGAAAATATTACAATATTCTTCTCTTTTTTCAGAAATATGTTTTCTACCAAAACCATTTTTTTAAAAAATTATTTCATAAATGTTTTTAAATTATATTTTAATTCCATTTTCAGGGTTAATTATTTATAATTTTTTTCTTCTTATTTTCAATTTTCTTTAAATTATTTTCAAAGAAAAAGTTTTTCATAATGTTGTTTGTTTTAAAAAGATGTTATCAAGAGGAAATGATATTTTCATCAAAAAATATTTTAAAATAACTGTTCAAAATGATTTTACCATAAATATTAAATCTATTGGTGTTACCTATTATTTACTATGGATATTATCTAGGTATACAATTTATATTCATTTTCTGAATGGTTTATGTTTTAATGGAATGATGGTTATGAAACCCATTTATCTTCTTTGAGTTTTACCATGATGAAATTATTTTCAAACTATATTATTTTTAGATTATATTTTATGATGAAATAAGTAAGAAACCTATCTATTTTAAATATGTTATTATTGGATGAAATGTTAATGGTAGCCATTTCATGCCATGGGTAATGATATTATGAATTCTAAGGATCTTGTGGAACATAAAAATTAGATTAGATTATATGATGTCTAGAAACTATATCTCACTCAAATTAATCGGGTATAGATTTATATCCCATGAGATAATGATGGTAACCAACATAAAGTAACTCATCCATAATGGGAAATAGGTATTTTTGTTTCCATAAAGGGAAATAGGTTCATCCTAATCCACAATGGAAAACTGGTGCATCTTGATCCGTAATGGGAAATAGGTGTGTCTAATGCACAATAAGAAATATGTGTATCCATAACCACACTTGAAAAAATATGTTTCCTAATATACTTTGGGAAATAGGTTTATCTTTATCAAGTATTTTGATTTCCTCTGTTGTTATCTTTGAGACAATAATTTTTTTCTATATTTATGATAGTTCCTCACTTTTATGACATGATATTATGGTTCATGATTAATTTATGATGATTTTACACAGTTATTGACCATGTTTTCTAAAATGAAAATGTTTTATGCCATGGCTCTTGTTAATGATCTATGAACGTATGGGTTTAAACTGTGTAATTTATGATCATTATCATGTACCCTAATGATTATCTAATATGATCATAGATTGATATTTCTTATCTGTAACCTTTTTTAGAATAAAATATCAACCTTTATTATGTTTCCTTACTCAGGTTAGGAAGAAAAATTTAGGTAGGGTACTTCCAAGAGGAATACTATGTGAGAAGATTTTTATGGGAGATTCTTGATGATTGTTCCCTGAATTAGAATATTATGTTCCATGTCTCCAAAGGCACTGAACTATTATTCTCCTAACACATGTGTTTGATTAATATAATTAATATTAATCAAAATATATTTAATATACATCAATGAAAATTCTGGGCCAGTATATAGTACAAACAATATCCTTGACTTGTATTGATATCAGTGGCCATTCTATTATTCCATGATATTTCTTATGAAGAACAATCAATAAAAATCATTGATTGTTAGGACAAAGTGTTATAAAAAAGGACTAATCACAATGATATGATTATCAGGATGAATAAAAAATATGAAGAAGCTATGTGAGAACCATAATATGTATTGAGGTAGAGGTATACTGAGTTTGTTTATGAGAGTTACATGATTTTGAGGGATTATTTATTAGAAGTGGGTATAATGTAACACCATGAGATTTTAGAATATATATTTTTAAATTTATTAGTTAATAAGAAATGAAAACATAATATTATGTTATTATTTATTATACATTAAAAAATAGTTAATATTATATGCTTTTTGAATGAAATATAATGGTCTAAAATACTTTCTAATTAATGTAATAAATATGATTGATCCAAATGACCCTACTTTAAACATTTTTATTATTCGATTTTTTATATATGTTTTTTAAAATAATTTATTGTTTTTTAATTATGAGAACATAATTTCCTGACATGTATAAAATTAATTCATCGATTAGTATTTGGTTATAGATGAAAATAAAATTAATTGAATGTAAAAATAGTTTTATTAAGATAAAAAGTTTTTAGGAAAACCACGTTTTTTTATCATAATAAATCTAAATGATAACTATTGATGAATTATTTTAATGAGTTTTTAGATAATTTATTCAATAGAATATTTTAAATTTAATGTTATTTTTTACTCGAAAAAACATAAGAATATATCAATGTTTTTCTTAAAACTACAAATTTTTAAAAACAAATTTTTTCTGTTTTAGGAAATTTTGTTAAAATGGATTCCAAATTTACATAGGAAAAAAATATGATAAAATTACTTCCATTTTTGGAATATGAATCTCCAAATTTGGTAAATAGGTCAATTTTATTTTTTTCAAATGAAATAGTAACCAATGTAATAATTCGTTACTACGGTAAAGGTTAAAAGGGTTAATGAGGGGTTAAACTAAAGAGATAATGGTTAATATGAACTAAATTAGTTTCTAAATAACATTTATTCATTATAATGGACCGTATCTCATCACATATCCATAATTGAGCTAATTTGGATCCACTAACCCCTGAATGTGACCTTATAATATTTTACCACGAAAAATAAATTTAACCATGCCACTCCCCTCTCCTATAAAATGGAACCTTCTATCATATCTTGTTCATAAAATCAAAATATGAATATATAGGAAAAAAGTTTCCAAAATATTTTCCTAACTTCTCTATAAACATTATAGAGGTTTTATCCACATAACTTTATAACCCAAGGTTTTTTTATGAATAGATCGAAATGATTCATCTCAAATAAGAGGTAACCATCTTTCGTGAATATTTTATGATAATTTCTTCTTGTAACTCCATAAAATATTCTCTCTCCATATTATAATAGTGTCATTATTATAGAGAAACGTTGTTTTCTTATGTGTAAAACCATTTTCCCCACTTTTCCATAATAATTAAAATTACAACGTCATTTATGTGTATTTGGGGTCTGTCACCACCCTAAAGTGATGTAATTCATTTTTCACATATAATATACATGGATAGTCATATTTATGGATTTACTAAATATTTATGATATATATGGTATTATAAATATTATTTAATTATATATTATTATTTACCTTTATCACTTTATACTCATTAGGATGTGAAAATATTAGTTGGGGGTATGTACTGAATACCATCTCCATGATGTGATATAATAAATGTTTTATCACAAAAATATGTGAATGGATACATGCAATGAATCCAATTTCTAGATTTTTATATTTTGAATATAAAAAAAAATATATATCCCTTTTCCCTCAAAGTTAGAACTATGTTTTTTTGGGTTGTTAAACCATATAATTAATATAAAAAATAATAAAATATATTAAAACTTGTTCCCACATTTTTTCAAAATAAATGGACTTCACATTGATTGGGAGTTGAATCAGAAATAAAATAAAACAACTATTTCTATAACATAAGGTTTACCCATGAAATTTCATAATGTTGGTTACTAATGTGAATTCTGTTTGGGGAATCCGTTGTCAGGTGTATAATTAAATAATTTATTTTATTAAATTATTAATTTCATAAAAAAACCTAATCCACAATCTATAAATTCATTGTTATAAAAAATTACTAGTGTCATCCACATAGTCAAGGGATGTTAAAGAGGTATAGGATGATAAATTCATTGGATTTTGTGACTCGAAAACGTTGATTGGAGATGACAAATTCATTATAATCATAATATATATGAGGAATAAAACCTAATCATCACCTTATTCATTTGAAGACATGTACTTCATCAATAATTAATATGTTCTTGAGGTAGGGATCATTATTTTGTTCCATTATTTCCATTTATTAAATTTCTATATATGGATTTCACATCTACTTACTTTTATGTGATTCTCATTCCTAGAAAGATCTTAGTTTTATATGGTTCCCTTGAACCATATTTTTTTATCATCATTTTGCTTATATTTTATATTATTGGAATCCAGAATTTATTGTCATTGGAGAGGTTCACATCATCCAATGATGATCTAACAATGTTCTAGTTATTTTATCCACAACATTCATTGCATTAATTATCATTACCCCATGGGGGTTAGTAATTGAACATCTTTATTACAAATTCAAGTGAGATCAAACCCCTAGATTCATGGTGGATAAATAAACGGCATAGGGATTATTAGTTTGTATATGAATCAAGATCTATTGTATGATTTGGGTGAGAGACATGTGGGTTTTAACCCCCAATTGATGAAGAGAGGTGTGTTAACTACATGAAGATATATTAGAGCTCCAATTTCTAGCTAACAAAGGATGGAAATTGATTCTCATATGATTTAAATTTAATTATTGGAAGATTCATTCATGTGAAATAGTTCATATTTTAGAAAAAATCTTGGATCTTGCATCCACATAATGAATGAGGAAATATAGATATTTCAGATCTGTATGGTGTATAGTTCAAAGAACACATGCATGTGGTCCCTTTCATTAGATTTTGGGGTTTACACATAGAGATATATTTAATATGTAGTGGGATGTGTAATATACAATGTAATTTTTCAGACATCGTGGGATGTATAACTCATGAATCATTATGTAACTTTGGGAACTCAGGAACAAGATTGACTAGAATACTGAAACACGGCTAGGTACACAAGCATGAACATGAATATTGAAATGAAAAAGTATATGATAACATCAAGAGTATACATGTATGATTAGGTACATAAGAATCATAATGATGACCTAAACATGACCACATCACCTGAGCAAGTCCAATACACTAGGGCTTGACTAGAGTAGACATGAGCGACCATTATACAGAATCATATCTAAACTACTTTGTCACAAGATTAAGGAAGTGGTACTGCACATACTAGCCAAGACAGTAGGTGTGACCCAATGTACATGTTATGTACATTAAATATAAATTTACATTTTGTGTATCTCTATATTTTGGAAATTGATTTTAGGATTCCATGAAAAAAATCATTAGTTTGAAGAACAATGATATCTTTCGTTTAGGTGACAGGGATATAATAAAAGGGTTACAAGTATGATGATTTCTCTATCTACTCTTGGACAATGAAAGTGATTAGGTTTGTTTATTAGAGGGGTTCCTATATAGGTACTCCCATATCTCACTAGCACACATGCCCTTATATTATTTATAAAGGTTGATTTGGTACACACCATAATATATAAGGCATAGGTTCTCGACTAATTTTAGTAGTCTCTCGACTATTGAGTGTACCAGAGATGTGTAATCCCTATACCCAAATTCTTATAAGGTTTCACATGGTTCTTAGCATCAAAGATGAAAATTGGGAGATAAATACTGAACCATTATTCTTAATTGAATATAAAGATAGATTTCCCTTTTATCTCTACTACTGGGAGTTTTTTATTATATTTATTGATTGGTAACATTTCTTTAATTTATTATGGGTTGAGATGATTACTTTATACTTTGTATTGTTTATTGACATTCTGGGTATCTTACTAGGTATTTATGAACTCACCCTTGCATGGTCTATATTTACATGGGTTGTTTCCTATGAATATGAAAGGAATAATAGTGTTGAAATCAATAGATTTGGTATTGGAGGAGCATAGTGTTTTCTAGAGGTGCCAACTATGTTAATTGGTTAGCCTTATAGATTTTTAGCTAATATCTCTTTATCTTTTCTCTTTACATGGAGTTGATATAATCATACCTCTGATAAAACACTATTTTTTGAATATTTTATTGATGATAAATGACATAATTTCCTCACATTATGCTAAATATGTTCATTTATGAAATATTTGGGATTAGATCATTCATTTGAAAATTTGATGAAACTTCCAGTTTTACCCTTCTAAAATGATTCTTAGTATTTCGCACATAAATATTATAATATTAATTATTTTAACTTAAAAGTTTTTAATAGTGTTCCTCACTTAATTTTCTATAACTTTTAATCAGAAAAATAGAGCTAAAGAGTGAATTTGAATTGAGTAAATGGGCCATTAAGTAAATGGGGGGCTGGACACACGAGATTGGACATCAATTTATTATTTGGGACATATCTACTCCATTTATGCATGGATTGAGCCTAAATTTTGATATGGGATAGAAAAATAATTTCTCACAAATTATCCTTCTAGTAGGATAGCTAACTCACGCTTTTTATGGTCAAGAATGCGGTGCACATCCGATTAAAATATTTGGCAGAGTCTTCTCGACGAAAAGTACTTTTTTTATTACTATTGCCGAAGCATAGAGAATAAAGGACCTCCCTTCAAGGAGGTCGAAAGTGGTGGAGTCCGAGGGAGTCACCTTTCACTACAGTAAAGCACTCAAGGGGAAGGGAGTACAAACTATCAAAAATCACAAGAGGCTCCTCCTGTCTGCCCAAGCGGGCGAGGGCATCAGCCGCAAAGTTTGCCTCCCTCCAACTGTGGTGAATAATCTGGCCTTGATTAGTATCTGTCTTGCACCTACGAATGAGATAACTCAAGTCCCACGGAATGCAGTGGTTCCCCTGAATCATCTTCACTAGAGACTCAGAATCAGACTCCACCTCTGACACTTGCATCCCTCTCCGCCTGCAAACCAACAAGCCAGATAGAAGAGCCCGAACCTCCGCACCCAAATAATTCCCTGGACCGTAAAAGGCACTGAACGCCAGTAGAACTGAGCCCCAACAATCTCTGAGCAGCCCTCCACCCCTCATCACCCCCCCGAACAGGATCCATCAATGTTAAGCTTCAGACCCTGAGTCGGTGGCAACCACCTCACCCATCTCTCCTTTCCTTTACGTTGGGTGCATGGCCTATTGAGCAGGTTGCACACTGCCACTGAGGATAGACCTCCTTTAACCAGAGACTCTAGCTCAACAATAAGTGACTTCAGCTGGACCTGCATAGACACCAATGATCTTTTGCTCCCCACTCGAACCTGATTCCTCGCCTCCCAAAGCACCCAGCAGATCGGAACTATGATGATGATTCTGACAGCCCGTTCCATTGCTCCGTTCTCACTACCTGGAAGCCAGGCGGACAAGTAGTCCTGAATACAGTGTGACCCACCAATCGGGAAAGGGGAGTGATTGAAGAGAGACCAGAGGTCAGAGGCCCATTGCCCTTGAAAGAACAGGTGGGTCATCGTTTCTGAGTTTGGCTGCTCACAACAGTAGCACCTGGAAACCATGCATACCCCTCTTCTCTGTATGTTATCCTCCGTAGGTATCGCTCTATTTAAGACCCTCCACACCAGAAAATTCATTCTCACCGGTAACTCCTTGCACCAAGCAGTTGGCCGCCTCTCCCCCGTAGTGTTTTCTCTCCGGAGGATTTCCCTGTAGCCTCCGACTGTGTACCTACCATTACTAGTTTCCATGAAGCAACACCGGTCCGGCTCCTCGCTCATCACAATGCTTCCAAACAATTCAAGTTGGCTGGGATTAAGGGATGCCTGTATGAACTCATACCTGCCACTTGCCTCGCTGAATGAAATCCCCGGCGAAGGGCAACCCGGATACCCCAGCTTCTCCCCTGCCCAGTTGTCCTCCCAAAAGCTAATCTCCCCCCGACCAACAATCCACCTGGCATATCCAGCAAGTTTCTCAAGGTGAGCAAACATGCTCTTCGCTAAAACGGTCGCGCCCTGCATGCGCATCTCCCCCGGCCAGCCATATCGCGTTCTGGAAAACTTTGCCCAGAGGGTCTCCCCTACAACGATTTCCCAGTCTAACCGCGCTTGCAATCCCATAATGGTAACTTCGACATCCCGAAGGCCGACTCCACCTTCCTCCACCGGCTGTGCCAGCCGCTTCCAAGATGCCCAGTGACATCGTCCTTCTGATTTTGCATCCCAAAGAAACGCGGAAAAGATACTTTTCATCCTCTCCACTGTGCCTTTCGGAGGTTGAATAACAGAGAAAACATGCATGGGCACGGACAAGAGAACGCTGTTAATGAGGACCACCCGCCCTCCAAACGACAGCATCTTGTTTTTCCAACTGAAAATCCTACCCCACAGCCGGTCCAGGATCTCATTGAAATGGTCCTTCTTGATTCGTCCACATGAAAGCGGCACCCCAAGGTACAACATAGGGAGACTTTTCTGCTTGCACCCCAAAATCTCCTGGATCGCCTTACACCTCCTCCCAGAACATCTGTCCGAGATAAAAAAATGACTCTTCAAAGGGTTAATAGACTGCCCACTAAACCTCCCATATCTGACCAACATGTCGCCAAGGTGCTTCAAGGATCTACTGCCCCCATTCAAAAAAATCAGGATATCATCTGCAAACATCAGATGTGAGATGTAGCTAGCATTCCTTCTCCCATAGAATGGTTTCAACCTGCCCTCCGAGAATCCACTAACCAAATTTCTGGACAATGCATCCTGTGCCAGAACAAAAATTGTGGGGGACAACGGGTCCCCCTGTCTAACACCTCGGACAGATTTAAAGAAACCGAAGCACTTTCCCATCAAAGAAACCGAAAGCCAAGAAGAAGAGTAGCACCTGAAGCAGAGGTCACAAAACCATTCTTGAAAGCCAAACGCCCTCATGACCCGAATGATGAAACTCCATTCAACTCTATCATATGCTTTGTTCATGTCAACTTGGTAAATAATGTTCGATCCCACGGTGCGCTTGTTAATATCATGTACCAACTCACTTGCTATGCCAACCGCCCCCTGAATGCTTCGGCCCTGGATAAAACCGTGCTGCTCCATTGAAACCATCCTAGGTATCATTCCAGCCAGCCTCCTGTTGATGACCGTGGCCAGCAATTTATAAGACACATTGCAGAGACAAATAGGCCGGAAATGGTTCAAGAGACTAGGTTCCTTGATCTTAGGAACCAACACCACCCGAGATGCAGAGACACCCTTTATCAGTGACCCACCACCAAAAAAATCCCGAATCGCATGCACAACCTGCGGCCCCACTATTTCCCATGCTGCACTGAAGAAGGAAGCCGGAAAACCATCAGGTCCGGGGGCACTCTCCTGCGGCATGCTTCTCAAAGCTTCCCTGATCTCGTCTTCGTTAGGGATAGCGGACAACGTAACATTCTCCATTTCATTAACCAACGTGGGAATGCAATGCAGGAAGTCATGGTGATCCGCCGCGGCCCTCTCAAAGCTCGACGTATCCCTCCCAGCCAGTAAGCTCTCAAAATGTTCCAACGCCAAATGTCCAACAATGTTCACATCAGACGTGTAGGACCCGTCCTCAAGCTTTAGATTAATCTTCATGCTTCTTTTCTCCTTGATGCAGGCCTGAAAGAAGGCTGTGTTGCGATCGCCCTCCCTAAGCCAACGAACCCGAGACCTCTGCTTGTAGACATTCTCCATTTCTACAAGTTTCTCAGCAAGCATGATCTTTTTATCACATAAAATAACAAACTCATTCTCGTCCCAGACCTCCTGTAGAGACTCTTCCAGTCTCCCCACCTCAACCTGTAAACCCGCCACTCCATTGGCAGGGTCCGGTTTTCTGGTTAGCCAGTCTTTAACATCCTGTTTAAAGCGTTTGAGACGGTTCACAAGCCCTCCCCATGCCCATTCCTTCTCCTCCTTCATCCAGGAAGCTTTCAGCATCTGCATGAACTCCGGGTCGCGATGCCATTCGCTAGAGTAATGGAAGGACCTGCCCAGCACGGTTTCACGCCGTACCTCGATCAGGAGAGGGGCATGATCAGAGAGTAAACGAGGAAGATGCGTTATTGAAGTGCTTGAGAACAGGTCCAGTCCATAAACATTAGTGAGACACCTGTCCAGCCTACTCCAGATGCGGCTAGACCCTCGTCGATTATTGCACCATGTATATTCGGAACCCCGGAAGCCCAGATCTAATAACCCCGTGCGAGTCAAGCACTCCTGGAACTCAATCATGCTCTCCCGGTTCCATCCCGATCCACCCTTTTTTTCAGAGAATTCAGCAATGGCGTTAAAATCCCCTCCCACAAACCACGGCGTAGAACCGGCATGCAGCGCCTCCAGGTGCCTCCATAACTCCCTTCTTCTGATCACCACTGTACTCGCATAGACAAACGTGAAAAGGAGGGCAGAATTGCCCACCACAATCCTTGAATCAATACACTGAGGCATAATGCTCCTGATCTCTACCGAGATGTTGCTTCTCCAGCCGATCCAGATGTGCGAGTTGACAGCTCCATCAAGAAAGGAATTAGAAAACCCCATGCTCTTGGCCAACCCTTCCAACTTACCTGGGCTCTGCTTCGGTTCTAAAATCACAAACAATGAAACCCCGGATTTCCTGCCTTCCGATGCCAGAAAGGCACGCTTAGCACGGGCTCCGAAACCCCGTGCATTCCAAATGATGAGTGATAACATTACCGCGAGCCCTTCTGGACCCTCTGCAATGGCGAGGGATGAAATAAGGGCAACGCAACCAGTTCTTTACCTTTGGCTTTGGAGCGCGTCGTGGGACCAGAGCCACCATCCTCACCAAAACTTCGCTTGTGGGAGAGAGACACCTTCTTTAGAGGACTCACCTCCTCCTCCAACTGCAGCTTCCTACCCGAAGGGAGGACGCCCGATCCGCCTGCCTCCAAGATCCCGAGGGCCAAGGGATCCAACAAACGTCGCTGAGGCGACAGACGAGCGACCAACAGTTCTTTCTCCACACCCCTCGACAGTCCCGAAGCCTCCCTATCTCCATTCGAGGAAAAAGTCAGCTTACTTACCAGGGACGATTGGATTAACTCCGGGGACAGCTGAGCAGAGATACAGAACGAAGAGGGAGGAAGAGACAGCGTTCTCGACGGGCTTCCTAACGAAAAGGCCAAGTGCACCTTCGGATCCTGCTGAGGGAGATACCCCCTGCTGCACGAGGGAGACATTTTCTGCACCGGCCTAGGAGACCAGGAAATGAGATCCGACCCCTCCTCCGTAGAAGCCGACCGTGAGCCGATCATGTCAGAAGCTTTTTCTTTTTCCGCTGTTTCTGTCGCGCGAGGAACGGAAGGCAAATTCGAATTTGAAATGAGCCGAGGGTTAACGTTATCCGCACCCAACTCCTTAAGACCCGAGACAGGCGGGTCCTGACCCGATTCAGCCACCCTGCCCCGCCGGGGAGCCTCCGCCGGGTCCCGTCGCCTCCGGCAGGACGCCACCCTGTGGCCATGCAAACCGCATCCGACACAAAAACGCGACCCCTGGAAATAGAAGAGTCTCTGCCTCCAGGAGAAACCATCCTCCGATTCCACCAGAACCCAAGAAGGCCGATCTACAGACAGGTCCATCTCCACACAGATACAAGGATTAGAGGCCGCCTGCAGACACCGCGTATCGGCATTCGCACACAGAAAAGAGCCGATGGCATTCCCCACCACCTTCAGCATCCCCGGGTTATGAAAGGGAAGAGGTAGGCCTGGGAGCGATAACCACACAGCATCCACAGGAGACTCCCGCCCGTAATGGCAATCCCAGGACCACCTCGACAATGAGAAGCGCCACGAACCACACACCCTGGACCTCCTCGTCCAGGCCTTAACAAAGTCTTCCCTGGAGGCTAGATGAATGCAGAACGCAACCCTGGAGAACTCCGATACCGCCACCGGGCAGGACAGTCCCCATGAACCCACAAAGCTTCGGAAAAAACTCAAAGAGGGTTTATTACGCCCAAAACGAGCCACCAAAGTAAGGTCATGAAAGGATGCCGCCTCCCGAAGGTCCTATTTGGACTGGAATTCAAGAGTGGCGACTAGATTGGATTCTACCCTTTCAATCCTTTGCTCATGCAAAACGTCTCCATGATGACCACACCGGCCCTGGAAGAGTAGTTTTCTTGGTGATCGGTCTATATTCTTCCCTCTTCATTTAATTATTTTGAATCATTGAGCTAATGTAATTCAGTTAATATTATCCATGAATTTAGTTTTTAATTTATATTAAACTAAGTAAACAATATATCAATTGACACAAAAACACGCGAGGTTGAGATTTTGTGTAAATTATGAGAGTGAAAACTTAATCGATAATACAAGACCACAAGTGATAAGTTTTTAGATTTCAAATATAATACCTATACTGAATTAATCCTCATTTATAGAGTGGATATGTGCTTTAATCAACCACTTACCATAATCCAACCATAGAACATCAATCAAAGTAGGGTGCTGCGATTGTGTGTTCCAAAGCTAGCCTCGGGATTATGTAATTTCATCTTTGTGGTTAAGTTAACTCCCGTAGGGTTCAAGGGTTAAAAAATCAGAGGATAATAATTAAGTGAGTATTAATTTAAATTATAATGACTAATAAGTAAATGAATAGGTAGAGTTAGATTTATTACACCTTTTAAATATTTTCTTAAAAAAACATTTTCTTGTTGTGCCATTTTAATCGAACTTAATTTCAAAACTAAAAACAATAAAATAAAATATTCTACCAGAAAACATCTTCCAGATTTATAAACGATAAAAAACCGCATCCTTTTAATTATGATTCTTAATTAATTTTACTTTATTTTAAAAATTCCTTTAATAATTTGTTAAATTTACTTCCTCCTTTGAGAGACGACCTTGGTCAGCCACTATATTGCATCTAAGTAACCTGAAACCAAACAACATTTGAAAGCGCCCATGACAGTTCCATTTCAAATTGGAGCCGTTTCTAGGGAGGAAAGTAATTATTTAAAATATTTATAGGTATTTATATTATTTTACATTTTATTATCTTCTCCTGTTATTTCTTCCTTCTTTACCCAATCTGAATTTTTCTTCTTTTGTTTTCTTCTTATTCTTCTTTTTGGACCATCAAATCAAACTTATCATATTTTATTTTATTATGGTCCACTTTTATTCTTTTAATTTTTATTTGATTTATGAAATGAACTAATCTCGAAGATCTCTTATATTTGGACCCTGTGATTGAACGTAGCAATCGAGATCGAATCAGACATTCTCAGTCTACAGGAATATTAAACATTCAACAAGTTGGAGAATTCCTCCACTCAATGAAAATTGTAATTGAAAAAACATATAAGTCCAACTTCAAAAAATAACCAATGGATGACAATAATGGAAATTATCTTAAGAGAACAATTCGATAATTGGCTGCACCTGATATTAACTATCAACCAAATTGTATTGCATACCCGAATCTCGAATCAGACTTTGAACTGAAATACGTGTTAATTAACCTTCTTACAAAGATTTATGGATTATCTGGTGGGGATACAAGAAAAAATTTAATATAATGTAATGTGGTATGCTTAACCTTAAAACCATGAAATGTTTCAAAAGATCAAATCAAACTAAGAGAATTTACATTCTCAGTTGATAGAGCTACAAAGGATTGGATGTATTATTTACAACCTAAAGATTTAACTTGTTGGAATGATTTGAAATGTATTTTCTTTCAGAGATTTTTTCTAGCATCAAGGACCACATCCATTCAAAAAGTGATATCTAGGATCAAGAAAGAAAAAGTGGAGTCAATGTCTGAGTACTGGGAGTGATTCAAGAAGTTGCGTGCAAGTTTCCCACATCACCAAATTAGTAAGAAACAACTCATACAATACTTCTATAAAGGACTTGTACCTATGGAGAGGAGAATGGTGGATTCCACAACTAGAGGGGCATTGGTCGACAAGACAGAAGTAGCTATACGTACGTTGATTGACCAGATGGCACAAAACACTCAACAATTTGAAAATCGTGGTACACCACATGTTAGGAGAGTACATCAGGTAAGTCCTTCCTCTCTTGATTTTTTTTATTGATACTATGTTGGAATAATTGACCACTATGGTGAGACAGATTGCTTTGGCTCAAAACACATCCCAACCCACTCCTTCAAGGCCTTGTAGCATTTTCACAGAGACAAGTCACCCAACTGAATCTTTCCCGCAACTACAAGAGACGGAGGATTACACAACAGTATTCCCAGAGAGACAATATCAATAGAAACAAAAAACATATCCCCAAAAGATGTTTGATTCCTTTGCTCCAGAAAACAACCAAGGGTGGAAGGATCAATCTGACATGAGGTATGCATCTGGAAAACAACAAAGGCCCCCATTTCAGCGGTACTTCCAGCTGCATCAACCTTACCAAAAGGGTTTCCCACAACCCCACATGAGATTTGAAGCTCAAGAATAAATAGGTAAACAACAAAGGAATTATCAACCAAAGGTAGATTCTAACACCAATTTTCTTTTGAAGAAAATTGTTCTTAATAACCAAAATGAGATTAAGAGTCATGGTTTGGAGATGAGGGAGATGAAGACTCAAATGAGCTAGATTTCCACCACCCTCCATGAAATGGTATGTAAGAACTCCAAAAATCTACCTTCCCAACCTACTCCAAATCCCAAGGGAATGTCAGTGCCATCACATTGAGAAGTGGGAAGAAAACAACTGATACATCTGCACCTATCATTCTACTGGGATTCAGCTCAACTCTAGTGAAGCCCCATTCCATACCAACTGATGATAAATCCAAGGAGAAAGATAAAGTTAAGAAAAATATTGATGATGTTTGTAAGAACCCGTATTTTTCAGGACTACAGTTTTGAGAAAAAATTTGAATTTTTGTTGTTGGATGCTCGTGAGGGGTAAAATGGTCATTTTACAAATCTATCTGATCTCAGATATTTTTTTGACAAATCCATTGGTCTCGTAATAGAAATTTTACCCTAGGATAGAAGTTTGGGGGAAATCTGAGCTGTTCGAATTTTAGCGAAATATTTAATATTTAATATTATTAAATTAAATATTAAATTATTCACGTAGGTTCATTTGTAAATAACTTTTATGAGGAATTTCAGATTTAAATTCCATATGTTCCATTGATTTATGAATGGGGAGTTTATCCTAGTAAATACATAAACTCATGTTAGGCATTGGGACCGACACGAGCCCCTTTTTCTACCTTTTCTTTTCTTCTATCCTTTTCTTTTCTTCTCTCTTCCTTCCTCCTCCTTATTGAAAATGCTCCATATGCTCTCATCCTTGGCTGTGTCTTTTTTGGGTATTTTGATATTGAGAAAGAGAGAGAGTTGGGAGGCAAGAGGGGTACCGATTCGAAGCTCTCGATGCGCTTACTCGGCGTGCGGCAACTGGGAGCCGTGAAATCAACCGAAGCATCGGCGGTTTCCACCTGATGGTAGGTCCGTTTATGTTTTCTCCATATATTCTCTTAAAACATATTTTTTATTTTTTTTAAATCCTTATATTTATTTCTTGTAAGCCCATGGGGCGCGATCTGTTGTTTTGGGGGAAAAACGGGCGTTTCGGGCGTTTTGAGGGATTTCCCGTAGGAAAACCCAGAATACACGACATGTGTTCCAGGGGTACATGCCCTGTGTTCATACCATTTGGAGAAGAAAGATTTTTCTTAAGTACATGCCATGTAATTTTAGTACACACCGTGTAGTGGGTGACCGTTTGACTGGCCGTGTGGAATAGAACACTGGATAATTGTTTTTAAGGAGTACACGCCATGTACAGTAAAGTACACGCCGTGTAGTGGTACATGAGCACGTGTTCGGGTGAAAACACACACGGTGTAACTTTTTGGTGAATAGTACACGCCATGTATAGTAAAGTACATGCCATGTACTATTACACAGGTAGACCCCATGGGTCTGGCCATGTGTTCTGGCCATGTACTACTTCAACTTAGTAATTTGGGGATATCTTGGGCCCTGGAAGTCAGAATTGGGTGTGTGAGTAGTCGATTTTGAGTGTTTTGACGAGTAAATCACAATGGTGGAATATGTTTGACATTTAAAGGTCATATAAATGGGGTTTTTGGGGTTTCTATCTAAATTGAGGGGTTCTTCCTCCAGTTATCAAGTTCAGTTGAAACCTAAGAGTGGGACTTGGCTTGGATGATAGGTTGGGTGTTCGGACCAACTTAGTTGAGAACTTAAATAAGAGATGAGATGTGAGCAATCTCCTGTAACATATGATTTAGAGGACGTTACACTTACGAGACTTTCCCTTCTGGCCTATGAGTCTGTGAGACCGAATACTTCTATGGATCCCATGAGGGATGCCTTTACTTGTGTACTGACCTAGGGAGTCCCTTGTACGATAACTCTCCATTTTTACTTTGATAGGACCCATGTTATGGAATGCCTAGGTTGTCCTTCCTTTTAGGGTCCTGTTTAGGATTCCTCCCTTCCTCTTCGCTGAGGATCCCATGTAGGATTCCCTCGCTCGTGTTTACCTGGAGAATCCCGAGTATGATGCTTCCTCAGTGTTTGACTTGAGGGACCTAGTGGGTGATTTTTGTTTTACTGACCTGAGTTGTTACCTCGGGTTTGGGAAGAGATAGTGGTCGGGTATCACCTAGAATCCATGCCAAACTGGTGATCCCTTTGGGCTTTGGATGTATTGTTGGGTTGGGCATTCGGGCCACCCAAACTCATTTGTTTATATCTGACTTGGTTTGCTGATGCTGTAGTGGTTACCATAGGTGATTCCTGGTTGGTGGCTGGTGATCCTGGCACGAGGAATCATTATTGTTTGTTTTGTTGCCTAATATTCCTTGTGTTCTTGAGTAGAGGTGTTATTTTTGTAAATACAGTTATTTAGCTTGATGTGGATGTGTTTTCCCATGTTGCTTGATTTTGACCGTTTTGTCTAGATTTCCTGTTAGGCTGCACTATTTCCATGCCTAGTATTGTTAGGATGGAGTGGATTTATTGGACATGTTGTGATATGATGTATACTGTTAGCTAAGAAGTTCTTGAAGTTTACTTTGGCCGTATTGAATTACTATGCTCATGACATACACAGGGTCGTGAGAACCTAGTGTAGTAGATTATAAGGGGAATTGACTGTGTGAGCTTCCTTAGAGAGTCTCTGAGAACTTCGGGCTATAAGGGGAATTGACCGTGTGATCTTCCTCAGAGAGTCCTTAATCACTTTATATTATAAGGGGAATTGACTGTGAGTGCTTCCTTAGAGAGTCTATACTTTAACTGCTTTAGACTATAAGGGAAATTGACTGTGAGTGCTTCCTCAGAGAGTCTATAGTTTAACCGCTTTATACTATAAAGGGATTTAACTGCGTGAGCTTCTTCAGAGATTATTTTATCACACTTGACTATAATAGGAATTGACTGAGAGTGCTTCCTCAGAGAGTCTTGCTATATCTTCTATTGAACTTGAACCAGAGTTGTTAGACTGTGAGTACTGTCTAGAGGGTTTTTTGTGTTTTATTGGTTGAAATAGAGGGTTACTTATTTTTTTTAGCTTTTTCAGAGGAATATCTCTCGCGTTGGTGAAATAAGGTACAGTTTGATGGGATTATGGACCCACAGATCCAATTATTTGATACACGACATGAGTTTCATGACGTACAACTCAATGACCTTGCAAAAGATGTCCATGAGGTCGGAATTATGGTCCCAAGAATCAAATGCTGATGTTGTTCTAGTTAATTGAATCACTTAATCATGAATATTCATATTTATGTATATGTGTATAGGTATGGGGCTATACATTTGTACATATATAGTTATGGACATCCATGGTGGCACTTGCCCAGTTGACAGGGATTATATACCCTAAGTTCGACTATGGTTGCACGTTTTGTTTACTTCATTTTTGTTGTGTTCTACTTATGCTGAGAACATTTTTGTTGCATTCACTTTTAGCAGCACAGTTATAGATTTCTTGTCGGGGTACCCTACTGAGATTATTTCTCACCCCTGCACGTGCACCTCGGTGTACGTGTAGACTTTATGTCTACTTTTTTAGGTTGAGCATGAGTTTCATGGTGGATAGGGCTGAGGCCCAGTGTTTCATGATCGAGTGAAGCTGCTCGATTTGTTCTACTAATCGGGATGCTGCAGTATGATAGTGTCTAGAAATCGGGTACGTGAGTTGTCTCAGAGTTATTATTTGAGCTCTATAATTTTACTTTCAGAAACTTTTGTACTTGTATCTGTATGGTCAGCCCAGTGGGTGACCAGTGTTGTTTTTTATTTCATATCTATTTGGGCTTTTACATCATTTTACTATTATAACTTGTTCTATTTTAGTTGTTTATTTGTTTTGCACTATGTACAATTTCCACTGTGTATGATACATAGTTATTTAAACTAGTTTCTTACTCTAGTATGAGGGAATAGACTCTATACTATCACACCCTAGGCCCACACAGCTAGTCGGCAGCCTCTGGCGTATAGGGAGGTGCGCTTGAGGCCTTGTGACGAACCACCTTGGAGAATCAGTTTCATGGATTCCGGGTCGGGATGTTACAAAGTGGTATCAAATGAGTTTTCTTTCCATGTATTTACTATTTGGGAAATGTTAGACAAGAGTATTAGCAATGTGTCAGAACCTGTGATGGATATCAGGTTTGTACGTCAAAAACACTTATTCCGATAAGAAGTCCTGGTTTCCAGGGTTTGGGATTTTTGTTTTGATCTGCGATGTTACAGTTGTATATTATTTTCCCCTTGAGTGAAGCACATGTTTTGTGGTGTTTTTATTTACTATGGATATCTATATATTGGCCACTGGTTAGATGCCATGCATTGATTTTGAATCTTGGCCGGGAAAGGCAAGAGGTGTCTCATGCATCATACTAGGCATGTAGGATTCACAACATATAGGCCTTTTAGTGTGTATTTTTACTAATGACTGAGACCTTTGGGTTTACCCATAATTTTTACTATGATGGTAGGTTATGTGGATCTATGTTGAGGCGTTGGTGTGAGGATGATGACTCAGTTCTTGTGCATAAGTGGTGCGGTGATCCCAGATAGCCGAAATGGCACGTGATACCTGTCTGTTTAACCCTTATTGGGTGTTGTTTCTTGGGTCTGTGTTTATCTAATCGGATCATTGATAACGATGTCGATAGATACCAAGGCGTTTCTTATGAACTGTACCTCCTTGTGGTATTTATGTATATAGATACCCGATGAGTGTTAGTTTACCTTGTCTCTTCTATTTTGTTTGTGACCTCCAAGGATTCTTTCCTTCTAAGGATTACTAGAGAGGGTCAGGGCCCTTGTAGGCTGTGTTTTGGTTTTGACTATCGTTAGTCATTGTGATATTTACCATCTTTTGAGAGGTTTTGGATCTGTTGGGCTAGGTGGTTAGACCTTGTGACCCAGTTGTGAGGATTTTTTTATAGGGATAGGTGGAAGACCTAGATACCCTTGGTTGTAACTTGAACCCTTATAGGTTGATGTATATTCTATTCTAGGGAAACCTATGTGTGAAATTTTGGCCAACGTTTTCCAGTCCCTTTGGCGGTGTTTGTTTTTCATGACCGGTTTCAACAAGCATGCCTATTCGGGTGCCTGGTCTGGTCGACCAGTGTTTCTGATGTTGCTGTGGAAGGTGGCAGCGTTTGAATCTAGATTGGTGAGTGTCTAGGTGTGAGCTGAGGACCGATGTTTCAAGACTTTCTGTGGGATCAGATCCTGGAAGTTTTGTTGAAATTTCCTTATTTTGTAGATTTGACTTTGTGAAATTTCGGGTTACTATGAAATGGTTGACCCGTGCTTTAATCTTGGTCGGGTTTTGGCAGGATTTTAGTGTGGCTTGAAGGGAGCTAGACACGCCTTCGGTAAAATCTTAGTGTACTCCTATAAGAGATGATCATGGGATATCTTGATTCATCTTGACTATGCTGAGAGAGATTCGACCCTACATCGAGATCCTATTTGTTTCTTACTATTCATCCCTGTTGAGGATAGAACCTGTTCTGGTTTTTCTCTCAAAGCAGTGCAAGAAAATCCATATGGTGGGGAGTGCACCATTGGCCATTTGAGGGCGGTTTTCCTTGTTTAGGTTAAACCACGTTATTTTCTAGTGGGATTTTAGGCTTAGAGTTTCTTTTAAGATGACGACAAGGGTATTCCTATGGTGGAGAGTACCAGTTGGGTCGTAGTTAAATATCTTCTGTGTAGAAGGTGGTGGTTAACACTATAAGGCTGATTTTTGGATGGTCCAGATAGCTTGGTTGTGCAGATTCTAGGGTTAGGAGCATGGATGTTGGTTCCTTCACTGGACTTCTCGGGGACGAGAAGGTTTATAGTGGGGACTTTGTAAGAACCAACGTTTTTACAGACTACAGTTTTGAGCAGAAATTTGAATTTTTGTTGGTGGATGCTTTTGCGGGGTAAAAAGGTCAATTTCACATACAAACTGATCTCGGATAATTTTTCTGACAACTCTGTTGGTCTCGGAATAAGGAGTTTACCCTAGGATAGGAGTTTGGGGGAAATCTGAGTTGTTCGAATTTTAGCGGACCATTTAATATTTAATATTATTAAATTAAATATTAAATTACTCGCATTGGTTCGTTTGGAAATATCTTTTAAATTTAAATTTGGATTGAAATCCCGTGTACTCCATTGATTTCAGAATGGGGAGTTTATCCTAGGGAAGGCATAAACTTATGTCGGGCACTGGGGCCGGCTCGGGCCCCTTTTTCTTCATTTTTTTTTATTATTTCATTTTCTTTGTTTCTCTATTCCATCCTCCTCCTTCTTGCACACAATCCATATGTTCTCCTCCGTTGACATGTATTTTGGGGGGAATTGGATATTTAGAAAGAGATAGATTTGATAGGCAATATGGGTACCGATTCAAAGCTCTCGACGCGCTCAGTCGGCGTGCGACAACCGGGAGCCGTGAAATCAACCGAAGCTTCAGCGATTTCCACCCGAAGGTTGGGATTTTTATTTTTTCACCCTAGATACACTTTAAACATGTTTTTTTATGTTTTTAAATCCTTATATTTTTTGCTTTTAATCCCATGGGGCTCGAGCTGTTGTTTCAGGGGTGGAAATGGGTGTTTCGGGCGTTTTGAGGGATTTCTCGTCGAAAAACCCAGAATACACGGCGTGTATTCCAGGGGTACACGCCGTGTGTTCTTCCCATTGGAGGAAGATGAATTTTTCTTAAATAAATTCTGTGTAAATTGAGTACACACCGTGTAGTGGGTGACCGTGTGACTGGTCGTGTGGAATAGAACACGAAATAATGGTTTTTAAGGAGTACACGCCATGTACAGTAATGTACATGCCGTGTAGTGGTACATGGAAATGTGTTCGGGTGAAAACACACACAGTGTAAGTTTTTGTGAATAGTACATGCCATGTATAGTAAATTACCCACTATGTACTATTACACAGGCAGACCCCATGGGTCTGGCATTGTGTTCTGTCCATGAACTACTTCAGCTTAGTAATTTGGGGATATCTTGGGCCCTGGAAGCCAGAATTGGGCGTGTGCGTAATCGATTATGAGAATTTTCCACGTAGATCGAAATTTTGGAATTCTTTTGACATTTAGAGGTCATATATATCGGGTTTTAGGGGTTTCTATCTAAATGGTGGTGTTCTTCCTCCAATTAATAGGTTTAGTTGACACCTAAGAGTGAGACTTGGCATGGATGATAGTTTGGGTGTTCGGACCAACATAGTTGAGACCTTTAATAAGATATGTTCTATGAGATGTCTTCCATAACCTATGTTTTATAGGACATTACCCTTGTGAGACGTTCCCTTATGGCCTATGATACTTTGAGACCGAACACTTCTAAGGATCCCCTGAGGTATGCTTATACTTGTGTAATGACCTAGGGAGTACCTTATAGGATCCCTCTCCTATTTTCCTTTATAGGACCCATGTTATGAAATACCTATGTTGTACTTCCTTTTAGGATCTTGTGTAGGATTCCTCCCTTACTCTTTACTAATAATCCCAGGTAGGATGACTTTGCTTGTGTTTACCTGGAGAATCCTGAGTATGATGCTTCCTCAATGTTTAACATGAGGGACCTAGTGGGTGCTCGTTGTTTGACTGAACTTGAGTTTTACGTCGGGTTTGGGTAGAGATGGAGATAGGGTGTCAAATAGAACCCATTCCAAACTGGTGATCCCTTTGGGATTTGGATGTATTGTTAGGTTGAGATTTTTTTCCACCCACACTCGTTTGTTTATATCTTACTTGGTTTGCTGATGCTGTAGTGGTTACTAGAGGTGCTTCCATTTTGGTGGCTACTGAGCCTGATGTGAGGTGTATTTTTGTTCTGGATGCCTATTATTCCTTGTGTTCCTGAGTAGAGGTGTTTTGATTCTAAATGGGGTTGTTTACCTTTCCATGGATGTGTTTTCCCAGGTTGCTTGATTTTGACCATTTGGTCTAGCTTGCCTGTTAGGCTGCCCTGTTTCCATGCCTCATATTGTTAAGATGGAGTGGTTTTATCTGACATGTCGTGATATGTTGTAGACTATTAGCAAAGTATTTACTGAGGTTTACTTTGGCTGTATTACATTGCTTTGCTCGTTGACTTACACAGGGCCATGAGAACTTGGTGTAGTAGACCATAAGGGGAATTGACCATGTGAGCTTCCTCAGAGTTTTTTTGAGCACTTCAGGATATAAGAAGAATTGACTGTGTGATATTCCTCAGAGAGTCCTTAATCACTTT
This sequence comes from Viscum album, assembly GCA_963277665.1. Lineage (NCBI taxonomy): Eukaryota > Viridiplantae > Streptophyta > Magnoliopsida > Santalales > Viscaceae > Viscum > Viscum album. Next base: position 408,738,597 of record OY728161.1, on the reverse strand, counting down.
AGACTATAATGGTAATTTGCTGTGAGTGCTTCCTCAGAGAGTCTTTTCTTTAACAGCTTTAGACTGTAAGGGGAATTGTGCTTCCTCATAGTGTCCATACATTAACCGCTTTAGACTTTATGGGTATTTGACCATGTGATATTACACAAATAGTCTTTGATTACAAATGACTATAAGTAGAATTTACTGAGAGTGCTTCCTCAGTGAGTCTTGTTATATCATCTATTGTACTTGAACCAGGGGGGTTAGACTGTGAGTACTGCCCAAAGGGTTTCCTGTGTTTGATAAATTGAACTAGAGGGTTTCTTGTTTTTTTAGCTTGTTCAAAGGCATATCTCCAGCGTTGGCTGAAGAAGGTACATGTCCATGGTATTACAGACCCAGAGATAGACTTATTTGATAAACGTCTTGAGTGGAATGATGTACAACTCAATTCCCTTTCATAGGATGTCCAAGAGGTCGGGATTATGGTCCCAAGGATTGACTGTTGGTGTTGTTCTTGTTAATTGAATCACTTAATAATGAATATTCATATTTATGTATATGTGTTTAGGTATGTGACTATACATGTGTACGTATATAGATATGGACATCCATGGTGGCACATTCCTAGTTGACATGGATTACATACCCTGAGTTTGACTGTGGTTGCAAGTTTGGTTTACTTCATTTTTGTTGTGTTCCAGCAATGCTGGGCACATTGTTGTTGCATACACTTTCAGCAAAATAGTTATAGATTTCTTTTTTGGGTGCCCTACTGAGTTTATTTCTCACCCCTGCACATGCACCTCGATGTATGTGTAGACCTTATGTCTACTTTTTAGGTTGAGCACGATTTTCAGGGTGGATAGGGTTGAGGCCCAATGTTGCATGATCGAGTGGAGATGCTCAAGTGGTTCTACTGATCGGGCTACTGTAGTTCTACAGTGTTTGGAGATCGTGTACATGAGTTGGCTTGGAGTTAGTAGTTGAGCCCTATACTTCTACTTTCAGCATATTTTGTACTTGTATCTGTATGGTCGTCCCTGTGGGTGACCCGTGTTGTTTTGTATTTCACAGCTGTTCTTGATTTTACAACATTTTACTATTATAGCTTGTTCTATTTCAGTTGCTTATTGCTTCAGCACTCTATTTACTTCCTGCTGTGTATGATACTTAGTTATTTTCACAGTTTGCTTACTTTGGTATGTGGGCATAGTCTCCCAACTATCTTACCCTAGTCCCTTACTGTTATTTGGCAGCCTCTGGCGTTTGGGGAGGTGCACTTGAGGCCTTATGGTGAACTGGCTTGGAGCACTAGTTTAGTGGCTTCCGAGTCGGGACGTTACAATGTTCCTCCTAAACCCCTTCCATTTCCAAATTGGGTTGTACAAACAAAAAATATGGACTAAGAGGCGATGAAAAAAGAAGTTTTGGACACATTCAAGCATGTGGAGATCAACATCCCTTTACATGAAGCCATCATGAAAATACCAAGGTATGAAAAATCCATAAAAGAAATTTGTACCAATCAAAGAGGGATCAATGGAAATGAGAGGATCAATCTTGGAAGGAATGTGTCAGCACTCATTATGCCAACTCTAGAAATGCAAAAAAATTGCAAGGATCCAGGGAGATTCCCCGTACCATGAACAATATGGGAGCTGCAATTTTATAATGCTCTTTGTGATTTGAGAGCTTCCATAAATCTGATTCCTCATTCTATATACTCTTCTTTGCATGTTGGTGAGTTGAAACCAATGAGAGTAGTAGTGTAGTTGGAAATAGAGCTACAACATATCCAGTGGGAGTCCTTGAGGATGTACTTGTCTGGGTAATAGATATGATCTTTCTAGAAGATTTCTATGTTCATAATACGAATGATGATCATGTAAGTTCTCATGCACCCATTATCATAGGTATACCATTCCTCAAAACTAAAAAAACTATCATAAATTTCAATGAGGGTACACTTTCCATGGAATTTGGAGATGAAGTTGGGATATTTAATGTCATGGAATCCATGAATTACCCCTCGAAAGACCATTCTGCTTTGTTTATCTCGCATTGTGATCCACCAAGTAAAATCCCCATAGAATGTTTTTGTCCTATGATTAGGGAGATTATGATTATTGGTTATATTTTGACGTCTAAGAGTACTTCCACACCTATTTCGAATGCACAAGAATCACTTAGATTTGATTTTTAAATGGATTCATATTTTTATTTTGATCATGTTCAATCTGATAATGACATGGGTGTGGAGTATACTTATGGATTTGATGAACTATTCTCTGATTTTGATGATTTATATTTTGATAATGATGCTATTGTTGCACATATTTCAGTTCCTTCAATTTATTCATCCATACATCACCCCCTACATTCAAACTCAAGACATTACCACCAAATCTAAAATACTAATACTTGTTAAGTGGTGATAAATTACCTGTAATCATTGCTAACAACCTCCCTTTTGAACATGATGATAAAATTTTGAATCTTTTGAGGGAGAACATTAAGGAAATAGGGTGGACCTTGGATGACATATCAGGTATTAGGACCTCCATTTTCATGCATAGGATTCTTTTGGAGGATAGGGATAAACTGGTTAGGCAACCACAAAGGAGACTCAACCCAACACTTTTTGGAGGTTGTTAAAAAAGAGGTTGAAAATTTTCTGGAGGCAGGTATAATCTATCCCATTTCAGATTCCTAGTGGGTGACTCATATTCAGGTTGTGCCTAAGAAAATTGGTGTTACTGTTGTTAAAAATGAGAATGATGAGTTAGTTCTAATGAGGGTGCAAAACAATTGGCGTGTGTGTATTGATTATAGGAAACTAAATCAATCTACTCACAATGACCATTTCCCCTCCCATTTATTGATCAGATGCTTGAGAGACTAGCTCAGAAGAAAAATTATTATTTCATGGATGGATTTTATAGATATTTTCAGGTTTTTATTGTTCTGGAGGATCAAGAGAAGACAACATTCACTTTCCATTCAGTACATTTGCCTACCTGAGGATTCTATATGGACATTGCAATTCCCCAGTTACCTTCTAGAGAGGCATGGTGAGTATTTTTTTCTGATTTTATTGAGACCTGCATTGAGGTACTTATGGATGATTTTACAGTGTATGTGTAAGAACCCAGATCTTCTTTTATGGTATGTTTTTCTTTTTCTGGTGTTTTTAAAAAAAATAGGAATTATTAGAAAATTTTGAAGTACACGTCGTATAATTTATGAGTACACGTCATGTAATCGGTTAAAGCGGGTAGCCATGTGCTGGTCGTGTAGTGGTCATCCACATGACCGTGTGTGGTGACCTAGAGGTCACATAATGCAGGGCTCATTATGGGAAAGTACACGACGTGCACTTACAAAGTACACGCTGTGTAATTAAAAAGTACATGCCGTGTAATTTTTTCATTAAACACACCGAGGTCGCGTCTGACGGATAGAATCGTATTCGTCAAGGTTTGGTTCGTCCAAGAGAAATCATACGGATGCGAATCATCTTCGATCCCCCGAGCGAGCATCCATCCTCCGATTCGATCACCATCGACTGCGTTGGGATCGCCTAGGAAAGCTCTTCCTTCTTCTAGAACTTTGTTTCCCGATTCTTCCTCTTTCAAGAGTTGTCTTCATTTGAAAAGTTTAGTCATTTTTATAGATCTATAGTGTTCTTGGGAGATTCAAGGTTTTAGGTTCACTTATATCGATCTCCAAACACATAGGTAGGTGATTGGTGTGTTTTTATTGAATGTCTTTGAGTAATATGTGCAATTTTGTCCAATTCCCTTGAACTGGGTAATGCATGTTTACCGTGTTAACCCTATTAATTGAATTCCATGCTTGTATGCTTGAGTAGAGGATTATTGAATGTGAATAAGGTTGATTTCTATTCTTTGGAAGTGTTTTCCCATGCATGTTCTGTTTACGATCACATGGTCTTGTATAGCCTGTTAGGCTTCCTTGATGTTTTCCCATGCCTAGTACCGTAGGATGGAGTGAATATTTGATCTGACATGCTTGAAATGCTATAGACTAGTTACCCAAGTAGTTCTTGAGGTTTACATTGGCTGTATTTCATTTCTATGCTCGCTTGACTTACACATGGCCATGAGAACCTGGTGTAGTAGAATATAAGGGGAATCAACCAAGTGAGCTTCCTCAGAGAGTATTTAATCACTTTTGACTATAAGGGGAATTGACCATGTGAGCATCCTTAGAGAGTCTTTAATCACTTATGACTATAATGGGAATTGACTAAGAGTTCTTCCTTAGAGAGTCTTTATTATATACTTATAACTAAACCAGATGGGATAGGCTATGTGTACTTCCTAGAGAGTTACTTTCTTTGTTTAGCTGCTTACTTGATATGTGGAATTGAATGCTTTGAAACTGTGGAACTGGATACTACTGAGTACTTCCTTGTTTACTACTCTTTTACTTATTACCTGCCATATATATTCACTGACAGTTCGGCACAGATATTTTCGTTGTTTCCTACTGGGATTAGTCTCACACCATGTTTGGGTCATACTTTTGGGCTTAAACAGATTATATTGCTGCAGTAATAGATAAGGGAAAACACCCTTCTACTTCGGGTACTTGATTTCTATGGATATGGATAGCATGAGACCAAGCTATGTCTTGCGATGCAGAAGAGTTGTTTACTTGTTTTTCTTTTTTTAATCTGGATTAGTATTGTATTTATCATTTTGACTTGTTTGGTTGTTTTCTAGAAATATGTATTATGCATCATTTTATATATGTGCTCCAGTTATTTAAGACTTCTGCTGTCTACTTATTTCTTATCTCACTGCTTCCGTTATCGCTATATGTTTTACTTCCACTGTGTTACTCTGAAAAAGAGGGAATAGTTTCCCCAATATCACACCCAAGGCCCTTGCTGCTAGTCAGTAGCCTCTGGAATTCAGGGAAATGTTCTTGAGTCCATGTTACCAACCGGGTACAGGGCGCCTCTGGGTGGCTTCCAGAATTGGGACGTTACAAAGTGGTATCCGAGTAACTCTTTTCTTAGTGACTTATGGTTTGGATCCTATAGCCAGGGATAGGACAGAATATGTACTTGGTAATAATCTCTGCCTATGAGTAGCTAACCCATGTACAGGGAAAAGACAATCTACCTCATTTAATGCAATTTTTTTTTTCTGTTTTTTCAATTTTCAGTTGATTTTATTTCACCATTTGGTGATTCACATGTTTTGTGATATTATTTTTGATGATATTAAGGTTCTATTTTTGTTTCAACCTGATGAGATGAGGTTATTCCATCTCATTCATCATAGAGGAACTTGCTAAAAATCTAATGTCATGCATTCTTGTGATGACATTTATGATGTGTTAGCAGTTTCATGTTGTTGTGATAGATGTTGTGCTAGATATGCATGCTGTTGTTATAGATTATTTGATAGAATACCTACGGTTTGACAGGGTATTTCATTGTGAAAGGTCCTGTTTAAATAAACTCCAAACATTGGTTCTTAAGGTGTTATGGGCCCTCATGAGTCAAAATTTGGTGGATAATTGCCTTATTTCCCTTGATATGACATGTGTGAGATTCCAAAATTTGATTCGCAGGGAGTATGGGCCCTCATGAATCAGAATTTGACACTTTAATGTTCGTTTCAGTGTTTTTATAGGATTCAGAGTAGTTTCTAAGGATTACTGTTAGGAAAAACCCAGAATACACGCCGTGTAGTGATGAAAACATGCAGTGTGTCCTTCTATTCGGGAAGGAACTTTTTTTCTTATGTACACGCCGTGTACCATGTCTACACACCGTGTACCATATGTACAAGCCCTGTAGTCTTTAACTGTGTCTAAGACTATGTGGGCGGGGACACGGGGTTTAGAAATCATTGGTAGGACACACTTTCTACCCTACGTACACGTCGTGTTGAATACTGGTATACCGGCCATGTAACTAACAAAAAGGGTCGGTTGAGTCTTTTTTAATACACTCTGTGTCCATCTAGAACACACTATGTGGTTTGAGACGTGTATCCGGCCATGTCACTAACAACATGGGTCGAAAAAGCTCATCTAGTACATGTTGTGACTAGAATGAACACGCCGTGTATTCATATTCTAGGAGAAACATGTGCCTTAGCTGGGTAGAAGAACTCAGGCAAGGGAAGAGAAGTCAAGTACACTCTATTTGTTTAGAAAACATGTTGTGTATTTGGGGTGTTACATGACCTGCTGTGGCAGGAGTACACACCCATGTGAAAGGATTAAGGGAGCATGCTCTATAGGATTTATACACGCCGTGTATCCATGTTTTGGAAACAAAATCAATGCTTTATTTCTCCTTTTCCCTTATTTTTCTTCTATGTTTTCAGTACCTGCTAATCTTGATCTAAGGTGTACACTCGACCTTGCAGAGTCATGCCACTGAGACGTCCTCCGGTTGTACACCAGTTACTGGGTGGTGATCAGACACCGGATATGGCTAATCAGGTACTACTGGAAGATCCTCTAGTTGTGCCAGTCTTGGCACCAGTAGTTATGCCTGGCATAGGTGCTGATGCACTATTAATGGAGGGATTTTTGAGGATGATGCAAACCTTTTAGGGGGCGATACCTTCTACCACGTCGATGGCAGAATTGATTTGGGTCTTTCAGTAGGAACATCCTCCCACTTTCTCTGAGGATGGAGGACCCCAAGATGCAGAGTCATGGATATAAGACATGTTGACGATCATTGAGTATCTGGTGACACCTCCAGAGAGGAGGGTCAAGATCTCTACCTACATGCTTTGAGACTCTATCAAGATGTGGTGGGATGTGATCTCACAAGCGGGAAACTAACAAAATATGGCTTGGGATGAGTTTTAGCACACCTTCTACAATTAATTCTATCTGGAGACCATGAGTACCAATAGAACCTAAGAGTTCATGAGTCTAGATAAGGGTTATCTTTCTGTTAAGGAGTATTCTTCTCGCTTTGTCGAGCTGTAGTGCTTTACACCCTTTCTAGGGGGAGATGAGTTGTTCCTTGCACGGAATTTTGAGGATGGTCTCAGGCAGGATATCTGATCCCAGGTGAAAATCATCAGGTTGACTTTGATATATTCTATATTCAACCAGGCACTGATCCCAGAGCGTAATCAGAGAGATTCTGGAGCTGTGAGTTAGGGAAGTTCAACATCCCGAGTTAGTGCATCGCTGGACGATATCGGGAATCACCGCCGGGAGACTGCATTAGGAGATCCGAGTAGGCGGGATGCATCATTTGGTAGCGAGGTGGTGTGCTACCAGTGCATGAATAGTGGGCATACAAGGAAATATTGCTCGAGAGACATAGTGAAGTGCCAATATTATAGCAAGAAGGGGAATCTTCAGCATTTCTGTCAGATCTTCTCACCAATAGTTGGTGATAGGGGTTCTTATATGAATCCTCATTCAGGAGTAGTACCACCAGTTTCTCATCAGTTAGATAAGTGGAGTTCTTACGACAGTTCAGACCGAGGTGGAGGTTGTGGCCGTTGTAGTCAGTCGCCAGGATTTCAGTGTCAACAAGGTGGATCAGCTCAGATTGGTCAGGCAAGGTCACATGGCCACGGTATAGGACACACTTTTGAAGTGGAGTAGACCTAGTAGGAGTCGGATCCCTGACCCTCTACAATTCGAGGTACCACTCTAGTTTCTTCAATTTTATCTTCTTCCCTTTTTGATACAGGGTCTTCTTATATCATTATATCTTTTTCTATTATGGAGAGCCTTGGGATCTGTATCTTTTCTTCTGCCTATACCTTGATTCTAGACACTCTGTTGTGGACTATAAAGGCTAGTGTACGACAGTGTAAGGAGTTCCTTTTAGATTTTGGTGGGTGTCACTACTTATGAGACCTCTATGTCCTAGAGATGACAGGCTATGACATCATTCTTGGGATGGACTGGTTAGTTTCTTTCTAGGTTTTTGTCGATTGTTATAGCTATAGGGTGAGTTTCACATCACCAGAGGGAGGATCGTTTCTTTATAAGAGAGAATGGGATGTCTAGGAAAGCAGATCAGGACCTGAGCATCATGGGTTAGGAGGAGTTACAGCCCAGACCTCTAGTCTATATCTAGATGACCATGGGACTTTGCATATGGTCTTTCCTCCAGTGGTGGATTGTTTTAGAGATGTATTTCTAGAGGACTTTTCAGGTTTTCCTCCAAAGCGCAAGGTAGATTTTTCTATTGATCTTGTTCGAGGAGCGGCATTGGTGTCCATTCCTCCTTATAGTATGGCTACACCAGTGTTATAAGAGCTCAAGAAGCAGTTGGAGGTGTTACAAGAAAATGGTTTCTTTGGCCCAGTACTTCACCTTGGGGTTCATCTATCCTGTTTTCAAAGAAGGAGGACGATACCCCTCGACATTGTGTGAATTATCGGATGTTGAACCAGTTGATGGTCAAAAACCGATATCCTTTACCGAGGATTGATGATATATTTGATTAGATTCGAGGAGACCAGGTGTTCTCAAAGATTTACATAAGATCTTGTTACCATCAGTTTCACGTTAGACCATCATTTATACCTCTTATAGCCTTCCAGAGCAGGTATGGTCTATACGAGTATGTGTTTTTTCCGTTCGATCTCATGAATGCGCCTGCAATTTTCATGGCACTGATGAACCGAGTGTTCCACCCATACTTGGATTCTTTCATGGTAGTCTTTGTGGATGATTTCTTGGGGTACTCTCACACTCAACACGACCATACCACACATCTTAAGATCATTTTGAGTACATTGAGAGAGCACTAGTTATATGCTAAGCTCTCACAATGCCACTTTTTGATGGACCAGATTCACTTATTGGGTCATGTTATCTTAGAGACAGGAGTATCAGTAGACCCAATGAAAGCGAGAGCAGTAGTTTCCTGGGAGAATACCAAGAACGTATTTGAGGTATGAAGTTTTCATGGAGTGGCTAGATACTACATACGTTTCATACAGTAACTTTCAGTCTTAGCAGCACCACTGATGGTCCCGACTGAGAAAGGTGTAAGGTTCTTGTGGTCAGATTCTTGTGATTCAGCCTTTCAGGAGCTAAAGGGAAGGTTGAAGTCAGCACCGATACAAGTATTTCTAGAGCCAGTCAAGATCTATACTGTGTACTATGATGCATCAATTATCGGGCTAGGAGAACTGCTTATACAGGGAGAAGGTGTTGTTGCGTATGGGTCTTGGAAGTAGAGGCCACATGAGAGAAACTACTCGACACACGATATGGAGTTTTCTGCTTTTGTCCATGATTTACAATATTGGAGAAATTATCTTCTGGGAGATAATTTTGTGGTTCTCATCGAACACAAGAGTCTCAAGTACATATTCACTTAGAGTGATCTAAATTTGAGACAGTGAAGGTGGATTGAGTGCCTTCAGTTCTTTGACTTTGAGCTTGTCTACATGCTGGGGACAGACAACATAGTGGATGACGTGTTGAGTAGGAGGACTCAAATACAGACAGTTCAGGAGGCTAGTAGTGAGTGGAAGCTTATGGATATATTCTCTGAGATGCATTTGAAGGTGCATGATAAAAAAGGGAATATGTTTCTTTCTTCTATAACTATTAGCTATACTCTTCTTGATCGATTGTGGATGAGGTAGATATCAGATTCAGAAGGCCTAGTCCTATGAGAATCCATGTCAGGAGAGGACCCTATTCCTGGATGGAACATAGGTGAGGATGAGATCTTGCATTTATAGGGGTGCGTATGGGTGCCAGAAGACGTACGTGAGGAGTTTATTCAGGAATTTCATTCCTTGGTTTGGGCAGTTTATCTGGGTGTCACCAAGATGTATCATGATCTACAACATTTGTATTGGTGTCCAGGTATGAAGAGAGATGTTGCAGGTTTCTTCATGAGGTGTTCCCCCTGTCAGAAGGTAAAGGCGGAGCATCAGCGACAAGAAGGTATTTTGCAATAGTTACCCATTACCGAGTGGAAGTGAAACAATGTCATGATGGAATTCATGACATGTTTTCTGAGGTCACCTCGAGGGAATGATGCAGTTTGGGTTGTCATTGAAAGACTCATGAATGTTTCTCACTTCTTGAAAATCAAGGATATCTTCAATGTTGAAGAGTTGGGAAGGTTGTAAATCCAAGAGATTATATGTCTACATGGGGTTCCACACTCCATTTGTTCAGACAAGAATTCTCATTTTACTTCCTGGGTCTGGAAGGGGCTCCAAAAGGCTTTGGGTACACAAGTGCTTTTGAGTACAACTTACCATCCCCAGACAAATGCCCAGTCCAAGAATATGATTCAGGTGCTTGAGGATATGCTTCAAGCATGAATTTTGGATTTTAGAGATTCTTTGGATAAGCAAATACATATTGTGGAGTTTTCCTACAACAATAGTTTCCAAACGACTATTTAGATGTCACCTTATAAGGCTTTGTATGGTAGGCCATGCCGATCACCCTTATGTTGGATGGAGGGAGGATAGGCAGCTATGTTGGGACGTTATCTTGTCCAAGAGACCACATAGTAGATAGAGTTGATTCAGAAGAGGATGGATACTGCACATTCAAGACTGAAGTCGTATGCTGATCGACGGAGATGACCTCTGGAGTTCGAGGTCAGGGATCAGGTTTTTCTACGTGTCACACCAAGGTTGGGACACAAGAGGTTTAAGAGGTGGGTTAAGCTTTCACCGAGGTATGTTGGGCCATTTGAGGTGTTAGATAGAGTTGGTCCGGATTCCTATCAGTTGTAGTTACCTCAGAGGTACTGGGATATGCATGATGTTTTCCATGTTTCTCACCTTCGAAATTACTTCTTAGACCCATCTCCTCTTTTCCAACATGAGGAAGTCGAGTTGGAGGTTGATGCATCATTCTAGGAGCATCCTATCCAGATTTTTGATCGAAGTATGATGGTTTTCCATGGTCGGTCTGTTCCTTTGGTACAAGTGATATGACATCACAGGTGATTATAGGATGAGACATGGGAGAGGGAGGCCGATATACGATCGCAGTGGCCAGAGCTGTTTGGGGGTTCTTCTTCTATGACGCATTTCTAGGGAAATTTGGGGACAAATTTATTTAATGGGGAAACTTTGTAACAAACCAAATCTTATTTTCAAGTATGTTATTCTTTTTCAGGTGTTTTTAATAAAAAGAGGAATTTATAGAAAATTTTGAAGTACACACCGTGTACTTAATGAGTACACGCCGTGTGCTCCCCGTGTAGCAGCCATGCACACGACTGTGTGTGGTGACCCGCAGGTTGCCTAAAGAGGGGCTCAGTAAGAGAATGTACATTCCGTGTACTTCAAAAGTACACTCCATGTACTTTTTTTCATTAAAAACACCAGGGTCGCGTCTGACAGACATAACCATCTTCTTCTATGTCTGGTTTGTCCGAGAGAACCCGTATGGCTGCAAATATTATTTCATCCCCCAAGTAAGAATCCATCATCCGATTCGACTACCGTAGATTGCGTTGGGATCACCTCTATAATATCTTCCTTCTTCTAGAGATTTATTTTCCGATTCCTCCTCTTTCAGGAGTTATCTTCATTTGAACGTTTTAGATGTTTTGGTAGATTTATAGTGTTCAAGGGAGAATCAAGGCTTGAGGTTCACTTATATCAATCTCCCAACACTAAGGTAGGTGGTTTGTTACTTTTCATTGAAATTCTCTAAGTAATACGCACAATTGTTTCCAATTCCTTTGAACGAGGTATTGCGTGTTTACTGTTTTAACCCTGTTAATTTCCTTCAATGCTTGTATGCTTTAGTAGAGGTTAATTGAATGTGAATAGGTTTGATTTCTATGCTTTGGAATTGTTTTCCCATGTATGATCTGTTTATGATCGTATGGTCCCATTTAGCTTGTTAGGCTTCATGAATGTTTTCCCTTTCCTAGTACTGTATAATGGAGTGAATATTTGATCTGACTTGCTTGATATGCTGTAGAATGTTTAGCTAAGTAGTTCTTGAGGTTTACTTTGGCCGTATTTCATTGCTATGCTCGTTTGACTTACACAGGTCCATGAGAACCTGGTGTAGTAGACTATAAGGGGAATTGACCATGTGGGCTTCCTCAAAGAGTCTTTAATCACTTTTGACTATACGGGGAATTAAACTTATGAGCTTCCTCAGAGAGTCTTTAATCACTTTTGACTATAAGGGGAATTGACTGAGAGTGCTTCCTCAGAGAGTCTTTATTATATCCTTATAACTGAACCAGAGGGGATAGGCTATGTGTGTACTTACTAGAGGGTTACGCTCTTTGATTATATTCTTACTTGATATGTAGAATTGAATGATTTGAAACTGTGGAACTGGTTACTACTAATTACTTACTTTTTTACTGCTCTTTTACTTATTGCCTGCATTATATATTCATAGACTATTAGGAACAAATATTTTGGTGGTTACCAACTGGGATTAGTTCACACCCTATTTGGGTCATTTTTTTGGGCCAAAACGGATTATATTGCTGTAGGTATAGATAAGGGAAAGCGCCCTTCTACATCAGGTACATGATTGCTATGGAACTAGAGAGAATTGGACCAATCTATGGCTTGCGATGATGAGGAGTTTATTTTTTTCTTTTGTAGTTTGGATTAGTACTGTATTCATCATTGTGACTTGTTTGGCGGTTTTTGTAAAGACCCGTAAAATTCAAGGGAAATTTTATCATAATTTTCTTTGGAATTTTACAAGAACGCGGTTTCAGACGGCACTTGATTCCAAGGCCCGGGGTGCCCGGAATTTCTATCTGAAGTTTAGCTTGGGTACGTTCAGTGAACGAACGAGCGGAAATTTATAACTTTTGAACTGGTGCCCAAAATCGAATTCCGAGGGCACCGATGGAACCGCAGCGCCTGTAATTACTTAGGAACACCTGTTCCGGAGTTTCGTTTTCACGAGAGTTGATGATAAAAATTGTGGAAGTTTATTTTATAATTATTCTACAATTTTTATTATTTTTACTCTAAGTGTTTAGTTCTTTATGGAAGTTGGGTAACCACCCAACCTACTTTGGGAGGTTATGAGGGTGGTGGGGCTCACACGAACCCCACCCCTTCATATCCTCTAACCCCCCTCAACTCCCATTAAATTAAGATAACATTTGAAATTTAATGAGGTGAGTTATGTGTGGTTAATTGAATTTCAAACTCATGAAATTCAAAAGAGTAAGTTGTGTTAATAAATTAAGATTTAGGCTTATTTTATTAATGTTAGAGTTTATGCCACATTGAGAGGATTTGGGAAGCGTGAAGATCTTCATCATCTCCAACGAAGAACATCTTCGACGAAGAATCTGAAGAACACCTCGGACTCCGACAAGGAACACCGTTCTTCAACGAAAACATCTCTGCCGAAGGATGCAGAGAACTTCTTCCACGATGTTCTTCTTCCGTGACGTTTCCTCTTCAGACGCACCTCGACGACAATGGAGTCAACGTTCGTTTTTCGCGACGCCCGATCTCCGCGACGCTCGTCTTCCGCAGCTTGTTGACGTGCACTGTTCTTGAAACCGAGGTAGGGGTTTTATTTATTTATTTTGTTCGTGAATACCAACTTGATGATCTTCGTGGATTAAAACCAATTGTTATCGAATAACGCGAGGGGGCCGGACCACACAAACACGACCGACCCTCCTCCTTATTTTCATGTTGGTTCCTTTGTGGTTTGGTTCGGGAAGGCGTGGTGCCACCGCACCACACAGTATCATGCGGAAGGAAATGCGCGACGTCGTCGCGCCGCGCCATGGAAGGAAGATCAAGGACGCGACGCCGTTGTGCCGCGTCGAAGAAAACCCGAAAATACCACGGCCGGTACCGGGGCCACGACGGAGGGGCGCGGCGCCGTCGCGCCGCGCCGGATGATAAGGCCCGCGAACGGTTCCGGGCCGTGGCTGAGCAAGGTGACCGGCGTCTGGACCGGGCCGCCGGCATCAGAGCTGGAAGGGGACAGGCCATCGCCAGTCCCATTGAGAAGTAACCGGCCGACCAGGTCGGGCTGGCCGGAAGGGGAGGAGCCGGGGGAATTAATTCCCCCGACCGGATTTCAAACGGCCCCCATAAATGGGGGTCCACAGTTACACAAGGGGGGTAGGCGCCCCCCCCCTTTTGCCAACGGCGCGGCCTTAGGATGAGCTGGCAGCGCACTGGGCGCGCTGTGCCCAGCCGGGCCGGGCCGGGTCAACCCAGACCAGGGCGGGTCAACCCGGTTCGGGCCGACCGGGGGGTCTCGAGCCGGGTCGGTCCGGGCCCGAAACCCCCGTTTTCGGACCATTTGGGTTCAGTTGCCCATAACTCGGGCTACAGACCTCCGATCGACACACCATCAGCGGCGACACGATCCTTAGAACGAGGCAGTCGTTTCGGTATATCGCACTCAACTTTTCGGAAAAATTTGATTTCGGCCGGGTTGGTTCGTACACGAAACCAACCAGGCCCTCGGAGCGGAAACGCTCATATCTTGAGCATCGGACGTACGATTGACGTGCCATCGACTTTGTTGAGTTCCTCTTAGTGAGACAGATCTTTTGACATACTCCGCCCTAGGTTTGGAAGTAGGTGGAGTATGGTCGGGTTGGTTTTTCCTTAAAAACCAACCGGGGCCCTCGGACGAAACAACCAATAACTCTCAGACCGGGCGTCCGATTGACGCACCGTCTGCGATGTTGAGTTCCTGTTGACGATACAAAACTTTTGGATACATCAATTCTGGACTATGTGTCAGTTGATGTATCAGACTCTCGGCTCGTGGAGCGGACCCTCCCGAATGAGCTTGCTGTGTGCGGGAACCCTAGTGCTAGCTGCGACTGCTACTGAGACTGTGACGACGACTGTACAGAGATCCTCAGTGGATTCGACGACGATGAATACAACACTCAGCTATCCTATGTGGATCAGTGCTACCGATCCTGTGTGCGTCCGATCCTGTGCGGGTCAACGCTCAGCGGTTCTGTGTGAGCCAGCGCCTACAGATCCTGTGTGGGTCCGATCCTGTGTGGGTCTTTGCAGGGGTTAGTACCTATCGATCCTTTGTGGGTCCGGCGACTTAGATGGATCAGTGATCATCTCTATCATCTTTCAAAGAAGTATACATGTGTGAGTTGAATCCTGTTTACTTTCCTATGTGGATTGTGTTGTGCTATCCTGTGTGGATTACATTTTGCTTTCCTGTGTGGAATACGTATCCTTTCCTGTGTGGACTGGGTTGTACTTGGGCTCGGAGTTTGGAGCGTATTGGAATTGATGACTTAGGTATATGTATGAGCATATACCTAAGCAGTGTCGGTTGTTACTTTGTGATTGTATCTTTCCTTTGTGGTTTATCCTTTGAGGATTTTGGGAGACCATCGGGGGTCTTAGGGTCCCTACTGAGTAGCTTATACTCACCCCTGCACGAGCTTTTCCCGCACTACGTTGTGTTGGTTGCAGACGGAGGACAACGTTGATCGTGGTTGAGGCTTGCAGAGTAGGACGGTACCTGGAGGTGGACCACTGGGCGGGACATGCTCGGAGCGGACGGCGGGACTCGAGGAGTAGTGGAGCTATCTGTACCCTCCCTTCAGGTGGGATTTCCAGTGGGCAGCTCGGCGTTGTGGCTTTACTTTTTTGTTGCTGTTTTTCCCTTTCGAGTTGTACTTTACTTTCAGTTTGGGTTTGTATACTGGCCCACTTACTTTTCCGCACTTCACTCTTGTACAGCTTTTACTTAGTGCTTAATTTTTCCGCTTTCTTACTCTGTAGTACTTGTTTACTTTACAAAGGCAATGCCTTCCCTTTTTACCGGGATTTACGCCTTGGTGCTAGTCGCCAGCCCCTGGCCTATGGAAGGCGGGCTTGGGGTAGTCACGGCACGGGTCCTGAGGACGGGTCGTGAAAAATTATTATCAGAGGAGTTCGGTTCTACCGCAGACTCTGATCTTTCTTCTATGTGAAGCAATAGTGTTGAGCATATTAAGTGTGGTTCTCAGTCCAGGGAGTCCAGTGTTGGTGCGGCGGACGACATATCCGTACACCAGGACCCTGACTTCTGATTTCCGACTTAATGCATGAAAACATTGATTGCATGTGTGTTTCAAGTATTCTTTGTGATTACTTTATATCCGCTCACCAGGTATACTGTTCTGACCATGGTGCACCTGTTTCCTTTTCAGGATGGCCCCACGACGGCAGCCAGCTAGGGTTCTGAGAGTCGAACGTGACGACAACCCACCGAGCTATGAGGCCTCGGTGTATGGCCCTTTGTCAGCAGTGGCACCGGCGGTAGCTCTACCCGTCGAGCCAACGATGCTTCTAGCACCAGCCGCTGACGATGCACGTTGCCTCAGTGCACTGCATGAGTTTCAGCACCAGCGACCGCCCAGGTTCCATGAGGAGATGGACCCCCAGGCAGCCAAGGACTGGCTAGAGGCAGTCGTACGAGTTTTCAGGCTAGTGAGGACACCAGCAGACCTCATGGTGATCCTCGCTGCGAGCCTACTACACGCAACAACAGGCCAATGGTGGGGCATGATGCTCCAGGTGCACGATGAGGAATCTCTACTCTGGAAAGACTTTGAGAGCCTTTTCCACTCAGAGTTTGTCCCAGACACCCTCGGTGCGGTGCACATTCAGGAGCTTCTTCAGCTGCGGCAGGGCAGCATGACGGTCGCCCAGTACTCGGTGAGATTTACCGATCTCTCGAGCTACTAAACTGACATGGTACGAGACCCATTCTTTCGGGCCCCGACCTTTGAGCAGAGATTGAGACACGAGATCAGGGCATCGCTTATCTCCCTCAGCATTCCGACTCAGACAAGAGTACTGGAGCGGGCCCTTTTGATCGAGAAATTTCTTGCTGAGTCTACACCAGCACCGAGACCCACTGCAGGGCGACATGTAGCAGAGTCTTCTGCAGCAGTAAGTCGACAGATGACTCTTCGGTCCAGGCAGACCATACCCTCAGGAAGACGACCTTAGGACACTGGCTCAGAAGTGCGGGGCACACAGCGCGGAGCCAGTTTTTCGAGAGGCAGACAGTGCTACTCGTGCGGCGGGCAGGGCCACATGGCTCGTGACTGCCCGACCCGCCGTGCCGAGGAGCAGCAGACGATGGAGGGACCACTGAGGCAGAGGCAGAGGGTCGACCGTGGCGGTCCGCAGGGAGGAGGCAGATGAGGTAGGGGAGCTGTCCGAGAAGCAGTTAGTGGGAGACTCTTTGAGGCTCTACCACCACCACCACCAGGAGGTCCACCCCGACCACAGGGAGCTGGCGGGCAGAAACATGCACAACTCCAGGCAGCGGAGGCCTACGACCATGGCACACCCGAGATGATTCGAGGTACTATCTGTGTCTATTACACCCTTTCTGCAGTACTTATAGACACAGGAGTGAGTCACTCTTTCATAGTCGTTGCCCTTGTTCGGAGCTCGGAGATTCCGACAGAGCCGTTGGCTCGATCCTTACGGCTAGAGACTCCTACGGAAGCAGACTCGATGATTACGCACTGGTGATGACAGTGTGAGCTTACTATAGGAGGCGAGAGCTTCGGCTGGGATCTTCTTGTAGTGGCGTCGAGGCCTTACGGCGTCATTTTGGGCATGGATTGGTTGTCTATGGTCAATGCACAAATTGACTGTATTAGGCGCAAGGTGCGATGTGTACGCACCGACGGGAGCATGTTCACCTTCACCGGCGAGAAGGGAGCCTTTGCAGCACATGATGGACTCTTGCAGAGGAGAGGACAACCCATAACTCATCAGTTGGCTAGCCTCATCCTAGGAGTAGTTGACGTGCAGAGTCCTGGTATTCCTGCAGTGGTAGATCAGTTTGTGGACGTTTTTTCCTACGACGTTCCAGGGTTACCTCCTCACAGAGAGGTAGAATTTTATATTGACCTGTACCCCGGGATAGCCCTGATATCAACTCCAGAATATTGGTTGGCCCCCGCCGAGCTTCGAGAGCTACGAGTACAGTTGGAGGACTTGCAGGGAAAGGGGTTCATCCGACCTAGTGTTTCACCCTGGGCTTCCCCGATTTTGTTCACCAAGAAGGCGGACAGGAGCTTGCGTCTTTGTGTGGACTATCATCGCCTGAACCAGGTGATAGTGAGGAAAAAGAATCCTCTACCGAGGATTGATGACCTCTTTGATCAGCTCAAAGGAGCACGATGGTTCTCGAAGATAGACCTCAGGTGAGGCTATCATCAGCTCAGAGTTCGAGACGAGGACGTGCAGAAGACGACCTTCAGGTGTCGGTATGGACACTATGAGTTCTTGGTTATGCCCTTCTACATAACCAATGCTCCATAAGTGTTCATGGCCCTCATGAACAGGTTCTTTCATCCATACCTCGATCAATTTGTCATGGTCTTCATAGACGACATTTTGATTTACTCGACGACTGAGGAGGAGCACGCCTACCACTAACGGGTTGTACTAGACACACTCCGAGAGCACCAGCTTTATGGAAAGCTCTTGAAGTGTCAGTTCTGGATATGTGAGGTCCACTTCTTGGGGCACGTCATCTCTGAGGCGGGAGTTGCAGCGGATCCTCTGAAGATCGAGGCAGTGCTAGCTTGGGAGCCACCTAGGAGCGTGACGGAGGTGCGGAGTTTCTTGGGACTAGCTGGATACTACCGGAGATTCGTACCAGACTCCTCCAGAGTTGCGGCACCACTATCATCTTTGATGAAGAAGGGAAAACAATTCGTGTGGTCAGACAGATGTCAGCAAATCTTCTAGGATCTGAGACAGAGATTGACCAGTGCACCTATCTTGAGGTTGCTTGAGGAGGGAGTAGGGTACGCAGTCTACTGCGATGCGTCCGGGACCGGACACAGTTGTGTCCTAATGTAGGAGCAGGAAGTGATCGCCTATGGATCACATCAGTTGAGGCCGCATGAGTAGAACTATACTACCCATGACCTGGAGTTAGCAGCAGTGGTCTTCGCTCTGAAGACATGGAGACACTATCTGATGGGCGAGCGCTTTACAATCTTTTTTGACCATCAGAGTCTCAGATACATCTTCTCTCAGAAGGATCTGAATCCGAGACAGCGGCGATGGCTCTATTTCCTCTAGGAATATGACTTTGAGATATTCTATATTCCTGGGAAGGGGAACGTGGTAGCCGATGCTCTCAGTAGGAGGACGAGCATTCAGCTACTTGAGGAGGCGACAGAGCAGCTAGCCTCTTTGCAGATATCCTTTGTGGATAGAGATGGAGCATCCTTCCTCTAGTCTCTCACAGTCACTCCTCCACTACTGCAGCGGGTCAGAGAGGCACAGCGTGGGGACACTGACTGTGACACGCGACATGCACAGATATCCTCAGGACAGGCACATGATGGTTTCTCCATTGGAGCAGAGCCTGACATCCTTTTTAGAGGACATACCTTGGTACCAGTCACTTTACGAGAGAAGGTGCTGAGAGAGTTTCACACTTCTCCCTTGGCGGTACACCCTGGAGTGGCGAAGATATACCAGGATCTCAGACGACAGCACTGGTGGCCAGGCATGAAGAAGGCTGTGGCGGAGTTCGTTTCTCGATGCCTCACCTGCCAGCAGGTGAAGGCTGAGCACCAGGTACTAGCAGGCTTGGTACAACCCTTTGAGGTTCCGGAGTGGAAGTGGGACGACATATCTATGGACTTCATGACTGGACTTCCACACACTTCAAGAGGTCACGACTCCATTTGGGTGATTGTCGACCGACTCACCAAGTTGGATCACTTTTTACCCATCAGAGAGTAGGGATCAGTGGAGAGCTTGGGACGCCTTTAAATTCAGGAGATTGTACGGCTTCAAAGAGTGCCATCTTCTATAGTCTCCGATCGAGATGCTTGCTTTACTTCCCAGCTATGGAAGGGACTGTCGGAGGCCTTCGGGACACAACTACATCTAAGCACAGCCTTTCACCCTCAGACGGATGGTCAGACGCAGAGGACCATTCAGACTCTCGAGGACATGCTCCGCACATGCGTCCTCAACTTTGGTCGCAGCTGGGAGGACCATCTACCCTTGGTGGAGTTCACGTACAACAACAGCTACCACTCCACCATCGGGATGGCACCATACGAGGCGTTGTACGGCCGACCTTGCATATATCCATTGTGCTGGACAGACCCTAGGGAGTCAGCACTTGTGGGACCAGAGATGGTCCTGGCCATGACAGAGAAGGTCCAGGTCATCCAGGAGCGGATGAGGACACCTCAGAGCCGGTAGAAGTCTTATGCTGACAGGAGGCGGAGGCCACTAGAGTTCGAGGATGGCGACCACGTCTTCTTGCGTGTCTCACCTCGACACGGATTACAGAGATTTGGCCAAGGTGGAAAGTTGTCTCCACGCTTCATCGGACCATTCCAGGCCCTCAGCAAGATTGGCGAGGTGGCTTATCGCCTGGCTCTACCACCTCAGTTGCACTGGGTGCACGACTTCTTCCACATATCTCAACTGAGGAGATACGTACACGACCCGACACACATCATTGACAATGGGGAGATAGACGTTGATGATGGGGAGACTTTTGCGTAGGTCCCGGTAGAGATCGAGGATCGACAGGAGCGGGTCCTACGTGGATGGTCGATTCCTCTAGTGCGCATCAGATGGCAGTATGGGAACCTCCAGGAGAGCACTTGGGAGCGGGAGGCTCAAATGCGTGCTCAGTACCCTCATTTGTTTCCCTAGTTATGATGTATCTTTACGGGGACGTAAAGCCCTGAGGTGGGAGTAATGTAAAGACCCCTAAAATTCAAGGGAAATTTTTTCTTAATTTTATTTGGAATTTTACAAGGACGTGGTTTCAGACGGCACTTGATTCCGAGGCCCGGAGTGCCCGGAATTTCTATCCGAAGTTTAGCTCGGGTACGTTCAGTGAACGAATGAGCGGGAATTTCTAACTTTTGAACCGGTGCCCAGAATCGAATTCCGAGGTCACCACTGGAACCGCAGCGCCGGGAATTGCTTAGGAACACCAGTTTCGGAGTTGCGTTTTCACGAGAGTTGATGATAAAAATTGTGGAAGTTTATTTTATAATTATTCTACAATTTTTATTATTTTTACTCTAAGTGTTTAGTTCTTGATGGAAGTTGGGTAACCACCCAACCTCCCTTGGGAGGTTATGAGGGTGGTGGGGCCCACACAAACCCCACCCCTTCATATCCTCTAACCCCTCTCAACTCCCATTAAATTAAGATAACTTGTGAAATTTAATGAGGTGAGTTATGTGTGGTTAATTGAATTTCAAACTCTTGAAATTCAAAAGGTTAAGTTGTGTTAATAAATTAAGACTTAGGATTATTTTATTAATGTTAGAGTTTATGCCATGTTTAGAGGATTTGGGAAGTGTGAAGATCTTCTTCATCTCCAATGAAGAACATAATTGACAAAGAACGTGAAGAACACCTCGGACTCCGACGAGGAACACCGTTCTTCAGTGAAGAACATCTCCGCCGATGGACGCAGAGAACTTCTTCCACGACATTCTTCTTCCGCGACGTTTCCTCTTCGGACACACCTCAACGAAAACGGAATCGACGTTCGTTTTCCGCGACGCCCGACCTCCGCGACGCTCGTCTTCCGCAGCCCGTTGACGTGCACCATTCTTGGAACCGAGGTAGGGGTTTTATTTGTTTATTTTGTTCGTGAATACCAACTTGACGATCTTCGTGAATTAAAACCAATTGTTATCGAATAACGCGAGGGGGCCGAACCGCACAAACACCGCTGACCATCCTCCTTATTTTCATGTTGGTTACTTTGTGGTTTGGTTCGGGAAGGTGTGGTGTTGTCGCACCACGCAGTATCATGCGTAAGGAAATGCGCGGCGCCGTCGCGCCGCGCCATGGAAGGAAGATCAAGAACGCAATGCCGTCGCGCTGCGTCGAAGAAATCCCGAAAATACCACGGCCGGTACCAGGGCCGTGGCGGAGGGGCGCGGCGCCGTCACGCCGTGCCGGACGACAATGGCCGCGGCCGGTTCCGGGCCGCGGCGGAGCAAGGTGACCGGCGGCCGGACCGGGCCGCCTGCGTCGGAGCTGGAAGGGGACAGGCCATCGCCGTTCCCGTTGAGCAGGAACCGACCGGCCAGGTCGGGCCGGCCGGAAGGGGAGGAGCCAGGGGAATTAATTCCCCCGGTCGGATTTCAAACGGCCCCCCATAAATGGGGGGCTGCGGTTACACAAGGGGGGCAGACCACCCTGCCAACGGCGTGGCCTTCGGCCGAGCTGGCAGCGCGCTGTGCCCAGCCGGGCCAGACCGCCAGGCCGGGCCGCGCCCAGGCCGGGCCGCGCCAAGACGGGTTGACCCGGACTGGGGTGGGTCAACCCGGTTCGGGCCGACCGGGGGGTCTCGTGCCGGGTCAGTATGTCTCCTCGTCAGTGTTGATGTTTCCTGGTGGGATAGCTGGAAATGCATAAATGTCTCTTTAGGGGGGGAGTGGTCGGCGACCCCCCTGGGCGTGGGTCTTGTCCTGCGTGCCTAGAGCCACCCAATGACATGCCCAGTGACATGGAAAATGGCATCGACGCAATGCCCTGAATTCCTGATGATTCTTCCCGTGCTAGGGTCTTGTCTTGCCCGAGGTGGTGCGCCATAAAACCGTTCAATTGCCCATAACTCAGGCTACGGACCTCCGATCGATGCGCCGTCAGTGGAGAGACGATCATTAGAACAAGACGGTCGTTTCGGTATATCACACTAAAGGTTTTGGAATACTTTGAGTTCGGCCGGGTGGGTTCGTACACGAAACCAACCGGGCCCTCAGAGTGGAAACGCTCATATCTTGAGCTTCAGACGTCCGATTGACATGCCGTCGACTTTGTTGAGTTCCTCTTAGTGAGAAGGATCTTTTGATATACTCCGCCCGAGGTTTGGACGCCCGTGGAGTACGGTCGAGTTGGTTTTTCCTTAAAAACCAACCGGGCCCCTGGGACGAAAAAGCCAATAACTCTCAGACCGGGCGTCCGATTGACACGCCGTCTACGACGTTGAGTTCCTATTGACGATACATAACTTTTGGATACATCAACTCCGGACTATGTATCAGCCTCTCGGCTCATGGGAGGACCCTCCCGAACGAGCTTGCTGTGTGCGGGAATCCTAGTGCTGGCTGCGACTGCTACTGAGACTACGACGACGACTATACAGAGATCCTCAGTGGATTCGACGACGATGACTACAACACTCAGCGATCCTGTGTGGATCAGTGCTGCCGATCCTATGTGGGTCCGATCCTATGTGGGTTAGCGCTCAACGGTTCTGTGTGAGCCAGCGCCTACAGATCCTGTGTGGGTCCGATCCTGTGTGGGTCTTTGCGGGGGTTACTACCTATCGATCCTTTGTGGGTCTGAAGACTTAGTTGGATCAGTGATCATATTTATTATATTTCGAAGAAGTATACCTGTGTGAGATGAATCTTGTTTACTTTCCTATGTGGATTGTGTTGTGCTATCCTGTGTGGATTATGTTTTGCTTTCCTGTGTGGAATACGTATGCTTTCCTATGTGGACTGGGTTGTACTTGGGCTCGGAGGTTGGAGCGTATTGGAATTGAAGACTTAGGTATATGTATGGGAATATACCTAAGCAGTGACAGTTGTTACTTCGTGATTGTATCTTTCCTTTTTGGTTTATCCTTTGAGGATTTTGGGAGACCTTTGGGTGTCTCGGGGTCCCTACTGAGTAGCTTATACTCACCCCTGCACGGGCTATGCCTGCACTACGTTGTGTTGGTTGCAGACGACGGATAGCGTTGATCATGGTTGAGGCTTGCAGAGCAGGACGGTACCTGGAGGTGGACCACTGGGCGGGACATGCTCGGAGCGGACGGCGGGACCCGAGGAGTAGTGAAGCTATCTGTACCCACCCTTCAGGTGGGATTTCCAGTGGGCAGCTCGGCATTGTAGCTTTACTTTTCTGTTGCTGTTTTCCCTTTCGAGTTGTAATTTACTTTCAGTTTGGGTTTGTATACTGGCCCACTTACTTTTCCGCACTTCACTCTTGTACAGATTATACTTAGTGCTTACTTTTTCCGCTTGCTTGCTCTGTAGTACTTGTTTACTTTACAAATGCAATGCCTTCCCTTTTTACCAGGATTTACACCTTGGTGCTAGTCGCCAGCCCCTGGCCTATGGACGACGGGCTTGGGGTAGTCACGACACGGGCCCCGAGGACGGGTCGTGACAGTTTTCCTAGACATATGTATCATGAATCATTTTATATATGTGCTCCAGTTATTTATTACTTATGCTATATAATTATTTCTTGTCTTACTGCTTCCGCTATTGCATTATGTTTTACTTCTGTTGTGTTACTCTACCAAAGAGTGAATAATTTTTCCACTGTCACACCCAAGGCCCTCAGTGCTAGTCGGCAGCCTCTGAAATTTGGGGAAATTCTCTTGAGTCCATGTGACCAACTGGGTATGGGTTGCCTCTGGGTGGATTTTGGAACCGAGACATTATAGTGTGGATCCTCATTTGATGAATGTATATGTAGTTTGGGAAAGGTGTTAAATCGTTGTATTGAGAATTATCTAGTCTTGAACTTTGAAAACTGTCATTTCATGGTAGAGAATGACATTGTAATCGGGAATGTAGTGTCAGAACATGGGATAGAGGATGACAGATCTAAGGTAGAAATTATTTCATCCTTACCATATCCTTCATGTGTGTGTGATGTTAGATCTTTCCCAGCACATGTAGGAATTTATCAGAGTTTCATCAAAGATTTTAGTAAGATTGCTCTTCCTATGTCTCAATTACTTCAAAAGGATTCTGATTTTGTGTTTGATGATTCTTGCAAGGCTTCATTTGATGAGGTAATGGAGTGTCTTACCACCCCACCAATCATACATCCCCCACAATGGCGAATTCCCTTTGATCTTATGTGTGATGCCTCCAACATTGCGGTTGGAGCTGTCTTATCTCAGAAGGTGGAGGGACGTTCACATGTGATTGCCTATGCATCGAGGACACTGGATTCAGCCCAATAAAACTACAGAACCACAAAAAGGAGTTTATTACTATAATATTCACTTTAGATTAATTCCGTTCATATTTATTGGGCTCTAAAGTAGTTATATTTTCTGAACATATAGATCAGAGGTACCTCTTGAAGAAGCCAGACGCAAAGCCTAGAATAATCCAATGGATGATCCATCTTCAAGAATATGATATTGAGATAAAAGGAAATAAGGGTTTGGAAAACTTGGTGGTCGACCACATGAGTAGGCTTACACACACACTATAGGATGAAACCTTGGATGAGGAAGCACTTTGATACACTTTCCCCGATGAGAATATTTATGCCATATCAGGTATGCATCCTTGGTATGCAGATTTAGTTAACTACCTTGTTACCTCTGAAATCCCTAAAAATTTAAAGAAACATCAAGTCCAAAAATTAAAGAGTGAGTCAAGATTTTATGTTTGGGATGATCCATACCTATGGAGAATGTGTAGTGATCATGTTATTAGGAGGTGTGTTCCTGATCATGAGTTTGAGTCTGTTTTGAATTTCTGTCATACACTTGCTTGTGGGGGACACTTTGGTGGACCCCAATGTATAACTATGAATGTTTTGGACTCTGGATTATATTGTACTAGTTTATTCCATGATGTTCATGTTTTTAAAGTCATGCTCCAATTTACAAAACACTGGTAATATTTCTAGGAGACATGAGATTCCCCAACTACCCATACTATTCTGTGAAATTTTTTATGTATGTGGCATTGATTTTATGGGTCCTTTTCCTAGTTAGTTTGGTTTTTTTATATTTTGGTTTCTGTTGATTATGTGAGTAAATGGTTGGAGGATAATGCCACAAGGACTGATGATTCTCATGTTGTAGTGGAATTTGTCAAAGAACAGATTTTTTGCATGTTTGGAGTACCAAAGGCCATCATCAGTGACCAAGGGACACACTTATACAATAGTAATCTTACTTACCTTATTTAGAAGTATGGGGAAACACAAAAAACATCAACACCATACCACCCCAAACAAATGGCCAGTCTAAGGTTTCAAATAGGGAGTTGAATTTTCTTTTTTTGGAGAAAATCGTGCAACCGAATAGGAAAGATTGGAGAAAGTGCTTGGATGATGCACTTTGGGCTTATAGGACAACATACAAGACACCCATTATTATGTCCCCATTTTGGATTGTTTTTTGGGAAAGCGTGTCATCTACCCGTGTAAGTTTAGAATCGAGTTTGTTGGGCTATAAAGAAATGAAACATGGATTTCACCCAAGCTGGAATTCAAAGGAAGCTGCAAATTCAAGAGCTTGAGGAGATTCAATTTTATTCAAATGAGAACTCAAAGATCTATAAGGAAATATAAAAAGAAGATCATGATAGAATGATCCAACAAAGGTAGTTTTATGTTGTAGAGAAATTCACTACTAGAAAAAAATCCTATACCCATGGTTCAAAACCGTGGGTATATCCCACAAAACCGTGGGTATAGCCTATACCCACGGTTTGGGGAACCGTGGGATGGAAAGGTGTCGGTATAGGTACCCATCCTATACCCACGGTTCTCCAAAACCGTGGATATAGCTGTTCTACCACCGTGTCAATGAAACATACCCAATTTCCAGGGTTTCAAAGTCTTTTACCCACAGTTTCAAAACCATGGGTATAAATCTTAAAATGATTCAGGCGGCGGGTTTCGATCTCGCAACCTCTTCACTGAAAACACCACGTCTAACCACTACCCTAACATAACTATATATATATATAGTTAAATATAGTTATATAAACCATGGGTAACGAGGGACGAACTGTTGCTATAGGAATCCCGCCAAAAAAAAATCCTTCCTGCGGGAAAATGTTTTTTTCCGCGCACACATGGGAAACCTATACCTACATTTTTTCATAACCGTGGGTATACATATTTTATCCCATACCTATACCAAAGGTTTTGGTGAAAACCATGGGGATAGGTGCCCCTATACCAACGGTTTTTTAAAACCGTGGGCACAGGTGAATTTTCATGTCCTATCCCCACGGTTTTCCAAAACCGTGGGGATAGAACCCCCCCCCCCCTATGCCCACCGTTTTGGAAAACCGTGGTTATAGGGGTACCTATCCCCATGGTTTTGGGGAAAACAGTGGGAATAAGTCCATTTTCTAGTAGTGAGTCGTTCTCTACAGTTCAAGACTGAAGCTGATGCCTAGTAAGTTGCATTCCAGATGGTTAGGTCCTTATGTTGTGACTAATGTTTTTCCTTATGGTGTAGTGGAGATCAAAAAATAGGACACATGAAGGAGCTCTATAGTCAATGGGAAATGTTTCAAGAAATACATTGAGGTACTTCCTACTAATGTAGTGGATTTCATCACACTGCATGACCCCATCATCATTTGAGCATAACATACTATTCCTAACCCTTTCACTTTTATATTATTTGTCCTATTTAAAATTCAACATCTCATGTGAACATATCATCTCATGGGTTCTCATTGAGGATAATGAAATATTTTATGTGTGGGTGAGGGAACCTTTTAGTTTAGTAATTTCAATTGTTTTCCTGCTTTTCAATGATTTTAAAAAAACAAAAACAAAAACTGTTTGTTTTTCAAATTTTGTGTGTATATTTTTCAATATTCTATGTGTTTTTAAAACATTTTAGCTGAAATGATTCTCATCACCATTTTAAAATCCATATCAATAAGTGAAAAAATTTATCCCTTGAAACTGAGCTTTAATGAATGATGAAAATGACTTTGTTTCAAGTTGAAATCTTTTGTAATTTCCTGAAAAGTGCTCTGAATTTTGAATCCCATGCCACATCACACACTCTTTATATTTTAATTCACTTTCATGTGAGGCTTCTAAACCATTATTTTCATATTATTTACATTTACCAGATTTATTGAGAGAACAAAACCAATCTTGATTTAACCAGAATTGGATTTATTCCTATCAAAATATGATGGTTTGAGGTACTTATGTTTTAAATGATCGAGGCATTTGTTTGTTATTAAATCCCCTATTTCATAGAATCCTTTTTTATAATGTCCTACCTTGAAAATTTAATTCTTTTATCCCATATAATCCATGAACATACTATTAGGTTAGCCACCTTACAAGTCAATATTCCTCATCCAAACAACTCTTGAAGTGAAATTGCATAATCTAGTTGAACATAAGTGCCGGGGAAGCTGTATTGTGTTGTGATACAACATTCTGTGATACTTTGGATAGAAAATTAAATTTTTAAAAGATGTGTTTAATACTGAAGAAAATCATTATTTTGAAATCTGTTCCTTTTCTAGAGCTTTCTTGATAAGTGAAGCTGTTCCTTTTTGGAGCTTCTAATAGAGGGAGAAAGATGTTCCTATCAAGAGCTTTCAAGAAAATCATGTTTGAGAAGATTGACATTTTTACTACTAAAATATTGAATGGAATGCACATTACTTTATTTTTCATGATTATGAACATGAAATGATGCTATGGGGATTGAGGAGGAGACCGTATTTAAGTGAAAATTAGATTAATTCAATTTTTCTTCAAAAAAGTCAAGCCCCACTCATTCAGCCTTATAATTTTTTATAACTATATCCTACCAACCGAAAGCCACAAAACAACCCCGGAACGTCCTCATGATAAAAATATGTCCTTGACTCACATAGGGTGGAGATGAATGAATTTATCAGGCCTATGATGACCCTTGTATGAGTTTGGATGAGAAAGACATTGCTAAAAAATTGACATTTGTGTGATAAGAGAAATTTCAAGTGAGGTAATTGTTTTGCGCATGGGAGGATAAATGAAGTGTAAATATAAATAATTATTTAAATGTAGAACTTTAAATAATATTTTTTATGAGGTATGATATCTTTTGTTTCTTAGTGTGGAATTTTTGGATCTGAAGGATATGTGTTTTAAACTTTGTTTTGATTTGATATTGATGTTTACTTGATATGAGGTTTTTCCCAGGAGTGAAAAAGGGTAAGTTTTGGGGAGTTGATAAAACACTATTTTGATGAATAATTTATTGATAATAAATGAAATAATTTCCTCAAATTGTGCTAAATATTTTCATTTATGAAATATTTGGGATTAGATAATTCATTTAAAAAATTGATGAAAATTCAAAATTTACCATTTTAAAAAGCCTTTTAGTATTTTGCACATAAATATACAAAAATGTCTTATTTAAATTAAATGTTTTTTAATATTTTTCCTCACTTAAGTTTCTACAACTTTTATTCAGGACACTAGAGCTAAAGATTGCATTTGGACGGATTAAATGGGCCATTAAGTCAATGGTGGGCTGGGCACACGTGATTGGAATCCACTTTAGTATTTGGGACATATCATATACATAATTGCATGAATGAATCCCATATTTTGATATGGGATCGAAAACCCGATTTCTCACATATTATCCTTCTAAAAGGACATCAAATTCATGCGTTTTGGTGATCAAGAAGGTGGTGAAAGTGGGATTAAAATATTTGGAAGAATCTTCTCATTCACACTTGAAACCACTTTTAATCTAGCCTCCCCTCCACTCTATAAATATGTATTTTTCTCATTTTTGAGGGTTTGTTAGTGAATTAGGATGTTTAGGGAAGAGTATAAGATGTTCCAATACAATTATCCAAGCAATTAAATATGGTTATCTCTTGAATTAAGGATCCCTTCATCGAAGCCCTCTTCTTTTTCCTCATGTTGTAATGTTTGTGTTTTCATAATAAACTTATTTGTTCTTCTTTTATTTATTCTATTTTATTATATTATCTTCAATTTTATTTTTATCATAATTTTCCTATTTAGGATGTTATTCAAGAGAGGATATAAAATTGGGTTCTACCCTTTCAATCATTTACTCATGCAAAACATCTCTACAATGACCACACCGCCCATGGAAGAGTAGTTTTCTTAGTTATCAGTCTATATTATACCCTCTTCATTTAATTATTTTGAATCATTGAGATACTGTAATTCACTTAATATGATCCATGAATTGAATTTTTAATTTATATGAAACTAAGCAAACAATTTATCAATTGACACAAAAACATGAGAGGTTGAGATTTTGTGTAAATTGTGATAGCATGAACATAATCGGTAACACAAGACCACACGTGAAAAGTTTGTAGAGTTTAAATATAACCCCTAAACTCAATTAATACTCATTTATAGAGTGGATATGTACTTTAATTAACCATTAACGATAATATAACCTTACAACATCAATAAAAGTAGGGTACTTCAATTATGCGTTCTGAAGCTAGGCTAGGGTTTTAGTAATTTCATCTTTGTGGTTAAGTTAACTCCTATAGGGTTTGAGGGTTGAAAAATTAGGGGATCATAATTAATTGGGTATTAATTTAAATGATAAAGATTAATAAGTAAATGAAGAGGTAGAGTTAGATCAATTACTCCTTTTAATTATTTTCTTAAAAACAATCTTCTTATTGTGTCATTTTAATTGAACTTCATTTCAAAACTAAAAACAAAAAGAAATACAATCTTCTTCCAAAAAACTTCTTCTAGATTTATAAAAGACAAAAAAACCCAATCCTTTTAATTAGTATTCTTAATTACTTTTATTTTATTTTCAAAATACCTTTAATAAGTTGGTAAATTTACTTCCTCCTTTGAGATATGGCCATGGTCAGGCACTCTACTACACCTATGTAACCCGAAACCAAACATCATTTGAAAGAACCCACAATAGTTCCCATTCAACCTCATTTCTTGTTGTGTGTGTAGGTACTTTAGGCTATAGAATTCCATTTTATAATTATTCATACTCGACACTTTTCATCATCCCCAACCCTATTAGAGGAGGGATTAGGATGTCACCCTATAAATACAACCATCCACAGTTGTTTCCTTGTTGGTTGGGTCATGAAATAATAGTATTAAAGGTTGGTGTTCCCCTATATCAGTGTTTGGAGTTATACCTTTTTGTGAGGATTGGTTTGTTAACTTTTTAAAATGTTTTTGGCTATATCATGTGCATAAATTAGGAAAGAGATACCCGTGTTAGTGTGGAAGAATATGTATCCATAGACCAGGACTTTTATGACCTTCATATTGTCTCATCATTCCAATAAATCAGTTGTTGGTAAAAAATTGTACATGAAACATATATGATTGGGTTTTTATCCTTTCATGTCCTTCTCAAGTGAACTACCTGTATAATCTAATATATAAAAATGGTATGTCTTAATGAATTTAAGTATGCCTCTATGATGAAACCTATATAGGATGCTGATATTGTATCATTAGTTTGATTAGTTGTGTGGTGAGGCATCATTTCATAGACCTAATCAGGAGGTGGTTCTTGTATGCGAGCATAGACCAGTGCCATAACATGATTTTTAAAGAATAGTTATATTAATTCATGTAAATTATGTTCATAGAATTATAATTTTATGTATGTTATAGTGAAAGATACCACTCAGGTTCCACAATGATCTAGACCCTCAAGTGTTAGAGGATTGGGTCGTGGTAGTGGTTTGAGATTTTATGATTATTCAGAACCTAGTGGATCTGATGGTTTCTATGGTAACTAGTATTCATCATAGATCAAAATATTAAATTAGGTGTCTAATTACATAGACTCATAAAGAAATGATTAAATCTTGGATATATATTTTATAATTATTTCTTAAGAATTCTTGTTGATTGATCTTGTTATCTCTGATGATTTAAGATCGTATCTAGATGAAGTGGTGTGATATGTCAGTTATTGAGTTCCAATCGAGTTTTTTCTAACTTCATGATATATTTTTTCAATATAGTTTGGGAAGGATTCATCAATGAATGGATGATTGAGGAGGGAATCCAAAGAGAGAAACATGGAAGAGTTTCCTTTGTATGAATTCCCACTAAATATAGGGTTTTGGAGAGATACTTAATAACATAAAAATTTCTAGTAGTGGGAAGTCAGGTATATAAACATCGTAGTGGAAATCATAGGGTTTAGTCATCTATAGTTTATAATAGGAATAAATAATCAG
The DNA here is from genome assembly GCA_963277665.1 of Viscum album. NCBI lineage: Eukaryota > Viridiplantae > Streptophyta > Magnoliopsida > Santalales > Viscaceae > Viscum > Viscum album. The sequence goes on along the minus strand of OY728161.1, from coordinate 408,706,643 downwards.
GGTATGTATTTAGGTGGTATACTAATATCCATAATCAGATGTGCGGAACAACGACACAGGTTTCACATAGAGTGTCCAACCACCCTGGAAAGGGGATATGATATCACTATGATGGGAGGGGTCAAGTGGATGATTATTTCTTAGGACAACATCATTATAAAAGTTGATAATCAATGGATATGATTCCATAATAGATTTATTGTTGTGACCAAGGACCCATGAGGTGCAGTCATGGTGGCCCTAGGAGGTAGTGATAATAGAGGAGTAAGTTCACAAAGATGAAAATTTGGTGGAGGGTTATACTACAAGATACTTCCACCACCACCATCAGGTGGACCATTCCAGGATCAAATGACTTGTAGTAAATGTCATGGGTAGTTACAGGCTAAGAAGGGATATGACTAGGCTACTAATGATATGATTTGAGGTATGATCTCCATCATTCATACTCTTTCTATAATAATCCTATACCATGGTGAGATTCAATCCATTTTAACATATCCCTCTTGTAAGATCTTTCATTTATATTCATGTCTATTTCTTAGCAGCTATAGCTATAGTTTTCTACAAAGAAGGATTCTTCTATATATTATAATAACCAAGAGTGAACATTAGCATTCAATGGGGAGGTTTTATCAAGGGACCTCTTGTACTCATGATGAAACATTATGACTACATCTAGTATATGCATTGGTTTTCCATGGTGAATTCCTTGATAGACTATCATCACAGAATAGTTATATACCTTTGAACCTTTGGGAAAAGATTCAATTTAATGGGATAGAGAGATCTTATATATGAGGAAATGAGCATTACTAGTAAAAATCATCAATAAAACACAAATCTAATGGGAAGTATATCACTTGGCACAATAAGATTTTTGGGAATTTGGATTGAAGAAGTGGTAGAGGATGGCATGGACATATTTACATAAGATGTCCATGGACAACATATTTGAAAATAGATTTACTTCTACAAAAAATTATATCTCAGAACCATAATGATATCTTATTAAGATTGTTGGATGATCCCTACCAAACTCTATGAATTTAGGGTGCCTTTGGAAGAATTTTGGGGGAGAGTTTTAATTAGACCTGGTGTGTCCCTCGGGTCAACGTCATTATTTTTTTTGTGAAAATGGAATATGAGAGTGTGAGGATATGCATTAATTTCAATATCCTGAACTAGGTGATGATCCAAAAAATTACCCCTTATATTTTATTCATGTTTCTTTTTGAGCAATTGAATTGTGTGACTTTTTTTTCAAATATTGATATCATGTTTAACTAGAATATGTTGATAGTTTGTGATGATGATATACTGATGATGTAATTGCAATATCTCCATGGAAATTTTGAGTTCAAAGTGAAGATATTTAGAGTTACTAATTCTCCTAAAGTGTTCATGTATATTATAAACTATATCATCCATTCAAACATGTATTTATTCATTGTTTTCTTCATTGATTAAATTATCATATACAATCTATTATAAGAGTACCTTGCATAGAATTTGATAATGGTTGAAGAATTACACATGAAACACAAGATCTATGGTATTATCTCAAAGTTAAGATTTTGGATATGTGATGTTATCTTTATAGTGGATGTCATCTATATTCTTAGTTTACCTATTGATCTGGAAAATATTGATGTTTTTGTTTCTTGGGATCTACCCAAGAGTGTAAAAAATGTGAAATTTTTTCTTATTTTGGTATTATATTATAGGAGGTTCATTGAATATTTTTAATAGGTATTAGAACATTTTATTAACATGAAATATAAAGGGAAACTATTTAAATGGATGAGTATTGTCAAATATACTTTGTATTTTTGTGGCTATTGTGGACCAATAATCTTGTTTTAAGGCTACTGGATGAGGGTATTGTGAATGTTGTGTTTTGTGATGCATGTAGATCTAGGATGGGTTGTGTTTTGATTCAAATGTTTGCAATGATTTCTTATGGGTATAGGTAGTAGAGAACCCATGAAATGAACAACATGAAAGATTACATAGAGTCGGAAGTTGTAATCTTCACCTTGAAGATATGGTGGAACTATATTCTAGGTGAGTGTTTCTTTATTTACTATGATCATCAGAGTATCATGTAAATAATCAATTAGAGATATATTATCTAAAGAAAAAGGAGTTGGTTTAGTTTTTACAAGACTATAGTTTTTATATATTCTATACACATGATAGTGAGAATGTGGTAGCAGATTATCTTTGTCGAGAATCCCCTTTAAGAATATTTTACAATGCATATAAATAGTTGGATTCCTTAAATATTATCCATGTGGTGGATAGGGTAGAATGATATCTTCAATAAATGGAAGTGAATACTTTGCAACATCAGCATGTGAGGGAGGATCAGTTTAGGTAAATTGACTATAAGGTTCTACATAACCAGATATCCTTTGGAGGCACACTAGATAAATTTTCTAAAGGAGGATAGAAAATCATTCTTTTCATGGGAAGGATGGTGGATATGGTCATTTTTCCTCAGGAGGTGTTTATGACATTTTATACATTCGAATACTTTTATATCCCAATGAGGTGAATATTTATATGGACCTACATTGGTCATTTTGGTGGTGTGGCATGACATAGAGTGTTACTTAGTTTTTATCTTTCATTATCACTTTCCAAAAGGTGAATGTGAAACATCAGGTTCTAGTATTATTGAGTCAACCCCATGATGTCTTGTAGGGGATGTGGGATTGAATGTTAATAAAATTTATTATGGGGATTCCATGGAGAAAAAAAGACCAGAATGTTATTTGGTTCGTTATTGTCTTACTCACTATGTTGTCACACATTCTTATTATCCTAGAGTAGAGTTCAATTGAATTTTTGGGGAAGTTGTATACATATGAGACTATCTACATTCATTTTTTACCCATTAATATTGTATTCGAGTGTGACACTTGATTTTTATCATAGTTGGGGGGGGGGTTATTGTAGGATTATTTTGGACCCAGTTATAGAAGAGCAGGGAATATGACCCCCAGATGGATTGGTAGACCAAGGGGATAATCTAGGTTTTGAAATAGATACTAAGATCTAGTGTGTTGGACATTGGACAAATCATGGGGGATCACTTTTCATTTGTGTATTTTTCTAGTAAATTTTATTTATCACTATAATATTGGTATAACACCTTTTGAGGCCCTATATGGGAGAGCCAATAGATCACCCTTGTATTGGAAGATGATGGGTGAGACATATATAGTTGGTACAGAGCTTGTGTAGTATATTATAGTGAAGGTTTTTGGGATCCCTTACAGTTTGAGGAAATCATAGTGTTAAAAAAAATTATACATGGACCAATATCCTAGAACATTATGGTTGTGGAAGAGGGGAAATGTTTTCCGTAGAGTCTCCCCATAATGAGGGTAATAGTGATTTGGTTGGGGAAGCAAGCTATCCATAATTTTTATCTATCCATTCTAGATCTAATGTTGAGTTGGTGATTTTGCTAACTTCTTGGCCCTACACCAATAGTTGGTGAAAGTACATATATTTTTACATGTGTTATTGATGAAGAGATAAATGAATGATCAACTGGACATTATTGATTGGGGTGACCTAAAAGTCGATGAGGGAGCTACCTTCTTAGAATAATCGATGATGATTACAGACTGACGGGAGAATATACTGCATGGAGGTACCATTCCTTTTATTTGAGTACTTTGAGAATTTGGGAGTTTTAAAGAGAAGTCTTTGGAATATGAGATCCAAATGAGGGCTTAGTAACCCCACATTTTTTTGTATCTTATTTTTTGGGGTAAGAATCATTGAATGAGGGGTGAATTTGATAACTATAGTTTCTGTAATTTTACCCATCGAATATATATATATATATATATATATGAATATATATGTATATCTTTCCTCCAAGTTGATGATGTTTTTTGGGTGTCACATGAATAAGAAATTAATATATTATAAATATAAATATATATTAATTCACACACATGTATCATTTCATAATAAATGGTTTCCGCATTTGTTTGGATATTGGAAGAAAAATCCAAGATCATGGTTGTTTAAAAAACATGGCGTTTACACTGGGAATGACATAAATTTCATTATCCATGGATATTATTTTGATGGAAGACGTTATTGGCTATGTTATACTATTAATAAATTTATTAATTTTAATTATCTAATTACTAAAGACCAAAATTCCCTCTATATGTGTTGGTTGTTATGAAAAATACCTAGGTTTAGATATATAATCATTAGAGATTTGAGAGTATGAGGAGGATAGATTCATTGGAGTTAGAGAATCAGAAATGTGGATAGATGATGAAAGACCAGGGGGTTATAAGACAAATGATGAACATAGTAGGATCATCACCATATTCAATAGATTATTTGTACATCATTGAGAAATAATCATTTTTGAAGGTGGGTGTCATTATTTATTGGATTTACATACTTTTATTAAATTGGTAAGAATGTATTTCATATCTTCCTACAATTCAATGATTCTTTTCATACTCATGAGCACAATTTTATTTATTTTTCTTGAACTAAATTGTTCATCATCATCATTAAACACCCTTGGATTCCATAATATATGTTATTTTTCAAGGATATCATTTAACAATGATGATATTACATTGTTCTTGTTCTTTTCCAACCACTATTCATTATGTTCTTCATTATTGGTCCATGGGGTTGGCGATTCAACATTACTAAGCCATATTCGAGTGCGATAAAACCCCCAGATTCATGAAGAATGCATAATCAACATTGGGATAATTGTATTGTAAATAGATCGAGATGTGTTGTGAGATATGGGTGATGGGTTTTAGTTTTGGAACCCTAGACAATGATGGTACGTGCGTTGTCTACCTCAAGGGAGATCAACTTTCTGATTTCTAGACACTAGAGGTTAAGAATAAACAATCAAATTATGCCAAATGGTGGGGATGGTTTTATAAATCATGGTTCAATAGTCTACATGATGATTGCAGAATATGAAAATTTCCAAAGTACATGGAATAGAGTACATAGGAACACATATAATGTGGTCCCCTTATATAGTGGCTAGGGTTTACATGCAAAGATAAATATCACACGATTTGTGACATGTCACACATCCTGTGACTCATAGATAGTGACTTGTAGTGTATTTAGGGGTACATGATCATGGAAATGGCCATAGTAATAGGAAATTTCCATGTATATATGCATGACTAGTTATATAAGAATGACTGGGTACTTTGTCACTTCGATAGTTCATTGGCACTATTTGGTACATGAGAATTTGTTGGAGTACCTAGACATGACAAGAGAACCTAGGAATGACCAAAACAACCAAGTCCTACTAGAGTACATGGGTGTGACCAGTTTACATGGTCAAGAATAATGTACATGGGAATGGAATGTAGGATATTATCATACCCGGAATAGAGAAGACGTACCATGTGACTCTATATACAAATCTTTTACATTTTCCCAAAACTCCAACCGTGTGTATCTCATTCATTAGGATTCTGATTTGGGTATTAAAGAAGCCTATAATATACGGTTTAACATTTATTACATGACAATATTATTCATTTTGGAGATGGATATATGAAATGGGTTTTTACGAGTGGGACACTTCATTAAATGATCCTTGGTTGATAGCAGTGATCGAGTTTGTTCACGATGATACATCATTGTCAGTACTCCCCAACCACCAATTAAATTAACACTAATAATAATTTGATAGGTAGAGTTAGTACTCCACCATACTATAGATGGAATGGTTTCTCAACTGATGTTAGTGCTTTCTTATCTATAGAGTGCAACAACGTGGTGTGGTACCTCCCCCAAATTGTTCTAAGGTTTCAAGTTGTTCTTCACATCCTTGACGAATCATTAACGACAACATGCTAACTCATCATTATCATATGGATATAAAGGAATACATACCATTTATATATTCACATGGGTTTCTTTTTATCATACATATTGAGGGGTTTCATTTCCCTCTTTCCTTATAAGTTATGATGAAGATTTTATACCTTTTCTTCCCTCTTATTTTTTAGTGTATCCTACTGGGTAATTATATACTCCCCATTGCATGGGATATACACACATATTTTGTGTCTAATATTGATGACAGAAATACTGGTGATGGCTTTGGAGGATCTGTTATGGGAGGATCATAGTGACACTTGGATCTGTTGGCCATGTTGAGTGTTTAAACTTATAGATTGTGAGACATGCTCTCTTTAGTAACTCCCTTTCAATGTAGTTTTTAATTTTGGAAATCATTTCTAGTTGCGTGAATTCATATATTCACTATAGTCTATGGACACCATTTCAATGTTATAAATATTATGTTCTTATCACCAGCCCCTAACCTATTGGAGTATGGATTGGGCTATCACCCTTAGCATACTACCAGACTAGATGGTGTTTCAGTGGACCGGATCATAAAATTAATAAAATTTATATAATGAATAAGTATTTAAATTATAATATGATTAAAATTCCAGACATTATGAAACCATTAATATCTTGCAAAGACCAGAATTCTCATACCAAAACTTGAATCACAAATAGAATAGTTAACACACAAATAATAATTTTAATGAAATATTGTCAATAAATGGTTAATTGAAATTATATTGTAATTATTTATTTTAATATAAAAATCAATATGATTCTGTTATAAATTTTTAATTAATCTAAAATAATAATTCTGGATATTGAAAATTAATACAAATAACGTTAGGACCTTATGTAAGGGATTATGGTACAATCTCATTTCCTTTAAACATTTCATATGTTAAATTTCAAACAAGGGACATTATATGATAAGTATCATTTAGAATTAATTTATTTCATTATAATTTTGTTATTTTTTGTGTTTACATGTTTTCCATTAATTCTACACCCACTAGCTGAAAATTAACTTTTTATTCAAATAACTTTGGCCTTAAGGAGGTTGAATGTGATGCAAACCAAGGCCATCACCAAATTTAATGGAAATACAGTCAGATGGAAAATACAGAGTGTAATGATAAATAATTTTTCTATTTCTTGAACTTCCATTCCATTAGGAAATATCATTAGAATAATTCCATTCTATCTATGTATGAAAAACCTCTGTACCCTTGCCAATGAAAAGAACACAATTCATGATCGAATAAGGAAAATCCCATGTAATATTCATATTACAATTCATGTAGACAACCAAGGTTTTATATTAAGATTCCACATAATAAAGATGGATGTTATGAAGTTTTCATAAAAAAATCCTATTGTGAAGAGATCTTGTATCTTCCCCCAAGGAATTATCGAGGCCAAAAAATAAGCTAAAACTAAACATAACTGACCCTCCACCATCACAGACCAGCCGACCTCCATCATCTATCTATAAACAAAAGAGATGTCAACATTTAATTTCAAACCTCTACTATGAGGTTCCCACTTCAACCAACACCCTATAGGTGATGGACCATAATCCACATGAATCACCCCATTCCGAATAAAAATAATTCTAATGAAGTCCCTCAACCTCCCTTCTAAAATGAAGGATCCAAATTAACCAATCAATGATCACTCCCAGACCATAATTCTGAGGTTGTATGAGGGACTAAATTACCTTGATATATTCCTAACTACCTAAATCAACAAAAAATCAACATTAAAAACCATACTATGAGATTTTGTATCATGACCTTGGTCCACCCCATATAACCAAGAAGCTAAGAATGTCTAAAGAATATCACCCCAAAATCCTATAATTGATTGATGATCAGTGAATTTACACATGAGGTTTTCTTAATTTCCTTTGAAAAAAATATTCCAAACTAGTTCTGATTGTGGATTCTTGCACTACCCATAACATGATACCTGAGATAATCCCCATTTTTTGGACATTATCATACATGGAAATTTATTTATTCATTATCCTCAGATCATTAATTAAGCTTAGTCGTTATCTTTCAACACCAATGATTACTGGAAAATTCATCCTCCCCCTAAACCTCTTGAATTAAAAGATGAAATGCCTTTCCACTAAAAATATTAGACCTCATCTCAATAAAAACACACTTATCTCACACTTTATTAGGGATGATAGACTCATGAAAAGCTTGTTTCAACTGATATATGGTCTCACCAATGAAGGTGGGAAATAATATTTCCTTTATGAATGAAATATATGAAACTAGGAATCAAAGAAAATACATCACATCACCCACAAAATTATCATTCCAGTACATGATATATATTATTCAAACCACCCAATGCACCTTGTCCTTTAATATATATAGGTCAATGATCACACATCTTGCTTGGTAGGAAACTATCATGATTCAATCAGACCATCCAAACCAATCATCCCCATTCATATCTTTCATGCTTTTCACCTATAGGGGTTAACATTAATAATATCCTATACATTTCGTGCATGTTTCCTTTGCATGGCATCTGAGATGCCACATAAATTCATCCCCATCATTGATCGGCCTCACCAATAAGCCCCAATATTCTCAATGACACTTTCCTTCCTGATATTCATCCCATATGAATACTTAATTTTTTTTTCAAGATTAATGATAGTTCCCTTGGAATCCCTGATCATAGGTATAATGTGCATCATAATGAACATGAGAACATAGTTCAGTAGAGAAATACTCCCTCTAAATGAAATGAATATGTTCTTCCAATTATAGATAAGAGTAGTGACATGACTAACAATTTTATTGAAATAATCCTTCTTGATACTTCCATCTGAAATGAGAACCCCTAGAAACTCTATCAGAAGGTTTCAATTTAGAATCCAAATTTTATCCTAAATTCAAGTACATTTCCAATGTACTTTTCATTTCAAAATATAAATAGATAGTTTATTTTGATTCATCCTTTTCCTAATCCAATCACTATAAGTTTCCACCAAATTATTGAAGACCTTAATAGAACCATGCCTCCCTTGATGAATAACAACATATCATCAGCGAACATGAGGTGAGAAATAATAATCGATTGATGTCTATTTATATAAGGGAAATCCTCCTCCCCAGACCGTGTGGTGTGTTTCTAATATGAGCCTCCTAAGAAATAATGTTGAGACTGGGGGACACTATATCACCCTACCTTAGACACAAAAATAGTCCTAAATAATCTAAAGAGCCTCCCCATGACCAACACTAAGATCCAAATAAATTTATAATACCTAAAAAATAAATCAAAAAACCCATTTATTAAAACCTATATGCCACATTACTTTATGGATGAATCCCCACTCCATCTGATCATAATCTGTATCCATGAAAACATAGATCTTGACATTTGTACCTAACACCTTCTTGTTAATTTCATTCACCATATTATTAGAGATACATGTATCCCCTTTGATACTACATCAACTCAATGAACCATGATGCTTCAATGAAATAACACTTAGTAACACTGATGCAACCCCTGTTCAAAAGACATGTATGAATATTTTAAAAAAAATTACATAGGAAAATATGTCTAAAAATATATAGAGAAACAAGGTCTTTGATCTTCAGTATCAAAACCACTGTATAATAAAAAGTTTCCCTGGTAAGCATCCATCCTCGGAAAAATTCTTGAATCACTTCAAAAAAATAATACTTGATAATATCCAAAGTAGAAAAAAACAAGGATCTACAAAATCCATTTGGACATGGAGAAATTTCTAGATTTAGGGTAGAAATGGAGTCTCGAATTTCTTTCTCTCCAATAATGACCTATTGTTCATCATTATCTTTGTCCAACACCAACCTAGGTAAGTTCCATAAAACATCCCCCTCCTGATCACCCTTGGATGTAACCCACCATCTGTGATAAGTGTACAAGAGAGGAGACCTTAAAAGTGATATATAGGCATCTTCCATACCACATCAACATCCCAAGTAGATGATATATCCTCAAGGAAAATATTTATTATCACATAAACCATCTTTTCCTTTAAGGAATCTTAACGATACTAAGTGTTTTTTTCACCATCCCAATGCTAAAGGGAACTTGTTCTCTTTTAGTTAACTCTTTCAATTTCCAAAATCCCATAAAAAATATATTTTTATTCATATCCAATCAGATGATAACCTCATAACTCCATTCATATTTAAGCCTCACCTACAAAATATCAACTCACTTATTTATCTTCTTTTGATAAGAATAAATATTAGCCTTATTTAGATTCCACTCACATATATCCTTTGTGGGTATTTTTAAATGATCAATGATGCTACCACAATATGAACCCTTCCGTAATTGAAACTAGGATCCTCTAAATATCTTCACAAATTCCTCAACCCATTCAAAACTAAGATAAAAAACAAAATTCCTTCCTCCTCCAAAACTACCCCTATTTTGTTGAAATCGAATAAGTGAATGGTAAGAATGCGATCAAATGAAGTGACTAAACATATCTTGAGGAAAAACATCCATTCCCTGATTATTAGAAAGTAAATTATCCATCCTACTCTTAATCCTACCACATTACTTAATATTATTACACTAGGAGAAATAATCACCTAAAATGAACATATCTACAAGAACACTTTACATCATAAACCCTCTATAATCCTAAATAACACTCCTCAAAAACACAACTCCACCATTATTTTCCAAGGAATTTTCTATAGTGTTAATGTCACCTTTATAAAACAAAGTATGTTCTCTAGTCTCATGATTAGAGAGATAAGACCAGATCATATACCATTAAATAGGGTCTATTTTTTCCTAAACCAAAGAAAACATAAAATTTAAGGCCATAAAAACAACTTTGGACCAAATTAATTGAGGTTGTATTACAACATTGTCCAGAAAAGTATCAATTATTCAAAAAAGAAAGACATTTTGATATCACGGAATACCATGAATGACCTTTGAGAAAACCAACATCCTAAAAAAAGAGGACATGAGCTTGCCTCTGAGTTTTTCTTCAAAGACTACAAATTTAGAGACATGGATTTTACACACTTGAGATGTAATAAAGATGATAATTTACGAAGAACCCAAAATAAATGCATTCCAATGAAAAATAGATATCATTGAAAAAATAGAGAAGGGACCTTTAGGCTCATTGTACATAATTTAGTTCATCAATAATGAAAAATAGAGGCCTCATTATATTTAGAACTATTCCTCTGTACATTCTCGGTGGAAATGGTTGGGATCCAAGGTGCATCCTTCATAAACGCAGGAAAAACCAAAACAAAATCCCCCACCCCGAGTCTTCCAAGATAGTACAACAATAAAACATTGATGAATACTTCCCTTGGAGAGACCTTCCATCTTGTTCCATGGATAGAATCATCCAGGACCTATGAGGAGATGAAGAGACCCTCACCAAAAATCTGCAGACCATAACCCCCTCCTTTGAGGGAATCCGATCCGGGCCTTCATCCTCCACCTTACCCACTAATGAAACTAGAATCTTCTCAACTAGTTTAGGATGAAAAATTTGAGTATCCACAAATACAACATGGAAACTAGGAATAAAAGATCTAAAATACCCCTCCATTGGAGAAAGGGTCCACTGATTGAATTTTTAATGAGTAAGATAACCACAATTATAAGGAGATTTATGTAACTTCATAGAATAAAACTCATTTAGATCAAGGGAACTCAAGATATATAGTTTATTCTTCTTGTCCTTCTACATCCAAAACTTATTAGGGGAGCACACCAATGGAGCTTGATGAACAACCAACAGATCTATCTTTGGGATGGAAGATAAAAGAACATAAAGAGAAATAACCTTATCCTACATGTTCATTTTTTGGAAAACTATGTATCTAGATAGATAAATCCAAGTTTTTTGGGTGACCCCCTTATACTGGGATATATTCCAATATCTCCTCCAATACTAAATTTCGATAAATAACATTTCGATATATTGAAGGTAAATTAGCATTGAAAAAAACCTTGATTCATTTTTGACACAGTTGAGGGATTTAGATGAAACTAGAATGTAGAAATGGAGGATAAAATATCATCTGATTTTGAGTGACTAGGAGCTATAGGGGGTACCAGAGTCCATATACCTCAGATCATTCAGATTATCAGTGCATATGGTGGGTGCATGGAGTGGATCACCCAAATTTTAAAATCCCACCTTAGGGTTTTCCTCTATGATGTTGTCCATACAAGAGGAATGATCCATTTGAACCATCTATGGTGTCTTCAAACCATTCAGACCAAATCCCTTTGATGAAAATAAAGAAGTACAAGCAAAAACACCTGGATCCATGCCAGTATCGATGTTAGATATTTTTAAAACCCATCCTAGATCTTATGAAAACATCCCTTGAGTGGCCCTATCGATGAAAATCGCTATAAAACCTGGGGAGTTCTTGGTTTATTATCCATTTCCACTAATAAAATCCTTCTACATCTTTTATAAGAAAACATTATGAGATATTCCATACCAGATCAATAAAAAAATATATGTGAGGGTTCACCGTAATTTAATTCCTATATGTTTCCTTATCAGAGCAATGAACGAAGGGTAAAGAGTTTGTAACTAATTGAATATGGGTTATGGAAATGGAGATGTAGACATGTACACATAAGCCACACAAATACTAGGATTTACCCCCTCCCATAACAAGTATCTAATGACCACCATGAAAGGAAATACTTATAACCACCACATATCCTATCCTCCCTAGACTGGGCTAACACAAATTCCTCCCTAGAATAAATACGAATAAAGATAGTGAGCCTGGAAAGATAAAATAATACCAATGAAGGATAAAGACCCCACATGCTGACCAAATACTTGAACAAATTAAGTGGGGGGTATTCTCACATCCAAATAATTCCACTAGAGATATTTGATGGATCATTGAATCTTCACTGATATCTTCCTGTGACAACTCCACCACAGGACACCCTTCAACCATTCGACACACCTAGTTGTTAAAAGAATAACCAAAATCATGGATAACTATACAAGGAAACCCAATGGCCTATAATAATGTACTTAAATGATTTTGAACCCAATGATCTTTTATTTTCATCATCAAGGGATACCAAAGAACGTTTTTCTTCTACTGAACAAACTAGTAGAGTCGATGAAGTTGGGGTCAAAACCAGAGGTGAATGATCATGAAAATACAATGAATACATTGAAGTATGTAGAGGAACTGGTGCCATAGAGTTTGGAGATTTTTTTTCATATCATCCAGGGCACCGTATTATGATCATATATGATCAGAAGACTCCATTCATTCTACTCTCAATTCATCTTAAAATGATCGACAAAATGTTTTAATGAAAATCGTACCTAATTACCTATTTTGTTGACAAAAATTTTCATCCATGTCCAAATTTAGGAAAATCCGTTCAAGAATATTATTTTCTATAATAGAATGATTATTAATTTTAATTTTTAAATATATTTTACATTATTTTTAAATAATAAAAAATGACTATTAAAAATGTTTCCAAATAGGTTATTCATTTCATTTTTAATAATTTTTTTTGAAGAAATATGATTTAATGTTCGCTACATGTATAGATTATCCTAAAATCTATCTATTATTTTATTTGAATCATCATTTATATTATTTGATGGTTATTTATAATTGATATAATTTTTAAAATATAATATGAATTTGTTTTTAAAATTACATGAAAAAAATATTTTTCTTTTCATGATTTCATATTAAGGTTCAAATGAAAATTTAAAGTTACTTTTTATCTATTTCAATAAAATCTAATGTTTCATATTCATGACTTTTGATATGATCTAATTGTACCATCCATGTTCTTTCTTTGGATGAATTATGATTATATTGTATGAAAATAATTATAAAACAAATTTATTTTACATGGTCCATGGTATAATGAAATAATGAATTAATTCATGATTTTTAGCACACATATGTATGGTTTTATTTATGTGATGGTGCACCCAAAATTATATATCCCAAAAAATTAATTATTAATGATGGATATATCATGATACAATATGAATGGGAATGGTGAATGAACCCATTCCAAGAATTAATTGTGGCTCTGGAGTGAACCCAATTAATTATGTTAATTTTTATTCTTTACGATGATGGTCTAGGATGTGATCCATTAATAGTTATGTTATTTTACATGATTAGGAATTTGAAAAAATTACTATGAATTATTCTTATTCTTAATATATTATATTAAAGCATATGATTTTTTATAAGTAATCCTGCCTCTTATTATTCAGGTCTTTTTAATTATTAAAACATTATGTTAGAATCTTAATTTATGATCAATGATTGATTGGGAATTAACATCTTATGTTATGATAATGATTACATACCCTTATGTTTATCTTATTATTGCATATGATTGTTGATTCATATCTCTAATGTTTACCACTACTAATATTATGTGATCACTCTTCTATTTATTCATATTTTCCCTATGTTAAGAAGAAATTGTTTTAAGTGGGATATGTTTATAAGGGTACTATAAGAGCGAATCCTTATGAAAGTGGTTCAATATCATTCCTAAAATAATTTTATTATGTATGGAATCTATGAATACACTAAATATTTATTATTTTTGGGCTTGAATAATTGTAAAATACATTAATTTCTAATTAAATATGGTGTAATATATATTTGTATGCTTCTCAGGTGTCCTCATACAATGACTTAGAAACTTGATGATAATAATTCTATGCATCCTATAAAATATTTATTCATGTGTTGTTAAACATAAATAGTTTTTTACTTATTTAGGTATTTATTAAAAATATAAAATATTTCTATCCTAATTATGATAGATTATTTAGTTTTGAATCAATTTTTTTAAAAATAATTCAACTATTATTCCTACTTCAATTGGATTAATTTTAATGAAATTATTATTGATGATGATGAAATATATCTATGATATTATCTTTTATCAGACAAGTATCATGTTTTTAGTCATTTAATACATTTTTTTATAAAGGATTTCCTATAAAATGATAAAATATTTAGACTTTACAATTATTACACATAGTTTGATAATATCCATATGTGACATATCATTGAGTCTAATTTACTTCTAATATTACCATTTGGTTACTTAGGTAGTCCATTATTCTAATAATATCATATAAGACTCATTAATAGTTGAGAAAAAATTATTTTTCAAAGATATAATATAAAATAAAATAAAAATTATTCTTCTTTTGTCCACCCTAAGGGTCACTCAAGAAATTATAACCGAAAGGGAAACACAAAAAATGGACAGATAATAATATTAATGTAACTATATATAATATTTTAGTACATAATATACTTAATTTTCATCCCTTACTAGAAGGAAACTAATCGAATAGGTTGTTTTTGGTCATAAAATCTAATTTCTATGGAAGGACTCAGAAAATTTGTATTTTTGAAAATTATTTAATCTGAAGATATTCACTCATGTAATTTACATTATGTGTGTGTACTTTTATTGGTTTAATCATAAATCAAATTGCTTCCCCATAACCAATATTTATTACAATATTGATGTCTATCTCCTTATAAAATCCATAGCTTCAATTAATAACAATAATTAAACACCAATGTTATCTATAAATAGTTAAATTCGTCCAATGAAAAGGGGTTATGAAATACTTCAATATAAATATTAGAAACATATAAAATAAGTTTTACCCACATGAGTAATATTGGAGAGATAGACTAACAATCCTCACTTTTCATTATTAGGTATATATCCCAAATTCAGTAAGCAATCTATCCTAAATTTCCTCTATACATGGTTGTTTTACAAACAATTAACATCATTTCCATTATTATTCTATGGAAAATTATTTATAAACTATAATTTCTTTTCTAATTTTAAATAAAAACCTTGTATAAAAAAAATTCAATATAAAATAAACTTAATACAATTATTTACATGACCTGTCCAACTGGGGGCCCAACTATATTGTTGATATGACTTCTGTTCCACCTCCAAAATCCCACTAATTGGCTACATGATGATGAGTATCAATGAGATGAAATATCACACACAAGGGAGGGTTTATTCAATTGAAACTATATGTGAACCATAAAAAAAATGATAATGTAATGATTTATAACAATAATAACTAAACTATCACATAGGATAACAATGAATAAATTATCCTTTAATGAGATACAAAATTTTTAGTGTACATATCCAATAAGAAAATGGATTAATACATTCCCAAAAATAAGAAGGAATTTATAACCAAAATAATTAAATAGTTGTGGTCCCCACATTCCAAATACAAAAAAAATTCATTATCTATGGTCACCACCACTGTGTAATTCTATGGACCACATAATCCCTCTCATCTAACAACATTTTTAAACTTCCCATATTATGTATACAAAATTACATAATATTGAATAATTCCCATTCAAGGGTGGGTGCATATATACCTAGGAAGAAACCATAAAACCAAGAAAAAAATAATACAACATGGTGTCATATTATAAATATCAAACTATTATTGAAACCATATTTTCATAATATTTTTTAAGTCTATTATGTGAAAAAAATTCAATTTTATTCTTACCCTTAAGGTTGAAAATGGTTTTCATAAGGGATGATCCATTTTTCTATGGGTTTAGTAAGAGTATCGATAAGTTTCCATGGGTTGGATAAGGTTAACCTTAAAATTTTATGGATTCAGTCAGGGTAACCAATGTGATATGTAAGAGTTTTTTTTGAGAAAATGGATACTTGTGCAAGGGTAATATGCAGTATCTAATAGCCTCATAAGTGTATGTGAGCCACTGCATAAAGGTAACATTGAATTTCCAGTGGTCATGTGAGGGTACACTAGTGACTACGTAAGAGTAATAGGAATATATACATGCTATGTAAAGGAATTCTGAGTTTTCTAAATGACGTGTAAGGGTACTATAGGTGCTGCATAAAGACAGGTTGGAGTTTTCAATGGATAACTATTGTTAATCTAGATCTATGTAAGGATTATTCATGTTTTATTACAAATTTTAGGGTCATATAAATACCCATAAAAATGGATATGTGTTCTGTATGGGAAAGCAACGTTACAATTATAAAGCTCCATTTTGGGTAAAATTAATTTTGAACCTTATTTTCTCATTTTCTTTTTCCCAACTCAAGCTTGTAACCATGTTAATGAATAATAAAGACAAAAAAATGAGAATTAGTTCCTTTGACTCATTGAAGTTTGTAATCCATGTTTTAAAATATTTAAAACATTCACATTCAAGAATAATTTCAATTAATAAACTCCATAAAATATTTAATATAGGTAGATCAATGTTATGAGCCACCATCAACAATTTTTAATCAAAATATAAATCATAACTTGATATCACTGATATTACATCAAGTTCCAGTAGTCTAGAAATTCATTTATGTGAGAACTGAAATGTATTCTTCAACTAAACCAACTTCTCATATAGTATCCAGGAATCGAAATAACAACCAATCTTGTGATCTATTGGGTGCAATGTCCTATAGAGGTATTAAATACAAGGTATGGAATTTTTATTGGGTTTACATATTTTATTGATACACTGTGAATATAGATCTTCCTATTATTCCTAATAAATTTTATAAGAATCTCTTAATTTATAATAATCTAGATTTTATTGAATCGTGATAATGAATTGTTTTCTAATGTTTATCCAGGATTATTCTTGAGGGAGAAAATTATTATATCATGTACATTATGTTGTCATATTAGTAATAAATGATGATCTCATTATATTACTAAAAAGGATAATATAAATTTATCTAAGATAGGGGAAGGAATCTTCACATGTAATCATTTCATTTCATTTTGAAGTAAAATAAATGGAATTGGTTATAGGAGTCCTTACAGAGTGTTTTGTTCATAAAAAATATATGGACGAGATTCAGGTAATGATTCCAATGATAAACATTCTATTTAAATAGATAATATTTATATGGTATGTCTCATAACATGGTGGTCTTTCATATACACTGGTTTCCATGGTTTGATTCATGTGTTAGTATGGGTTGTGCTTTACATTGATGATAATTTCGTTAGTTGTGTTTGTTTCCTTATTACTCATATATGACCACAAATCCAGAAGTTTTATTATAGAATCCTTATTCCATGTTCTATTTTTATTCTCATGATATTTGTGATGTTAATTTTTTTCATGATACCGGATTATGTATTTTTATCTTTCTTTACATTGTTCTGTATTATCTTTCCTTTTTATTACTATATGTGATAGGTGATGATCATTAAATTATTACCCCTTATATGGGGAGTTCACATGATGTGTGATGATGGAGATGAGGGAGCATTATAACCATATGGCCCAGATGTAACATTATGCCTTGAGGATTCCAAGGAAAATCCCAAAACTCAATGACTTATGGATTCTGAGTAATATATCAACATGATTATTTTCATATTCCAAGTAGCATGTTCATTTTATACCTTTTGAAAATTGAGATAATTTCCATAACACAAGAGGCTAGTTCAAATAATTTCTAATATCATTGACCATCATTTGGGCATAGATCTAAATTAAGAATGACTGGGGGTTGTAGCATCTTGGTTATCACACAACCGCTCAGAATATGATTCTTTTTTGTTATGAATTCACCCTCATTTATTATTATCATTGTATGAAACTTTTATATATGTGAACAAATGTTGAGGATACATTGGTGGTTTCTTATTGGGTTTTACTACTAAGACCCCGTATGTTCATCAATATTACTATACATACCTCATTTATATGGATATGAGTAAGGTCATGGGGCCATGGATAATGACTGAACCAAGGATAAAGGAAATGGTAGTCGATCAGAAAATACTATAGAGAGCCCCTCTATTTCTATTTATTTATTTATTTTCTAAATTTATAATCTTATTTATCATTCCACCTTAGGAGATATTGTTATTATTTGTATGAAATTTATTCCATATACTTAGTTTCTTTATTTTTACTCTAAATATTTTATTTTACTATTTATTTATTTAATATTTTTTCTAGAATATGATTCTGAGTGTATAGTCTCACCACTGAAAAAATCAGACCCTTGCTACTATTCAACAACCTCTTATATACGAAGATAGATACTTTTGGTCATGTGGGACCTTGGATCAAACTGAATGGTTTGTGATGGGTCATTAACAATGGTTTGGAGGAAAAGTTATTCTTTTATTTATGGTAATTACCTAGGACAAGATAAAAAATTGATAGAAATGATGGACTCGATAAGAGTAGTTTCCTTATGCCTGCCAATCTCATGTGAAATGGACCAATGAGTTACTATATATTTTATGGTCATTGTAAATGTTTATGAGATTTTGAGTTCATTCATCCATTATGATTTGGATTGTAGGCTCACATTACATATATATACATATGTTTTTGTGCTACATATTTATTCATAAATATATTTCCTAGAAATATTCTATCAATTCCAGACAGTTTATTTGTTGTTTGATATATCTATTCCCAAAATATCTTGATATATCTATTCTAGAATTAATAATTATAATCTGATCACATTTTTGTATTTGTATATATATGAAAGTGACAAATGTTTAGGGGTAGATAGATTGGGAACTATTCAAATGGATATACTATGTATTGTTGGTAGAATCCCAGGAGATCCTTTTTGGGATATCATATACAGATTAGAATCTATCCTAATGGATTTAGTTTTTTAATGGGTTTCCTTTTCATTACAGAAGATGCCTCCATGACATTTTCTAAATGGACACCTTACATAGATTGGTTGGAATTATCCCATACATGATAATGTTCCAGATCTTTTACTTGTTGTTTGGAAGAATTACATTAAGAATACCCCTATATCTTTTACTTGGATTAGGTAGTAGAGATTTTTACAGTATAATTCATTCTCATAGTTCATATAATTTGAATAGTTATTCATAACCATGGTTTAATATTCCATGACATTCAAATACATCATTATTCATCCTTAAAGGGAATCAGAGTCCCCTAGGATACCAAAGAATGAGTTAAAATTTTAATCGGAATCTTTCACCTCTTAGATACTCAATAGAAAGTTGTGACATAGCTCATGTCTTTTTTACATCCCATTTTTGGTGCCCCTATATCGTATATCTCTAGGTAAGTGGATGGAGTTCATGGTGTAGCTCAAGGTATTTGAGTAGAATATCCTTATCAAGATGATTATGACATTATGGTGGTGAACCTATTTTGTTCTCTAAGAATGTGTGTGGTATTATTCAACTATTAATTGATTACCAGAATTTTACATGGTAATGGTAAAGATCCTATATCATTTATTCCAGATCGATGATCGTATCAAACAATTATAGGGATCATAATGGTTATATAAAGTTTATCTATAGTTGGGATAACACTATCTTTGGGTTAGAGTGGAGGAAATCATGGGGATGGAATTTCAGTTTAGGTATGGGTTGTTTGAGAATCTGGTGATTCACTTTGGATTAAAAAATACATAGAAAGTGTTTGTGTATCTCATTAATAAGACCTTATACCTATATCATTTCTCAATCATCCTAGTGTTCATCAATTACATCATCGTATACTCACCCATAGCTAAGTAGTAAAAAATAAATCATAGATATTTGAATGTATACTTTGTGAAATTAGATTTATGTAAAACTATCAAAGTGAAACTTCTTGTTATGGGGTGTAAAATTCAAAGGACATGTGTTTTTTGAGGTAGGTATATCCACAGATCTAGATAAATGTGGGGAAATGATGTTCGGAAAAAATCCCTATAATGTGTTCATGTTTACAATTATCATGGGATTATCAGGATACAACCAATGTTTCATCCCATACATTTTCAATATATCTAAATCTATGACTATGATGACAAATAAGAGATTAAATTTATATTTATTCAACATATATGAATATGTGTTTTTTGATATGAATCATACTTCCATTACATATCCAATTAAGGTACTTCTTAATCCAAGAATCAGATACTATGTTCACTATGATATACAAGGTATTGGGCTGTTAGTATAATTAATGCATATGGAGAGGGATGTAGATTGTTGTTCCAGTCAAATATGACCATTTTAGCTGAACTAAACTATTCATTACTTGGAGATGGAAGATATGGTTCATGTTATGAAGTATTAGGGGATACTATAACTTAATTGAGAGGGTTTTTTGTCTTTATTTTCCCAAAGATCCATTGTTACATATTCACACAGTGGGTCCTAATCATGAGGTTTGGTTCTAGATAGAGTATCAATATGAATGTGACATTGATATGGAATATACACATAATAATGTTAACCTATTAGTAGATTCAATTAATTGTATAATTTAGGTAGTTTTGGAGCTTATTGAGTTTCCTTCAGTGGAGCAATTACCATATATGATCTTATTGAATGACTGGAGGATGGATGATTATGAGATTCTAGGATCTATTAATTGTGATCATTTTATGATAAAATCATCTATAGTGGTCCTGTTAAATTATGTAAAGGAAACTAGAATAAAGTGTTTTATTATGAAGGAATAGCCAGTTAGTGGTGACCAGAAACCTAGATGGTCATTGAGATATTATGTTATAATATATATTTCACAAGATATTACTAATCCATGATTCCACAAGAGAGGAGTCGGTGATGATCTTACAAACCTCTATATAGGAGGTACATCATATTCTGAAAAATATTTTCTATAAATTTTCAATATAGTTCTGGTGTCCTGGAATTAAGTGGTACATTAATAGTTTTTATTCTCAAATCATTACCTGCAAGAGGGCAATATATGAGCACCAATATCCTGGTGGGTTTTTCCATCAAATTTAATTTCCTTGTGGATGTGTGAGGACACCATAATGGACTTTTTGATAGTGTTTCCTAGGACCCTGGTGAGTCCTAACACTGTTTGGGTGGTTGTCTATCGAATGATGGATGTTACTCACCGCATACATAATAGAGAGACTCATTCAATGGATGATATGTGAATTTTCCATGACTATTATATAATATACATAAATAGATAAAACTATAAATATATATATGATAGGGACCCACATATCACATCATGATATTAGAATTTTTTGTTGTTGAAATCCCTAGCATAAATACCCGATATTAAAAATAATTTAATCTACTTTTTTTAACTAGAAATTACATTTATGGATCATTTCAATTTATATTTTTAGAGAAATAGGAAAAAATATTAGAATGTAAACCCATACATTACAAGGGGACACATATACTCAGTATGAATTTTTTCAACAATGAAATAGTTATAAAATATAACATTGTTTCTTTATATATAATCAAAATTCTAATATTGTCTGCATCCTTGTCCCTACTCAACCTTTAACACTTTGAGAATCATTCTAAAACGTGATATGAGAACAAAAAGATTAGTAATTGGCATAAAAGAAATAAATACATTTGTCTAGTGGTAAAAATGAAAACCCATTTAATGTTTTTTTAAGGGAATGGAACAAAACATTTTCACATGAATAAAACACATACATTTTGCTCAAATAAAATCATTAAAAACAATATAAATCAACTGAAAGTCCCTTTCGTGACATAGATAATCGTATACATAAGACCCTTTCATATCCCATTCAATTGGAATTACCATAATACTAACATAAAATATTAATATTACCCTATGAATTGGAGATTTATAATGGGGATCACCCTTCATATAATCTATATCCGGCTCACCCGTGAGCTATAATGGTTCTCATCACTTTGTATAAGCTATATCGGGATCACCCATTAGCTATAATGGGGATAATCAATTCATATAATCTATAATGGGATCAACTATGAGCTATAATGGGGATATACTCTTTACATAAGTTGTATCTATCCCACCCATTTCATATAATTCTCAGGTAACATTTCATGAATAAAATACATTCATCACAATACCCTTTTAAAAACCCCTTCTATTACCATATAAAAAACACATTCGAATTAAATAAAATACTATTTTAAGTAACCATTTTCATTAATAAAATACTAAAAATGTTAAATATGTTGTTTAATTTAATTAAACATGAAATATTACAAAGTAAGATGAAAATTAAATAATTTCCATTGTGGTGGAAAAGTCATAGTCACCGTATATGATAAGAACAAAACTTTATTTTTTTTTCTTAAAACATTCTGTATAAAAACATGTTGGATGATTTTTTTGAGAAATACATTGATTGAAATTCAAAATAGACATTAAAATTTGTTTGTAAACTTTTTTATATTCATTTAAATAAATATGTAAAATAATATCAAGAATATTGTCATGGAGAAAAATATTCGATAATTGAATCTTTAAACATTCATAGTGTCCCATACCACATTGTAAATTTAAATAAAAATTTCCATGAATGAAAAAATTTACCAAGACAATGAAAAACATTTTTATTGATAATATATGTATATGAAATTTTATTGTACCTATATATATAAATTATAGAATAATAAAGGTGAATATCATCAATAAATGCCTCAATGAAAGAAAATTGAGATGAAATCCATTACCTTTATTCTAGTTCACCACAAACAATCTTAATTTTCATAAATAACAAACATATTTTAATTATTTATTTATATAGAACCTTTATTAATTTTTATTATAAATTTTATATCACTTATTACTATGATACAACTTTTACTTAATTATTTAATCTCACATCAGATGTTTTGTTAATATTCAGCACATGAGTTCAAGATGAATTTTGTATGACTTTAATTTTCAATGTCTTCATGTGTAAATAATCTCCAGAATAATATTTATGTAATAATAATCAAATTTATAAATCAATTATACTTAAAATATAACAATTTATGTACATTTATGAAAAATGAAAAAAATTATAATCATAGAGACAGTAGGTCGTACGTACGTATGAGTAACGTTTCCATTTTTCAATGCTCAATATTGAAAGAAAGTAATTATAATTTTATCCTTCCAAAATGATAATAATATCATTAACATAATATTAATCATTAAAATATACATGTATACATATATATACATATATATTATACATGTGATGTGGTGAAGAAAAACAAATCACATCACTTCGAAGAGGTGATAGTTCACATGTATGCACGAATGACATAAACATTTTTATGTGAATAAAATGTAAGAATAGAAAATATATATTACTATATAAAATTATAAAAAATTTATGAATAGCATATATAAAAATTAATTTCATAATTATAAATAGTATCGAGAGATAGTAATGGAGAATGAATTATATCAATTCGTGGAGGTGATGTTCACACATACACATGAACAATTAATTATTTTACCTTTTAATGGAAGTGGATTTGTATTTAGGTGACGATAATAACATAAAATCAGATAATTATATTGATGATATTTGTCTTATTATCTCATCAAGATTGTATAATACTTGAATAATGTGGAAGAAGAAATAAAATAAAATCAATTAAATTAAAATGTTATCTTTCCATCGGATGAACATCATTGGTTAACAACTTAATTCCTCTACATAGGGTCTAATGACTAAAATAAGGCCTATAAGATGTGGGGAGGTATTATTGAAAGGGGTTTTGAAAGTTATTGGAAGAACTAAATGAATTTTTATGTGTATGGAATAGAGATGAATGAGTTCCCATTTATATAAGATGGGAGGGGAACTATTGGAATTATCAAAAGATTAAAATTAATATAAATTCATTTTATATACCAAAAGGATCCTAAATAGAATATTTAAAATATAGGATTATTTTGGGTAAAAATACATTGATATAATTAAAATTATTCAATTTTTAACTATTATTTAATCATTATTTTTTAACCCTGAATAATTCTTACCATGACATTATGCAATTTATAGTTTGAGAGTTAATATTATTACAATAAAATTCCAAACAACATAAAATTAGTCATTAATGATTTTTTTGACTTAAATCAATCAGTAATATGATGTTTATATATATTTTATAATTTTATATCATTTAATAGAGTATAATTTATTTTCAACTCTCATAAATGTAAATTTTGAAAATATTGACAAATTGAATATTTAAAATTATCATGAAAACTTTCTTCCTTCAAAAAAACTACATTAAATCATCCCTAATTTTTCAAATCCATCCATAAAATCTGTGTATGGAATTAAATATTTTAAATTATATTTATTTTAATATTATTTATATTATTTATTTTAATTCTACATTTAATAGACCTATTACTTCATCCTCATTGTGTCACAAATAAATATAATTATGTAATGTCTAAGAAATATAAATAACATTTTTTGATGAAGATGAAAATTTATTCATTAAAATAACTTTTTATAGTCTAATTTATCTTCTATATACCCCTATATTAAAAATAATATACATATTAAAAATACAAGTATTCCATTTTAACTTATCAATAAATAAAATATAATAAATATCATATTCTTAATGATGAGGATTCAAAAGATTATAATTTCTTCCTAAGGTTGATTTTGGTCTAAACCCACTCATCCTATGAAATTATATATACTGTTAGGGTAATTTTACATTATTATAATATTATTTTTACTTTTAATTACCTGATTTACCCTTAAACATGGTAAATAAAATACTAAAGTTATAATTTACAATAATTAAGATGATATTATTTGATGAAAAATTTGATTATTATTAAAAACATGTAGTTTTTTTTCAAAATTCAATTCATAGAAGTAGCTAAATTAATATTAATACAAATCCCGTAGATGTGGTGAGAAGGTGGGTAAAATAGACGTTCAAAATTTCAATAAGTCTATATATCCAATTTCAATATAAAAATTATTACAATGACCTACATTTAATTAATACATGTATTATTGATTTTTTGTGCCTTTAAAAATAATTTCAACATATAATAATTATTTAAATGAAAAATCAGTTTTTAACTATAATGTAGTATTTTTCAATATTTATCAAAAAAATAATCTTTTCAAAAAATATAAACAATTCACCCTAAGATATTTTTGATATTAGAACTTCAAAAATGAGGCCTATTTTTAAAAATATAATATCTAAAAGTGTAAAAAACCACATTTAAAATAGGTGTTCCATCAAAAGATGACAAAACTGCCTTTTAAGAAAAATACTAATTTTATTCATAAAATTAGATTTGTTCTCATATCATGTATATAAAACACACATGATGAATGTATAACATTAAATTATATATATATATATATATTTAATATAATCCCATAAGAGTGATTTATTAATCAATTGGTATAAAACACACTTTTGGACATTTAAATAGTTTTTTTTGAAAAATATTTCCATTTATTATAAAATGAGTATTAAATTAATTGTTTACCATATAATTAATTATATATACATGTGTAAACCATATTTTCCTAATTCAGTGGATACTATTCATTCTCTCCATTCTAATGTAAAGGTTATAATGGTAACATGTAAATAAAATTATTTAATTTTTTTAAGCTTGATGTGACATATCATGTACGCTATCAATCATATTATTTATTTTTAAGAAATAGAAATGTTACATTCCCCCCCTTAATTAATAAATTACTTCCTCACAATATGAACTCGTGATTGAAAAATAAGTATTTTATTTTTCAAAATTAGATTATTTGAATCCCACATCGGATAATGATAAATGAAACTTCCTATTTAAAATAATGAAATGGAACTAGGAAGGTTACCTAATATAATGAAAACTGGGGTTCTATGTAGGAAAACATTGATATGGAAGAGAAAACTAACCAACAAGTTTTGATGGAGATTGATATAAAGAATTTCCATGATAATGTTAATTATCACAAATCCAAAAATCTATGATGGGTTAAAAGTTCATTGATTTAATAGTATGAAAAGTAAATAGATAACATTTTCAACTAAAAATTCTTTTCCTAGAGTTGAGATCTTCCTTTACTAACTAAGATCATATGGAAACATACTTACTTGATATATTTCTATTTTAAAAGAAAAATTTCATACTCATAATATGAGCTATAATTATGATTCACATCCACAAAATTAAACTTAATCATCAAAGAAAACAAAAACAATAATCGTTATCAATATCTTAAAACTGATGTCCAAAATCAAAGGCATATATTACATTAAAATAATCCTTACAT
Organism: Viscum album; assembly: GCA_963277665.1. Lineage (NCBI taxonomy): Eukaryota > Viridiplantae > Streptophyta > Magnoliopsida > Santalales > Viscaceae > Viscum > Viscum album. The sequence goes on along the minus strand of OY728161.1, from coordinate 408,679,562 downwards.
AAACATAACCCAAAAAAACATCTCCTAAAAAGGCCCTTAATAATTTATTATCACATCACATAAAACCTCATAAGGCGTGTCTATAACCTTGAACATATGGCTGTCATTTGATATATACCAGTCTCTCAAGAGCATCCATCACATCACCAGATTTCACAAAAGAAACTATAGTAGCAGGAATTTTTTTTAATATTTTTACTTCTCATTATAATAATTTCATCCCTGTGTGAAAATATTTGGAAAAATATATGCATAATGTCCAAACTAATTGAATATGAAGCATATTAAAATAGACTTAAAATCTATTATCTCATTGTTGAACTATTTAGGATCATTTTTATTATAGTCACAAGCCTTGTGACCCATCTTTCCACATTGGTAAAACTTTCAAGATCCTAAAATGCATTCTCTAAAATGTATTTTACCACACTTGGAACAGGTTTTAATATTATCAATATAATTATTAATTGGTTTCTTCTTCATTTTCTTTAACCATGACTGTTTCTTACTCTTATCATCTCATGGCACATAAGTGTTGATAAACTCTATTTAAAATTTCTCAGCACAATGAACTAGTTTTTTAAAACATTAAAATTATCAAGAGGCCAAAGATCCACATGGAATTGGTTTCAATCATGAGTAAAATAAATTAATTTTACTATGAATGTATTATATAAAATATAGAACATACCTATCAAATCCTGTTAATTTATCTTCATACGTAATAACTAAATCGTCATTCCCTTACTCTAGTTCTAGGAATTGATTCTCCATCATAACCCTAAAAACCTTGGGGAAATATATCTCAAGTAAAATATCCTTAACTATTTCCCATTACATGGAATCAAAATCATTTTTCTCTGTAGTATTATTCTCAAATGACCACCATCTATTGGATTCACCTTCAAAATGAATGATGGAAAGAGTTACCTTTTGATGTTCCAATCCTCCCAGACATATATTCTTAAGGGAATTGATCCATCCTTCATCTACGACTGGGTTAGATGATCCATTTAATGATATGTGATTTTTCCTCATAAAATTTTACACTCCTAACATATTCATCTCTAGTTGATATGGATGATCTCGTGATTGGATTCCACTACCATTTATAGCCTATGTCAATTGATCCATCACAACAAAAAACATTTACATTCCGATTCCGACCACCTCATGATGTTGATTTTTTTTTCATCTTGATTCTTTTCCAATAAAACATTCCTATTTCCTATATGTAAATCCATTTTGAACAAAAATAGTTTATATGTAACAACAAATTAATCATAAAATTTTAGATAATCTCAAATTTATCTTAATATGAAACCCTCTTAAGGACTGAAATTAACTCCATTACAACCTCTAATGTTTCATGAAAAATCATTTTATAATAACTAAAAGGACCCAACCTTAAACATAACATAATTTAGTGTTTTTAAACTAAAATTCACATATGAGAATATTCTAAATTTACAATTGTTGAGAAATTTGTTACACTCTTACAAAGTAAATCCATATAATACAAGTGGACATATATACTCAATATCCAATTTTTCACCAATTAAAACCTTCTAAAATAAAACACGGTTTCTTTATATAACATCATAATTCTCTTCATGACCTCATCCCTATCAGTAATCATCCTTAAAACCTATGAAAAGAAATTTAAAATTTTGAATGAGAAAAAAAACTCAGTAAGGGACATAGAAGAATGATAACCACTAGTCTAGAGAAAAACATAAAAACCCATATAATATTTTTTGAGAGAATGAAACAAAAAAATTTCATATTAATATCTTACATACTTGTTTCCCAAATAAAATTACTAAAACCAATAAAAAAATTAATACTCATTTTGGTGACTTTGAGAATCTTATACATTAAAAACTTTAAAAACCCTTCAATTGGAATAACCCTATGGATGATTTGGAAAATTATTTTTATACAGTTAATTTTAGATTAATAATGGTTATCGCCCATCATATAAGCTATAATGGGATCACTTGTGACCTATAATGGGCCTCATCCCTTTATATAATCCATAATGGGCTCACCCATTTGCTATAACGGGGCTCACCCATTCTTGTAAGTTATATTAGGATAACCTATGAGCTAAATGGGGATTAGAAATTCATATATCCTATATCATACTTAACCATTTCATATAAATCTCAATTACCGTTTCATGAAAAAAACACTTTCATCACAAAACCCTTTTGAAGAACTCTTCTAATCCCATACGAAATACAACTTCATATAAATTTTTTTAAGAATATTTTTTCAAAACCAAAATCCCAAAAATGATAAATATGGTTTTTTTAATGAAACATTGAATATTATAAAGGAATATGAAAATAATATGATGGCCATTATGGAGGAAATATCATTGTCACCATATATGATAATAGAACATTATTATTTTTTTTATTTTTAAAAATGTTATGTATAAAAACATGTAAGAAGAAAACTTCATAAAAACCATTGAATGAAATTAAAAATAGACATAAAAATTCTGTTAAAATATTTTTATATACAAATAAATAAATAAATAAAATAAAATCAAGAATATTAAAATGGAGAGAAATATTTCATAATTAAATATTTAAGTATTATAATCGTCCCAAACCACTTTGAATATTTATATGATAATATCCATGAAATAATTAATGTACAAAATCATTGATTAACCAGAGTATAAATAAAATATGGATATTAAATGTCATATTAGCATAATATACACCTTATAAAGGAAGAATGGAGTATAACTTCTAGAAATACCTCAATGAAAAGTGATTGAGATGAAAACCATTACCTTTAGTATGAGTCATCACGTAAAAACATTATTTCCCTTAATAATAAAAATATATTAATTATTTACATGATATAAAACCTTTTTTTATTTATTATCCATTTTATATCATTTATTAACATGATATAAGTATTAATTATTATTGAAACTCACACTGGACACTTTGTCAATATTCGGTACTTGAGTTCAAGATGAATTTCGAATGAAATTAGTAGTCAACATTTTCATGAGGCCATAATATCTAGAATAATATTCATGAAATAATAATAAATTGTATATAAAAATTATACTTTTAAATCAAACCATTTATGCATGGTTAAGAAAAATGAACAACTTTATATTCATGGAGATGGTAGGTCGTACATACGCATTAGTAACATTTCCATTTTCAATGGTCATTATTGATAGATGGTAATTATCATTTTATCATTACAAAAAAATCATAATATCTTTAAAATCATATTAATAATTTAAATATATATTTATTTATGTCACACATAGATGTGGTTAGTAATAATGAATCACCTTGCTTCATATACGTGATAGTTCACACATATGCACGAATGATGTTATTTTTTATGTGCATGGAAGGTAAGAACAAAATTATATATAATTTTTTAAAAAATGATAAATATTTCATTATATGATTTATAAACATTAATTTCATCATTATAACTAGTATTGAGAGATGGTAATTGAAAATAAATTATATCTTTCATAGAGGTGATAGTTCACATGTACGCAAGAACGATTAATTATTTTCAAATTTCATTGAAGTAGAGATGGATTTTTCTGATGATATTTACATAAAAAAATCTAAGTGTACTTATGATACTAGATATTTTATCTCAAATGGGTTTTATAATATTTGAATGTGGTAGAAGATGAAATAAATTAGAAACACTGAAATAAAAATGTTACATTTCCTTCAGATGATAGCCTTGGATTAACACCTTAACACCTCTAAGGAGGTTTTATGTCCTTTTGAATGTTTTAAGGTATTATAGGAAGTGTCTTTGGTTGATATTATTTGATCAAAATGGGTTTTGAAGTGTACTAAATTGGGATGAATGGGTTCCCTTTTATAGGAGAGGGGATGGGACTCTGGGAATTATCAAACTTATTAAATTAATATAAATTTATTTTCTATTCCAAATGGCTACAAACAATATTATTTACAATTTAGAATTATGTTGGGTAACAATCCAGTCATCCATTTAATATTATACAAGGGTTTATTATATTCAAATCTGTGTGTTATTGTCTTAAACCTTATTAATTCTAATCATGACAATATATAATTTATAGTTTTAGGGTAAATATAATTACTATAATATTTTAGAAGAAAAAAATGATTCATTAATTAAAATTTTAGAATTAACCTAATTTTTTGATTAGTTTTTATATATATTTTTAATTTATATCATTTAATAAAATATTTGTATTTTAAAATCTCATAAATATCAATTTTGAGACTATTCGCTAATTGGATTTTTAATAACATCATAAAAACAATATTACTTTAGAAAAAACAACTATAATGTATCCCTAACATGTCACAGTCATCTATAAAATTCATGTATCGTATAAAATATTTCAAATTATATTTATTTTAATACTATTAATATCATTTATTTGATTATTCCTTTAATTGATATATTACTACATCATCATTATGTCATAATTAAATTTAATTATTTAATATCTAAATTTTTTAAATAAATTGTCAACATATATATAAAAATTTTATCATTAAAATTAAAATTTATAGACTAATTTATCTTTTATAAACCCATATATTAAAAATAATTTACTTATTATAAATATTGGTATGCCATTTTTAACATATCTTTAGGTCAAATATATTAAATGACAAATTCTATCCCATGTGTATTAAAAAGGATATAATTTCAGAACAAGGTTAATTTTGGTCAATAACCACCCTTCCATGTAAATTACGATGAGTGTTAGAGTAATTTTATATTATTATAATATTATTACTACCTTTAATTACCCGATTTACCCTTAACAGTGGTAAATAATATACTAAAGTTACAACTCACCAAAAATTAAGTTGATACTATTATATCAAAATTTTCATTCTAATTACAACCGTGTATATTTTTATTTCAATATTTAATTAATTTTTTTTTCAAAATTAAGTTAACACTAATCCTACAGATGTAGTGATAATGCTGGTAAAAGAGATGAATAAAATTTAAATAGGTTTATATATATAATATCAATATAAAAAATATTTCAACAAACAAAATTGGATTAATAAATTTAATTTTTTTAATTTATTTCTTTATAAAGGTGTTTAAATTATAATTATTATTTTAATGAAAAATATTTTTTTATCTACAATGTATTAATTTTCACTATTCATCCAAAAAATGAAAAGTTTCTTAAAAATATCAAAAATTCATCCTAATATATTTTTGATATTACAAATATAAAAACTGAAATTTATTTTTACAAATATAATATATAAGACTATCAAAACTAGATTTTAAATAGGTGCACCCTCAAAATACGACAAAACTATATTTTTTGAAAAATAATATTTTTATTCGAAAAATTAGATTTGTTCGGGTATCATGTCCAAAAAACACCTAGATTATTGAAAAAAATTTAGTTAAATATATTATATATATATACACACATCATTAATATATTTAAATAAGAGTAATTTATTAATTTATTGGTATAATATAAACTTTTGGATATTTAAATAGTTTTTTAGAAAAACATTTCCTTTCAATTTAAAAGGGATTATATATTAACTATTCATTGAATAATTAATTATATATACACGTGTAAACCATATTTTAATAATTTAGTTCATAATATTCATAATATTCATTATAATGGTATGGTTATAATGGTATCATTTCAATAACGTTATTTAATTGTTTGTTTAAGCTTGATGTGGAATATCATGTATGCTATTAATAATATTATTTCTTTTAAAAAACACTAGACATTACACCTAGGGACTCCCAAGAGATTTATATAATTGTATCACCCTCAAATAGAAAAATAATTATAGGAAATTATTTACATACTCGATTATATTTTCTTAGTTTGTGTTGTAGACTTTGGTGGATCATGGTATGCGCACCGAGCCGTAGTGGAGATGACATAATTTTTTTCCATGAGTATATTCAAATGTATCAATTCAACACTATATACAATCACCAATATTTTGGATCAAGGTGATTGAGGTAGCAGTTTTGGGGACAAGTATTACGTAGGGTTCCTCGGAAACGGTGCAACTGATCATGAAGTTGATGGTGACCACCTAGAGCATGTAGTAATTATTTTCCAATTGGAGGAGATGCAATTTGAAGTCCATTTTTGGAGACATAGTTTTACTAATAGTGAATACTTAGTTAGGTATTAATCTATTTTGGTAGAATGGTTGGCCAAAAAATTGGTTTATTGGACCTATTGAGATCATCAAATGGGTTTGGACAATAGTGTACCCTTTGGACCATTCTCGACATTATCAAGGTATTCATGATATTTTCAACACTTCCCAAATTATGAGGTACATTCCTAGACACGTACATGGTATATACTTCATTGATATTGATTTGGAGCCATATTTATCTTATAAGGAGGGCATGTTGTAGATTATAGACTTGAGTGATAAGTTATTTTGGTGGAAGAGGGTACCACTAGTCTAGATATTATGGCCGCATAGATGGATCTAGGAGGAGATGGGGGACACTGAGTCTTATGTTCATGTTTAGTGACCATATATATTTGAAAAATAATGCATGAGACATATCCCTAGGATTTTAATTAAATTATAGAGGGAGAAATATAACATTATAAATTTTTAAATGTAAATAAAACCATATTATTTTAATAGTTTAGATGAATATAATTTGAAAAATGAGAATTTGTCAATATAATTTTTATGATTTTACATGACCTATGATCTACGTAAGGCTAGTTAAATTTTTATTTGGGTTGTATAACAATATCCCTTAGTTTCATTAGGGTTCTTATGGGTAACCATAAATTTATAAGGTGTAAATAAAGGAATAATGTTCACTATAAATGTATTATCTCTAACGTCCTGAATTTCCTAAATGGTGCAGAATATTAATTTCTTGGTTTTAATTACTTTAAATAGATCTTATAATTATGTAAAATTAATCCAAAGAGGTCTCGGCTATGTTTATAGATAATTTAGATATGAGACCTCTAAAAAGGAAAGAATAAAATATGTAGTACTATTTTTCTAAAATCATACCACCTAGGGTACACAACTGTGCGAGTTCCACAAGTTTTGGGATAGTGCTTTTTTTCATAGTCTTCACAAGGTTAGAAAAATAGTGTGTGAATCCATGAAATGTGACACTTATAATAGTTAATGTTGTATATTAGCACATGTGTTTCCAAACTGTACATCCAAACCATGTAATGTGCCCCTTATACTAGTCAATGGTTCATAGTCAGCGCATGATTTTCCCAAACCATGCAGCCAAACTGTGAGCAGTTTTTTTCTAGATCAAATACCAATTTTTCACTTATTGAAATTATTTAACCATTATTTAATTCCTTCCACCCGCGTTCTAGTGGGATTTTTCTCCCCCCCCAATTCTGATGCTTTATCATCTCGTTTTTCCTTGGTTTTTATCAATCTCCCTCCACTGGTGTCTAATTCCACCATTATTAGAAGCAATAGAAATCCCCAAGTAAGATCTTCCTTCCAATGTCTCCTATTTAAAGGTTCCTCTTCCATAAATTTCGCTATATTGGTGTGCCAGCGTTTTCCCTAATTTTGGGAAATTTGATGAATCCTATGGTTTCTTCCATTTTAGTTTGAATTAAGTATCAAAATCAGATATGTATTGTGATACTATATTAAGATAGGTGGTCTATGACTTCCCTTATCATGTCATTAAATCTTAATTTATTCATTATTGTGATGTTCTATAGAACCTTCTGGTGTGTTTTCGTTTTTGCATATTAAAATAATTATAATGGGTTTTGATGTCTCTTATGACTTCACCTTGCAATGTAACTACTTGATGAGAAGTTCTCCTTTTATCTTTTCACCCCTTAGGGTCTGAACTCATTGAATGAGATTTTTTTCTCAATTCTAGAAATTGTGAACCACCACTTGTATGTGCGTTAAACATTAAATAAAGGCATTAATTGATAAAGTTAGTTATTATGAGTTGTGAATCATGATTTAGTCCTTTCACTTTATTCCATATACCATATATTTAATGCTCATTATTGATTCTTTCCATTGAATTCCACATGAATTAAATATAATTTTCATTTCATTTTGGCTGAATTCTATGCTTTATGCCATGTCAAGTTCATTGGGCTCTATGCCACATTTTATTCTTATTACTTTTTTCCATAATTCATTGTCTTTGATTGAGAAATATGCCTTAGTGATCTTTTTAGATTATGTTGTTAAAATGGAATGATGAAATATAATTGCTTAAATTCTATGCCTTGTATCTGGCTAGAAATCCATTTTTTTTATTTTATTGAAAAACCACTTTCATGAAAAGTGAGGACCTACATAAAAGACAGAAAGTTCGCATTACAGGATTCAAATTTTAAAAATACCAAATAGATCAAAACCACGCCACAAACCGACATACCACAACCAAAAAAAAATTCTAATGAGATACATCTTCACCACCTCAGTATGAAAACTCTTCCACGCCAAATGTTAAAAATTTAAAAATTCCAAAATAAATACCATCATCACCTCCTTAAGCCTATCGCCTAGGTATGCACACGCTGCCTTGGTAGAAAGCTTTCAATTTTCAAATTTATACTTTTAAACAGAAACTGATCATCACTACCTGGGTAGACGAGTCACCTCGCGTCACCCACAATGAACAGAGACATACGTCTGTCACTCTAGACAACTATTGAGAGCATACCAGAATCCAACGTTTCCACCGTGAGACATCCAAAAATCACCCTGCAAAATCCCCAAGAACAACCAATCGACAAATCACTAAAACCATCACAAAGGTCAATCCAAACATAAACCATAGGCTGAGAAACAATATGCTGATCTTGAAATACCGGAACATCATCTCCATTAGATGATATCAATGGAATATGAAGCCACAAATTCATCTTCAAGAAAGAGAACCAAAGGGATCACCGAAACCCCATCAGAAGAATACCGAACCATCACAAAATAAAAAGATAAAAACATAGCCAGAATATAATTCCACACAGAAGAATGTTGACTGACTCCAAATAATGATCAGGAAAAAAACCCTAAAGAACAGAAGAAAAAAATAAATTAGAGGAGAAAAGAAGAAAATGAAAACTGAGGAAAAGAACGAGACCACCGGCAGCCCTCCTCCAACACCATCCCAGGATGAACCAAAACCTTCATCAAGACCGACTAGGATGGGGTCAATCATGATGGGTTGGTCATCAAGGGAAGAGGATAATAATGAACACCGTAATCAACCACGACGCCCACCCAAGCTGCCTAAAGCACCGACACCCAGACCCACCATTGAGGTCTGATGAGCAGGGGTAGGCTGAAAGAGGGGCGGTGAGGGAAATCCAAAATCCACACCAGTGAAAAAAAGTCAATAAAGGGAAGGAAGAAAAGAGGCAAGGAGGATAAATTGAATCCTAGCGAAGTAGGAGTGCCATCGTGCAAGACGGAACCACACAAAACCCTTGGTGGGAGGGGAAGAAGAAGGGGCGATAGGAGTGACGAGAACATAAGAGAATGCAGAGCCAAACTAGTGTGATATAGTAGTTTATATTATTTGTATCTTATCCCATATTCTCATGCATTACTCATGTTTAATTCCTTTTTTTACTTTCCATATAATTGTGCCAAAATTCTTGGAGTTAACTACATAGTAGGGATAACTTAGTAATCATGTGATAATGATGTTTTTATTTGATTGGATGTGATTAAATATAAATGTTATTCCATGTTGTGATATGTTCCTAGATTTTCATTTTCAATGATATGAGATGGTCGAAAACATGGGTATCAATTTATGGATTCCATGGATATACTATTCAGGTTTGATTGGTTCTACTTGATGAACTGATAGGGACACATTGGCTTTCCAAGTATGGTATATTTTGGTGGATTATTCATACCTGTGAGTGATGTTGATTCCCTATGGGAGAAACCGAGGATGGACCCATTTAGAAATATGGTTATGCAATGTCTATGTTGATAATTGATCCTCTATGTGAGATACTTGGTACGATCTCAGCATCACCATACCTTGATTTATAAAAGGGACACCATATGGTTTTTTTAGACAGACTCATATGTATTGGGTTATTCATTGTCACCCGTAGAAACCATTGGGGTTATGTTTTATTGCCTTGTAAGGGATTGAAACTCCACAAAAATATTTTAATGTTTTATGGAATTAATTTAAGCTTTATTTTTCATGTCCATTATTTATACTTTGATCATGTTTGCATGATGATTTAAAAATGTGACCTATAAAAATGAATCACAAGGTTGGGGACTTCTATTAAAGTGGATAATTATTTTATATGGGTTCCATTATATGTTATGACATGAACACGTAAAACTTTTCAGACTTCATTATTAGGCAAATGTAGGTGGTTTGGGTCGAGTGTCCATTTAGTAATCCAGGCCAAGGTGGTTATCATTTATTTGTTATTGTTAGACATTTGTTACTAGGGAATATTTTAATTTATTTATTGCATGAAATGAATATTCCTAGAAACCATGTGTTCCAACCTACATAGATTATATCTCACACACTTCATGCATTCCATTAGGTACCTAAGTAGATTTTGTTATCACTGTTATGGATAAAGGGATGTGTACTTCATCCAATTCATGATGAATTTACAACATTTGTATTGAGATTAGGGAAGAGGACAAAGCCTTCAATCGAGATGAATTTAGTATTGTTTGTTTCCTTTTTTTACATTTTTTCCAACATATATTATATGAATTTATACAATACCCTTATACACTCACCTTTTGTATAGACACATGCCATCATGATGGACTTTTGTAGCTATTATTTTTTATGTTGATTATGCGAGTCTTTTACTTCTACTTCATGGTTTATTACATTATTTTTGAAGCTTCCAATTTATATAATTTTCTTCTAAATTTTATTATCTATAATTTACCACTGTGTATACTTCAATAGATGAGGGAATAGTCCCCCCATGGACACAACCTAACCCCTTTATTCTAGTCTGCAACCTCTAGTGTTTGAGGAGGCATTTATGATGTCTTATAGCCACCTTATAGGAGAAAATTCAGTGGAATATATGGAAGGATGCTAAAAAGTGGTATCAAAGACCTTATTTTCCTTTTAACAATTTTTTGGGGTTATAAAGGATACTATGACATTGGTATTTGGTATTTACTCTATGCTTGGACAGAACTGACCCATGTATAAGCGGAATTGAAATTGCCTGGGATGGGAATTGCAGTTATTGATTATGCCATTTATGGTCGATATGACCTCACCATCGGGGGGAAATTTTTTTATTGTATTATTTTTATTGTTTTCGTTGGAATAATGATTTATATTAATTTGGCATGATGTTATGAGGTCATGTAAAAGAATTCATTTTACTAGGCATAATTGGACTTGAAATGTCATATATTATGACATGCCATATTTATTATTAGTGTGCATTTTCTATTTTTCCGTTGATTGAAAATTGTGACATGCTTATTGTGCATTGTAGTACCTAATTTTTTTAATTATAGAAGTGTTCCATTATTACTTGTATAGATATGTTATGGTGTGAATTAATTGTATTCCAATTTCAACTCATGAGTTGTATGGGTCCTTATGAATTGGGATGGTGAACCCCATAATTGAAAAAAAAGAGATTAATGCATGATGAATTAAAATGATTAAAACATTTTAAAATGAAATGGTCACCTTATGTATGAATATTGAGACCTTGTACCTTAATCAAAACTAGATATGGGTAGTAGTCCATGAGAGAGTGATCCTTCTATGACTTGTTTATGTCTTACCATGACCTAGCTCCAAGATAAGGATAAGGGTAATGTTGTGTTCTAGGGAGTCCTTGTACCTGCCCTTCTTTTATCACTTTCTTAGCTATTTTACGAAGTTATAAATCTTGTATTAATAGATAACTTAGAAGTTAATGAGTTATTCCATCAAACAATCCTCATGTTTTACACTAAGAAAGTTGTGATGAGAACAATTCGGAGGTGGTGGGACTTGAGCCACACGTTATACCTCCTATAGTTACACCTAAGGATCCTACTGGTGATCCTCTAATAGGAACTGATTCTTAGTTTTTGAAAGCTTCATTCTATTTATGCAGTCTATTGAGGGATCTCCCCAGCCTACCCAAATTATGTAAGAGCTGAAAAGGTATTTATAGTAGCAGTATCTTCCCAGATTCTTTGGTGATGGTTGAACTCAGGTTACAGAGTCATGCCTAGAGGATTTAATTTCTATATTCAAAAATATTGATGACCCTATATATAATAGGTTGAATATCACTACCTATATGTTACATGACTCTTCCAAGCATAGGTGGGACATCATATCTCAGTCTGAGCAACACTATAGAATGGTCTGGGTAGACATACATATGGATATTTGTGATAACTTCATTCCATAGACCTTATGGGATGTTCATTCTATGGATTTCATGCATCTTCATATAAGATCCATGAAAATACTTGAGTAGTAAGCTCATATTATTGAGCTCTAGAAATTATCTCCATATTTAACTGTTGAAAAAATGATTACTTTGAGGCATTCTGAGGATGGGATTGGGTACAATGTCAGCTCAATGGTGTACATATTTCAATTGAATTCCATTATTGATATAGTGAACCAAGACTAAATTACATAATGCAATCTCATATAGGATGGAAATGTGAGAAATGGAATTTTTATTATAAGGAAGGGTGATAGTTTATCTAACATCATGATGCACGATTTAGAGGTTGCATGCATGGGCAATTCTAGTCAAGTGAAATACATGAAAAGTTTATTTTTTCATCTAGTGTGACCAGCCCATCCATAAGAACCCTTAGTTCATAAGAAACCTGATTGAATGTTTAGATTGAAGTAGTATGCATCAACATCAGTGATTATTCCATTATTTTTGTCCAGCTACTAGTGATAGGGATCCATACCAGCACCTCTACCCAGTAAAAGATTTGAGACTCCATGTTGGGATGGGAGTTGGTCTTCAACCGGATGATCACGACAAGGTGGGATTAGTCATCTCCCTGGAAAAAATTCCCCAGATCTTCAATTTTAGCAGATTGGATATTTATAGGCAAGTTAAGAATCTCATAAAGGTTGCAGTTCATTCCATATGTATATAGGAAATCTAGCACCATTGGAGAAGAGATTAGGGGATTCTACTGTATGAGGTACTATTCGGGTGAAATCTATATTATTTTCATCCCTTTTCAATTTAGGTGGATCACACTCTTTCATATCTTTTATAGTTGTGGAAATCACTGGACTTGAAGTAAAGCACATATGTGTCATTATATATCTTGACATGCCATTACGGTTTAGAGTAGAGGGCATACTCTAGCGGCAGGAGTTCCCCTTGAGATAGGTGGGTATCATTTATTCTAGTTTTTCTTCATCTATGAGATTATCATCTTCGAAGTCATTCTCGATATGAACTAGCTTGTTACTTATGATTCCAAGATATATTAATATCATCTATGGGTGTCCTTCACATCACCCAAGGGAAACAAGTATATTCATAAGGGATAATGAGATTTCTAAAATGATTAAAGTAAACCTTAACATACTGGGCCGTGTAGGGTGAAAACTCATTTAGCGAGTCTCTTTATGATATTCAGGGAATACAACATGTAGAATTTACACTTGTTGTGGATCAATTTAGGGATGTCTTCCCCAATGATTTATTTGGATTACTTCATAAGAGGGATGATGAGTTCATTGATAAAATCATGCTAGATGTGGCCCTAGTGTCCATACCTCCTTATAATATGGAACCTATTACGCTCACAGAACTCAACAATCGGCTTGAGGATATTGTGGATAAGGGTTTTATACAACAAAATAAATCACCATGGGGTTTACCAATCATTTTTCCAGGAAGGGGGAAGGTACCCTTAGATTGTCCATGGATTATCACTAGTTTATCCAGTATACATTGAAGAATAATTACCCACTTCCTTGTATAAAAAAATTATTAGACTAGCTCCATGGAGATTTAATACTCAAGAAGATAATATTCACAGGTTTTATTAATTGGGTTTCTAAAAATATATTGATTCTTTTGAGATAGAGTTTTTAAATGACATATTACTGTTCCTATGCACGAGACACAACAACGAAAATCATCAAGAGATTGACCGAAGTATACTGAGTGAGCACTAGATATATGTGAATCTCAGAAAGTTCCAATTTTGTATTATTAAGACTCACATGTTAGGTCATATCATATCTAAGGAAGGCATATTCATTGACCTAGAGATGGTGAGGGGAATTGTTTCCTTGGAGTAGCCTATGAATTAATTTGATATATAAAACGTATTAAGGATGACATATATTATGGTTGATTCATTCAAGAATTATTAATCCTATAATTTCTTATTAAGGAAATTAATAAGATGGGTGTGTAGTTTTAACGGATCATTTCTAATGAGAAAACTTTTCTAGAGTTAAAGGGAATACTCACTTTATCTCGGATTCTGATTTTTTTTGAGTCAGGTAGAAGTTATATGGTTTACTGTGACACATCAAGAATTGGAATGGGTGATGTTAAAATTAAAGGTGATTAGTATGTATCATATGGAACTCTCTAGTTGAGTCCCCATAAGTGGAAATATCTTATGCACAACCTCGATCTAGTAGTTGTGGTTAAGGCTCTACACTATTGCAGGAACTATCTGTTGGGTGAGAAATTCATTATTTACATAGATCATAAAAGATTAAAATACATATAAACATCATTATACATGATTATGATGTAGTGAAATTTGTTGGAATACATTAAATCATTCAACTTTGAGATTGATGACACACTTGATAAGGGTAATGTTGTGGCTGATGCTTCAACCAGAAGACTCAAACACAAGTAGTCCAGATGGCCCACAATGTGTGGTTGGAGATTGACCTATTTTTTGAGTTGCATATGGTGGTCCAAGAGTATAATGGACAATCAGTACAATAATCTCTAGCGATAACCTATTATCTTTTGAAAATGGTCCGAATGAGAAAAATGTTTGATTCTAAGGGCCTCATCTTATGGGAGAGCATCACATGTGATAACCCACCCCCTGGATTTTTTTGATGGTAGTGAGACTATACTCTTCTATGGACATGTATGTGTGCCTTAAGATAAATGGTAAGTGGTGATGAGGGAATAACATGCCTCTATTTTTGGTTTTATCATGGACTTACCAAGATGTACTAATATATACATCATTAGTTTTGGTTGCCTGGTATAAAGAGGCAGATACCCGGTTTTATCACATGGCGATCCACCTCTCAGTAGGTATAGGTAGTGAACCAGTGACTTACTGGACTCCTCCAATATCTATCCATTCTTGAGTGGAATTGGAACAATGTCATGAGGGACTTCATGACAGGCTTGACGAGATCCCCTCTGGGCAGTGATGTAATATGGGAGATCATTGATAGGCTAAACAAATTTGTGAACTTCATAAAAATTGGGGAGAACATATTTGTTGATGATTCAGTAAGTATATAATATATTAAGACAGTGATAATTCATTTTGTACCACAATTAATTGTTTCAAACTAAGATTCCTTGTTTACTTCACGACTCTCAACCGGGTTGCATGAGGCACAGAGTTCACAGGTGTTGTTGAGTACAACATATCACCATCAGACTAATGGAAAGTATGAGTAGAACATTTGGAAATGTGAGGTCATTATAGTGGCATGTATACTTATTTTTTTTTAGGTTTTTGGGAATTTTTTTTCCTTTAGTTGAGTTTTCCTACAAAAACAACTTTTAGGAAATGATTCAAATGGCTCCATATAATACCATCTATAGCAGATTTTTCCTTAACCTTTATACTAGATTAAGATTGGTTATGTATCTCTAATAGTATCTCGTCTCATTTAGGAGTCTACATAGAAATTATAGTTAATTTAGAAGCATATTGCTACAAATCAGTCTAGGAATAAGTCATATAACGATTGTCATCGAATACCTCTAGAGTTCGAGGTGGGATATTAGATATTTATATGTGTATCACCTATATTGAGTTAGATATGAATCAAGAGACTGGGAAAGTTATAACTGATATATGTATTTCCTTTCATGATAGTGAGGAGAGTACGAAATATAGCCTATCAGTTACTATTACCTCATGCTCGAGTTCTGTTGATACTCCCTTATTTAACCTTACTGAGTATCTGAGCTCAACAATTCTTATGTATCCTTTCTTAATTTTATAACGAAATTTATTATGTACGATATGTCTAAGAAGGGTTATAGTTATGAATGACATAGTTTATGTTGATGTAGATCACTTATTAATTATTTTTATAGATCTATATTTTTTAGGACACTGCACTTTTACGATCCTTGGGAACATATTTGTGAAATGTAATTAATATTAATATATAAAGATGTAATATCTATGTAAGAAAATATAGGGTCTCAATAGTTGGTATCGGATCATAGGTTTAGATAACGTTTTTAAAATTTGATAATAAAACTTTTTTGTGAACCATTAGGATAAGCCTACATATAGGATAACAAGATAATTATTCATTAAGTAAGGGATTATGTGGTTTACCTAGGAAATAAATCCCTATACAGATATTACAAGTGGATGTGGTTTTGGAATTGAAGTACCTAGGGTTAATATATCTAAAAATGTTGTGTTAGGATTGAATCGATAATTATGTAGCACACACCAATAGGCCTAACCACACACCTATTTTGACACTCCTAGGGTATTTTTTTTAATAAACATTAAATTTAAGATTAATTATGAATTATATGAACATATAATGATAATTAATGACAAATGATAATCATAAGGTCTCATATAATCATATCTTATAAGAAATTTATTATGATTATGTGGTTCTCCAACAATGATTAGTTATTATCACACTATTATTTTTGGCTTTAATCAATGGATATAACCTAAATTAAACATGATAAAAATTAATTAGACAAAAAATTAATTGATTTCACTCTGGAGAAACCAAATGTTATTAGATATGGAATGAAAAATCATGTTTTTTTATCACAAAAATTTTCATGATATTACTCATCTTAGATTTATATATGAATAAAGGTTTGATAAAAATACTGTTATGTCCACCACGAGGCTACATCCACCATCATTAAGTGTGTCCTCAAATACACTAGTGGCTAAGAAATGGATCAGTGCCACTGAAATGATATATTCAATTCTCTTATGTTCATAACCTGAAAAATTCATTCTAGATATCAATTATTTGGATAGTGAAAAGGATCAATGGGGGGATCTTATCATGAATAAAAGGAAACAATATAAAATCAAATATTTTTATTGGGATGAGTTTAGTAGTTTCTTCGTTAATAAGTGCATTCCTTATATTCTTTTTTTTTGAAAATGAAGGAGTTCCTTGAGTTAAGGAAAAATGTTGATTTTTTTGGTAACTATGAATAAAAGTTTACAATACTTGTGAGGTATTCCCCTTGTATTTTCTTCCACATGAAAGTGTATTTGATCAATTCATTAGTGGATTAAAGCCATTTATCCTAATGAAGGTATCCAAAAAAGATTACAATAGTTATAAATAAATCATTCTATGTTCTATCAATTTAGAAATGATTTTTGGGTTTAAGAACCAATCTCATGGGTTGGATAATATATTAAAGATAAAATTCAAAGGAAATCCTAACAAACCATGGAGAGAAGAAGATGAATTTTCCATTATCCTCAATTTGTGGAATGAAACATACATTATATGGTTTTAAGGATAATATAATATTTTTTATGTGTGTGATGGATGTTTATTGGGTAATCAACTACTGATGTGATTAGAAAAATTTAGATAATGATGTGAATAGAGAGATAGAACCACAAAATGTATGACCACCACTATAGTTCTTCATGTGTAAGGAGAATAATAATTTTTCTGACCAATTCCAAAATATGTGGGTTAGCAATGATGATTGATGAAAAAACATCATAATATGAGAGATAATGTGAAATCTCATGTGATTGTAATTTCTGATGAGGGGAATGATAATGACATGGTGAAAGGTAAAAATTCCATCAAATCAAGAACTATTAATGTTTTATTTGTCTCTAGATCTATCATTTATTTTATATTTAAGTAATTTTCTATGGATATCAGTATTCCACAATAATTATTAGATGTTGATTTAGTATTAAACACAAATAACGGTATGACACTAACATGAAATTTCTATGATTCTTCTCTAGTTGATGTTTGTGGGAATGTGATTCCCAAAAATTCTTTTATTCTCCCAATGGTTGACTTTTATTTTATTAGAGGAATGAAATGGATTTATTTATATAAATCCCACATTAGTCTTTTAGGAATTAATGTAAAAATTGACATAAAAAATGAACCAATGATCATCTATTGCTGTGATGAAAAACATGAACATCTAAAGTATATGACATCCCTTATATGGGAACTGATTTTATTCCAAAAGGGGCGTTCACCCCAGATGAATGGGGATAAAAAAACATTAATGATGTGAATTTTGTTTGAGAGTTGGTTGATGTATTTATAAATGAATTTCCTTGTCTTCCACCTAATAATGATGTTTAATTCTAAAAACTCATATACATTCTATGGTACCTATTTCCATGACTACCTCTATAATGGACACGATTGATTTGTAGGAACTGAAGAATAAACACCCTGAAAACCTAGATAATGGTTTCACTTGGCTATGTGTGTAAACATGAGGTGTACTTATTATATTTTTATGACAAATGATGGATCAATATGACTCTGAAATTAAATTCAAGAACTAAATAGGATCACAATAAAGAACATGTATCCTATACCCCATATTGATGTCTTTTATGGTCAAATACAAAGAGAACAATACTTCTCCAATATTGATCACCATCCTAGATATCATCAAATAAGTTTCCAAAAGCAGCATATACCCAAGAAATCATTCTGAACAATGTATGAACAGTATGAGTATATAGTGATTCCATTTGGACATACTAATTCCCCCTCTATTTTCATAGAATAAATTAATAGGTACTTTAGAGATTACCTTTCTATGTTTTTGGAAGTCTCTGTAGAAGAATTTATTATATATTGAAAGAGTAAATATGAGCAGGAATATCAATTGATGCCTGTATTTATGAACCCGTGAAAAGATATTTTTTATGAAATATATTTAAAGTGTAAAATTTTGATGGAAATGGGTTCATTTTTGGGTCACATAATCATCATAGAGGGTATATATTTGGATCTATCAAATACAATTGTTTTTTAACGATGGCCCTAGTCAATCACTATTATTTATTTCCAAATAATTCTTGGTTTGGATTGATATTATTATATGCTTATTGATATTATATCATGAGTTTCAAGTCGAATCAATATGTGAACTTGGAAGGGTGAAAAGGTCATTTGGTGGGATTAACAGGAATAATATTTTATGGAAATAAAGAGAAGGATAGTCAGCACACCATTACATATATTAACCTAATGTGGATAAGGGAATGTTGTTTATAGTGATATAACTATGGAGTTATTGAGATGGATTTTAATTTTGAATGATATTTTCATAGGAGATGCCTCATGAAAATTGATGGTCCAGGAAATAATTACCCAACACATGATTTAGAGTATAATGAAGTGATTAATTCATTAATGATATAGAGTAATTATCTTTTTGAAGAATAGTGTGAGATTTATACTGACCATAAATGTTTTAAGTATATAGTAACTTAGAGTGAAATGAATACACCCCAATTAATGAAATTTTAGTTGATAAAAAATTATGATTTTCAATACATTACCACCCTGAAAATCAAACAAAGTGGTTAATTCTTTGATATGAATGGATCATGATATATTACCTATAATGAAGATCCCAAAATATCAATTATATCTAAAAATTAAAAGGACTGATCTTGAAATCTCAAAGGGGAAGGATCTTATCAATTATAAATGAGTGTCCTACCTTATACCAAAGTGAACATTAAATAGGCATAAAAAGAAGATGTGGAGATATAAAAGAATGAGATAAATGTTCCTATATTTAACCATAATTTTGATGAATTTTTAATGTTTATTAACCATATTTTTTTCCATCAATACAATATTTGAAGAATTATTTTTTGGTGGAGCTTCATTGTTCGTCATTCTCTATTCATATTGGAAGTACAAAGATGTATATATATTGTAAAGAGTATTTAAGGTAATATATAATGAAGGGAGATATTTATATGTTATTATTTCAGTGCTTGGAATGTCAGAAACGTGAGGATGTGTGAAAATATTCTTAGTGGTTGAAAAAAATATTACCCATTTCAGAATGGAAATGTTAAATAACCACCTTGGAATTTATCATTAAACATCACAAAACATATACAAGGAGTAAATATATATGGTTATTATTTTATCACCATAAAAATTCAAAAACATTTATCTATATTAGGGAATATTTCCCTATGGATCATCTTACTAGGATATACCAAAAAGAAGTGGAAATATTGAATAGAGTTCCATTATCAATTATGTCCTATTGAGATCTAAGGATAGACTCAAATTTTATGTATATTCTTCAATAGGTTCTGTAAATATAATTATGCTTCATCACTGCGTATCATACATAGATATATGGTCAGTATGTGAGAAAAATTCAAATAGTATAGGATATGCTCTGATTGTGTTATATTTTTTTCAAATGTGGTTTGGATCAACATCTTCTTCTTGTTGAGTTTTATTACAACAATAAAATTCACTCGAGCATTCTAATGGATTGTTATACATCCCTCTGTGGGTATAAGGGAAAAAAAATTACTTGTTGGGATGGGGCTAGAGAAAGAAAGCTATTGGGAATAGAACATATGAAGAAATGATATAGTAGGTTCAATACATTCATATATACATAAGGGAAACGCAAAGTTGTGAAAAGCTTATGATTATTATCATTAAAATGATAAAAAATTCGATGATGGTGAGAATTAGTTTTTTATGAATTTATCAATGGAAAAAGATTATAATATTTAGTATGAAATGGAATCTAAGACATAAGTATACTAGGCCATTCTAAATTAATGATTGTTTTGGGATAATAACAAACCATTTCTCACAAAAAATTCTATCTCATGTACATGACATGTTCCATGTATCTCTCTTGAATATGTACATAACATATACATTACACATACTAAACGTAGTGTTCCTACCATTGGAGGATGATGTTTCTTATGAGGAGTAGCTAGTGCATATTTTGGACTGTAGATAGATTTTTTGACAAACAAGAAAACTTACCCGGTAAATAGTATTTGAAAAAACCACAATCCAAAGGAAGATATATAGGAACCTAAGGATATTATGAGGTATAATCATGATTGTTAATTTGTATTAGATTGATGAAATTTCTATGGTGAAATTAATTTTACGGTGGGGGAGGGGTAGAATGTAACACCACTATATTTTTTGAAATACATGTGTTTCTATTTAAATAAATTTAATTTCATTGATAACATGTGTTTTAAAGAACATTGATTTTATTTGAAAGATTTTCTTATAGACAATAACAAATTTTACTAAAAAACAATATACTATTAATATTAACATTTAAAGATAATAGTCATTGTTTAGCCATTATAATGGTGGGTATGAATAGTATTAACTAAATTATGAAAATTTAGGTTTTACACATATTTAAAATGATTGATTTTGTTATCAATTAATTATAAAGTACAATAAATAGAATATTAAAATAAAGGGAATGTTTTCAAAAAATATATACTTTCTATAAAAGCAGTTTCTTCACATTTTGGGAAGTTATTTTAAAATTAAAATTCTCAATCTTATAAAATTAATATGAGAAAATAAATTTTAGTTTTTAAATAATCATGTTGAAATTATCTTATTATCAATTTTATATAATTTTTTGATAGATAAATTTTTCAATGTATAGTAGAAAATACCAATTCTTATCAATAAATGTTATTTCTTATAAATATTTTAAAAATAAGAATATTTTTTAGGTGGATTCATAATAATAAATATTTCAAATATATATTTGTTAATAAAATTTATATCATTGGGTTAAATTTCATATTAAATTATGATATTAAATATCTAAAAACGTTTTCAAATGTTCTCATTGAAAATCAAATTTTTCCTTAGGTCTATGGGTTAAATTATAAATTAAAATTTGCACATTAGGGATTTTAATTTAAAGAAATGGATTCCATATTTAGAATTATAATAATTGATATTATTTAATATGGGAAACATAATGTTTTAACCAAATTAATAGTGAAACCAATAATACTTATTAAAGTTATTAAGGTGAAAATGAGTTTCCCAAGGGTTAGAATGAAAACATAATTTTTAAAAATGACCCCAAATTTCTCTAATTCCTAATTTTGAAAAAAATTTACACCTTATATATTCTATGGTTTTTAATGTTTTTGTTTTTTTCATTGTTAAATGACATAGAGGGTGGTGGAATTTATTCTTTTCAAAAATTCCAAATGTGTCCTCCACCACACATAAAAAATGGCACCCCATATCCTCCCCTACTGACACATAAAAAATTTCATTCCACAGAGAAATAAAAAATACCATCCTAAAATCCCTCCTAAAATCACATATATCATAAATATATCATAAATACTCAGTGTTTAAGGCTTTCCGTGCAAACCAAAGGAGGTTACTCGATGAAGAGTTAATGTTCTTCAACGAGTTGTTTTTTATTTCTTCTTCCAAATATGTCAATTTTTTAAGAATCATAATATAGTATACATAGTATCTTTATTATACTATTATTTCATTATAAAAATGGCTTTACCAATGTCCTTATTCTTTTCCTTCAAATGGGGAATAATAACGTCACTCATTTTTTTGAAAGTTTAACGTCTTACAAACCATTGTGAATAGTTTTTCATAAACACCATTCATAGTTGGGTATGATGATAGATATTATGTATATATATATATGATATTTTTTAATACTTATACTTATTATTATATAATACCACATATAAATTTTCACTTTATATTCTGTGGGGAATATGGTAACATTCATTGCATGTGTGGTGGGCTACTCCCTCACACATTGATATGATTATTTTTTCACTTATGATTTACATGAAAGATATTAAAAAAAATATAATGATTATAAGGGATATATATTATTTCAAAATAATTATTTAAATTTTAATAACTATTTACCATTCTTTCATTCCATCCATTGAAAAATGGAAATAATATTCATGAATACATATGGTCTATAGTCTCAATGTACAATGTATTCCATTTTTTATTATATATAAATATTATTGGATAATAATTATGTATATATTGAATATATATTATATTTATAAAATTATTAACATCATGTATATTTTTGAATTATTTTTAACATACAAGGACTAGATCTACTAAAACAAAACCATCATGAAAAAATAAAAATCATAACAGCCAGAAATGAGAATTTTAATAAGGAATTTTTATCAAAAGGGTGTTAAAATGATATGAGGGGATCACATGGGATATAAAAATTATGTCTATGATTTCTTTCTTTAAAAATAATAATATTATATTAATTATAATGAAGATTTTAATGTTTTTATGAAATTCATGACATAACATTTGTGATTTTTTGTCTCAATTTGTCTTCTTTGGGACACAAGTTATGTTATGAATTTACATTATTGAATGAGATGAATATAGTAATCCTTTTACATGTATTAACATGAATAAAATTACATTGATTATATT
Source organism: Viscum album (assembly GCA_963277665.1). NCBI lineage: Eukaryota > Viridiplantae > Streptophyta > Magnoliopsida > Santalales > Viscaceae > Viscum > Viscum album. The sequence goes on along the minus strand of OY728161.1, from coordinate 408,655,790 downwards.
TAAAAGTTTCATTTGACTATATTTACTCATGGGTAGTATGATTCAAATATTAACAATGTTGTAAGGAATTTATGATATAATAGAATTGTTTATCTAGATTTTTGATGGATATTCTTTTGTTGATAAAATATTATAATCTATCTCAAAATAATTATCATGAATTTTATTCTACTTAGGTTATGTATTTGGAATTCATGTATTCCCTTAACTAGTTCCCAAACCGTGCATTTTCACGAAAAACCATTTCCATTATAATTTCACATACACACGCTCATAATTTGGAGTTAGCAAAATATTTAAAAAAATTCAACAAAAAAATAAAAAGAAAGTGATAATAGACACATATGTGGTATATATATGATGAGGCACATATCCTTGAAGTCATGATCTATAATATATATAATGAATTTCAAGTGAAAACGAAATAGATATATATATTATGTATGATGGGATTAGTGAATGTGTGTGTTAATTAGTAATAGGAATCATTTTCATGTAGTGTGTAATGAAAATGTATAATAGTAATAACTTGAAAAGAACCCAAAGATAGAGGAAAATTGAAATTCCATATAAAAAAAATAGAAAGTAATATGAGTTGAATGTAGTATAACATTTATGTGAAAACAATGGAAATGAGGTTTTAAAAGGGGGAAGAAATTAACTATATGACCACAAAATAAAACATGATATAGAGAGAGAGAGATGTAGATCAAATCTGTAGAAGCTCACCACATACCACTATGGTTAATAATAGTGGAAATGTATGATTTATTACCACCAAGAGAAGGCCTAAAAACAATAAAATATTTGTGAAATGGAGTAGAATGAATATCATACAAAAGTTGTCTTTGAGAATGGTTGTTAAAAAGTATGCACAACACTTATCACATAAGAGAAGAGAAATTTTTTATGTGTTTCATGTTTCTTATTACAATATTTCTATTTTTTATCGTATTAATTATACCAATCCAATTATATTGAAAAATGGAAACAATAGAATTATTTTTAGGAGACTATTTTTTGAGTTAATAGTGAATGCGATAAATTTAAACATAAAATTACATGGTACATAAAAGAAAATGTTAAATTTTATATACATTTAATTAAATAAATTTTAATGAATACAATATAGTGGTAAATCAATTACATTAAAGACAATATTTTCTTACATCTGAGTGAGATACAACACTCTATGAGATAAAATGTATGAAGAAATATATTCTAATAGTGATTATGTGTTGAAAATTTCCCCACACAGGAAAGGCCATTCCAAAGAGGTGGATGTGGTGAAGATGGAGATGAAGCCATAGGCATGACCAGACACATGGAAAATGGCGTGTTGCTATGAAGATGGCCAAAACAGGTACCTTGATAGGGACTACACCATTGTGGTCCTCATAGTGATCATTTGGTTCTCATGTGCAGCATAGATGATCCCAAAACATAAACAATGGAAGTTGTGGTCTGTTAGTTACACTACTAGGAGTTTGAGAAGGCCAAAATGGGCATGACCCATGGTGAAAGATGTGATTCTTTTGATGTATCCTTGTTAAAACAAGGATGCCCAAAATGGGCGTTGAGCAAAAAATTAGGATGTGGTCAATATTTTATGACCTGAAAACCTCATGTTATCGACAATATTTTCCCTTTCTATCAAAAAAATTTTCAAAAGGAGAGATATGCTTAAAATAATTTGGTAAGTATGAAAAGTGGTAACATACACACAAATTTTATTAAGATATAAGAAATTTACTGGAAACCCTATTGGGAAGATGAATATGAAAATACTTATGGGATAATAAAAAAGATAAAGACATTTTAATAAAGTAAAAATAATGTAAAACAGAGTTCAAACACCCTTTGATGTAGTAATAAAACTTGTGAATCAATGCATACAAACCTAAGGAACATGAGGTTGTATTTTGAAGAATGAGGTATTGGAATCTATATATATCAAAGATCTAATTGGTTATTTGAGGAGCATATTTTATATTTTAAAGTTATAGAATACCTATAGAATAATAGTTGAATAAAGTAGAGAACCATAATCCAAATAGAAATTGGTGAATTTTTAGAAGTTATACTCACTAAAATATACGACATGTGAGTTGTGGGGAAATAAAATGTTGAGTTCAGAAGATATATCCATAAATTTTTTCTTAAATGATTATATGTTAAGAGATGTCTTTAAAGTTAGGAAGTTTAACTAAAGAATATTCTAAAGAATAAAGTGAATATATTTGGTAGACTAAAATATTATTATGAAAGACAGAGTTATTTTCAAATGATTTCCAAATTTTTAGGTTTCATATTTTGGAGAAATTATCATTTTCATTTCTGAAAAATATGGACCATTTTGGAAAATGTTTGGATAAGTATGGTGAAGTTCCATGATATATTTGATATAAAGGAAGGTTTTATACATAGTAAGAACATGATTTTTATAGTCATGTATGTGTTTCATGTAGTCAAATACATGGCATGCATAATGAGTTTGCAACATTGGTTCTCACATTGAAAGTAAGTGGCCCACAAATTGGATCACACAGCTCCCATAACAGATTATCTAATTTAAATATGATGTTCATGGTTAGAAAGGACAATACATGATCTCAGTGTAGATATTTTAGAATAACTGTGAAGGTAGTACATTTTTCAAATGGAGGCCTAGAAAAGATAGTTCATGAATGTTCACGGAATACATGGCCATGCAATGCGGTATGTGCTCAAGTAGTGGAGTATGCACTCGATAAGATAGTATGTGGTCATAGGTAAGAAATTCTTTGACTTCCACATAGTTTATTTTGTTAAGGGTTTAATTTTAATTTAAATTATGAGGAAGATATTTGAGGGATTTTTACTATAGATACACTACTATTAATATGATAATAAATGGATGAAAAAATAAAAGATATTTGGAGGTTAACCAGGAATAAAACCTATAGTATATCTATCCACAAAATAATCTCATGATGGAGAATTTTGCGAGGTAGTTTGTGAAGAAGGAAGGTTGTATGCAATGTGTGTTTCAGAAGTAGGAACTTTGTGGTGGGTATGTGTGGCTTAGTTCGTAAAGTGTAGTATTCAAACCATCAAGGGAAATGTAGGGTCCACATGGTTGAGTATACAATTAATATTGGCTACTCACAAGGGAATTCATAAAGTGTAGTATGCAATCCATGAAAGAAAATACCGGGTCGGGTCTACATGGTTGAGTAGACAGTGAATATAGGATACTTACTGGGGATTCTATGAAGTGAAGTGTGAGGTATTTAAAGAGAAGTACATGGTCTATGAGGTTGAGTATGAAGTGAATTCATGACCTAGAGATGAAGATACAGTTGAAAAGGTTATAATTGATGTTTATAGGAATGGTATTAATAAAATTTGAGTCAATAAACATTAAAAATGAAACCGTGAAAATCACAAAGACATGTTATTACATTACTGAATGGTCAATAAAAATACCATAGAAATTTGACTGGTAACAAATAGATGGACTCAACTCCGGTAACTACTTCCACTATTCTAGGGGGACTACTAGAAGGTATTGGAAAATGAGTAAATGAATAAATCAATGAAACCCAATGAAAATAATTAAAAAATCAAATAAACTATATGATAGAAATAATTCCAAACAACTAAAACATAACCAAGGAAAATATGATAATAAATAAGACAATAAATTGAAACCAATAAATCATACTCAATTCAAATTAGATGAGGGGATAAGGATCTATACACAATGAAATTCCACCCAATGGTAGAAATTAGATGTCATGTGAGAAAGTAGAACTATCCAAGTTCAGATGTCGTTAGGTGTGAGATGAACATGGGTCTTTAGATTGGGGGAAATCAGATATAATTTAAAGAGTGGTCATATGGAAGTAGATATTGAAGGAAATTAAAACCATAACTGTAGATATTGAAGGTTTATTTGAAGACACAGTATCATCATCATTCATGAAAACCCTTACAAACCTGTTTTTGCTTTTGTTACTAGTTATTAGGGTGTAAGAATAAGGGAGGGGTAAATGACTAAGAATGAAAGAGACATGATAGTACCCATGTAAAAAATATTTCCTTGATACCACTGTTAACAACGCCTAATAAAGAATAAAATCAGTATATACAATATTCTGTAAGAAAATAAAATCATTTGGAGTTCACTATTTCATTGAGTAAGGGAACATCATCATGTCATGTTCAAGAAATTAATCCTGGTATAGAAAAAATGATAATTAAAACAACCCAAATTTAATGATATCAAACTAAAAAATATATTATCCAGGATGGAGAGTTCCTTAGAAATCTACAATTTGAACAATATAAGCCAATAAACTCATCATATAAAAATAAATTTTTTAATCATTAACAGCGCACAAGAGATGGGGAAGATTGAAAAATACAACCCAGATCGGAAAAAATAAAAATTCATATTCCCTAAGAACAAACACCCACTAGAAGATGCAGTGGGAGTGAGGCAGTGATGCGTGGAGGAGGCAGAGGTGGTGATGTTTGAATTCGTGGTGGTTGTGGGGATGTGTGGCAGCGAGACTACAAGGCGATGTAGTAGAGGGGGAGGTGGCGATGGAAAGTCGTGAGCTATGGATTCCTAGAGGAGGTGGGGTTGCATGGTATCGTGGAATCGAGATGAAGGTGGAGGTGGTGACGGGGAGGTAGATAAGGGGCATGAAGGAGGATGGGACATGGGGAAGGAGGTGAGAGGGATGTAGAGGAGGCTGAGGTGGGGCCATGATGGGGTCGGGGGGGGGGGGGGGGGGGGTTGGGGTGGAGCGAGGAATCAAGGAGATGGTATAATAGGGAGCAAGAGATGAAATGAAGGGAATCTAGACACGTATGTGAGAAATAACATGGAGGTGCATGATCCTGACAAAATGAAAGTAATAGCACATGTATATACAATATAGGTTAGAATTAATAAAAACATTATTTGGAATTGAAAAATAAAAATCATTAAATATTTAATAAATAGAAAAATTCAAACCTTAAGATGTTTAACAATTGGAAATATATCAGGTCGGAAGAATATATTGGTGTAGAATTTAACTGACATAATTTGAAGTATAAAAAATATACCATTTAACTATAGAAAGATAATTAGGAATTGAAAAATCAAAATTCTAAAATAGTGAACAAAGATAAACATTCAAAACTTAAGATTTTTTACAATTTTAAATGTATCAAGTCAAAAGAATGAAATTGTGTAGAATGTACCTAACATGATTTCAAGTAGAAAAAATATAACATTTAACTATTAACATTTTTTAAAAAAATTAAGAATTAATATATACATTGTATAATATATAACCATTACCAAATTCTTAAAATTTCCATTATGTATTGATCAATTTAAAAAATAACTACTGATAAGTAGTAGAAAAAAGAAACAAGTGATGTTTTCTCTATTTTTAAAAAAAGAATTATACTTCAATTATTGAATAAAACCACATAAAAAGTGTCCAAGAAACACTGTTTGAATAAGAAATTTAAAATCATTTAGGATGTTTTTGAAAACTCTTATTGAAGATAAACAAATTAAATAAATAACTATTGATTTGTTTTGTCTCTAAAAAATTGTTCACATTTAAATTCTTGAAGGAAACCACATAAATAAGTATCATAAAAGATCCTTTTAAATAAGAAATATGGATAATCTTATCACAAGTCTTATAAAACTCTTACATAAGTAATAATCACTATAATTATTTTTCAAATTTTTTTTAAAATATAACCTTATACAAAAGCAAGTGATAAGTAGTATAAACAGGTTTTAGTAACTAGTGTCAAACAAATACCAACACTTACAAAAGTGATAAGTAGTATATAAAAACCCAACCCCAAATTTAACACCATGGGAAAATCAGTAATTCGGTTAGGCTTACCTAAATTTATGGGACTACAATGCTGGAAATAGAGAACTGCTGTAGTGGAGGCACTCCCACATCCAAATAGTGGGAGAAATGGCATTTGATGCCTCACCGTCCAATTGATAATAAATTATAGCAAGTAGATCAAGACGAGTAATGAAAAAATAGAACATAAAACACCAATCAATTCATTTCTGGAAGCAATGGTATGCCCTAGAACCTACTTTTAATAATAATACCATTATAAGGAATTCAATCCACTATACATCCATTTATATTTCCGTAGGAATGTTTTTATGATCTGTACATGCTCATTGGAAATTAATCTCTTTCAAGTACATATGATCAACTATTAAATTATTCTTGTGATATGTTAACCTGCTAAAGTTTGATCAAATTCTAGTCCTAAGGTTTCACACATCGCAATCTCAATATCTAACACAAACTTGAATTCTTTAACAAATCATTCCTCATATAAGTTCATATTCCCCCCTCACAACACATTCGATTGAATCAACCATAACCTAGGTCAATCTTAACCCACATGGTCATACAAAAAAAATACTTTCCCCCTTATCCCCATATTATTTAATGTCCAACTTGCCGAAACAAAATATTAATAATTCAATATTGACATTTCATCAATCAATTGTCTTGTAGCTCCTAGTTTCCTTATATCCAAAGGATTTCAAACCTTATTTATACACCCATCATTTTCCTAAGCCTCACCATGAACCCCCCAGAAACTATAAATTCCCATTTGCACTAAATTTCAATTTAAGGCATCAAATACATTTATTAAATTTCCTCGTTTATGACCTATTTATCCAAAAAATATATAATCATAGGAAACACATTACATTCTCCAAAAAATCACAAGCAGGCCCTAGAATAATAAAACTCTAGAGAAACGTACAACCACTCACCTCCTCCATGTGTGTGAGGACTAATTTGGAAAATATAAAATGATCATTATAGACAAATTGAGCCTTCACCTATACAACATATATGAAAAAACTTCATGATTGGGGAAAACATCAATAAAATCCTTATGATCTCAATCCAAATCTAGAGGAAGAAAAAGACGAATAGATTCCTAGATGAGAAAGTTTTAAATTTCTGATCAAAACAACACATGAGAGAGGTGGAAAAGAGGTGATCTTGCTATATATTCTGATGGTATCCTCCAAATATGTGGAAATATTCATTGATAAATCAGATTCAAATCCTGGAAAAATGAAAAAAAACAATCTACCAACAATCCAAAAAGAAATGTAGGAAGAAAATGAAAATGGGAGAAAATTGGAAGAAGAAAACCGATTGTTATAGGAAGATTTCCATTTGGGAGATGATCTATGGAAACCATGTCCTTAAAATAGTTGGTCGAATTTGATCATCATTCATAATGAATATCAGGGTGATGATCCAAAATTAACTTTGACCTAAAATGTGTGGAGTAACACATAAAAAATTTTAATTACTGGAATGAAAATGATCATACTGTGCATTTATGAAAAATTGAGATCTATATTTAGAATGAAAGTGTGTATTTCAGTATTTGGTCATGGTTGATTTTGATAAAACCTATATTTAGAAGCTAAGACACATATCTAGAATCATTATTAGAAAAATACCATGGAAATCCTGAAATGGCGGATGATGTGGTTGCGTTCTAGTAGTCGGTCTTGTCACATTCCAGTAATTGGTCGAAGTGGCTTGCAGGACATTAAAATACTACACTTCAAATATATTAGTCTCTATGCTCTACACAGATTAGTCACCTAAAACTACATGAACATTTTTATGTGAGAATAAAAAACATAAATTAATGTGTCACTACCATTAAATTAAATCCCATTCATTACATTCAAAAAAAAGTAATGATGATTTGAAAAGGATAAGTATTTTACAAAATCTATTTATAGACATGATTTTACAAATAGGATTGTAATGTAATGTATGAATTTGTACACAAGAGTGTAATGTATATAATACTGTATACTATTTAAGTGTATGAAACATTCTATATTTCTAACATTTGTGCAAAGGATTGTAATGTACATTTAAACATTGTATGACACCATAAAATGTGCATGTATGATTAAACAAAGTATACTGTTGAAGTGTATGTATACATGAGTTTAATCTCACCACATTTTCTATCAAATGTTTCAATTTCATTCTACATACAGGTCTAAATTTAGCTTGGAATCAACATACATGTTGATCTTGATCCAACCTAGATAGGGAGGTTACTAAGCATAAAAGATGAAGCCCTTATTATTCATAAACTAACCTTGAATGACCAATTTGTTATAAATAGTGAGATCCCAGATCATGTTCCCAAGAAAGTCAGTCTTCAAATATATAGCCATATTTATAGTAGAAAAAATGTTATTCATGGTAATGTTAATGTAAATGTAGTGCCTGTCATGCCTTCTTTCATTCCTATTCATTTTCATTGAGGGTGTTGTGACACTATTGGGAGGGGGGATAAATGAATTTATATTCTTGGATTACCACATATTGGAGAATATGGGACATGCTCATCTTCAGTCAGGGCCATGAATTCCAGATAATTATAAGAATCAATAGGCTCCTCCAAGGGAGAAGAAAATTGAAAAGGTTTCAAATGGATCAAAGCACTGGTTTCCATTTCATCTGCTACAAGTCTCATGATTATATTATAATAATATAATAAATCAAATCATATGAGGAGGAATACCAACCTGCTTTCCCATATTGATAACCACCTAAGTAGTACAGTTGCGAACATCTTGAACAGTGATATCGATGCCTTTCATTACCCGAACATGGAGGATACCCATGAGGATCTCCATTAGGGATTCTAGGAGGATGGTGGGGGACGATGTCATCTCATTCCCTACCATCCCCTCAAAAAATTCTGAATCTAAAGTGTGACAACCCTCCTCATCGATACACCCCCTTCTGAGAAACAAGGATTCCTTTAATTGCAATTGCAATGGAGAATTTAAAGGGATTTGATCTAATGGATCTGCCTTAATTCTCACGAGTTTCATTACTGCCCTGACAGATTGATTGCATTGATTCAATAAATTATTGTTTCTTTGATTGAAATATGGAAAAGGTAAATCAATCAAGGATGATAAAATAAATTATTTAAATAGTAAGGGGAAAACTCACCTTGATGGATTTTGAAGGTTCCTCGTGCAGGGATGCAGAGGCGGTAATGGGGATAAGAGGAGGCATAGGCAGTGATGCATGGTGGCGATACAACGAGGATACATGGAAGAGTTGGTGATTTCTAGTAAGTGAGGAGGGGATTCATAGCAGAGGTAGGGATTCATATTAGAGGTGGGGATGCGTGGTAGCAAGGCATCGAGGTGGAGGCAGAGGCGGTGAGGTGGAGAAGGGGGAAAAAGGTGAAGGGGATCGGGAGGGGGAAAAGGTGGGGAGAATATAGGGTTGGTGGAGGAGATTCAAGGGTGTGGTGAGTAATTGGGGAGAGGGTATAGTGGGGAGGGAGAGTGGATGTAAAGGGGAATCATCCTCTTGTTTTCTAAAAAAGGTGATATTTATTTCTATCAAAAATGTGAAAGGGGATTTTTATTTTTATGTATTTGAATGTATAGAATTATTCAACCTCATGACTGCTCCATTCATTAAATACTCCATTATAATTTTTAAATATTATTTTCATGGAAATTTTTTTTCTTAATATTTAGTAAATTTTTAAATTAATAAATTTTTTCAAAGTAAAAAATTGATATTTTCCTTAAGAAATGAATGAAGTGATCTTTTAGAATCATTTTTCCTCTATGATATTGGACATTTATATTTTCCAATGATAACATCCTTATTATATCCCTAGATGGTTTATGTTTAATAATTTGACTAAATTATGTCACTAAACCTATTCACTTTCAACAGGTTATTCTATGGTGAAATGATTTTGAAACCCGTATCTTTTCAATGGGTTATGATATAAAGAAATGTTTATAATCCCCATCTATTTTTATCTATTTTTATATGATGAATGTAATATTATCTTTTATCATACATAAGTATTAGTTCAATTATGTGAATATTGGTACCTATATCTCCCTCTAAAGTAATTTGTTATGATTTATATCTAATGATATAGACACAACTGGAGTGTGTTGTTACCATGGTTCATTAAGGGAATTTTTACAATATGATGGAATTGGGAGTTAACCCTAACTATATGTTGGTTTTGAGAGTAAACACATTCCACTATAATATCCTTGGTTGTGAGCCTCTTGAACTATGTAATCGATTTCTATTTCTAAATGTGTGCCACAATTTCATGTATTATGCCAATTTTATTCTCTCATTTCCTAATTTCTCTGATTTCCTTTATGAATTCGATGAATTATACCATTTATAATTATTATTATTTTTTATATATATGGTATGGTTTATAAATTTTTTTCTCATCCTTTCATATACTTATTTTCATGTTATGTTGATATATACTTTATTTACCATTAAAAAGAATCTAAGATATCCCTTTCTTATATTTCCTTTCCTGAGGTTATAAAGAAATTTAAAATGTATTATATGTATAAGAATGGTTCTAGTTATAAATAACTTAGTGGGAGATGATGTTTTTCATATATTAAATAGTTTTTTTTGTAAAAATGATTCTAATGACAGTAAACCATTATGGTCAATGGTGGTGATTTTTTTAATATAATTAATATTCATCTACTAAGATGTAATATATATGTATGAAAATCTACTGTCTACAAACTAGGTATTAGATTATAGGTTTAGTTAACCTTTGTTAAATAAGATGTGAAAACATTAGTGAGAACCCTTAGGATAAGCTTATGTATAGGATAACATTAAAAAAATTTGGTGAGGAAGAGACTATGTGGTTTACCGTGAAACACATCCCTAGAAAAATATTACTAGTTTAAGTGGTTCACACATAGATGTATCCTGGGTTAATTAATTTATAAAATGTGAATCAATTTTGACTTGAGAAATACTTGGTATATGACAATGAGCCTTACCAAATGCCTGGTTTGACACTCTTGGGAGATATACATTTGCTAATCTAATTTTTGTTTATGAACCATTTTGAATGATTTAAATAATTTATGATCATGGATGACCTACTTTAAAGCTATGATGTTATAGGATTAAATTTTATATTTAATTTCTCATAAATATGTGGATTTTAAAGTCTGATTAGTACTTCCCCAACAATAATTTCTTTTTTTATCCAATGGTTGGAACTCGAAGATACATTGTTAACACTGAATGCGATAAAAAATTAAATGATTGTACGCATGATCAACTAAATGTTATGGGATATGGATTGAAAAATATAATTTCAACGCTCAAATAGATTTATCAACATATGAATCATCGATACATAGAAATTAGAAAATGAGGGAATAACATTATATTTAGACTTTTAGAAGGAATCACCCAAATTCTTTCAGGGGGACTTCTTATAAACTATTGGATAAGAAATGGATGAGTACAACATAAAATATATTTTCCTTTCTCTGAAATTATAAAAATGATAAATTCATTTTGGTTGTCTATCATTTGGACGGTGAAGTAGTTCAATAGTGGCGTATATTAAAAAATAAAAGGCTACCAGATGAAATTTGATCCATATACTGGGATAAGTTCAAGATATTATTTTTTAATTAGTACTTTCTTCATATTCATCATATGAAAAAGGATAATTAGTTCCTTGAGTTAAGGAAAAAATATTATAAATCTATTGGTTCATATGAGGTAAATTTAACAATACTTGTGAGGTACACATGTGTCATTATCATCCAACCTATAATTAAGGATGATCGACAATTCATTGGAATAAAAATAAATATCTAAAGGGAATTATCCATAATATAATTTAGAAGTTATGAAGAAATCATTAAATTTTTTATCATTTTAGAAATAAAGGATATGTTTAGGCATCAATATTATGGGTTTTTATAAGAAGATAAATATGGAATCCAAGGGAAATAATAAAACAAATGGAGTGTAGAACTTCATTTTCACATTATGCTATGTTTTGAATGATACATCAAGGAAATTTTAGTAATGGGATCTGAAAATTTATTATGTGTGGGAATTAAGTTAATCATAAAATCTAGTCTTTACGTTATGGGAAGAAGTTATCTAATGATGTGAATAGATGGAGATATTAGTAAAATATGAAACTCACACTATAGTGCATCAAGTGTAAGTTGAATGAGAATCTTTCTAACCAATTCCCAAATATAATGGTTAAGAATGATGATTAATGTCATCAACCTCTTAAGAACATTGATATTGGGAAATACCATTCCAACATCATGTTTGGTGAGGGGAATGATAAAAACATGGTGAAAGGTACACTTACAATCCACTCTAGAACTAAAATTTTTTTATATGACACTATGTCTACCCATTTGATTATATATAAATAATTTTATAAAGTTATCAAGAATCCATAAAAATTATTAGATGTTAAATTAGAAGTAACAATCCCTAATGGTGTGGTGATTTCATCATAACTCTATGATTCTTATTTGGTTGACGTTTATGGGAATTTTCTCCCCACAAATCTTTTTATTCTCCCTCTTATAGTATTTAATGCCATATTAGGAATGGATTGTATATTTCTACATTGAATACCAAATCAATAGTTGGGGATGGAAAGTCATGTTTGAAATTCATAATAAACCTATGATCATCTATCAGTGTGGTGATATATATGAACATCTGATTGAAATAACATCCATTGTATGTGTCTTGATTCTTTATGAAAGTAGGTGTTTATCCAAAATAGTTGGGGAGAAACAAAACATCGATTATGTGCTTATTGTTCTAGATTTACTAATTGTCTTTACAAAATAATTGAACAGTCTTCCACTGAATCACAAAATTGAGTTCTAAATTGAACTCATACCTGATGCTTCCTCTATTTTCATGAATACGTATAGAATGGCCTCAATTTAGTTGAATAAATTGATTAATTAATACCAATAAAACATTTAAAATTAATTATATCACAATAGTGTGTCACCTTGGGGCGTACGTAATCTATTTTTATGAAGAAAATGGATATGTCCAACACTTCATTGATTATATAGAACTAAAGAAGATAATAATTATGTACAAGTATCCACTACCCCATATTGATGACTTGTTTGATAAACCTTTTTGATTATAATAATTCTAAAATATTGATCTTCATTTTTTATATCACTAACTGAGGTTCAATTAGGAGGATATTCTCAGGACATCATTTTGAACCAGATACGGACACTACCAATATATAGTGATTTTATTTGGTCTTAGTAGTACCCACTATCTTCCGGTATTAAAAATTAGGGATTTTATTGATTACTATGATTAGTTTTGGTAGTATTTATAGATTAAATTATTAAATATTCCAAATAAAGGAAGAACATGATGATCACATAATGATTGTACTAAAGACCCTATGATAATAGAATTTGTATGGAATATATACAAAGAGAGATTTTTGGACACAAAAGGATTCATTTTGGTTATATAATATCAAGGGAGGGTATATCTATGGATCCATAAAATATGAGTGTTAATAAATAATGGCCCAAACCAACCACTCCGACCAATATCCATAGTTTTATTTGTTTAGATTGATATATATGATCTTTGCGATGAATTTATCAAAAAAATCATATAAACTCACCAAGATAACTCATAAGGATTCCATGTTCTATTGTTTGGATGAATGTAATGAAAATATTAAGGAAATAAATAGAAGACTATTAAAAAGACATGTTCTAACATTAGTAACTCACCAATGGGGAGTTGTTATTTCTTGATGGGTTTAATGAAAATAAAATTTATAAAAACTCAAACTATTTTACATTATGATACAGTGTTGGGAGAGTTTGATGACAAACCCACAGAGACGGCGAATTAGTTTACTTAGGTTTTTAATTGCTTTGATTTATTTAAACTGAAAAAATATGTTTTAAAATATTGGTTTTATTAATTTGATTAAAGTGGAATGAAAACACAGAAAATTGACCATTTTAATTGAAATTAGATTTAAAATAATTCCTCGGTTTTGTAGTTTCAAAGTTTTTGTGAAACAGGATTATTATAAAACACATATATAACTCAATTATTGCTTTTAGAGTCAAGATAAAGGAGATACAATGGTCATGGAATCCCCTCCTTGGTTGAACAATCCCCTTTTTTCCTTCACACCATCAATTTTGGGACTTTTCCGATTTAATTTTTTCGTGGTATGATTTTAAAGATGTTATCACTGAATGAGAAAATGGTATTTCATTGATTCAGGGTAGCTAATTGAATAATTTATAATGTTTCATTAAGATTCAAATACGAAGGGTAATGATAATGGTAAATGAATTTAATTGTAGATTGATAAAATAAATTATATCAATCCAAAATACAAGATTAAAAAAAAAATACCAATGAAACCTTCCATATTTGGATACATAATCCTAGAATTAAGTGTGTTTACTCCATAATACTAGTAATGAGAGAATAATAGGGATGTAAGAATGAGAATGAAAGTATAATTAAAACATATAAGAAACTAGGGAGGACCTTGTACAATGTACCTTCATGCTTAAATATTTGGATTCTAGGACGTCCTTCATAGCAGCAGGATGGATCTCCTTTCATAATCTCCATAAAAGCTCATGTATTACTGAATGAAATTAAGGGTGGGTCAAACATTGGTCATAGGTGGGAATCAGTTCTTAAAAATGGTAAAATATTCATGATATGTCAAATATGGGAAATTTTGATATGTCATGATCTTTACACACTATGTAGTGATCACAGGACTTATAAATAATGCATTACATATATCAAACTCAAATCCTACTTTATTTATACCCATTTATCAATAGTTTCATGTTGTGGAACATAATTTTCAGTCATTGAAAGATGTTCACTTCACTTCATTCTTATTTCCTCCACTTCACACTATATGTTACATTCGAAACATGAACTAGTACATGATATGTAATAATTACACAATGTGTATTGTCTAATTTATAATCTATAATCCTTTTTTTATTTGTTTATATAGTTATGTTCCTTGGATGTTCTCCATGATCATCCTAAAAAATCCATTGACACACAATTATCTGTTATATCCAGCCATAGAATAGAAAATGTGTTACAATTTTCACAAATTGGAAATAATAATCATATAAATATAAAAATAAGAATTGTAAAACGCCCTAAAATACATGAATGAAATATATATGTGAAATATCCCCAAATATTAGGTCATACATGCACTCAAGTATGTAATATCAATAAACTACTAATATGGCTCACTTTACCATAGATTAAATTCAATTTAAAAAAAAACAGAATTGACCAAATGGGAAACTAAATGTTCAAGCATCACTTGTTGAAAATATATCAACACCTCAATTTTCATTAATAAAAACAACCCATGTATTTAAATTTTATTCTTTTGAAATATCCAATCTTTTTCATCCATCCATTTTTATTTTTTAATTCATTATTAATATGCATGCTTGTTAAGATTTACCTCAATTAACTTTTCCACTAATCATCATGGTATGAATTACTAGAGTGATGTACATATCTCCAGAACATGACACTTACCATGGGATTGCAAGCAATATAACATCTCCACCACATAATATAAAAATCACAAGTAATCAAGTAAAATTCATCATTTTTGGGTTAAAATACTATGTGGGTTAGGGCTGGTAGGTAAATGATTTAAATCATGTATTACATAAAAAAGAGATTAAAAACGAAATAATTTTACATGATAATTAAAAGAAACGTAATGAATATATCATATCCCCCAATTATCTGAGATAAGGATCTAAAAGAGATAAAATTCACTAGATAAAATAACTTTTATTATTATTATTATTATTATTTTTCTTTTATTTTATTTTTCAAATGTTTTTTCTAGGGATAATTCTCACAGCCACTACCCAACCACAAATAATCTCCTCATGAAACTATTTATAACAGTTATAAAAATATGGATGATCCAGAAATTGTTATTTCTTAATTTTCTTAGAAAAATCCCATTGTTTCAATATATTTTTCAAAAGGGTGTGTAATAAATTCATCAACTATGAATTCTATAAATCTTTTGAAACTTCACCCCCACATATTAGATACAAAATATCCATCTAATTCACCAGTCTCCATTTATTCACCTCCTATAATAGATAATGATGCAAAATATTTAGAGGAAGGTAAAAAATCGCAAGACAGGCTTCTAAGATGCCAAATTTTGTGAAAAGTAAATTCATGGCATTGAAGGTCATACAAAGGAATAATGAAATGTTGGTATTAGAATAAGTGCTAAAAATATATTCCCCAATCATATAATAAGTTATATTGATCATTAATAGATTTTATTATATAGAAATAATGTTCAATAAGAGAACATGACCGAGTTTCTCAATAAATAAATAAAAGATTTAATGGAAAATATTGGATCAACCATTATTCCATGAAAAATATTAACAGTTTGGAAGATAACTTATGAAAGTTCATAGGAATAATTAAATAAATTATGTAAATTATCAAAAACACAAAGCAATGAAGATATAAAAAATAATTTAGAATTATTATCATGCCCCTTAAATCATGATTTCTAAAATCCTAATACATAGCATTATCCATAATAATTCTTTCCCCCATTTTCCCATTCGAATTTATGGACAATGAAATTTAAAATCATGGCCTGGTATTTATCATTGGTAGTTAATTTATTCTAGTTTAACTGAGTAAAGAAAAAAACAAGCATTGTCATGTAATTAGTAGTTAAATCTATAATAAATTTCCAAGTGTGGAATAATGTATGAAAATTGAAACACTTAATCTTACTATAATTATTTATTTAAACATGTATGTGAAGGTCTTCCAATACTGGTTCACAATGTGTATTTCTCCCATAATGTGGAATTGTTTAGTAGTATTTTATTATGTTTCCTGCTATATACTGCCTGCTTGGGTCATGATGGTACTACAATTTAAAATTAATTAGGTCTTACCACAAGAAATTATCAATGAATTTTGAAATATTTTATGTGATATAATTTTTGACTAAAACAAAATAATTAAAATTAAAAAACTTTAGGTAAGTCCCGGTAGCACTGTTGTTTACCATCATTGGCTCGAACAATTCAACATTAGATTCAGCTCACATGATGGATCATTTGTAATTTGGTACCTTGTTAGGGTCAATGAATAGTCATAGTTGGGACCTATCCTTGTGGGCCAAACCCTGGACTTCATCTATAGACAACATCATTTTCCTGACGGAATTATTTACATGATCTCTATTAGACTAATCAACTATTTCATCCATTACCCTAAAAAATTAAATGGAACGCCATGTACCATCCATACATGTTGTCTATTATCAAATGTGGTGGAGTAAGTTTCTCAAATGGTATCGTAATTATTGGTTATATTCTTTATTTTATTCTTTGTTTGAGTATCATCATTCACAATAGCATCTGACTCATGTACCTATTCAATTTCAATTTCATGATAAACTAAAAGTTATTTTCATTATCCAAACACATAATCCCATATCACATCATAGTTCTTCTTTTTCCGGTGGATGTTGAGACTTACTTGTTCATAAAAAACATCCCAATAAAGTTATCCTCTATGGATGTCGAACCACCTATTCTATATGGCTAAAAAATGTCTCCATATAATCATTTAAATTTTGTCCTTTTATATATCCAGCACTAGAATGTCGACGTGAAGTATAGTTTTTCTATACTGATTAGGATATCCTTGATAATTCATCTTGGGTATTTTATTTTTGAGTTTTATAATTAATGTTGTACATTTATCAGATACATTAAATCTAGTTCTAAAATCTTGAATATTGTGTACATCATCATATTGAAACTCACACCTAAGTCACATAATGATTTTCCAAATTTTTTTTCTCCAATAAATATAGTAATCAAAATCTTCTAGGGTTAAATTTCTTCCTAGGTAACTCCTTAGATACCAAAATGAATCACTCCCATGTTAGTAGAATGGATCCAAGCTCTTATAGATTCTTCTTATTGATCACCAAATCTATCATGAATTGCTTAAATTATAGAATGTTTAAGAAGTCCTCTGAAAAAGAATTATAAATATTAAATTTTATAAGGTTTTAAAAAAATTTACCTTAATTGGAATTTTTATTTACATACACCATTGCTTTTGGAAAAGGATTTCCTGTATTATACTAAGGTGGTTATTCTTCAAATTCTTAAGCTACTTGTTCCTCAATACATTCAACTTATTTTTGACATGCTACCACCATTTTCCGTTAAATTTATATACCAAATAATTTTTCTTAATTCACAAATCTAAACTTGATAGCTTATAAATCTTCATTTAAGAATACTTCATGGAATCCTAGATAAACTCCTCTAGGTCTCTCTCTGAGCTGGCCTGTAATTTGGCCAACATGATGCTTGAAATTCTGTTATGTGGAATTTTTTTATTCTTCTTTTATTTCCATGATTGTAACCCTGGTTGTGTATATGAATCTCGTAAGTGTCTCCTTAAACATATGAACCTAGTTAATTTATTTGGTCCCTTTTCATGCTTTATATTGTTACCCTTCTAGCCTTTTTTCATATCCTTGTGCTTGTTATTATTGAGATTTCAAACCATGAAATTGGTTACCATGATTATAATTAGCATAATTTTCATCTTCTATATATGTACCTTTTGGGTTTTGCATTAGTCCCATCGTGATTTCCATATTCCTAGTAAATTATTCAAATTGTGCCTCAATCACTTCATAGTTATTGATTTCATGAATTACTTTTCATTATTTCCATTATCCTTTCCATTGTAAACTATTTCTCACTATTTCATCTAACAAGTTATAGCTCGCATTCAGAAACTTCTTCATTAATGACCCTCTAGTAACAAAATCAATAATTGACATGGTTCCCTGCCATAAACCATTATATATAGTTTTTATTAATAACCACAACTCAATACCATGATGAGGGAATTTTTGAATCATATCGTTATATCATTCCTAGGAAAAATATATAGATTCACAATCAAATTGAAAAAATTTTATATTATTTAACCTTATTTCTATTTACATAGAAGGTGGAATACAACACGTAAGAATGTTCCTAGCCATATCATCCCATGCAGTGATGAAATGTGATAGAAGGATTTGGATCTAATCCCAATATATCCCACATAATTAAAGTAAGAAAACATGGAGTCTTACTGTATCACTTGCATTTTTTTGAAATTAGAATCTATCATAGAGCCCAAGGAATTTTCCCAGATGTGCATTTAGATAACCATGTCATATTTTATTGAATTTAATGATTTTTGGATCATTAAAATGGTTTTTTTCATGATATCTATCTATTTTTCAACATTGGGGTGGTTCTAAGATCCTAATATAAAATCATGAATTTGATGGAAGGTCGTACTATGAGAGTGTTCACGAACCAAGATCTCTATAAAGTACACAAGTAAGTTGGTTTTTCTCATAACCTTTCATGGTCATAGTGACATTATTCTAAAGTCTTGGTTCATAATGTGGGTTGGAATTTATGATGTTATTTCTATTTTCATGTGTGTTATAACATTACATTAAAGATTTCAATTTGATAAGTCCAATACAATATACTCAAGTTAAAACGTGTAATCTAAGTAAAGAGACAAAATTTAAATTAAAATTAAAAATCTAAAATTTTTCTCGTAACCATCCTAAAGAAATGCACCAGTTTTGAATCACCCATTGGGCATCATTATTTTCTGATTGATATAATCATAGTAAAAATTTATAAAAACTCAAATTGTGATACTTTAATATATATTATTGGGAAGGATTGAGGTAAAAACCAAAAAAACATTGAATTTTTTATATAGGTTTTAAATATAATTAATTTAATTAAATTAAAAATATGTTGAGAAAATTTGGTTCGATTATTTTTATGGACGAAGAATGAAGATTAAGAAGATTGTTTGTTAGGTTTGATGTTAGATTTAAAATCATGATTGGGGTTTTTTCTAAGTTATAGGACCAATTACATTTTCATAAAATAACTTGATTAATCCATTTTTGGTTTAATATTAGAGATAAGGTAGATCCAATGGTCATGGTATTGTTTACATGGTTCAAGAATCCACGTTTTTTTTCACACAAGCTATTTAGCGTTTTTTCTGAATCTTGTTTGTCTCAATAAAATTTTAAACTTGTATTCCCTTAATGTGAAAATGATCATGCCTTGATTTAGGGTATCCAATTTCACAATTTATAGTGTTTTTAAAAAATTCAAATACCATTGGTCATGAAAAAGTAAAATAATGATATTGGAAATTGATTCAATAAACTGAGGAAACCCAAAATACCTGAATAAATAAAAAGGGATAAATCCAGCAGCACCATCACCCTTTGTTTCCATAACCCTAAAACTAGGTGAGTTTAACCTATAATTATAGTGATGAGAGAATAAAAGGGATGTAACAAATAAAAAT
The DNA here is from genome assembly GCA_963277665.1 of Viscum album. Lineage (NCBI taxonomy): Eukaryota > Viridiplantae > Streptophyta > Magnoliopsida > Santalales > Viscaceae > Viscum > Viscum album. The sequence goes on along the minus strand of OY728161.1, from coordinate 408,635,376 downwards.
AATGAATAATGAAAAGGGAGATGAAATTGGGGAGGACCCTGCACGGTGTAGTTTCTATCATAAATATTTGGCCACCCAGATCTCCTTCATCCATCCACAATCTATTTTTATATTATTTAAAACCACATTTTAGATAAGTGGGATCCATAGATGAGCCACCCCAAAACCCCTTAAGCCATTACAGACAACATTCAAAATTCAAGAGTTCGGCAAACCAAAAAAACCCACTGGAACCACAACCAACTCAAAAAGCAGTGCTAGACACAAAGTATCCAAAATTCAAATTTCAAAAAACTATCAAGCAGAGAAACCAGCATCATCGAATTGCAGACCGATCACCTCAAACTGCAGACCTTTCACCATCACCTAGCCGCCAAAAAACGCACAGCCGACCAATCCATCGAATTGTGTAAGCCGTGTTCACTCTTCTAACTCACACCGAACTCTACCCACGGAAACCAGTTGCGCCGAACCACCGCTGTCAGCAGGCACACCGACGCCACCACCCACCCCGCCAAGAGGCCAGCGAAGGCCATCGTCATCCCAACTGTCATGAACACCGTCGGTATCACCCTACCACTGAGAAGGCCATCAGAAAACAAGCAAAGAGTATCACAAGCAGCACACCCTGACACCCCAATGTTGTCATCCCCAAGCAAGTAAACCCACCAGTGACGTCTGAAACAACCTCCAAAACCCTCCATCACCATCGATAATTGCTCTTGGATAGAAAATATCCACACAAAACTGGAGAGCCGCCTGAATACCCCAGTGCACAGCCGACGCTGAACTCCAAGAAGCACGCAAACACTTTGATCGACGAGCAGAAACAACAATGCCAACACCAACACCAACACCCTCCCGAAGCCCAATAAGTCAAATCCACCACGAGATTCCAAAGACCGCTCGAACCCACCTCCCAGATCACCGACAAGACCACCATGCAAATCCTCCTCAGAGAGATTGGAGGAGACCTGGAGCCAGAGCAGGGCGGGCGGGCAGAGACCTCGATGAAACTCAACTTCAGACCCCCGATGTAGACAACCACCCAATAGACCCAGAAGCGACACCAAAGAATCCAGAGAACACAAAAACGACAGCAAGAACGAAATGAAAGAGAAGGTTGGAAAACGGGGTTAAAACCCTAGAGTGAAGACGAGCAAGAGGAAACGGGGAAGACACCGATAAAACCCACAACCGCCAAACCTCAATCCCAAAACCTATGTAATTACATCACACCAGATCCGACCTAGAGGGGAGCAATGGAACACAAGGTTAGAGCGTGGTAGCGATTCCCTAGGGTGAAACCGAAGCACCTTCGCCGAATCCACAACGAGGAGCAGAACCAGGGGACGACCGATAGCGAACCCGTAGCGAAATAAAAGCAGGGAGATGAACCCTAGGAGAAAACATGGAAGGGGAAGAGAATGCCAAATAAGATGAACTAAGAGAAGAACCCAAGAGCATAGAAGGATTCAACCAGAAACCCTAGAACAGAGAAGTAGACGAGGGCAGGTGAGCGAGGAAGAGGGGAGGACCGGGGGAGTGCGGAGACATTCTAAGATATCTCCTTCAATACAACATGATAAAAATCTATTCATGAGATCTATATTAGCTCTTTTAGTGGGTCCTAGGTAAAAAAATAGGTATAATCATCAAGATACATAAAATGTACACAATTTTGGTCATTTATGAACTTTAAAATCTATATAATAATTATATGACATGTAAATATTTCCCCACATGTATCAAACTCATGACCTATAGGGGTTTTGAGTATATTTCAAAATTTTCATGGTGTAAAACATATGTGTCACATAGTGACTGATGTGGGATTCACTTCATGTTTATTTCTGCCACAACATTCATTATTTTACTTTCCCGACATGAACATGTACAAGATGTCTAATGATTACACAACATGTAATGTCATTTTTCTACTCCAGAAGCCTCATTTTTTCTAGAATCTTCAATTATGTGCCCTGGAAGTTATCTATGAACATACTCAAAAATATACTATCATACAATTATATATTTTAAAATGAAATTAAACAAAAAATGAGTCAAACCCTTACATAATTGGAAAAAAACCATTTTAAAACAAAAAATCTATAAATTAAAAAACCATAAAAATACAGTCATGAAATATTGTTATCAAATAAAAACACATGTGAAACCCTAATTTTCTTCAAGTATGGAATTTGAACATACTATAAAGGATTATCACCATTCCATAGATTACAATCCATTTCAACAAAATTAATTGATCAAATGTAATATTAAATTTTCAAGCATCACATAGAGAAAAATTATCAGTGCCTCATTTTCCAATGAATACAAATCAAACATGAATTTTTATTTTCCTCTTTTGAAATAGCCAATCATTTTCATTTGTACAGTTTAATTTTTCAATTACTTGGTAATAAGAATTCCAGTTTCAATTTACCTCATCCATATTTTTATGCTCATCATCATGGTACTAATTAATAGAGTTCGGAGAATACCTCAATAACTTCTAACTTACCGTAGGCTTTCAAGGAATCTAACATCTCCCCCATGTTAAGAAAAGAACCCAAGTAATCATGATGTATCCACTATTTTTTGATCAAATGACACTGAGGCTTAGAGAAGTTATGTAAATTATATAAATCATGTAATTATAAAAAATTATGTTGAACTAAAAATAAATTTTCATGACAATTAGAAACAACTAAATTAAAGACTCTACTCCCCTTAGTATCTGAGAGAAGCCTCATAACATGATGAAATGAAAAAAATGAAATACCCCCTTTTATTATTATATATTTTTATTTTATTTTATGAATTCTTGTTTTAGGGATAATTCTCATCCCCACCACCCAACCCTAAATGATCTCTTCCTAAAACAATTTGTAATCATTATTAAAAGATCACTGGTAAATTAATAGTGATTTTTGAATATCCCTAGTCACAAAACTTAATCCATTATTTTTTAATAAGGTGTAAAATAAATACAATTAATGTTCCATCCCTAAATATCATGAAATTTACCCCACACTTAATCATTATAAAATATCCACCGCTTCCATGAGCCTCAATTTACACCAATTTTATTTTTGATATTCATGAAAACTATATAGAAAAATTTATGAAAGGAAAAGATTCCCTTGTAACATGACTCATTTCTTAACAAGGATATTCATTGATTATAATGTCTTAAAAGGGATTAATTAATGATGGGTATTTGGATAAGGGTTAATAAAATAAGCATCAATCATGTTCTATGTGATATTGTTTAGTCATAGATTTGATAAAATGCATAGAAATTTATTGAAGATAACATTCCTATGTTTCACAAGTATTTATTCGAATGAATGAATGGAAAATTATTGGCTTAGGGGATATCTCATGATTGAGATAAATGGTTGGGAAAATCATTCATGATAATTAATATGACTAATTAATTCAATTAATGAAAATATAATAAATTGAATGCATGAAAAAAATTTAAAAAAAATAATTTAGAATGATTAAATTGGACCCCAAATTATTATTTTTCAACTCCTAATCCATAGTCTTATCCTAAATAAATTTTCCATATTTTTCCATTATAATTTATTGATAATGAAATTTAAATTATTTTCTTGATATTTATCATAGGTAGTTTATGTTTCCTAGTTATGATGACTAAAGAAAGAATAAATTGTGGGAATTAAATTTGTAGTTAAACATCTAATAAATATTTTTATAGTAAATACAATATAAAAAATTAAAAAACATACTCCCGTTGAAATTGGGGGTTCAATGATGGATGTGCAGGTTCTTCTTGTAAGAGTTCACATTGTGTATTTCTCTCATGACATGTAATTATAATGTAGCCTATTCTTATATTGACAAATTGTTTCCCCCCAAATGGGTCTTGACTATAAATTAATTTTAAAATAATCATGTGGAATCATATTCCATGGTTAATAAATTTTATGTTATTTGAAATGGGAGAATTTTTTCCTAAAACAAATGTAAATACAAAAATCTTGTTTTGTCTCCCAGAAGTTCTTTTGTTGACCATCTTTATCTTGACCATACCTAAATTATGTTCATGTTACATGAAAAATGATTAGACATTTTTTTACTTGGAGGGGGTAAATGAAAGGTATCATTTTTTTCATATCCACATAGTTTATCCCCTATCCCTCTTCTATAAAAACAAAATTCATCATGATTGTAGTACTTGATTTATCTCCATTGGACCAATACAACATTTTGTGATTAATCATAATGAAATAAATTAAAGGTAATATACCATACATACCTATTATCATTTGACAAATTTTACAAAGACAGTTGTTTCTATAGTTTCAAATACCTTGATCCCATTTTACACTTTGTTCATCAATTGACTGTCCTCTTTTGCAACAGATGATGACTTGTGTAACTCATCAACTTTACTAACATCCTCAATTTTAGGTGATTTTCCTTCTCTAAACTCATTATCCTCTCTCACGTTATAATTCATCATTTCATATTAGATGTCAAACATTTATAGGTAATATCCCACTATGAGATATATTTCTACACTTTGGGCATCAATTGGTGCATGCCTAGTGGATAGAAATGGTCTCACAATAATTAGTGGATTTAACCCCTCCTACCTATTCAGTACTAGGAAATCGATGGTGAAATAGAATTTTTCAAATCTGATTTTGATACCCATGCTCATTACTCTTTTGGATTTTATTTTTATATCATCTAATTGATGAAGAATTGTTTTAGGCTTATGTCACTGTATTCCCAAACTCTTGAATGTTGTGTACGACATGATTTTGATACTTAGACCTATGTCACACAAATCATTTACACATTTGTTATCTATAATAATATGGGAATCAGAAATCCACTCAGATCACATATCTTCTTAGGTAGGTCCTTGATATCATCACAAAACACTCCCTTATAAGAGGAATGTTTCCAATATCTTTTATCCTATCTTTTTGTATTACATGTTCTTTACTGATTTTTTCATATGTTGGAATATTTGTGAGACCTCTAAAAAAGTTATATTAATATGTATTTTTTTTAATTTATCCAAAAAATTTACCTTTTATTATTTTGTTCATTCGATACACCATTATTTATAGAAAACTATTTCCTGGATTGTACTTAGGGGTTTATTTTTCACCTTCTTCAGCTACTTTTATCTCCCCAGTTTCATCTTATTTTTCACTTTGTCCCATTAGTTTTTGTTTTGGATATTCTATACCACTTACTATAATTATCTTCCCACTTCTTATTTTTAATTTATCTAAATATTCATGTGTGCATACTTCATGGAATCGTATAAGTATTCCTATAGTTCTATATTTTATTTACTCAACAGTTTGGCTAACTTGATGCACTAGATTCCAAAATACATCCATTTGGTTTGTTGCATCTACTTTTATTTCATTGAGTGCCACATTAGTTATAGTTCCGCATGTGGAAATATCCTATTACAATTTTTGGACTTGGATTATAAGTATGGGGCCTTGGGTTTATTTGTTTATATACCATTTTGGCCTTTATTGAGATCCTTGTCCTTTTTTGAGGTCTCTAACAATGAAATTGTATACCATGATTTTAATTCATTTAATTTTCATCTTTTATATATGTACCAAGTTTTTTATAGACCATCATAATGAAAATATTCCTGGTTAATGATTATCACTATAATGAAATATAGTAATTGTTGTTGATTTTGTGAATAAATTTTCATTGTGTCCCTTATCCTTTTCACTAGAAACTATTTCTCCCCATTAAATTTATCATGTTGTATCTCACATCAGGATACTCATTTATTAATGATCCTTAAGCTAAACCATAAATAATTAAAAATTTTCCCTATTAAAAACCATTATATAATTTTTGGATTAACATTCATACCTCTATACCATTATGGGGTAATTTTTGAGTAATATTATTATATCATCCCCAGGTAGGATATAGAGATTCATCATCAAATTTCAGAAAGATTATAATGTTTACCCATATGTTCATTGAAATATAATACGAAACTATGTGGGTTAAAAATTTTATATCCATCTAATCCTATGTATTGATAGAATGTTCATGAAGTATTTAGATCCAATCATGAGCTCACTCACTTAATGATAATCAGAAATGAAAATTTCTTACCTAAACTCTTTGAAACATTTTGAACAAGAATGCATTGTAGAGATCAAGAATGTTTCCTAGATGTGTGTTCAGATATTAATGTTGATAAAGAGTGAATTGAACACTATTTGTTATCATTGAAATAATTTTTTTCATGATATAAAAGTGGTTTACAGCAATGGGGGGTGTTATTATTTTTTGTTTCAATCCTATATTCGATGGTCGTCTAGAGTCTACAAGCATTTGGAGACCTAGATATCACTGAAGAACACCTGGAGGATGGTTTTCCTCAACACCCTCCATGTTTGTAGTGACCTTGTTCTTAGGGATTGGTTTAGAATGGGGGTTAAATCTATGATGTCATTACTCTTTTCAAAAGTATAATAGTTGTGAAATAATTATTTAAATATGATAATTTCCCCCAAAAATATTCAATATAATAAGAGGAATTGAAATAAAGAAATAAAATTGAAATTGAAATTAAAAACCTAAAAACTAACTTCTAATAATCCCTATGTATAATATTTATTTTGACTCACCTCTAATGTGTTGTTATTTCCTGATGGGTCTAATCAAAATACAAATTTATAAAATCTTATACTATGATACAATAAGATATAGTAATGGTAATGTTCTAGGATGAACCCACATGGTTATTGAATTAGTTCTTGACTATTTTATAAGAATTTATTTAATTGAACTGAACAAATTGGTGAGAAAATAATTTTTTGATTAATTTTCATAATGAATAATTAAAAAGAAGTCAATTTTTTGTTTGGTTTGAAATTATATTTAAAATAACAACATGGTTTTCTAGTTTTAGGGTTCTCGAGAAATTTGATTTTTATAAAAATAAATTTATTAATAATTTTTTGGTGTGAGAGTCATGATGAGTGATAGAAATTTGTTATGATATCCACTCTTTGGTTTTAAAATCCCCTTTTTTCCTTCATACAATCAATTTAGGGTTTCTTCCAAAATAGGTTTTTTTTAATTCCATTTTAAACATGTTTTCCCAAAATGTGAAAATGGTCATGACCTAATCCTAGGTAATCAATTTAGAAATTATTAATGATTATTTAAGATTAAAAAAATGATAATTATAAAATTAAAATAAATATAATGTAAATTGATTCAAAAAACTGAGAAAATAACAAACACAGAAATATAGAAAAAGAAATATATCCAATGTCACCTTCCCCCATTACCTACATAACCCTAGTAAAGGGTGGGTTTACCCCCGCACCCCCATCTAAGTGACATGAGATTAAATGGTATGTAAGGAAGATAAATTAATAATAATGAAAATTGAGATGAAATATGGGAGTACCCCACATAGCTCAACTTCATGATCAAATCATTTTTCTCTGTAATCTCAATCCAAGAAGGAGGTTGGAACATTATTTATATGCTCTAGATGGGCTCAGGCAGTATTGAATTTCTTTAAGGATGGGAAAAAGTTTTTCATAGGTGGATCACAAGTCTTAAAATATATATAATATTCATGATACATCAAATCTAGATGTTTTTGGTCTGTCACGAACATTAAAAATCATGTAGTGATAACATGACATGTGCATCTTGAACCACATGCATCAAAATCATGAGGTGATGTATTTATTAGAATAATTTAAATGTTTCATGTTGTAATACATATTTTCTATTCCATGACACATGTGCACTTAACTTCATTCTGATTTCTTCTACAACACACCCCTTTTCACTTTCTTAACTATCATCGTTACACGACATGTAATGATTACATGACGTGAAATGTTAGTTTTCTACTATAAGGGCCTAGTTTTTAGTTGGTTCTTTAGTTTTGATCTTTGGATGTGCTATTTTATCGTCCTAAATAACTAGGGGTTGCATAATAATATTTTTTCATCCCTCTATAAAACAAAAAAACGAGTAAAAACATTAAAAAATATGAGAGAATAATCATCAAAAAAAATTTATTACAACTTAATAAAATTCAGGCCGGGAATTAAAATATCAATTAAAATACTGTGGGTAATGGAATATATTCTATATTGATTCATATTTTAAGGTATTGGTATGAGTTCTATTGAAGAATAAATTTTTTATAGCTTACACCTCATGATAATTGATGGCCAACAAGAATAATTACTGCAATCTTGATTTGGAGTTAGCTGCAATGATTTTTTCATTAAAGATATAGATGCATTTTATTTATGGGGAAATGTATGAGATATATAATGACAATAAAATTTTAAAGTATATATTCGCTCATAAAGACATGAATATGCACCAAATAATGAGGTTTTATTTGAAAAAATATTATGACATCCCGATACATTAACACAATGGGAATGAGAACCAGGTGGCTGATTATTTGATGAGAAAGGATCACACATTATTATATGTCATGAGGATCCAAAAAGATCCAATATTTCTTATTTATCAAAGGACGGATCTTGAAACATTTAAGAAATGGGAAAGGTCATATCTTTATGAAATTGGTGTTCAATAATCCATCATTGTGAAGATTAAAGAGCAGTTGAATGAAAATTTGGGGATGTCGATAAAGGTGAGTATTGTTCCTTGGACTAATCTTGATTATTATAGAATGATAAGGTTCATGAACTGTATATGTTTGTTTTCCATAAATTATTTTAAAGAGTATGTTTTGGATGAGGATAATTTTCTTCACACATCATTCATCATGATAGTAAAAAGATGTATACGTATTTCAAAGAGTATTTCTTGTGGGATGGAAATAAATGGTATACTGTGGAGTTTTTATCTCGATTATTTGTCTTTTTCGATGTTAAGGTTGAGAAAAACATTCTTAATTGGATGATGCAACCAATAAGATTTATATATTGAAAATAAGAAATCATCACCATGTTTTTTGTCATTGGACTATCCAAAATGTCTAAAGGGAATAATGCTATTTTCTTAGTAGATGGTAACATATAAAAGTTAGAACAATTTATCTATATCATATAATATATCTCTCTATATCAACTTTAAAGGACATTCATTAACTATTTTTCAATATTTCATGGAATACCCCCCTCAATTTTATTTGATCAACAACCGAGGTTTACCTTGAAGTTCTAGAGAAGTCTTCAGCAGGTTTTGAATACAAAATAAATCTTAAACACTACATATAATCCATAGATATGGGAAACACTAAGTTGATAAATATGATATAATGACAATTTTCAATGTGAACTTCAATTTTATATCAGTGAGAAGATGTTTATATGAATTTATCAATGGATGAAGGTTATGATATTTAAAAATAAAGGGAAGATAAGAACAATGTATATTGGCCTATCTAAAATTCAGTATCATTTTAGGAGAACAGAATATCATGTTTTACTCCCACTAAATCTCTCTCAAGTCCTTAATGTGTTACATGCATCTATCATGATGAAGTAAATAATTTATCCATTACTTATACCGAACAGAGAGGTTGTATCATTGGAGAAATATCTTTCTTATGAGGATAAACCGATGAATATTCTAGATCATTATGAGAAAATACAATAAAATAAGGGAACTCACTTGGGTAATGAATTTTTCTGAAGCCACTAGATTAGGGAAGCTAAATGAGGACTTAAGGAAATGATGAGTAGAAGTTCCCATATTTATTTATATCATAGTGACATTATTTTGAGTGAGAATTTAAAGTTATGGATGGAATAATGTAAAACCTTGAAATTTAAATAATAATTACTTTTTTATTTAAAATAAAATTAATTTCTTCCAAAACATGTGTTACATTAAATAGTGAGTTTCTTCAATATCATTCTTTAAACATAAGAAATGGTTTTACTGATGAAAAATATTATATTAATATTAATATTTAAATATTTTTGTTATCATATAGCTGTTGGAATATATGGAATAAAGATAATTAGATAAATTAAGAAAATATATTTTTTTATAATTTATAAAATGAATTAATTTTTTCTATATAAATTACAATGGGAAATAAATAACAACTTAAAATAAATGTATTTTTTGAGAATTTGTATTGTTCTAAAAAGTTGTTTCTATCTCATTCTAGGATGTTATTTAAAAAAAATTCAGTTTTATATAATTAATTTTAGAAAATGAAAACATTGTTTGAATTCATAATGTCAAAATTATATTTGGATGAATATTGGTGAAATTTTTTTAATGTAAAATATTTCAGGGAATAGAAAAAAATACAGGTTTTTATCAATAATATTAAATTATTTTATAGATTTTAAAATTTTAATAACTGATTTTGGTTAGTTTCTATAGTAAAATTATACAAAAAATATACATATTAATAAAATTTATTTCATTGGGAAAATTTTATAATTTATATTGATGTTAAAACTTGTTATAGTTATAATATTTTCTCTTTGGAAGTCCCCTTTTTCCTTACATATGCACGATTAATTTAAAATAAAAATTTTCCACTTCTATGAGTTGAATTTATATAAAATGGATTTCATATTTTTCAATCAGAATAATGTATATTTTCCAATATGGTAAAAAAAATATTTTCTCATATTTAATAGCGGGAATTATAAAAAATATTTAATCTGTTTAAGGTGAAAATGAGTTTTCTGGGGGATAAAACTAAAATATAAGGGTAAGAAATTCCCAAAACATTCAAGATTACTATTTAATGGTAATATTGTGACCATATATCTACTATGTTTCATAAACGGTCCATTTTTAAGCCTTATTGTTTGATATGAACTTGGGAAAAATTCTTTATTATCAAAATCCCAAATGTGCCCTCTTGGCCACTTGTAAAAGCCCATCCCTCTCCTCTACTCATCAAACTTTCAAAATAATTTTTTTCAGACCATACCTACCAAAATAAATTCTTTATATCCCTCTTAAAATCATATAATTGTTTGTTTTAACATAAATTACACCGTTTGAGGATTTTTTGTAAACCTAATTAGGTTTTTTAAAGAAGAGGAAATGTTCTTCCATGAGCATATTTATTTTATTTATTCTTCAACCTCCTTAAATACTTAATAAAATATTTTAATATAATTACCTTAGTAACTTACATACACTAATGTGTTATTATATTAAGGTAATGGACTATATTCATCTCCTCTCCCCTTAAACGGTGAATTGTAAGGTCGCTTGTGTGTACAACGAACTACCGCCTCACAAAAAAGATGCGACTCGTTTTCCATCAACACACATCATGGTTGGATGTAATGATGAGTATAATATATATATATAAATATAATTTTTAACACATTTATACTTATGGAAATATAATATCCCATATAACATTTTTAAATTCCATTATGTGGTGGATACAATATCGTCTATCATGTGTATGGAGGACTATCGCCTCACGAAGTGATGTGATACATTTTTAAATTATGATTCATATGCAAGGTGATAAAGATAAAAATAATGTATATATGTGGTATATATGAAATAATCATTATTATGGAATGGTAAATTACTACTAAATTTCTTTCGTTCCATCCTTCAAAAAATGGAAATAGTGTTTAGGCGTATGTACCGTCTACCATCTCCATGCAGACTATATTTCATTTTGGCATATAAAACTTCTTCAATGAATATAATAATATATATAATGAATTTATATTAAATTTATATAATTATAAATATTATATAAATTGTTTAATGATGATAATATCACAAGGACCTGTTTTACTGAGCCAAAACCATCATTAACATTGAAATAGTCAACACTAAAAAATTAGGATTTTGATAAGGAATTATTAAGAAAGTGAGTCGAAATATTATAAGGGGATGAAATATTATATTATAACTATGTTTATTGTTATATTATATATTTATAATTACAATATACTTATTATATAGGAAGTTCATATGTGTTCTATGAAATTCAATACATAAGGTAAAAAATTTTAGTCTCATTTTTTCATCTTTGGGATATTAGTTATTTTATACACCAACATTATTTTATGAAGATTATGTAATGGAAATTTTTTATGTTTTTCATGAATAGAATTATATAATTATTTTTAAAATTTTCCTTCGATTGTATTATTTCATGGGGATTACAAATCAACATTTACCTATGTGGTAGGGGTTTTATAACATAATATCATTATTTATTAGTTCTATTATAATTATTCTTATGATAAAGAATCCTTATGATATATATCAGAATAATTACCATTAATTGTTTCTACTCTGGCTAGGTATTGATCATAAATTTTTTATTGTAATTGTAATCTACTTATCTACTCAATAGATCATATATTTATTTTGTATCAATATCACCATTATTTCTCTCTCCAGTCGAAAGAAATTTTTATCCATATCCATGTTTTAAAAAAATTATTTCAAATAATATTTTATATGTTATCAAATGATTGATTGATTAATTTTTTACACATTTATTAATTTTTTTAAAATTATTTAAAAGGAATATCACTCTCATTTTCTAAACAAGGATCTTTGACTTCGATTGATAATGTCAAAAGAATCTTAGTATTTAAATCTATGAAATTTTATTAAATATCCACCATTATAACCACTCCATTGCTCTAATATTCATTTATTAGTTTTAATGAATTTTTTCAAGGAATTTTTTCTTCTTAAAATTTGGTAAATTTTAAATGGGAAAAAATAATTCAAATTAAAAAAATTATATTTTCCACATAAATGTTCGAAATGATTTTTCAAAATAATTTTCCATTTAAGATGTCATTATCTGATATGATCCAATGGGACCATAGTTATTCATTCTATTAATCGTTAAGGTTAATTATTATGATTAAAATATGTTCATGAAACACATTCTTTTACAACAAATTATTATATTACAGAATGATTAAATGATTAAAAAAACGTTCTCTTTCCCACATGTTATGATGTGTAGAAATTTTATAAAACCCACATAATTTAATGGTATCATAAATAAATAATGTTATATTATCTTTTGGAACACATATATATTATTTTCATTATTTGATTGGTGGGGACTATTTATCCTTCCTCTGTATTGGGTAATGATTTATAACATATGAGATACACTAGACTGGAATGGGGAGTGGCCCCATTTCAGTAAGGGACTTCTTCCACAATGATGGTTTTGGGTTGTAACTTTGAGTACTATGATTGTTCAGCGACTGAACCCATTCAATAATAAAATTATTGGAAGTGATCCATGGATACAATGGAAATGAATTTCTATGCTTATGTTTATTCCAAAAATCCATGTCTTATGGTTCTGATGAGATCTCGTGGCCAATTTTATTCAATTTTATTTAGGATTTGTATCATATGATCTTCATATAATTTTTCCATGTATAATATTATGATTTTCGATATATAGGTTATGGTTCTGAAATGTTATTCCCATGTTCTCATACCATTATGCTCTTATTATGTGGAAATCTCCCTTATTTACCGTCACATCACTTTAGAGATCACCATTTCTTATGATTTATCTCCATAGTTTTTTAAGAAAGGTATTATATATGATATTTTTAATTAGGGTAAAAATTAGGATCAAATTGTTTGAAGATGATGCAGTTTACATATTAACTAGTCATTTATGTATCACATTTTCCAAAGACACTATACTATTTAGACCCTTGGGAATGTATTTGTTAAATATGAAAAATATTCATCTATTTGGATTTAATATCTATGTATGCAATGATAAGATCACCGTAATGATTTCATTGGATTAGGGATTTATGATGATTTATTCTTGGTAATTTTTATTATTAGGCCCTTTGCATGGAATCTCCTAGATTAATTAAGTATTCAATATTGGTGGTGACATGTTTGGATTCAGTTTCCAATTTACCATGGAATTTATTATTACGATTTTATTTTAGTGTAATTTCTTTCTGTTATTAGTAAATTAAATATAGTTATAATATAATTATATCCATACATGATAATTGTAATGAGTTTCAAAGTGTTTTCATGTGGAAATTCACATTATATTAAGGTGTTTATGCATTTTCATAGGTTTCATATATTGAAATGAAGTATTTAGAAGATTAGGTGTTGAGGGAAATCATTTTACTTGTTTTATTAAATTAATATTAATATTAATAAGGTATTTGAAATATGTTGGGTTATTATTTGTGTAAAGCAATGGTTTTTAATTTTTTACAATTTAACAAGAGTGTTTATATTGTCAATGGTTTTGAATGTAGTTTAAAATTATTTAGTTTTAATGATATTATGAAATGGATCTTGGGGAATTTTATGAAAAGGGAGTAGAATCCATAATAATTGTTCTCATAAGGACCATTTTTTATATTTAAAATAAATTCTATAGAGCATATTTGAGAACCACTATATTTCCCACTGTTATTTAATTGTCGACCAATAGAGTTTCATTTAGTTTTATATATTTCATAATTTATGTTATTAGGGATATTTATTGTTAGGGAATTGGAGGTGATTGGAGATTTATATATATATAAATATATATATTTATTATGAATGTTATTCAGTTCATTTTTTATTGACCTTATATTATTTATTTTCTTGGATACACTAAACAATAAGAGGTGTTCTAGGCTAATTCAACAGTAATTAGAAAAAATGATTATAATTTCCACTATAGTGTAAAATTTGAATAGGTGGGAAGTATATTTTTGATGATTCTAGAATGGACATATGACTACAGTTGGTCAAGTAATTATTCATATTTTCTAGGATTGTCTAACCTCTATATGTAGTGTGTTACATATTATAATAGATGAATCAAGATATGAGATTTATTTCATTATTTGCCATTGCTCAGTTGAAATATGTTAGCTCCATGATTTTATATTATTGTTTAACATTTTTATTTGATATCGTTATTAAAATGTTTCTTTTCTAGATATGTTTTTTGTGTTCTTTTTGGGATTGTTTATATAGAAATGGTTTTAAAAGAGTTGTGAGTAGTTACTTCTAAAATTACATTTAAAAGTGGTTTTAATGTTTGTGTGTTATTGAAAGAGATATGTGTCATGAATTTATAATATGTGATTATATTTATTTGATGAAAATAGAGGAAATAATGGTTATAAAATGGTTAAAAAATAGTATTGGTAATATATATATTTAATTGTAAAAAAAGTATTTTTTAATTTATTTCAAACTAGCACATATTAAATTAATACAGAAGGAATATTCATATTCTATTCAGGTGGATCACACTACGTTTGGTTTCACTTAAACGCAACATACAAAAACTAGAAAATAAAACTATCATTGTTTTGTTTTCTATTCCATATCACTAATATTCGTATGACTGTGGTTATGTAAATTTTTAATATTCATTGGATGTAGAGATTGACCAAGGGTCACATGGTGATAGTTGGTTTTGTATTTATTTCATTTTATTTTTTTATCATTAAATTATCAACCTATGTAGACAAGGAATTATCATACCGTTAAATTATGAAATGATATGTATTATATAGTTCAATATTTTCCATGCCCTAATTTTTTTATTCACATTTCACAATTTTTTTAGATTATTATGTGTTATGTTAAGTTTTAACATTATTATTTTATATGTAAAAACACTCCCAGTTTGTGTTTCATGATTCCTTGAGAATTGTTTCCAGCATGTGGGAATTTTTAATTACCTTTAGGATTAGTTATTGAAAGTTTTCAGTGCAGTTTCTGGGAAGACAAATAAATTTAATTAAAAATATTATTAGGGAAAACTTGTGCATTGGGAAGAAGGATCCTGGATGGAAGTAATCATGGTCCTAGGTGTAGATACCCAAATCTTGACGTACATTGACATTACATTACTTTTGCGGAATACTTTATACGTAACAAAAACAAACACCAATGGACCATAATAGTTTAGTGTCTTTGGAAACTCGGAAGAAAATCTTCTAATCATGGTAAAAGATCTTCAAAATCTCCCATAAATATCTTCCCTTTTTTTCTTACCTAACACCTTTATTTATATCTGAGTGGAAAAGAAAACATATTAAAGGGTGAGATCAAATGCCCAGTAAGGGTAAACATAGAGAACATAAAATAATCCATAAGCATTTTAATGCAAAAACATGAACATAAAATATAAACATCAAAATCATGAGAAAAGACATAAATCTTGGAAGTACGTAAGGAAAATATCATAATGGAACATCAATAATTATAAAATAGCATGGGAAGAAAACATGTAATTGTGGAAAACCATTAAAAAGATGATATGATTATCATAGTAGCCAAGGCATTGCTGCCAAGACCATCTTAGTGGACAAAGTCCCTTTATGAATCGAGTTCACTCTCTGTTTCAGTCCTGTAACACTGAACCGAATTAGCTTACGAATCCAGCCATGTCTATCTCATGAGATATAAATCTTTACCCAATGCATTGGAGGGAGATATAGGTCCCACAAATCTCAAAATGAAATCATTCTTTAGTGTGCCACAAAATAAACATACATCATTCATAATAACCCAACAAATAAAATGGGTTTCGTAAACATCATTCCATCATAACATAATCCATATAAAACAAATGGATATCATTTTATCATAATAGAAGTGAAATCATGTAAATCATAGAGACATTATACTTGAAACATACACATATGAAATAATTTCATCTTAAATAGAAAATGGTTTTGATAAAACACTTGAAAAGAATTCTTGAGGAAAAAATCCTTTCTTCTTCAAAATCATCTTCTTTTCACTAAATGCCATGAAATTTTAAAAGGAAAGGATTTTTTTGAAAATAGTCATGAAATATTGTAGAGTAGGATTTGTTAAAATAATGAGTTACGAAACCGTAAAAATCCGTTCATGCCGTATAAGTTTAAAAAAACATTATCCGTGTACTTTTGTCGGAAAAGATAAAAATTACCTCGTATGGTAAACCAAAGAAAGATTCCTTCCATATGATGTGGTAAAATTTAAAAAGTGTAAAAATGAATTTCAAAATAAATGGAAGAAAATTAAACATTTTATGAAAACATTTTGAGAACATATGGACATGCTTAATAAACATAACCCCAGTAAATACTTACGAATAAACAATCTCGGATGAAAATGAGATTGGAAAAGTTATCTCTTACCTTAGGTCTGATATGCTGCGTACGTATCCTAAACTCCTGTATAATTATTTAAATAATGTCATTTACTTATTGAAGAATCATATTCATTGTTATTATATCATATATTGTTCACTTATGACTTTAGATTACACGTTCTTTTGTAAATTATATGTTAAAGCATCGTTTTGGGTAAAATCATTTTATTTATCGTACTTGTTTGGATTTTTTATTCTTGATATTATTATTACTTATATCATGATTTAATTAATTCTAGAATTTAAATAATGATTTATATATCATATATATTCTGTATATATATACATATATATATATATAATAGATAGATAAATGAAATGAAATACACAGTTCATGGAGACGGTAGGCCGTACGTACGCATGAACACTATTCTCCTTTCCTAACTGTCTTGAATGTAATTAAGTAAATAACATATAAATAAATAAAGTAGAATTATTATGTTATATATACCATCATTATTCATTATATATACTTTATAATCATCTTTTAATGGTTAACATGGAGATAGAATCTCATCGCGTCGTGGAGACGGTATTCCGTACGTATGCACGAGCGATGATATCATTCCCATAATTTTATTTGAATAGAATTGGAGTGGATGATAGAATATCTCATAATTAGTATGATGTCATAATATCCACATATAGTTATTATTTACCCCATGATACCCATCCATGTAAGGTGGTGGTGGAAAAACAGATTATACCACGGCGTGGAGACGATATTCCGTACGTACGCACGCGCGGTGATTTCGTTTTTCGTAGGATGGATAGAAGATGAAATGAGGTTGTTGCATATTTATAATAACATATAACTATATTAGAGATACGGATCTTATTACTTTATAATGAAACAACTAATGAAGAAGAAGTTGAATAAGAAAGAAACTTAAGAGAATCGGAAGAAGAGATTACCTCTTTTTCGACGCACCTCCTTTAAGCCTTCTCTTAAGGAAGTAGAGTCGGTATTTTGAGGAGACCAGAACCTCCAAAATATTTCTAGGGAAGTGTAGAAGATAAATGGTCAGGGTTTGGACGATCTTAAAGGCTCAAAAAGGTGTGAAGAGAAGAGGGAAGGGGTGCCCTTTTTATAAGGGAGGAGAGGGGCACCTTGGGAAAAACATAAAATATAATTTTATAATAAAGTCATATTCTGTTTATAATAGATAAAAATTGATTTATTTAGAATATAATGTGGGTATGGGTCGAAATACTCTCAACCAATCAGTTTTAGACAATTTTATGTTTCTATTTTATCCTTATCATTTAGATTTAACTCTTAGTTAAATAATTTAACTTTTACCGTGTCTTTTTGTTTTCTTAAACTATATGGTTAATAACATACTATAAAAATCAAAACGAACCCTAAGTGGTTCATTATTTATATATATATCCTTATCTATGTCATTTGGAAGATCCTTAGATTTTTAGGAATAAAATAAGAATTAATAATATAATATTTGTTTTAAAAACTATTTTATGTCAATTTTGAAACTATTTGGTAATTGATTTTCGTGAAAATTATAACAGAATTGTTAGTTCAAACAAAGTTACTGAAATCAATAATGACATGTCATTTTATCATATAAAATCAGTGTAATTCATAAAAATTAAAAAATTAAATTTATTTTGGTATTTATAATATCAATTATTTTAATATTTCACTATTTAGGTAATTACTGCATCAACATTGTGTCAAAAATAAAATAAATTAAATAACATCTAAAAATAATAAATAAAATACCATTAGGTAGAAAATATTTTTATATTTCTAATGAATATTTTTAGTTGAATTTATCTTATGAAAAACCCTATATAAGAAATTTTTTAGTTCTTGAACTTTGATTTTATCTATTTTTACTTTTCTTTAAATAAAATAATAATAAATGTCCTCATCCAATTCAAGTGGACCTAAAGGGTAATATTTTATTCCTATGGTTCTTTTTTGTCTAATTAAACTTATCCAATATAATTAGGACATGTGTTAGGGTAACAGTAATATCATTTTTACCCTTAATTACCCTATTTACTTTTAACCGTGGTAAATAAATGTAAAAAGTTACTATTCCCCAAAAATTATTTTTATCTTATTGAACCACATTTTACTTACTGATATCAACCGTGTATCTCAAATTTTTTAAATTCCACTCATATAAGTGGTAAAATTATGTTTTATGTAAATTTGCAAATTTTCCTAGGAGGTAGGTAAAAGATGGTGAAAAGTTCAATAAAATTTTTATACATATAAGATTATTATAAAATGTCTCCAATGAATTAAATTGAACTCATATAGGTATTATGAATCAATTTTTAACTAAAAAGAATTTAAATGAAATAAATAATTATTTAAATAATATTTCGGTTTTTAAATAGTAACCTAGTGTTTTCACTATTCATCAAAAATTGAAAGTTTTCAGAAAAATACCAAAAATTCAACCTAGGATAATTTCGATATACCGAATCCAAAAATGAATTCCATTTTGAAAGATAAAATTTCAAATAGTGGGTATTACTATTCATAACCACTAGTTCATAATAATATTATAATAATATCTCATTGAGTGAAACTTGGTATTGCGTACTACACATGCTATCGAAGAAGGTCTTGATTGCATGTAATGCAAGCCAAGTCAGGGCTGCATGTAGTAAAAGCTCTGTTTGGTGTTGTGTATAATATAATCAAAACATATTTCATTTATACATTAAACATAATGTATACTTAATATTGCGTAGAATAATTTCCACAAAATGAACTTGAAATTGTGTCTTACAGGAACCAAGAATAGTGTTGCGTATATTGAAAGATAATACAATGTTGCATATAGTACAAGATAATCTTGGTGTAGAGTAAAACACAAGACATCAAAGTAATTAAAAATAATATTTCTCATAAAATCTCAGGCTGTTACATTCTACCCCCCTTAAAATGATTTTTCCCTCGAAATTCGCCGGGGTTATAAATGGTTTACTACTTGAAAGTTTTTTCCATAGAAACCCACATCGTAAAAAGGAATACTAAAACTTCATTTTAAAAATGAAAGTTAGAAATGTAATGGTTACCCAGATTAACTCATCACTGGCTTTCCACATAGGAGAACATAGGTGGAAATATGGATATGGAAGAAAAATCTAACCATCACGTTCTGATGGAGAGTGGTAGAGGACATGGCTATGAAAAATCAAACAATCACAAAGCCATAAATTTGTGATAATCTAAGGTACCATCTAATTTATCAGATATAAGGGAACTAGGACAACATTTTTGGTTTTAATGATCATTTCCCTAAATTTGAAGAATTTTAATTAGAAGAAATACTTACTTTATTTTGGTACAATCTCACCGTTTTTCGTACCTTGAACAATTTCCACATTTTCTCCTAATGAAATCTAATGTATTTTTCATTTGTGAAGTATTAGCAGATCATGTGATAGAATGCTGGGTCATTCCGTCTGTCTCAAACAAAAGGTTAGCAAAAGTTATCAAATAAAAATAAGTCCATCTATAGTGAGATTAATCATATATGGTTCCTAAAATGTACTTATAATTCATATATCATACCACTTAATATAATAAAATTATTTTATACAAACCAGGGACTTCCTGTAGGCCAGTGGTAGGAGATAAAGGCCTGTCGCACTTCAGTTGTGGGTTCAATTCCCACAGGCTTGTCCGATGCGACAGGTTGTCGCCCGACCTACGAGTTATCCTTTTTCTAAAACTGTACTATTAAAAAAATTCCAAAAATAATATCAAAATGTTCTAGCCTTAAAAAATACTAACTTATTTCCAAAATAATCTATTCAAATATTTAGGCTTATCCAAAATACTTTTGTCCAAGGTCATAGTATACAGAAAAAAATTACAAGAAATATTATTTACCGAGCATGTGAATAGCATTATTTATCCCCCATATATCATAGGAGATATCTTGTTGGTCACATTCCAAACATGTAAATACCTTAATCATTTATTCTCTTGAAAAATGAATATCCATTTACACTTAGTGAAAACATGAATTCTATCAAAAGATAACTATTTCCACATACCAAAATCCCAAAATTTATATATACTCAGACTGTGAAATAACTTTGTACTTATATCAGTCATGAGTTCATGAATACTATCAAACATTTAATTATCTATTTATCTCTTCAATATGCACATATCATCTTCTTTCAAAAAATATCTGAATAACCATTCATGGTTACCAGTACCTTTCAATATATACTTTCAAATACTTTAGGAAAAACAATAGTGTAACAATCCATATATGTGTCTTTATTCCATAGTACCATTACCTATACAACATTACTCCTGATAAACATAAAATCATTCCACTACCTTCTTAAACCATTGACCGGGATTCCACAATTCTTTCATATCCCATATCATTTATAGTCTCTTCATTATCATCAATATAAATAATACCCATACGACCTTGCTGAATCTCTTCATGAGACTTTTCCTTAGGGAATTGGTTTTCATAATGCCCATACATTCCACATTGAAAAAAATTTAATCATTGTTGATGTCATAGCAATACCATTATCCTTGTCCATTGTGATAACTAAACTTTTTCCTTTGCACTTACTGGCTTTGTGTCCTTTTCCACACCCAAAGCATCTTCTAGTTCTTTTGAAACAATCTCCCTGATTCCACTTCCCACATGATTTACATGAGGGAAATTGAACTTTCTTTCCTCTATGATAATCATGAAACTCCATCTTTATCTTATTATCTAAGTCACGAATCTTACCAAAGTTGAGATTATTGATCATATTATGTGATTGCTGATGAGGCATAATAATGATATGTGGACTTCTAGATCAAATTTCATTTGTTTGCTAAAGAGGAATATCATTCCATTGTCCATTATATACTCCATTACCACGAATCTTCCTGTTTCCATCCATTTTGTAAAACCTAAAAAGAATAGTGTGAGAGGAAAAAATCATAATCAAGGGGGAGTACCATCAATATCTAACATCTTAGGTTTAATTCTAATATCATTTCTATAATTCCAGGACTATAACCTATACTTATACTTATCCATAGGGACATCCATATACATACCATAGAAATATCTATAGGGATCTCACTAAAGTTCTTACATCCTAGTTTCCAAAGGTTGACTAAACCAAACCTCTGATACTAAATGTAGAGACCCAAAGCTTGACGTACATATACATTACATTACTTTTTCGGAATAATTAATACGTAACAAAAACAAACAGCGAAGGACCGTAATAGTTTAGTGTCTTTGGAAACTCGGAAGAAAATCTTCTAATCGTGGTAAAAGATCTCTAACATCTCCTATAAAGATCTTCCTCTTTTGTTTTCTTACCTAAAACCTTTCTTTACATCCTGGGGAAAAGAAAACATATAAAAGGGTGAGCTCAAATTCCCAGTAAGGGTAAACATAGAGAACATAAAACAATCCATAAACATTTTAATGCAAAAACTTGAACATAAAATCTAAATATCAAAATCTTGAGCAAAGACATAAATCTTGGAAGTACGTAAGGCATATATCATAGTGGAACACCGATCATGATAAAATAGCATGGGAAGAAAACATGTAATTGTGGGAAACCATTTAGCACATGATATGATTTCCAAAGTAGCCAAGTCATTTCTTCCAAGACCATCTTAGTGGACGAAGTCCCTTTCAGAATCGAGTTTACTCCCTGTTTCAGTCCTGTAACACTGATCCGGATTAACAAACTATTCGAGCCATGTCTATCTCATGAGATATAAATTTTTACCCAATACATTGGAGGGAGATATAGGTCCCACCCATCATATAATTAAATCATTCTTTCATGTGCCACAAAATAAACATACATCATTTATAATAACCCAACGAATAAAATGGGTTTCATAAACATCATAAGATCATAATATAATCCGTATAAAACAAATGGATATCATTTAATCATAAGAGAAGTTAAATCATGTAAATAATAGATAAATTATACTTGAAACATACACATATGAAATAATTTCATCTTAAATGGAAAATGGTTTTGATAAAACACTTGAAAATAATTCTTGAGGAAAATATCATTTCTTCTTCAAAATCATTTTCTTTTCACTAAATGTCATGCAATTTTAAAAGAAAATGATTTTGTTGAAAATAGTCATGAAATATTGTAGAGTAAGATTCTTAAAAATAAAGAGTTATGAAACCGTACAAATCCATTTATGCCATATAAGTTTTAAAAAAACATTCTCCTCGTACTTTTGTCAAAAAGTAAAATAGTACCTCGTATGGTAAACAAAAGAAATATTCCTTCCATACGATGCTTTAAAAGTAGAAAAGTGTAAAAATGACTTTAAAAATAAATGGAAGAAAAGTAAACATTTTATGAACACATTTTGAGAACATATGGACATGGATAATAAACATAACCCTAGTAAATACTTACGAATAAACAATTTCATATAAAAACGAGATTGAAAAAGTTATCCCTTACCTTTGGTCCGATATGATTCGTACGTATCTGAACCTCCTGTATAATGATTTAAATAATGTCATTTACTTATTACAGAAACATATTCATTGTTATTATATCATATATGGTTCACTTATGACTTTATATTACCTGTTCATTTGTAAATTATATGTTAAAGTAGCGTTTTGGGTAAAATCGTTTTATTTATCGTACTTGTTTGGACTTGTTGTTCATGATATTATTATTAATTATATCATGATTTAATTACTTCTAGAATGTAAATCATGATTTATATATCATATATATTCAGTATATATATATAATAGATAGATAAATGAAATGAAATACATCGTTCAGGGAGACGGTAGGCCATACGTACGCATGCACACTGTTTTCCTTTCCTTATTGACATCAATGGATTTAAGTAAATAACATATAAATAAATCTAGTAGAATTATTATGTTATATATACCATCATTATTCATTATATATACTTTATAATCATCTTTTAATGGTTGACATGGAGATTGAATCTCATCGCGTCATGGAGACGATAATCAGTACGTACGCACGAGCGATGATATCATTCCCCTAATTTTTTTTGAATGGAATTAGAGTGGATGATATAATATCTCATAATCAGTATGATTTTATAATATCCATATATAGTTATTATTTACACCATTATACCCATCCAAGTAAGGTGGTGGTGGAAAAACAGATTACACCACGACATGGGGACGATATTCCGTACGTACGGATGAACGGTGATTTTGTTTTCCGTAGGATGAATAGAAGGTGAAATGGGGTTGTTTAATATTTATAATAACATATCACTATATTATAGATACTTATGTTATTACTTTATAATGAAATAACTAAAGAAGACGAAGTTGAAGAAGAAATAAACTTAAGAGAATCGGAAGAAGATATTACCTCTTCTTCGACGCACGTCCTTTAAGCCTTATCTTAAGGAAGTAGAGTTGGTATTTTGAGGGGAACAGAACCTCCAAAATGTTCCTAGGGAAGTGGAGAAGAGAAATGGTTAGGTTTTGGCCGATCTTCAATGATCAAAAGTGTGTGAAGAGAAGAGGGAAGGGGTGCCCTTTTTACAAGGGAGGAGAGGGGTACCTTTGGAAAAACATAAAATATTATTTTATAATAAAGTCATATTAGTTTTATAATCACTATAAATTGGTTTATTTAAAATATAAAGTGTGTATGGGTCTAAATAATCTCAAACAATAGGTTTTAGACAAGTTTAGGTTACTATTTTATCCATATCATTTAGATTTAACTCTAAGTTAAATAAGTTAACTTTTACCATGTCTTTTTTTCTGACACTATATGGTTAATAAACATACTATAACAAGACAAATGAACCCCAAGTTTTTCATTATTAATATATATATCTTTATCTAAGTCATTTTTCAGAATGTTATATTTTTAGGAATAAAATAACAATTAAAAATATAATATTTGTTTTAAAAACTATTTTATGTCAATTTTGACACTATTTGGTAACTGATTTTTGAGAAAATCATAACAGAATGATTATTTCGATAAAAATTTACATAAATCAATAAAAACATGTCATATTAACATATAAAATTAGCTTAATTCATAAAAAGTCTTAAATTACATTTATTTTGGTATATATAACATCAATTATTTTAATATTTATTATTTAGATAAGTACTACATCACCATTGTATCATTAATAAATTAAATTATATAATGTCTAAAAATTATAGATAAAATACCATTAGGTAGGAAATATTTTTATCTTTCTAATGAATATTTATAGTCGAATTTATCTTATGTAAAACCCTATATAAAAAAATTTGTAGTTATTAAACATTGATTTTAACCATTTTTACTCTTCTTTAAATAAAATAATAATAAATGTCATGTTCCAATCCAAGTAGACCTAAAGGGTAATATTTTATTCCTAAGGTTGTTTTCGGTCGAGTTAAACTTATCCAATAGAATTAGGAGATGTTTTATGGTAATAGTAATATCATTTTTACCCTTAATTACCCTATTTACTTTTAACCGTGCTAAATAAAAGTAAAAAGTTACTATTCACCAAAAATTATTTGTATCTTATTGAACCACATTATACTTACTGATATCAACCATGTCTCTCAGATTTTTTAAATTCCACTCACAGAAGTGGTAAAATTAAGTTTTATGTAAATTTGCAAATTTTCCTAGGAGGTAGGTAAAAGACGGTGAAAAGTTCAATAAAATTTTTATATATCTAAGATTATTATAAAATGACTCCAATGAATTACATTGAATTTATATAGGTATATATTATGTATCAATTTTGACCTAGAATAAATATAAATAAAATAAATAATTATTTAAATAAAAAGTCGGTTTTTAAATAGTAACCCAGTGTTTTCACTATTCATAAAAATTGAAAGTTTTCAGAAAAATACCAAAAATTCAGCCTAGACTAATTTCAATATTCCAAATCCAAAAATGAAGTCCATTTTGAACGATAAATTTTCAAAATGTGGGTATTACTATTTATAATGGCTAGTTCATAATAATATTATAATAATATCTCGTTTAGTGAAACTAGGTATTGCGTACTACACACGCTATCGAAGAAGGTCTTGATTTCGTGTAATGAAATCCAAGTTAGGGCTACATGTAGTGAAAGCTCCATTTATTGTTTCGTATAACATAATTAAAACATATTTCATTTATAAATTAAACAAAATCTATACTTAATTTTTCGTAGAATAATTTCCACAAAACGAACTTGAAATTGTGTGTAACACAAGCCAAGAATAGTGTTGTGTATACTAAAAGATAATATGGTGTTGCGTATAGTATAACCTAATCTTGGTGTAGCATACAACACAAGACACCAAAGTAATTAAAAATAATATTTCTCATAAAATCTCAGGCTGTTACATTCTACCACCCTTAAAATGAATTTCGCCCTCGAAATTTGTCGGGGTTATAAATGGTTTACTACTTGAAAGTTTATTTCATAGAAACCCACATCATAAAATGGAATACTAAAACTTCATTTTAAAAAGGAAAGTTAGAAATGTAAAGGTTACCCAGATTAACTCATCACTGGGTTTCCACATAGGAGAACATAGGTGGAAATATTGATATGGAAGAAAAATCTAACCATCACGTTCTGATGGAGAGTGGTAGAGGACATGTCTATGAAAAATCCAACAATCACAAAGCCATAAATTTGTGATGATCTATGGTACCATCTAATTCATCGGATATAAGGGCACTAGGACAACATTTTCAGTTTTTAAGATCATTTACAGAAATTTGAAGAATTTGAATTAGAAGAAATACTTACTTTGTTTCAGTACAATTTAACTGTTGTTCATTCCTTGAACTATTTCCACTTTATCTCCTAAAGAAATGAAGTTGAATTTTTCATTCATGAAGTGTTAGAAGATCATGTGATAGAATTATGGTTCATTCCATCTATCTCAAACAAAAGGTTAGAAAAAGTTATCAAATATAAATAAGTCCATCAATAGTGATATTAATCATATATGGTTCCTAAAATGAACTTATACTTCATATATCATACCGCTTAATATAATAAAACTAGTTTCTACTAACCAGGGACTTCCTGTAGGCCAGTGGTAGGAAATAAAGGCCTGTCTCACTTCGGTTGTGGGTTCGATTCCCACAGCCTTGTCCGACGCGACAGGTTGTCGCCCGACCTACGAGTTTTCCTTTTTCTAAAACTATACAATTATAACATTACAAAAATAATATCAAAAAGTTATAGCCTTAAACAATACTATCTTATGTCCAACATAATCCATTCTAATCTTTAGGCTTATCCAAAATAATTTTGTCCAAGATCATAGCATAAAGAAAAGAATTAAAAGAAATATCATTTACCAAGCATTTGAATACCAACATTTATCCCCCATATATCATAGGAGATATCTTGTTAGTCACATTCCAAACATGTGAATACCTTAATCATGTATTCTCTTGAAAAATGAATACCCATTGAACCTTAGTGAAAACATGAATGCTGTCAAAAGTTAACTATTTCCACGTACCAAAATCCCAAAATTTATATATACTCAAACCATGATATAACTTTGTCCTTATATCAGTCATGAGCTCATGAATACTATAAAAAATTTCATTATCTATTTATCCCTTCATTATGTGGATATCATCTTCTTTCCAAAAATATCTTAATAACCTTTCATGGTTACCGGTACCATTCAATATATACTTTCAAATAATTAAGGAAAAACAATAGTGTAACAATCCTTAGATGTGTCTTTATTCCATAGTACCATTACCTATACAACATTACTCTTGATAAACATAAAATCATTCCACTAACTTCTTAAACCATTGAACGAGATTCCACAATTCTTTCATCTCACATATCATTTGTAGTCTATTCATCGTCATCAATATAAATACTACCCATACGACCTTGCTGATTCTCTTCATGAAACTTTCCCATAGGGAATTTGTTTGAATAATGCCCATACATTCCACATTGAAATCATTTAATCATTGTTAATGTCATAGAAATACCATTATCTTTGTCCATGGTGTTTACTGAATCTTTTACTTTGTACTTACTGGCTTTGTGTCCTTTTCCACACCCAAAGCATCTTCCAATTCCTTTGAGACAATATCCCTGATGCCTCTTCCCACATGATTTACATGAGGGAAATTTAACTTTCTTTCCTCTATGATCATCATGAGACTCCATCTTTATCTTATTATCTGAGTTAGGAAACTTACCAATGATGAGATTATTGATCATATTATGATATTGCTGATTAGGAATAATAATGATATTTGGACTTCCAGATCCAATTTCATTTGGTTGCTCAAGAGGAATATCATTCCATTGTCCATAATATCCTCCATTATCATGAATCCTCATGTTTCCATCCATTTTCTAAAGCCCAAAAAGAATATCATGAGAGGAAAAAAACATAATCAAGGGGGAGTACCATAAATATCTGACATATTAGGTTTAATTCTGATATTGTTTCCATAATTATAGGATTATAACCTATACTTATACTTAACCTTAGGGACATCCCTAGACATACCTTAGAAATATCTCTAGGGATCTCACTAATGTTCTCGCATCCTAGTTTCCAAAGGTTGACTAAACCGAACTTTTGATACCAAATGTAGAGACCAAAATCTTGACGTATATAGACATTACATTACTTTTGCGGAATACTTAATACGTAACAAAAACAAACAATGAAGGACCATAATAGTTTAGTGTCTTTGGAAACTCGGAAGAAAATATTCTAATCGTGTTGAATGATCTCCAACATCTCCCATAAATATCTTCCCCTTTTGTTTTATTACCTAAAACGTTTATTTATATCCCGGGGAAAAGAAAAAATATAAAAGGGTGAGCTCAAATGCCCAGTAAGGGTAAACATAGATAAAATAAAACAATCCATAAACATTTGAATGCAAAAACTTGAACATAAAATCTAAACATCAAAATCTTGAGCAAAGACATAAATCTTGGAAGTTTGTAAGGCATATATCATAATGGAACATCAATCATGATAAAATAGCATGGGAAGAAATCATGTAATTGTGGAAAACCATTAATCACATGATATGATTTCCATAGTTTCCAAGTCATTGCTTCTAAGAACATATTAGTGGACAAAGTCCCTTCTGGAATCGTGTTCACTCCCCGTTTCAGTCCTATAACACTGAACCGGTTTAACTTACCATTCCATCCATGTCTATCTCATGAGATATAAATATTTACCCAATTCATTGGATGGAGATATAGGTCCCACCCATCTCATAATGAAATCATTCTTTTGTGTGCCACAAAATAAACATACATCATTCATAATAACCGAACGAATAAAATGGGTTTCATAAACATCATTCCATCATAACATAATCCATATAAAAAATGGATATCATTTAATCATAAGAGAAGTAAAATCATGTAAATCATAGATACATTATACTTGAAACATACACATGTGAAATAATGTCATCTTAAATGAAAAATGGTTTTGATAAAACACTTGAAGAGAATTATTGAGGAAAATATCCTTTCTTCTTCAAAATCATTTTCTTTTCACTAAATTCCATGCAATTTCAAAATAAAAGGATTTTGTTGAAAATAGTCATGAAATATTTTAGAGTAAGCTTCTTTAATATAAGGAGTTATGAAACAGTAAAAATCCGTTCATGTTGTATAAGTTTAAAAAAAAATTCATTCTCCTCGTACTTTTGTCAGAAAAGTCAAAAAGTACCTCGTATGGTAAAAAAAGAAATATTCCTTCCATACGATGTGGTAAAAGTAGAAAAGTCTAAAAAAGAATTTAAAAATACATGGAAGAAATGTAAACAATTGATGAAAACATTTTTAGAAGATATGGACATGGATAATAAACATAACCCTAGTAAATACTTACGAATAAACAATTTCAGATAAAAACGAGATTGGAAAAGTTATCCCTTACCCTAGGTCCGATATGCTTCGTACATATCCGAAACTCCTGTATAATGATTTAAATAATGTCATTTACTTATTATAGAATCATATTCATTGTTATTATATCATATATGGTTCACTTATGACATTATATTACCCGTTCTTTTGTAAATTATATCTTAAAGCAGCGTTTTGGGTAAAATCGTTTTATTTATCATACTTGGTTGGACTTGTTGTTCTTGATATTATTATTACTTATATCATGATTTAATTACTTCCAGAATGTAAATCATGATTTATATATCATATATATTCAGTATATATATATAATAGATTGATAAATGAAATGAAATACACCAATCATGGAGACGGTAAGCCGTATGTATGCATGAACGATGTTTTCCTCTCCTTATTGACTTGAATGGAATTAAGTAAATAACATATAAATACATTCATTATAATTATTATATTATATATACCATTATTATTCAATATATATACTTTATAATCATCTTTTAATGGTTAACATGGATATTGAATCTCTTCACGTCATGGAGACGGTAATCTGTACGTACGCACGAGCGATGATATCATTCCCATAATTTTTTTCTGAATGGAATTGGAGTGGATAATATAATATCTCATAAGAAGTATTATTTTATGATATCCATATGTAGTTATTCATTACACCATTATACCCATCCATGTAATGTGGTGGTGGAAAAACAGATTACACCACGGCGTGGAGACGGTATTCCCTACGTAAGCACGCGTGGTGATTTCATTTTCCGTAGGATGTATAGAAGGTGAAATGGGGTTGTTTCATATTTATAATAACAAATCAGTATATTATAGATACTGATGTTATTACTTTATAATGAAACAAATAATGAATAAGAAGTTTAAGAAGAAAGAAACTTAAGAGAATCGGAAGAAGAGATTACCTCTTCTTCGACGCACCTCCTTTAAGACTTCTCTTAAGGAAGTATAGTTGGTCTTTTGAGGAGACCAAAACCTCAATAATGTTTCTAGGGAAGTTTAGAATAGAAATGGACAGGGTTTGGCCGAGCTTAAATGCTCAAAATGGTGTGATGATAAGAGGGAAGGGGTTCCCTTTTTATAAGGGAGGAGAGGGGCACCTTTGGAAAAACATAAAATATTATTTTATAATAAAGTCATATTCGGTTTATAATAGCTCCAAATTGATTTATTTAGAAGCTAATGTGGGTATGGGTCTAAATAATCTCAACCAATAGGTTTTAGACAAGTTTAGGTTACTATTTTACCCTTATCATTTAGATTTAACTCTATGTTAAATAATTTAACTTTTACTGTGTCTTTATGTTTTCTTACACTATATGGCTAATAAACATACTATAACAAGCCAAAAGACCCCCATGTGGTTCATTATTAATATATATTTTCTTATCTAAGTCATTTGACCGAACTTTAGATTTTTAGGAATAAAATAAAAATTAATAACATCATATTTGTTTTAAAAACTATTTTATGTCAATTTTGACACTATTTGGTAATTGATTTTTTTGAAACTCATAACAGAATTATTAGATAAAAAAAGTTACTTAAATAAATAATAACATGTCATATTAATATATAAAATTTTTGGAAATAATAAAAAGTCTCAAATTACATTTATTTTTGTATTTATAATATCAATTATTTTAATATTTCATTATTTAGGTAATTATTGCATCACTATTGTGTCATAAATAAATTAAAATATATAATGTCTAAAATATTATAAATAAAATAAAATTAGGTAGGAAATAATTTTTTTTCTAATGAATATTTATAGTCAAATTTATCTTATGTATAACCCTATTTTAAAGATGTTTTAGTTATTAAACTTTAATTTTAACCATTTTTACTCTTCTTTAAATAAAATAATAATAAATGTCCTAATCCAATCCAAGTGGACCTAAAGGGTAATATTTTATTTATAAGGTTGTTTTTGGTCGAATTAATCTTATCCAATAGAATTAGGACAAGTGTTAGGATAATACTAATATCATTTTTACCCTTAATTACCCTATTTACTTTTAACTGTGGTAAATAAAAGTAAAAAGTTACTATTCACCAAAAATTATTTTTATCTTATTGAACCACATTTTACTTATTGATATCAACCGTGTCTCTCGGGTTTTGGAAATTCCACTCACAGAAGTGGTAAAATTATGTTTTATGTAAACTTGTAAATTTTGCTAGAGGTAGGTAAAAGACAGTGAAAAGTTCAATAAAATGTTAATATATCTAAGATTATTATAAAATAACTCCAATGAATTACATTGAACTTATATAGGTATTATGTATCAATTTTTACCTAGAATAAATTTAAATAAAATAAATAATTATTTAAATAAAAAGTCAGTTTTTAAATAGTAACCTAGTGTTTTCACTATTCATAAAAAATTGAATGTTTTCAGAAAAATACTAAAAATGCACCCTATAATAATTTCGATATTCCAAATCCAAAAATAAAGTCCATTTTGAAAGATAAAATTTCAAAAAGTCGGTATTACTATTCATAACGGCTAGTTCATAATAATATTATAATAATATCTCGTTTAGTGAAACTTTGTATTGCGTACTACACACACTATCGAAGAAGGTCTTGATTGCATGTAAGTCAAGCCAAGTCAGGGCTGCGTGTAGTGAAAGCTCTGTTTGGTGTTGTGTATAACATAATCAATACTTATTTCATTAACACATTAAACAAAATCTATACTAAATGTTGTGTAGAATAATTTCCACAAAAAGAACATAAAATTGCGTGTAACACGAGCCAATAATAGTGTTACGTATACTACAAACTAATACAGTGTTGCTTATAGTACAAGCTAATATCGGTGTAGCATACAACACAAGACATCAAAGTAATTAAAAATAACATTTCTCATATAATTTAGTGTTGTTACACTAGGTAATCATGGGAGTTCCTAGTTATTTAATGGATTATGTTGGAATCAAGTTTGGAAGTACCCATGATTACTAGACCATTTTATGAGGGCTATTATTAAATGTGTTTGTGTCTATTTTGGATAATATAATTATTGTTGGATATACTATTTCTTTTATTTTTAGATGAAAATTTTATTCTACGCAAAAGAATAATAATTTTTAAGAATTTTGTTTATAAATAATTTTGTAAATCTTGTTTAACAATTTATTTTTTAATAAAATTTTTTAATTTTTTTACACTCCATTGATTGTTTTTATAAAAATAGATAACTAATATGATTATTTTCTTAGTGAAATATAGGAAATGTCTCTTTTTATTTAAAACCAGGCAGTTATACTCACCCATTTATATGAACCTTGATGCATTTATGAACCCTATATTCCCATACAAAAGTAATGTACATGTCTCATAATTCGCAACTGGAGATCCTTGATTGAGGTTGTTGTGGATGATTGTGATGGATCTTGCTGTCATGTTGGGGTTTTTGATATTACAATGGTTTAACATAAGTGCCTGATTTTTTTCGCCTCTTAGAGCTATAGTTGTTTATATATTTTACATTTTTTACATTTATATTTTGTAGAGGAATATTTTTGACTTTTGGATTCCATCGTATTAATAATATTTTATTATCTCTCATATTGTTTATATATTTTTTATATTCTAGTTTCCTTTGTAAATTTTTAGGCTTTTTAGGGGAAAATCATCCACCATCTATTCTTATGTTAGACCATCAACATTTATTTCTGACATATGATGTATAGGGAATGACACCAATGGATTATAACTCCTATGAGCATTTCCAAACCAATGGGTTGGGTTGGGATGTCAAAAATGATTTCAATTTGTTTGTGCCGTATATATAGATGGTATCTTGGTTTGGGGTGTGTTAGAAAATTAAATTTATCGCCTAAAAATATATAACTATACTTTTTATGTTAAATATCATCTTACCAAGGTTTTCTAGGTAAAAAAGGGTTATAGAACACTTTTTAGTGAGTTGGGAACTTATCATAGTGGGTTTAGCCGATTAGTGTTGGGTAATGTGAATTAGTGAAGAGACTTCCCACAAAGACAACATTTTCACATGGATATTTGTTTTACATTTTGTTATTATTATTGTCTTATATATTTTTATTATTACAAAATCTATTATATGATTTTTTGAATCAATTTAATTAGGAATTATTGAAGTGGTTTAAAATGAAAATTCTATTATGTAAAATAAAAATCAAGGAGATTATAGCATAGAATGTGATTCCACCCAAACCATAGGTGAACCTGATGTTGGTTTAGTGTACCATATAGGCATTAATAAATGTTTAAAATGGACCTTAATAAGAGGAACCATCTCAATAAAATCACCCATTGTAGTACCTAAAATGGAATCCGACAACATTTTGAGGTGATTCAAGGATTATAAAAGACAAATAATTGTTGAGCAGGATATAATTATTTTTAAATTTGACAGACCCAAGGCTGACATTAACTTTAATCAAGAAATACACCTGAAATTGTAATTGGAACAAAATTGGTGGTATTCGATGATTTAAATGATGTCAGACCATAACATGGTGTAGTAAGTGATCAATGATATGTTCAATAAGGATTTTTAAACCTCCAATATTTCAGCAAGTGATGGATACCAATTTCATTCTGTTGAGATAAGAATGTTTGTTAGTGAATGAATAATTTACTCAATCCACACACCTAGTTTATTTTTATAATGAAATTAGAAGATAGTGAGAAACTCAATGCCTAAATATTTGATGTAGGAGTATAACATGAGTAATTTTCTTAATTATTTATATTCTTCCTTATGGATTATACTAAATTGTAAAATAATGTGTTGGTTGTATATGGACATCTAGCTGAGAATCCTAAAATAGGGGAAACTATTTTCAATCCAAGTATAGGTGGGAACTACAGTGCATGGTTTATATATAATAGGGAGGGATACCATCAGGGAAATTGGGAACTAGAGAACCATAATACAAGATCTGTATCTTTTCTAACATGACATAGTAATGAATCTAGATTCATTTATTGTGGTTCTCTTCAAAATATGAAGATATATTACATTACTGATCTAATAATGTTCCAAAACTTTGGTAATAAATGAGATTTGAAGAAGTGTTGAACCATTAATAGAATTTAAATGGTCGGAGGTGGATCAATCTTCCTTATTCTTCATATATTTGTAAGTAAAAAATCATTATAATATTCATCATCCTATGAATTAGGTGATTTTGGACAGCTCTATAAATAAATTTATGGTTATGTCTACACCACACCATGTGAGAGAGAATTTTTCTAGGGGGGGGGGGGGTAATCAACATATTTTTGTTGTTGATAAGACTATTCTAAATAATAATCCGTGTACCTCCATGGTGTGATATACCATCCCTTTAAAATCATATCATGGTCATGTTTTTATAGCTCTAAATCAAATTACTAAAATTATTATCTTTTTTCTAAAAATATTAATATATCACATCATAATGATGCCACAAATAATGATTATTAAGATACCTATCTGATAGTGGGATTATAGAGGATTATATTTCCCAATATATTCTATTATCATTGATATGGTTTAATATATCAGGGATTTTATGGACCTATAAATTCTTATTTTGAAATGATGATTGGAATGTATTCAATAGTATAATTTAAATCCCACATTGGATATTATTCAAGGAAAGTGAATTTTATATCCCTTGATGATACAACACATATATTCAAATTGGAATGGTAAATTAATGTAGGTATAGTGGGACAATTAGTAATTGTTTTAAGAAAAATATCTTAATAGTTTGAGTCAGTAATCATTGAGGGTATAGATAAATGGAGAATAAGACTTATCCTATTATAGTGGCCCAATAGATGGATGTTTATGTGAGATATTTCTTATGGTTACAACCTTATTGGGAAATTTAATTTACAATGAATATATTCATTTGAAATTTTATGATTTATATTCCATCATACTGAATGGCTCCAAAAACAATTACATGAATTAATCATCCGAATAAATTATTTGGAAACAAAATTATTCAATAGAACCAACACATCACCTTGGGATGTGAAAGTCAATTTCTACTGATATAAGGAAGCCCAATCAGATTATGTGTTAATTATCATAGACTGAACAATATAACAATCAAAAATTGATAACCTCTTACCCGCATTGATGATCAAATTGATAAATTGAAGGGATCAATTTGGTTACCTGCAACTGATTTATTAATGGTATACCAACAACATATTTTGTTCCGATGCTTTCATCGGGGCGTGCTACCGTCGCTTTCGGAGGACACGTAGCTGTTTCCCCACATTCCATCTTCCCAAAGGTTGGTATAATTTGTCAATTATTCAGAGAAGTATTCTCCTTGATCGAAATGGGATGATTGGGACGTTATTTTCTTCTTCCATGGATTCCTCATCGAAACTCGTTTCCTAGTCCTAGTCTCCATCATAGGCTTAAGACATTGTTCGCGAAACTCTTCCCAGTGCCATGTCTTAATGGACACCGGTTAATTATGCTGCTTCTATTAGGACATTCCAAGGGGTCCAGTTAGGACAAAAACCTTTTGTTGGGGGAGTCGTCATGTTGGACATCACTAGCATGTATGGATGCTATAACACTAACACGTCTGGGTTTCTTCCCCTTATGATAGGTCTTCTCAAGGGTGCAGAATCCTGAGGCATCCCACATCGAATGCAGGGAATTATATACCATAGGCATGTCTTTGAGGTTTTCCTTAGATTTCCATGTTTAACACAGGGTATTCCACGAGTTTAACGGCTAGAAGAGGCAGATCAAACTGATTGAAACACTGATAAGAGTGGATCAGATGGGTGTAACCCTAGGAGGGAACAGTTTTGCTAGATCTAACATGTGGTTAGTTACCCGATTGCTGCTAGGAGAAGCGAAAAGGTGGGTGAAATTATAATGACCCATACATTACATACATTGTTATTAATTCCGAATTGAAACATACTTATTACAACATATAACAAAACCATGATAGGACAATATAGGTACAGTTCCTTTATAAAGTTGGAAACATAAACAACTAGTTCATAAAGAATATACATTGTATCCTATTTACTTCATCATATCTAGAGTTCCTTTTGGCATATCCGACTTAATACCCTTCTTCCTAACCTGGGGAAAAGAAAACATTCAAAAGGGTGAGCTCAAAAGATCAGTAAGGGTAAAAAAAGGAAATATGAATCATATCATATTCATAAGAACATAAAATTTTGGAAATATTAACCTGCAAAAGAGATCATAATATCATAACATTGGATAAATCATAGTAGTAAAATGTAATCCCAATAATCATAACATCAAACATAAAACTCAGTGGCCTACAAACATAATCATAGAAAAACATTTCTTATTAGTCAAGACTCATTTCCAAGACTATCAAAGTGGACAAAGTCTATTTCTAAACCGAGTTCACTCCTCGTTCCAGTCCTGTATCACTGAACCAGATTAACTTTCCATTCCTGCCATGTCTATCTCATGAGATATAAATCTTTACCCAATGTATTAGAGGGAGATATAAGTCCCACCCATCTCATAATGAAACCATTATTATGTGTGCCACAAAATCATAAATCATAGAATAACATATGTAATAAAAATGGGATTCTTAAACATAATTCCATCATAACATAAACCGTATAAGATAAAAGGACATCATAAAAATAATTCCATCATAAAATAATAAAATCAATGTAAAAATAGGGATAGAAACAGAACACTATATTATCTTAGATGGAAAATAATTTTGATAAAACACTTGAACCACATTCTTGAGGAAAATATCATTTCTAATTCAAAAAATTTTTTCCTTTCTTAACATGTCATACAATTTTAAACTAAAAGAAGTTAATTAAAAATAGACATGAAAACTTGTAAAGGATGATTCATGGAAATAATGTTATATGAAATCATAAAAGTCTATTCATGCTGTATAAGTTAAAAAAACATTCTTCTCGTACTTTGGTCAGAAAAGTCAAAAAGTATCTCGCACTAAAAACGAAAAAAGATTCTGTACATATATTTTACTAAAAATTCACTAATAGGTAAAATTGTATTTAAAAAATTGTAGGAGGATAGAAATAATATTACATATTGAGGAAACATGGATGTGGATGATAAATACACCCCAGTAAAGACTGATGTATAAACAAAATCAGATAAAAATGAGATTGTGATATTTTCCCTTACCTTAGGTTCGAGATGCTTCGTACATATCCGAACCTCCTGTATAATGATTAAAATAATTTCATTCACTTATTACAGAATCATATTCATTGTTATGATATCATATATGGTCATATTTTTATCTTTTTATTGGTAATATTTCATTTTTACTCGTTATTTGGGTGTTCACTGCTTTTTTTCTTATGCGTGTTTTGTCAAATAAATTATTATTCTTATTTTTAGTTTATAGCTATATAATTTAAAGAATTAATTTAGTATAATATATGTCATATTTATTTATTCAATTCATTTATATAATCAACATTAAATTAAGATCATGTCGAACGAGTCACATCACATCGTGGAGACGGTAGGCTGTACGTATGTAGGGGTGATGATATCATTCCCATGATCGTGGAATTGTATTGAAGAGTATGTATAATATTTAACAATAAATATCACTTTAAAATAATCATATATAGTAATTTATTTACACCATTATACCCATCCATGTAAGGTGGTGGTGGAAAACAGATTACACCATGATGTGGAGACGGTATTCCGTACGTACGCACGCACAATGATTTCGTTTTCCGTAGGATGCATAGAAGATTAAATGGTGTTGATTAATTTTAATAATAACATATCAGTATATGAGGGATTCTGATGTTATTAATTTATTATGAAACAAGAAGATAAGAAGAAGTAGAAGAAGAAATAAATTTGAATGGATTGGTAAATGATATTACCTCTTCTTCGACGCGCCTCTTCTAAACCTCTTATTAAGGCACTTACGTTGGTATTTGAATAAGACCACAACCTATAGAATCTTACTAGGGAGTTTATAAGAGTAATGGGTAGGGTTTTTCTGAGATTGAATGCTCAATGTTGTGTAAAGAGGAGAGGTAGGAGGTGCCCTTTTATAAGGGAGGAGAGGGGCAAATTTGGAAACCTCAACAATATTATTTTATAATAAATTCAAACCCCACATAAAAACTTCCAAAATGACACAAATAAGAATATTAGATGATATAGGGTTTAAATCTAAACAACCAATAAAATTTATACATGTTGGAAATTTATTTTAAACATTATCAACTTGATTTATCCTTATTTAATCTATTTAATTTTATTTGTGGTAATAAGATTCTAAATTTTAAATTGTTATAAATAATTACTTATGTGTTGTGAATTGTCCATAATTGGATAATTTATGACATTTTAGATCATATTAATTTTAATTTATAATTTTTAAATATTTTTGGGAATTTTAAACAATTTTATATTATGTTATTTTTATAAAATAACAATAGTGTCAATTTTGACAATATTCATTTATTTGACATTAAATAATATCCACACAGAAGATATTTTTCAACTAAATGATATAATAGATACATAAAATGTAATATTTATCTAGAAAATTAGTTTAACACATTAGATAGCTCATATTATATTTAGTTTAATATTTCTAAAACAATTTATTTGATATTATAATCAATATAATAATTTCAACATCACTATTGTGTCATCATTAATGATAATTATTTAACCCATAAAAATTAAAAATAAAATAACATGATATATATAATTTTATTATCTTTCGGGATACTATTCATGTTCTATGTTTCAGAAAGTTTATCGCTAAATTAAAATTATTATACTTATAGGATTTAAGAGAGTGACATGTTGTCAATTTCTTTGGTTTTAAAAATAATTAAATTATTTTCATGGTCAAAATTCCATAAAATGAATCTTTTCCAACCCTTAGGTGATATGGGTTGACTTTTAGTCATCCAATAGAATTTTTTCAGGTGTTAGGGTAATTTTATAATCTTATTTTTACCCTTAATTACACGATTTACCTTGAACTAGAGCTAATAAAAA
The DNA here is from genome assembly GCA_963277665.1 of Viscum album. Lineage (NCBI taxonomy): Eukaryota > Viridiplantae > Streptophyta > Magnoliopsida > Santalales > Viscaceae > Viscum > Viscum album. Next base: position 408,595,184 of record OY728161.1, on the reverse strand, counting down.
TTACCATAGTTAATATTCATAATATCAAAAAAATGAAAGTAACCTATTAACATAATTTGGACCTAATTAATTCAAATATTTAATCCATTTTTCAAAATTCAATACACATAAAATGAAGTAATTAATTTAAAATTAATCATGTTTCTAAGAAAACAGGTTTTAAAAGTTAAAACATTGGTAAAGATTTAAATGTTTTTACCTATGAACTGAATGTAAAATTAATGGTAATGACATAAATTATATTAAATGGTAAAAATATATTATATTTATACTTTAAAACCATTAAATAATTTATTTTAACCATATAAATTATTTTGATGAGAAAAGATTTTTTCAATTAAAAATTACCGTATTTTTATTATTCATCAAAATATGAAAGTTATCAGAAAAGTATCAAAAATTTATCCCATGTAAATTTTTATATCATTATTCAAAATAGGAATTTTATTTTGTAAAATTCAACTTAAAAACTTGTCAAAAATTAGATTTAAAATGGGTGCGCCATCAAAAGGCGGTAAAACTGCATTTTTTGAAAAATAATTTTTTTATCCGAAAAATTGATTTTGTTTTCATATCTCATTCTAGAAAAAGTGTAAGATTAATAATAATGTTATAAAATTAAAAATGTAGTTAATACTATTCATAATGACTAGTCCATAATAATATTATAACAATATATCGTTGTTTAGTGAAACCCGGTATTGCGTACTACACATGCTATCGAAGAAGGTCGTGATTGCGTGTAACACAAGCCAAGCCAGTGTTGTGTGTAAAGAATGATTCCCTTTTGTGTTGCGTATAACATAAGACATAAAAAAATATTTCTAATACAATCTCAGGGTGTTATATTCTACCACCCTTAAAATGAATTTTCCCTCGAAATTCGTCACTTCTTAACAAACAGATGAGGATACCTCTCCCTCATAATATCCTCAAGCTCCTGTGTAGATTTTTCTAATTGGTGGTTCCTCCATAAATATTTAACCAAGGAAGTGGTCTTGTTTCGTAGAAATTTTTCACTATGATCCAGTATCTCTATCAGCTGTTCTTCATAAGAAAGATCATGCTCTAGCGGTACAACTTCTGAGCTTAGTACATGTGAAGGATCAGTTATATACTTTCTCCGGATAGATACATGGAATACATCATGAACATGAGAGAGATTCGGTGGAAGCGCCAGTCGGTAATCTACCTTCCCAACACGATCCAGTATTTCGAAAGGACCGATATACCTAGGGCTTAGCTTTCCCTTCATTCAAAATCTCATTACTCTCTTCCAAAAAGATATTCGTAAGAACACATTATTACCCACTTCAAACTATAGGTCTTTTCCTCAGTTGACAGCATAAATTTTTTGTCATCTCTGAGCTACTCTTATGTGTTTTTGAAATAGATATGACCTTTTATAACATCTCATCAACAAGATCAGGTCCTAATATCTTTCTTTCCCCAACTTCATCCTAGCAAGTTGGAGTTCTACATTTTTTTCCATAGAGAGCTTCATAAGGAGCCATCTTAATACTAGAGTGAAAGCAATTATGATATGAAAATTACACCAAAGGTAGGTGTTGATCCCAAGCACCTTTGAAATCCCTAGAGCAAGATATTAACCTGTCTTCTAGAGTTTGAATTATCCTCTCAGACTGAAAATCAGTCTGAGGATGACAAGTAGTGATGAAACTCAACTCTGTATCTAGAGTATGCTGAAGACATCGCCAGAACTGCGAGGTAAGCCTCAGATCCCAATCAGATATTATAGAAATTGGTACTCCATGCAATATTACCACATTATTTACATATATCCCAACATGATTATCAAGAGAGATATCTTCTCTAATAGCAATGAAGTGTGCCGACTTCGTAAGACGATCAACTATAACCTAGATAGCATTATTGCCTTTGGATATTTTAGGAAGTCCAGTGACAATGTCCATAGTGATGTTTTCCCATTTGCATTCTGGTATTGGTAATGGTTGTAACATCCCCTTAGACTTCTGTCTCTCGGTTTTAACTTGCTGACAAACTAATCATCGAGAGATATATTCAACAACATCTCTTTTCATTCCATCCCACCAGAAGTACTCTTTCAGGTCCCTATACGTCTTCGTGCTTCCAGGGTGAATAGAGAATGAAGAACTATGAGTTTCATTCAATATTTTCGTCTTTAATTCTGGGATAGCAGGAACAAAAACCCAACTCCTTAACCATATTATTTCATCACAATCAATTTGGAATTCAGGAACATTTCTCACCTTCTTTTGTAACCCTACATCTTCTTTCTGTGCCTCTTTAATCTTCACATGAATTGATGATTGATCATTCATTTGAGAAAGGTAATATTTTTCCCCTTCCATTATAATTCCAATATACATCCTTTTTAAATCCATATATATCAGATATTTTGTGATCCTAATCATGGATAAGATAGCATGGTCTTGTCGACTTAATGCATCCGCCACCTTGTTTTCTTTCTCAGGGTGGTAATGAATTGAGCAGTCGTAATCCTTAATCAGCTCTAACCGTCTTCTTTGGCACATATTCAGCTCCTTTTGTGTGTAAATATACTTTAAACTTTTATTATCAGTATAAATATCACACCTTTCACCATAAAGATAATGTCTCAAAATATTTGATGCAAAGATTACCACAGCTAACTCCAAATCATGAGTTGGGTAATATTGCTCAAGGATTTTCAACTGTCATGAGGCATAAGCTATCACCATATCATTTTTCATGAGAATACACCCCATTACCTTCTTGGATGCATAACTATAGATCAAAAACCTTTATCCACTACAAGGAAGTTTGAGAATAGGTGCACTGGATAACCTTCTTTTTAACTCCTTGAAATTCTCTTTACACTCCTCCGTCCACACAAACATAACTCCTTTTCGAGCCAACCTGGTGAGTGGATTAGATAATATTGAAAAATATTTCACAAAACGTCAATAATATCCAGCCAAACCAAGAAGACTTTGGATCTCAGTTACATGTCTTGGTCTCGACCATCTTTCGATAACCCCCATTTTTGCCGGATCAACATATATCCCCTCTTTTGAGATTATGTGACCCAAAAATGAAACTTTTTAAATCCAAAATTCACACTTGGTAAATTTGGCATAATGATTCTCCTTTATCAGAGCCTTTAATAAAATTATTAAGTGATATTCATGTACTTCCTTTCTCTTTGAATAGACAAGAATATCACCTATAAAGACTACCACAAACTGATCTAGATGGTCTCTAAAGACTCTATTCATTAGATCCATGAAGATAGTAGGGGTATTAGTATGACCAAATGGCATCACAATAAATTCATAGTGTCCATACCTTATACGGAAAGCCATTATTGGTATATCCTCCCTTTTGACCCTTAATTGATGATACCCTGAATGAAGGTCAGTCATGGAAAGGTATTGAGAACCGCATAGTTGGTCAAATAAGTCATCAATGCGCGAGAGATGATATTTGTTCTTGATAGTGATCTTGTTAAGTTCTCGATAATCAATGCAGAGTCTCATTGATCCATCATTCTTCTTAACAAACAGAATAGGTGCTCCCCAAGGTAATGCAGTAGGGCGTATGGATCTCTTATAATATTCTCTTGGAGTTGCTTTTTCAATTCCTGCAACTAAATTGGGGACATTATATATGGTGTCTTTGAAATGGGCATAGCACCCGGTGTGAGTTCTATTGAAAACTCAACTTCACGATTTGGTGGAAGACCTAGAAATTCATCTGGAATGACATCATCAAAAACTTGTACAACGGTAATATTCTTACTCATGGGATTCTCTCCAACCATTTGAGATAAATAACCTTCATTTATTGGAATCAAGACCCATAAGATGGAAGAAATTTCCACTAGAAGGTTATATTCATCCTTACATCGATAGATGATCGTAGATTGATAAGGAATATTTAATGTGACTTCCCTTCTTTAGAAATTGATATGAGCTCCATATAAAGAAAGCCAATCCATGCCAAGAATCACATAAAATTCCACTATAGAAAAGATCACAAGATTTTCAGGAAGCACTTTCCCACAAACATCAATCAGAGAAGAATTGTAAACTTTTGATGCGACTGTTGTGCCATTAGGGGTTGTCACAGCTAACTCAATATCTAATTGCTGAGGTAATATGGTGATACCTCTAGAAAATTCTTCAGAAATAAAAGATTGGGTGGATCCAAAATCAAATAAAACATTTTATACTTTAGAGTGGATGGTAAGTGTACTTTCAACACTTCGTTATCGTACTCCACATCCCTGATAGAAATTCCATGTGCCTTTCTTTTGTCTTTGGCCTTAAGAGTTTGTTGACGTCGATCATCATCAACATCCCTTGGATTAGGGCATTGATTGGAGTATTTCCCCATTTCCTTACACTTGAAACATTGAAGTGTAGGAGGTGCATTCTATGTAGCCTCTTCTTTATTCGCATCAATAGAAGTCTTTCTCCCATCATTGCAGCATTCAAATGCTCGTTGACCTTCTTTTCCACATTTGAAACATTTACTTGTCCCTTTAAGAAAATTCCCTCCATGTTTCTTCCCACACATTGAGCATAAGGGAAGACTCATATTCTTTTTAGTGTGGTCTTTATATTTCCCTTTGAATTCCATTTTCCTCTTCTTATCAAACCCATATGACTGAAGGGTTACTCCAATCTCCATCTTAACCTTGAGAGAACATCGAACAATTTCCTTATAGATATTTAAGTTCCTTAGGGATAACTTCATTCGAATACTTGGTTTTAAGCCACTAAAGAATCGATCAATCTTAATCTCAGGTTGGATAATAATTTCGGAAGAATACCTTGAAAGTCTTGTAAAATTTTCTTCGTAGGTACCAACAGATTCATCATTCTTTTGCATTAGTTCAAGAAACTCCTTCTCCATCTTTGTTCGAATAATACGAGGGAAGTACTTATTGAAAAATAATTTCTTGAACTTGTCCCATTCCATGGACTCAATTTCATATCTTTTCCTCGTATTCTTGATAATATTCCACCATTTATCAGCTTCACCTTCCAAATAATATACTGCTAAGATGACTATATCATGTTCAGAACATTGTAGATCTAAAAATATCTTTTTAGCGGTACTTATCTATTGTTTAGCCACTAATGGATCAGAAGACCCGCTGAATGAAGGTGGACACTACCTCATGAAGGATTCACCAAAATCTTTCTCCTTTATTTTCTCTTTTTGAAGTCCAACATGATTAATAACATGAGAAAGTTGTGTGAGTATGGATACAATATTTTGAATTCCAGCTCCCATAACGTTTGGTTGCTCAAGGGGACAATCATTTAATTGCACGTCGCATTCAGCATTAACACGGGTCCTTCATGTTCCATCCATTGACTAAAACCAATAAGAATAGTGTGAAAAAAATTAATCATAATAGGAAAACCACATAATCAAGAATAAAATTTCACACTTAAGGTTTTATTATAGGTTATTCATGGCCATTTCTAAAACACTAATATTATGTTCTATGCTTAGACATATCCTTAGTGTTTTTACTAAGGCTTTCACATCCTATTTTCCAAAGGATGACTATACCTTTCCTCTAATACCAACTATAACGAATCATACATTACATACATTGTTATTACTTCAGTATTGAAGCATACTTATTAAAATATATAACAAAACCATGAATGGACCGTATAGGTATTGTGTCTTTAGAAACTGGGAAACATAAACAGCTGGTTTATAAAGAATCTACATTGTCTCCAATTTATTTCATCATATCTAGAGTCCCTGTTGGCATATCCTACTTAATACCCTTCTTCCTGACCTGGGGAAAATAAAACATTCCAAAGGGTGAGCTCAAATTCTTAGTAAGGGTAAACAAAGGAAATATCAATCATATCATATTCATAAGAACATAACATTTTGAAAATTTGAACCTGCAAAAGTGATCATAATATCATAACATGGTATAAATCATAGTAGTGATATGTAATCCCAATAATCATAAAATAAAACCTGAAACTTTGTGGAATACACACACAATCGCAAAAAATAACTTCTTATTAGTCAAGACTCATTTCAAAGACTCTCATAGTGGACAAAGTCCATTTCTGAACCGAGTTCACTCCTCATTCCAGTTCTATATCACTGAATTGGATTAACTTGTCGTTCTAGCCATGTCTATGTCATGAGATATATATCTTTATCCAATGAATTTGAGGGAGATATAGGTCCCATCCATCTCATAATGAAACCATTATTATGTGTTCCACAAAATCCTAAATCATATCATAATCCATGCAATAAAAATGGGATTCTTAAACATCATGCCATCATAACATAAACCATATAAGATAAAAGGTCTTCATAAAAATAATTCCATGAAAAAATAATAAAATAAATGTAAAAATAGGGATAGAAATATAACCCTATATTATCTTATATGGAATATAATTTTCATAAAACAGTTGAACTTCATTCTTGATAAAAATATATTTTCTACTTCAAATTTTTTTTTCTTTATTAACATGTCATACAATTTTAAAATAAAATAATTAAAATAAAAATAAACCTGAAAACTTGTTAAGGAGGATTTAGGGAAATAATTTTCTATGAAATCATAAAATTCCATTCATGCTGTATAAGTTAAAAAAACATTCTTCTCGAACATTGGACGGAAAAGTCAAAAAGTATCTCGTATTGAAAATGAAACAAATATTCATTTCATATCAATTAGTAAAAATTAACCAATAGGTAAAATTGGATTTAAACAATTTAATGAGGATAGAAATAATATTAAATATTTAGGAAACATGGATGTGGAAGATAAATACTCCCTAGTAAATACCGAAGTATAAACAATCTTGGATAAAAATGAGATTGCGAGATTTTCCCTTACCTTTGGTCTGATATGCTTCGTACGTATCCGAACCTCCTGTATAATGATTAAAATAATGTCATTTAATTATTAATGAATCATATTCATTGTTATGATATCATATATGGTCATATTCATATCTTCTTATTGGTAATATTTCAGTGTTACTCGTTATTCGGGTGTTCAGTGCTTTATTTTCTTATGCGTGTTTTGTCGAATAAATTATCATTCTTATTTTTAGGTTATAGATATATCCTTAAATAATGGTTTTAGTATAATATATATCATATTTATTCATTCAATTCATTTATATAATCATTATTTAATGAAGATCATGTCGAACGAGTCGCCTCACATCGTGGAGATGGTAGGCCATACGTACGCACGAACGATGATATCATTCCCATGATCGTGGAATTGTATTCAAGTGTATGTATAATATTTAAGAATCAATATCACTTTACAATAATCATATATAGTTATTCATTTACACCATATACCAATCCAAGTATGGTGGTGGTGGAAAAGAGATTACACCACGGCGTGGAGACGGTATTCCGTACGTACGCATGCAGGGTGATTTCATTTTCCATAGGATGGATAGAAGATGAAATGGGGTTGTTTAATATTCATAATAAATATCAGTATATGAGTGATAATGATGTTATTAATTTACGATGAAAAAAAGAATAAGAAGTATAAGAATAAATAAATTTGAAAGGATTGGTAGTGGATATTACCTCTTCTTCAACGCGCCTCTTCTAAACCTCCTATTAGGGCACTAATTTTGGTATTTGAAGAACACCACGACCTCTATAATATTAATCGGGCAGTTGTTAAGAGTAATGGTCTGGGTTTGGCCGAGCATGAAGGCTCAAAGTTGTGTAAATTGGAGAGGGAGGAGGTGCCCTTTTATAAGGGAGGAGAGGGGCACCTTTGGAAACCTCAAAAATATTAATTTATAATAAATTCAAACCACACTTAAAAACATCAAAAATGACACCAATACGAATCTTAGATTATATAGGGTTGTAATATCATTATAAAATAAAATCCATACATGTTGGGAATTTATTTTAAACATTATCACATTCATTTATCCTTATTTAATCTATCTAATTTTATTTGTGGTAATAAGATTATACATTTTAAATTGTTATAAATAATTACTTATATATTGTGAATTTTCAATAATTGGATAATTTATTACATTTTAGACCATTTTAATTTGAATTTATAATTTTTAAATATTTTTGGGATTTTTAAACAATGTTATATTATGTTATTTTTATAAAATAAAAATAGTGTCAATTTTGACACTATTCATTTTGTTGAATTTAAATAAAATCCACACAGAAGATATGTTTGAAATAAAATATTTAATAGATTCATAACATGTCATATTTATCTATAAAATTAGTGGAACACATTATATAGTTCATATTATATTTATTTTAATATTTTTAAAACATTTTATTTGATATTTCAATCAATAAAATAATTTCAACATCACTATTGTGTCACCCTTAATGATAATTATTTAATCACTAAAAATTCTAAATAAAATCAAATTATGTATATAAATTTATTATAATTCCGGATACTATTCATGTTTGATGTTTCATGAAGTTTATCACTAAATTAAAATTATTAATCTTATAATATTTAAGAGAGTGACATCTAGTCCACTTTCTTTGGTTTTAATAATAATTAAATTATTTTCAAGGTAAAAAGTCCATAAAATGAATCTATTCCGACCCTTAAATGATATATGTCGACTTTTAGTCATAAAATAAAATTTTGGTAGGTGTTATTGCAATTTTATAGTTTTATTTTTACCCTTAATTACCCGATTTACCTTTAATTGCAATAAATAAAAATTACTGTAGTTACTATTCATAATATCAAAAAAAAATTACCTGTTAACATAATCTGGACCCACTGAATTTAAATATGGAATCCATCTTTTAAAATTCAAAACACAGAAATTGCAGTAATTAATTTAAAATTAATCCTATTGTTAAGAAAACGGGTTTTAAGAGTTAAAACATTGCCAAAGATTGAAATGTTTTTACCATGAGTTCAATGTAAAATTAATGGTAATGACAAAAATTATACTAAATGGTAAAAATATATTCTATTTATACTTTAAAACCATTAAATAATATATTTTAACCATATAAATTATTTTGATGAAAAAAGTTGATTTCAATTAAAAAATAGCATATTTTTACTATTCATCAAAATATGAATGTTATCAGAAAAGTATCAAAAATTTATCCAATGTAAATTTTTATATCCTTATTCAAAAAAAGAAGTTTATTTTGTAAAATTGAACTTACAAAATTGTCAAAAATTAGATTTAAAATGTGTGCGCCATCAAAAGGTGGTAAAACTGCATTTTTAAAAAAATACTTCTTTTATCCGAAAAAATGATTTTGTTTTCATATATCATTATATAAAATGTGTAAGATGAATAATAATTTTATAAAATTAAAAATGTAGTTAATACTATTCATAACGGCTAGTCCATAACAATATTATAACAATATATCGTTGTTTAGTGAAACCCGATATTGTGTACTATACACGCTATCGAACAAGGTCGCGATTGCATGTAATGCAAGCCAGGACAAACATTGTGTGTAAATAAAGATTCAATTTGGTGTTGCGTATAACATAAGACATAAAAAAATTATTTATCATAAAATCTGAGGGTTTTACAGACATGATCTCACCAGGATGTGGTGGCCTGGGTAAGAATCGAGATAGATATGGACAAATGAGAGTGGGTGGAGAGTTAGATGGAGCTTACACGAGTGTGACAATGATGTTGGGATTGAGTCTTGAAGAGACTTCATATGTATCCCCATGGAAAGGAATCAAATTACACGCTGTTCGGTGGGGTGATGAGGCACTTGAGGAGGTGACTCGTATTGATGGGACCTAGAGGAAGAAGAACCTCTGGGTTGGGGCCTGACCTTCCCGAAATAGATAGGCTCAAGGGAAAGACAAGGATGAGACATGGGTGATGGGATCAAACCTCATGGTGGATTCCTACGTGTCACCTAGGCCATGAATCAAAGTTCACGTAGTTCGGGATGGGGGTATAGGATCGGGGTGTACACATAGGATAATGACCCAATGATGTACTAGGGATTACACGTGGTTAGCAGCCCGGGGTTGGTCTGATGCCACGAGGGTGGACTAGAGTTGTGGGTCCCTTCAAAAGGGACTACAAAAGCATACTGTCTATTTCAGACTACAATGGCTTACCACTGGTTAGGGAACACAATGTCTTACCATTGTTTGGGGAACACAATGGCTTATCGTCGATTGGGGTTTACAACACCTTACCGCTAAATGAGGATCCAACGGCTTACCGCTGGTTCGGGGTAACAGTGGCTTACCATTGAATGGGTAACACAATAGATTACCAACAATTGAGGTTAACAACGTCTTACCACTGAAGGGAAAATACAATGACATACCATCGATAGGGGTTGACAAAAACTTTCTGCTGAATGGGGAATACAATATATTACCATCAATTTGGGTGGAAAACTGCTTACCGCTGAATGGGGTTGAACCTCCGGGAGGCTTCCTACATACATTTCCATGGAAAGGTTCAAATTCCACATGGTTCAGGAAGGATAATCTAGTTTAACATCATGTGAGATAAAGGTGAACCAACGAGAAGGGGTCAGGTCAAATAGGTATTGAGCATGAACCTCAGGGAGGCTCCCTATGTACCTTTCCTTGGAAAGGATAAAAGTTCATGTAGTTCAGAATTGTTTGGGGAACCAGCGTGATGGGTTCGGGACCAGTAGGTGTTGGGATTGAACCTCAGGGTGGCAACCTACGTACCTTAACTTGGAAAGGATCAAATTACACATAGTTCAGGATAGAGGATATGATTTAATGTCATGAGGGATGAATGTGAACCGATGTGAAGGGGTCAGGTCAAATAGGTGTTGGGCTTGAACCTTCAGGAGGCTTCCTACGTACCTTTCCTTGGCAAGGATGAAAGCCCACATAGTTCAGAATAGTTTGGTGAACCGATGTGAAGGGTTCAGGACCAGTAGGTTTTGGGATTGAACCTTATGGAGGCTTCCTATGTAACTTGCCTTAGAAGGGATCATAGTACACATATTTCGAGATGGAGGATACAATTTAACATTATATTGGATGAAGGTGAACCGACATGAAGGGGTCAAGTCGAATAGGTGTTGGGCTTGAATTTCAAGGTGGATTCCTACATACCTTTCATTGTAATGGATCCAAGTCCATGTAGTTCGGAATGGTTAGGGGCTTACATTCCTAGGAGGACCAGGGAGGACGTCATGGTTAGTGCATAATTTAAGCCCACATGAGTCATGCTCGGTGCGAGAAACAAGAGGAAACAAAGACGTGGTGAGCATATTGTGAAATGTGCTTCTGTGGGAAGTGGAGTGGGGCTTACAAGTGGTTAGCATCCCAAATAGGAAGTATGTGCTTATGTGTGGGTGACATCCCAAAGAGGAAACAAGGACTTATGCGTGGTTAGCAGCCTAGGGAGATGGACATTGGGACTTACTCTCAGATGGAGGCCCAATGGTTGTAACTCCCAAAGAATGAAGGGTGGGGTATCAAAGTTCCCTATTCCCCTCTCACATATAGTCTTTGTCACCAAAGCAGAAATGAGGAGAAGGGGTGCTGCCTCCTACAGGAAAGGCTAGGGGCTTACAACAAGGTGGTTTCCCTTCCTCACAGACATGCACCACTCTAGAAAAGAGGATATCATTCCATTTGAGGAAGATCTCACTCCCTTGGAGAGGAGTGAGAATAAAGAATGTTCGAGATGGGGCACCCCACGTATGATGCATGGGGTGAGGCCACAATTTAAGATCATATGTAGGGGACGATGGCACTTTCTAGTTTAACATCATATATATCAAATGAGGAAAGTTCACTATGCACCCTTAGGACGTACATAACTAGAACCCTTTATCCTATGGTGAAGGGAAGGCACCAGTAATGTTGTGATGAGGGGGTGTTGTGGAATGATCCACTGAGGGCCCATGTTAGCGTGGTTATGGGAAGAATCATTATCCATTAGCGTGCCTATGAGAAGAATCATGAGGCTATGCAACGCAACGTGATGTACCACCCAAGGGACATTGAAATCACTTCTTATGAACCTTTAAGGTCATACGAGAAAAGGGATTGTAGAGAAAAGGGGTTCACAGGAAGAGGCCTTGGGAAGATCTGATGCTCCATGTAGTGGATGGGATTCACAAAGGGGCATGCTTTACGAAGTGGGGGTGGCCTAGCCTATGAATATGGAATATGTGAATATGGAGAGAGATTCATGAATTGGAAATGCATTCACGGAGTAGGGGTTTGCGAAGAGAGGGTACCCTGTGAAGCATAGAACTATGAAGTAATGTGCTTCATGAAGCACAATGAACCTACCTTAGCATTTGTTTTATATTTTCATGAAGGGTAATTCACGAAGCTTGATTGATTTGAAAAGACCTAAGTCCCCTTGAGTATCTTCTTCCTTCGCGGTGTCCTGTGGGCTCTGTAAAGGGAATCCCTGCTTAAAGAGGGGTCGTATTTGAGATAAGGGAAGGGTAATTCTCAATTCTCAAGTACTTTTAGGAGTTCATTTTCTTCAAGGATTCGTAGCGCAGAAGGTGCTTCACGATCTGAGAGAAGAAAAGGAGAAAGGTTAGTGTATCTAGCCTTATGGCTAGAGGGGATACCGATATTTATAAGAGAGGGGTGGTGTGAAGCAGAGACGACATTGTGCAACACCACGTGGGGCTCCGCGATCGATTGAGGACTATGTCAAGATCGTCATAATAGCAGAGATGACCGTAATCCCCTCCTTGACAAATAGATCTCTTCACGGAGCCCATAGAGGCTTCATTCAAGTTCCCTAGTCTTGTGGAGGTCGATTCATCTCCCTCTGTAGTGCAAGGCTTCTTGTCCAGTGCTTCGTAACCACAGAGACTCCATCCTCTTTGCTCTGCATCGACCGTGGTGTGGGGCTCTAGCTTCGCACTGGCGGCGGTGCAAGGATCCACAAATGGACTTCGAAAGGAATCACCTTTGAATTTTATTTTATTTTTGCGATGATTTTAATCTACCCATATTTTGGCACCAATTAATACCCCCTCAAACTTGGAGGTGAGAAGAAAATAAGGGTCTAAGTCTGAGGGTCAATTGCAAAAAAATTTCGGAAAACCGAAAACCAAGGTCACAAAGTAGGATCACGCAACGGAGAGGTAGTGTGAGGGTTGATAGCATTGTGTAGATCGCCATCACTGGACGCGCCAAAAAGCACATCAGGTCATCACCTATAAATAGTGGGTCTGACCACTCTTTTTACATTTCTTGTATTTGCATTTTTGTTCCCGAGCTCTCAATTCTAAAATCTTCACATGCTCCATGGTTACTCTTATTGAACCAGGCCTTTCTACTTCACGACGCACAACGAGTCCTCCTACTCTGTGAGTGTGCGAACTGCAGCTTTTTTGAAAAGTCTATGGCAGGGCTCTGCGACCTGTCTCTATGATCAAGCTTCCCTATCAAGCTTCACGATTGATATCCACGAAACAGAACAAAAATTTGAAAACTGGAAGACTGAATGGCTGTCCAAGAAGCCGTGAGGGGGTTCCTTGAAGATGTTGCATAGGGGGAAGAAATGGAAAATAACTTCGGTATTGGGGAACAAGTACAGAGCCATTTGACCACGAGTCATTGGTGGAGATGCTCTTGGAGAGACAGAAGAGCTACCCACTCTGAAAAAGGATACCACTATATGATTTTGGATAGAGGGATGACATCTTCATTCCGAAGGCGAGCAGGGATAATCCTGCTTACTAGTTCAGAAGCATTCTGTGCCAGCGCTAGTGGTTTAGGGCGGCTGAAGGTCATATTTGGGAGGATTTCATGCTTTTCAATGCTGATTGTCTGTACAACCACATGAATAATGTCGACAAGAAGACACTAAAACTAGAGACATCCCCTCCACTATACCACACCATCCTAAAGGCGGCCATGGGGAACCCAGAGATGGGGTGGACTGATGAGTGGGATTTGTGCCATTGTGAAAACATTACAGATGACTGGGCAAGCGCCTATTGGGTAGGCACCTTGTGTGAGGAATTTGGGGCGGAGTTGAGGTGAGTGGGCATGTATGAGGTGACTTGGGATTCCCAATTTCACATCTATCATCCAAGGATAATGATGCTAGATTTGCTGAGTAGGTGGTCGTCGGGGACCAATACCTACCATCTCTACTATGGAGAGGTTGGTGTCAGCCTCTAGGACTTGCACCAGATCTCACGGGTCCCGATAATGGGGGAAATGTATGACGAGTTTCTCCCTTTCACAAATACATGGGAAGATCCAGAGTAGATGCTGCTGCTAGAAAATGCATTGATGGACCTGGTGCTGGGGGAGGACAATTAGTGGGGACGTCCACTTTAAGCAGCGGCTCAAGTAGTTTCTAAATTTCTTGAAGATATATTGTTTTTCACGAGGCCTCTAAACTACCCAAAAGGGGTTCAGTTAGGCAAGGAGAACTCGTATTGGAGACTCATGGAGGACAACTAGTGGAAGATATGTGGATTCAGTGCCTTTATAGAGAAGAAACTGGCAGTTAGGTTGGATGCATTCATCTTAGTGATTATTTTCAACTAGATTCTGCTAGAAAGAGACACAAACATGGGTGTAAAACTGAGCACGTTCATCATGGAATCCATGTTGGTGATATGGGGATGGGTCAAACTTAGGATCCCGATGCTTCCCATGCTGTATAAGGTGTTGTGGCACATCAGCTAGGGGAGGAAGCCAGAGAGGAGACGCGGGCTGTTACACCTTTTGTATTGGTGGATAGAGGAACATATTAGGGGCATCTATGAATATCCAAACCCCATATCCCCTCTAGGAATGGATTTACACCCAACCAATTTGAATACACTAGGGAGATTCCCGACCAAGCTGAACCCGCAGTTGGTGATGAACTAGGTCTGTGAGGTGGACTAGTTCAACTTGCACCCGTTCCCAATGATGATAGGTGTGTTCACCAATGATGGACAAGTAATAGAGGAGCATCAATCCATCCTGTTATCTTTTCAAGGATTAGTACTGATGGAGTGGGTTGACCGTGATTCTCGGTGTAATCCATCCACCCAAAAACGTTTCACAAGGCAATTTTGGTGCATGCAGTGGTTGACCCCATGGGTCTATTTCGGGGTGTTCCACGAGGATCACCAGTTTTTAATAAGGAATATGTGGATCATATTCATACAGGAGGATGGGAAGATGCATAATGAGTTGCCTCCACCTACAACTATTTATAGGATGGTGAAGGAGTACACTATGATTTGGGACGCGAACTACCTAGGGGAGATGCTGAAGCAAGAGACGGTCCGTGCTAGGGATGGGGTGACTCTCTAACCTTGAGGTAAGAGCCAGAAGGTGTCAAGGAAATCTTGTAGTGGCAGGTCTATAGTGGTGGAAAGACCCGCACCGGTCGATAGGTAGGCGGCGACAGTAGACCCGACTTTCCTATAGGAGTATAGTCATCCGGAGGGGAGGCCGACAAGGCGATTCTATAGGATATCAACCTGGGCTTCAGGGAAATGGCTATGCCGCATAGATATGAATAATAATTCTGTATTCCAGGAGACTTGATTCATCTAGGATTTCAAAAAACAATTCATCAACCCATCTGATATGTGGCACCACCTGAACTATCTCGGGATGTATTTTCTGGGGATTGGTCCCGTCAGGTCCAGCTTTTCGATCTCCCAGGTGGAGGGGGAGAAGTACCTTGCTGAGATTGAAGATTTATTGCATTCTTGGGGTGTACCATGCTCAATGATGGATTGAGTAAAGATACTACTTGATCGAATGATCCCTCCATAGTTTCCATCCATCAAATATAGAGAATGCTTCCCTCTACCAAGAGAATCAATCGAGTCCTCCTAGGGGGAGGAGGCGGAGGAGGGAGCCCTCTGTAGGAAGGTAAGGTTAGAAAATTAGAATAAGAGTTGGAAGAATTTTCTAAGGCCCTTGAGGTAAACCCTAAACCAACTCCCCATAGTCTCCACCCAGGTTTTTTATGACTTCTCAACTAACATATGACATATGAAGGAAGGCCTCATATGAAAAACCCACTCCTGCTCGATGGTAGATGCAGCTGCGGGAACATTGGGATCCACGCCCATGGCTATGATGATCATCATGTTAGGCAGTGCTGAGACACCTAGGGTGGATCTCTTGGAGCCTTAGAACTTCCCAACAATAAAAGGAGGGCCACGCCTCAGGGTTTTGACAACAACAACTCAATAAAGAGACCAACTATTTGATCTCTTAAAGTACTCTTCACAGAATATGTAACTGTCATCCATTAATTAGGTTAATTGATGATTGTGTGCCTCTTGTATGCATAATTATTCAAATGGCATGGGATGCCTTAGCAAGGTTGGTTGGAGCTCCTGACACTACCTTTCCCAAGGGAATTCCGGTGGTTTTGGAAGCAAACATTCAAACCAACAAAGCTAAAGTACTTCCTATCACTGGAGGGACCATCAACAGGACAATGCTTGATATAATTGAGGTAGGATCTGAGGATGAGGATCAATCAGGAAACACAGGTCCTGGAATTCCTGATCAGACACCAGATGCAGATCCTACTGAAGAGTTCCTAGAGGCATTCCCCACATATGATCCTACCGACCCCGCAGACCGAGATGAGACAAAATTTGATGAAGAAGACAGCACGATCGTCCATTGGTGGCCATGTAATCTGAACAAGAACATAATTAGGGAGACTCCTCAAGTGAAATGGATAGTCTAGATAGGGGGGATTCATTCCCAGCAGCGTGAGCTATGTGCTGGGGAAGTAGATGACCAACTTCCTTATATGCTCATTCAAGACTTCCTGGAAGAGAAGATCCGGGGGAATGATCATAGCCTTGGTGTAGGATGGAAAAAAGGAAATCAGTGAACATCGAGAGGCTCCATAAGGCTGTAGGAGAGGTTCAGCGGTTGTAGGAATGAGTGAACGAGTACTATTCCTTCCTTAATGCACAATCGGGACTCGTATCGTAGCTAAAGGCCCACCTGGAAGTGGCCAAAGAATGAACAATTCACGTCTCCGTGGATATGGCCACTATCCGAGCTGATGAGGAGTGAGCCCAGGTTGTGGCTGATCAACTACACCCCATCGACACTAAGGAGGAACATGAGCTAAATAGGTGAAAATAGATCCTGGATGCAATAATCCAGAGGATGGAGGGTTTGGAACGCTCTATCAAAGGGGTAAACCCATCCATGGGAGGGGTATATTTTTGGGTTTTGAGCTACATGTAAACTATTTAAACATACCTTTATGCTTTAACTATTTATTATGGATGCATGTGTGGGTTTCTTCAATTTTTTTGGTTTACTGCATGTCTTGTTACATTCATGAAACATCCAATGATCAATCCCTAAGCTCACGTTGGTCAGGACCAATGTGTAAAACAAGGGATGAACACCTCATTGTTCCATCTGAATATGAAAGTGCCGACCAAGATTAGGGAATCCAGGGTTTGAAAAACCAATCCAGATCTCCGGGAAGAAAGGGAGTGGCCTGACTAGAGGATGATGTTCTCAGAATAGTCGATGTGCCATTTTCCAATCATGATCTAATGAATGAGTGGGGTAACGCCAGGGGCGTTAGAATTGATCCAATCATAGGGGAGTGGAAAGTGTGAATCATGATACATGAAATTCAGAATACTATGGAGGTGGAATGAAAATGAATGATAACTATTGACCATGTTTGAAACACATCATCCCCATTGCGTTATCCTGGTACAAGGACAACAAATTAGGGCTGACCGTTGACCATACTCACAACACGAGGCCAATATCAAAAATTTTATCCATTGGTCTTTCAGAACATTGTCTCAGAATAGTAGGTGATCCATAGGCCGAGAATTCATACTGCAAGGGGTTCTTTTAGACATGAAATAGGAAGAGGGTCTAAATAAATGACACACAAAGTGTGGGGGTGGAGTGATGGGTTGTTCGAATGGGGTCCCACACTCTTGAAATTACGCCACCGTGGTGAAAAAACATTAGGTGGGTGCATCGATCTGATCAGAGATCAACCATACTTCCAAATAGGACCTCTCTGGTGGGGACCTAGAATGCCTTGTGGTTTTACATCATACCAAGGAGGATGATAGAAATGTAGTATAACATCATACCGTGTGGATGGTGCACATAGTTTCAAGGTCATACTACCTGTACCATGATCGGGTCCGAGGGGAAAGAAGGATTAATGTCCATGAGGTTGGGCCGAAGTCAAAATTCCTGGGTGTCACTACATATCTCATAAGGGTGATAATCAATCCAAACATAGTTCTTAAACATGGTGTGGTCAGAGGCCAATGCTGGTAGAGGAAAACCTCTCTGACGAGGAAATTGTCACATCCCAAAGTTAACATGGGTCATCCTGAACTAGTTCAAGGTAAAACCACAGTTTAGTGTCATGATTTGAGGACATATAGACTCGTGTAGTTTAACATCATACGATGGGTTAGTTAATTAAGGTGGAGATCTCATAAGGGTAGTATTTGATGCAGTAGCTATAAACCCAACGTGAATGAGGACGCAGTCCCACACCACACCACATATCCATGAGGATGTTTTTTAGGTCAAGGGAACTAAAGTGAAGGTTAGTATGGGACCGAGGTGAAGTGCCTATACATTCCTATGTACCACATTAGGATGGGAATCAAGCCTCATGTAGTTCTGGAATCACAGTTTAACATCATGCGGGACAAAGGGCCCATGTGGCATAGATGCACTAGTAGATGCCCCACCAACACTACTAAGCCCACATGAGTCATGCTCTATGTGGGAAAAACGGAGTAGTGGTGAGATTTTCTTGGTACAAGAAGGAAAACATTAGGGACAATGGACCACAAGGTGAGTGACATCCCACTATTACTGACCTGCCCACTGAACACCCATTAATGCGTGGGGGAAATAGAACCGAGTGTGTTGGGATTCCATTTGAACATAAAGGGGTGGAACAATGTGAATCCAAATACTTGAGATCTGGATCACAATGATAGTATCATGATGATAGAGGATATCTGTTGACCATGTTTGAAACACAGTATCTTCTTCACATTATCATGGAACGAGGATAGACAAATGAAGGTTGACTAATGACCATGTTCAAAATGCGGGACCTGTTGCAAATGTTGTTTGAGGTCTTCAGGGGCGTTGGACCAAGATAGTAGGTGAGAAAATGTCACATGAGATCAGGCTGTAAAGGGGGTCCCTTCAGACATGGAAGATTCTAGGGATCCAAATAGAGGTCTCATGAATCTTGGACACGGAACGAGGGAATGTCCATGTGAAAATTCCATACTTTGGGCTCTTTGTCATGATGAATTTCAATGTGACAATAAGATGCATCAGGTAGGGGGATTGAAATTCTTTTCCAAGGACAAGGGTCCTGGGTATGAGTGCTCCTAACATAAGGTCATGTGGTAGACCATTATAAGGGGACCTGACTTAATGAAATGCTTGCAGGGGTGAAGTAGCCAAACCGGGTGCGTAATTCCCATAGGGAGATCTTAGTTTCGGGTCATTGAACTTGGACCAGGCTGGGAACAGACAAGGGAGGAATATGGTGCTGTTGTTGAAAAACATGATGAAAATGAGAGCCCAAGAGGTACCCAACACAGCACATACATTCTATGGAGTTTTGACCAAGGGATCAAAAAAAGGGGTTCATGATTTAAGATTCCTGGGGCTAGACCTGAAGACGGAATGTATGCTCATTCCTACGTATCCCACGAATATGGGAATCAAGCAATACATAGTTCAGTATAATGTCACATAATTTCGTTTTCTGAAAAAAAGGATACTTAGATCATAATTTAAGGGTCTTAGAGCATAGACCATAGATAAAAAGGAAGGAAGGAGACATGTGGTGCGGTGATTACAAAACCCGGCGTGAACGAGGATGGTAGGAGTCCATATCACACCATGTTTTTCCTAGGGAGGTTTTAGGTCGAGGGACAAACAATGAAAGTTGGGATGGACCTAAGGCAAAGTGCGCAGGAATTCTTACAAAGCTCATAATGATGGGGATCAATCCATATATAGTTCTTGAAGTGATGTGGTAGGGTACCAGTGCCAGGGACAATACTGTCGTGCGGGTCTGGCCCACACACCAAAATAAGCATAATTCTGTAGATCTTGTTAGTTCTTTAGAATGGATGTGTTTTTTGTGAAGTGATAAACCAAGGAAGTAGAATCTAGGTATCACTATAGGAATTAATCCAAATGTAGGCATTGAAAAATTATATGGTGGATAACCGATACCCAACATGATGTCACCTCGAGTGAGGATATCACAATGCAGTTCTGTTTTTCATCGTGTGTCTAGGATGATAATGTCATAGTTTGGGGTCGTATGATTGGACTTAACAATTCATTTTAACATCTTGAAATAAATACATAACAGTTTAAAGTCACGAGGGACCAGGAAATATAGTTTAATGTCACATGGCCTGGATATATACAGAAGAAATGAGGGTTTAGAGGGGAATGCACATGGTGTGATGAAGCATACCCGACATGAGAGAGGACAAGGTCCACACCACACCAAGAACAATTCCAGGGAAGGATCCTCAGGATGAGGGGACATAGAAGGTCAGGTAATATGGGGTTGTACCCAGAGATGAATTGTCTAGGTGTTCATACATATCTCATAAGGATGGGAATCAAGCCACATGTAGTTCAAGAAGTACAGTTTAAAATCATGCGGGATGAGAGGCATGAGAGACTAGATCCTTGAAGAGGAGTACGTTGTGTGACTATTGAAAAACCTACATGAGTGATTACATAATCCCAGACACGCCACACCACACAATACTTTGAATGTTAGGGACAATAGGATAAATAGAAGAGGTACCTAGTAAAACCTGAGCTGGACCGGAAGATGAGATTCTTGGGAATTCCTACACATCCCATAAGGATTGGAATCAATCTATATGTAATTCTAAGAATGTCGGGCAGTTTTACATCTTGTCGCATGGATATAGAGATATCTTAGTTTAAATTCTTATATCTCAAACCATAGATAAGAGAGAATCTTCCAAATCGGTGAAAACCTCGACCACTTCCCTTATCCCATGTGATCTATGCTCGATGTGGGAAATAAGGGCAGAGAAGGTCTTTGAAACACACATAATACATGCAAAGGGAAATCAGTGTGGAGTCTCGGATGACGCCTCACCATGACTATGTCCTTCTAACATGCCAATGTGCGCTGAGGGACATTACCAAGAGTGTCAAAATACTACATAAACATGAGGGAGTGTAAAAGGATGTGAATAATGAAACCAATATTTAAAGATTGATTGGAGTGATGATGGATCATAACTGTTGACCACATTCGAAACACAACATCCATATTGTGTGACCTGAAATCGAAACAACAAATGAGTGTTGACCGCTGACCATATTCAAAATGTGGGACTTAAATTAAATTTTGATTCAAGATCCTTGAGGACGTTTTCCGTAAATGATAGTAGAGACCTTAGACTAAGTACCCTTACTGTTCAGGGTCCCTTTTAGATGTGATTAGTAATGAATACCCAATAAAGGGGAGCACTAATCCTTTGAATGGGTGATAACATGTCCATGTAGGATTCAACACTCTAGGTGCTGAACCAGAGAGATCCTGGGCACATTAGTGAATTTCCAAGAGGGTTCAGGGGTCCAACTCAAGAGAAGCCAACTCAATAAGATGTGTGTAGAACATGAGGATGAAGAATATCAGAAGAGAGAGGTATGTGATGAGGTTGTTAAGAACCCAACGAGAATAAGAACATAAGACCATACCACGCCGCATGCCCCTCTCCTAGGAGAACGTGGGCCAGGGGTCCAGGAAGATAAAGAGGTTTCCAAGAAATGAGGCTGGACATGAAGACTAAATGTTCGGGTGGTCCTACGTATCCCATAAGGATGGGAATCAAGCCAGACATAGCTCTAGAGGATGTGGTCCAGTTTTACATCTTGAGGCAAGGATTTAGATGTGGGAAAGGTATCTCAACAGGGGATTCATACGACATGATGTGTAACTCGATGTGAATGAGAACATAAGACCATACCACCCCATACAATCCCAAATGATAACTTGGGAAAGGGGGGAAAAGGATGAGAGATCTGAGATAGAAATTCCCAGCCAGTTTGTAGTTTAACATTTTGTGGTGAGGACGATGGATGGAGGAATGTCCTAAGGGGATGTATGCGGTGTGGTAACAATAGCCTAACGTGAATGAGTACATAAAGTCTACACCACACTGCACAATCCTAGGTGAGAAACTTGGCCAGGGGGC
Organism: Viscum album; assembly: GCA_963277665.1. NCBI lineage: Eukaryota > Viridiplantae > Streptophyta > Magnoliopsida > Santalales > Viscaceae > Viscum > Viscum album. Next base: position 408,572,909 of record OY728161.1, on the reverse strand, counting down.
CAAAAAGGTTGAGGGATCAGAGATAGAAGGTCCCATCTAGTTTTCAGTGTAACACCATGCAATGAGGACGATGGTGATCTTAGTTTAAGGTCATAGAGATCAGAAAATAAATACATGTCTCCTTACATGGGTATTTCCTTACCAAAGCTCCTAACCCAAACCAACCAATGCTCGGTGTGGGAAGAAAGTAATAGGGTCAGGCTCTCCCCAACATATAAGGGTCCAAAAGTTGGACTCACACTCTTTCACAAGACAGACTGGCATTTAAAGGGATAGCGGGACATAATGAACCACTACAACAAATATTTGGGACATATGGGGGTGGTGACAATGATAAAGGATAGTTGTTGGCCATGTTCAAAACACAACTTTCATATCCTGTGACCCGAAATGGAAACAACAAATGAGTGATGACTGATGACCATATTTGTAACGTGGAAGTTGTATCAAGTTTTCATTCAATGTCCTCGAGGATGTTAGACTGAAATTATAGAAGATCCCTTGGGTTAATTATCACTACCATTTGGGGGCCCCTTTGGATGTGAAAGGTGATGGAAACCCAAATAAAGGAGAGCATGAAGCCTAAATGTTCCCTTGCAATTTAACATCAAGAATGATGGTGAATGTGGTGGATATCTCTAAGGAGAAGGATTTATGGTTAGATCATGTTGAAATGGACATAAATGAGGGAAAAATCCTACACCAGACCTTGTGTTTCGACCTAAGGAGAGATCATGAAGTTGGAGGTTGGGCCTATAGACAAAATGTCTAGGCATTCCAACATATCCCTTAAGGATGGGAATCAAGTCACATATATTTCTTAAAGATCCATGATGTTTAATGTATTTCAGGGATGAGGTGGGAGGATAGAAGAACAAGGAGGGGCATATTATCATGACCCCACCATGAGTGGGGCCAGAGAATCCTACACTATAGCATGTGAAATCCTCCAAAGAAACTATACACAGGGGGGATAATGAAAGAGGATTCTAGGTGATGGAATCAAGATGAGGCGTCCAAGCATTCCTACGTATCCCATGGGGATGTGAATTAAGACACACGTAGTTATTGATGGTGCCAGGTAGTTTAATGTCATGAAGTGAGGACAATGATGAATAGTTTTTACATACTTCAGTTTGGACGAATCACACATTATAACGTTAAGTGGAGAAGAAGAAACAATTTAAGGTCATGTGGGACCATATATATCTTAGTTTATGGTCATAGATCTTAGACCGTTTTATTTTTTATCGTCATATGGGATGAAAAATAAATTTAATGTCATTCTTGATGCAAAAGATAAGGGTCATGTGGGACCATATAATGTTTAACGTCCTTCAAGATGACATATAGTTTAATGTCATGCAGGACATAACAGTATTTGGTAATGTAGGACCCTATATAGTTTAACATCCTGTGGGGTGAAATACAATTTAATGTCATGCATGACATGAAAATTTAAGGTCATGCAGGATCACAGAAAATTTAACATCCTATGGGATGACATACATTTTAATATCATGTAGGACATAATAGTTTAAGGTCATGTAGGATCCTATACAGTTTAACATCCTATGGGACGACATATTGTTTAATGTCATGAAGGACATAATAGTTTAAGGTCATGTAGGACCCAGCTACTCAGGAAAATTATTTCTTGAGGAATTCGGCATTGGAAGGAGGAGTTATATGCTCTCCATCCATGGTAACCAAAGAGTACGTGCCACTAGGGTAAACCTTGTGAGTGATGTAATTTACTTCCCATTTGGGCTCCAACATGGGTGGTTTCCTACCAGTTATCATTGGTGTTCTCAGGGCCAACACCCGGTCACCTTGAATGAAAGAGAATATGTGAACCTTCTTGTTGAAATATATGGATATCTTGTTCTGATGCCTTTCCAGATTGTGCAGGGCACAAATTTTGTTCTCGTCGAGCACTTTAAATTCAGAAAAATGGATTTTAGCAACCTTATATGGTGCTTGCTGATCATATATATCTGTGCATAATGAAGTTAATTGAATCTCCATGGGCAGGATGGCATCCATTCCATACACCAACGAATATGTGGGTAATTGTGTGTAATTGAGAGTCGATGTCTGATAGGCCCAGAGGACGTTGGGGAGTTTTCCCGGCCAACTATTCTTGCTCTAACCAACCATTTTCGGAAAAATGTTAGAGAGGGTTTTGTTGAATTCCTTGATCTAACCATTTTCTTGGGCGTGATAGTGGGCGGTATGGTTAGAACAGATGTGGTACTTGGAATAAAACTTCTTCAACTTGGCTGACTAAAAGTTAGTACCGTTATTAGTGAGGATAGCGTGAGGTAACCTAAATCGATAGATGATGTTGGAGCTCAAAAATTCAACAATAGAATGAGCCTTGACCTCCTTGAGTAGAGCTTCCAATGCCCACTTGGAAAAGAAATTCATAGCGGTCAGGATAAATCTGCATTGGAGAGCTGTCGCCGGTGGATATGGCCCCATGACATCGAGTCCATAGACCACAGAGGGCCAAGAGTACTTGGTAGTGTGGAGAGAATCTGGTGTCTAATTTGCAAAGTTGGCATGAATTTGGAATAAATGGAACCTCTTGGGAAAATCAATGCAGTCAGGGATCATAGAAGGAAAACAATACCCCAACCTCCGGATCTGGTGAGAAAATTCCGACCACGTTTGATGAGCTCTGTCAGAACCATCATGAACCTCTTGCATGAATTGAGAAATCTCAACTTCTTTAATGAAATAGAGGAGAACCCCATCCAACCTGTGCTTGTAAAGGATCTTCTCAAGACCAGGACCACTCTGGAGGGTGAACTGTAATGCAGAACATCATATTCACTCATGATTGGCTTGATATTTTGGGAGATTGTCATGTTGGAGGTACTCAAAAAAGGGGGTCCTCCAGTTGGGAGTCATTTATAGCACTACATCAGGGGGAACTGGATGTCCTAACGTGGAGGCACTGGAAGTAAGGTGGCTTACCTGTGGGCTATCCTAATCGTCAAGAGTGGCATGGGTGATGAATATCTGATGTTCGATATGGATAATCAAATCATCCTGATTAGGCTCCACAAGAGATAAAGACAGGATATCCAAGGTGTCAGATCGATAGTTCTAGGATTGAGGTATATGAGTAATGTCTTGACGAGAAGGGAACTGGGCCATCAGCTGGAGGGTGCATTCCCAATGTGGTATGAGATATGGATTTCTGATGACATAATAATTTTTGATCTTTTTGATGACTAGTTTGGAGTCCCATTTTACATGAATGTGAGGAACTTCAATCTCAAGGGCCAACTCGAGGCTAGTGATGAAAGCCTGGTACTCCACCTCATTGTTGGAATATCATTCTGAAAGCTGAAATGAATACAAAAAAATAGCTTGTGATGGGGTGATGAAGACGACACCCATTCCTACTCTATTGAGACTAGGATCATTGATACTTTTGATGATAGGGCTCTGGGAAGTACCATAAAAGTGAATTTTCAAGAACAGAATGGATTGGTATACTAAGAGGATTACCTCATCAGGAAAATAAAGTTCCAGAGACTGGTCCGAAGGAGATGGATGGGCTGCAAGGAAGTCTGCCAATGATTTCCCCTTAATATCCTTCTAATTGAAAAACCTAATTCCAAACTACTAGATGATCACTGCCCACCGAGCTAGATGACCTGTCAACATGGGGTGATTCATGATGTAATTTAGCGGATCCACTTGGGACACCATCTGTATCTCATGGTGATACATGTAATGTCACAATTTCTGCACGGCGAATACCAGCACATGGTAGCTTTTCTCAATAGGGGAGTATCTAGTATCCATATTGAGGAGCATGCAGTTGAGATAGTAGATAATATTCTCTATTACCTCATTGTTCTTATGGGTGAGAAGGGTGCCAAGTGATCATTCTATGGAGGTCACATAAAGCACCAACCGATTTCTAGAAATGGGTGTCATCAAGATCGGAGGCTGGAGTAGGTACTACTCGATTTCCTCCAAAGAAGCCTGACATTTTTGTCCCACTTATAGAAAATTACTTTCTTCATGATCCTAGACAAGGGATTACAATTTTCGGCCAAATTCGCAAGGAATCAGCAAATGTAGTCCAAGTGTCCTTGAAAGCCTCAAAGCACCTGAATGTTGCTCGGGGGAGATATCTGGCCGATGGATTTAATATTCTGTAGGTCAATATTGATGCCCTTGTATCTGACAACGAAGTCAAGAAACTTTCTAGAGGTAACCCCGAAGGCACATTTCAATGGGTTCACCTTTAAGTGGCAAGAACAGAGAAAGCCGAACACTTTCTCAAGATCGTTGAGATGGTCCTTGCACTAGAGAGATTTGACAACTAGGCCATCTAGGTACCATTCCACCAATGTCCTGAGGATTTTATTAAATATATTATTCATGGAATGCGAATAGGTGGAACCCACATTATTTAGACTGAAGGGCATTACCTGGTAGCAAAAAGTACCTTACGGTGCCCTAAAGGCTGTAGAATCCACATCCTCAGGAACCATTCTGATCTGGTTATACCCAAAATACCCATCCATGAAGGAAAGGGAATGGAACACAGTGTTGACATCAATCAATAGTTCCATCATATGAAGGGGAAAATTATCCTTCGGACAGTGATAGTTGAGCTCCCAAAAGTAGATGCAGACTCGGATATGACATTTCATCTTCCTAATGGGAACAATGTTGGCTAGCTATCTGAGGTAATGAACCTCCTTGACAAATTTTTCTCTAATGATCTTTTAAACTTCATCCTCGACCATGGAACTATGAGACATGTGCATCTTTCTGGGAGGCTAATTAAACCCACAGTGATTTTCTGGGAGACTGAGGTGGTGGATGACTATGTAGGGATCTACTGCCAACATTTCTTCATAACTCTAAGAAAATACATCATGATGTTTATTCATGAAGTCTATGTACTGTTTTTTCTCTTTTACATGCATAATATCCTTGATCAAGGTGGGTTTTAGATTCGTCTTGCAACCGAGGTTCACCTATACCAACTCATCGACTGTGGTGGGGAAACCCTCTTTTAAATTAAGAGAAACATCCTCTAAATCATCTCCTTCACTTATAGAGGAGGGGTACCCAGTGGGAGGAGTTTCTTCCTTGTCAATAGATCCCAATGGGAGATTGGTTCCATCATAATTAGTAATAGACACTACATCAGGGGACTCTTGGGATGTCGAAACCATAGCGATGAAAGCTGTCAACCCGATCCAATTTGGTCTTCATACCAAGGGGCCACACATGATGATATAAAAGAAATAGTGGAATATCATCTTGAGCCAGTTTATCTAAACTTGCAGGAATAGGAAAGTATGTGTATTTCCCTTTCCATGGGGCGTACATCCCTATACGTTAAAGGGGTAGGGGTCCCTGGGATCACCCGAGCTTGATTTGTGTAGGGATACGAGGTGATGTTCCAATGTCGCTTAGACTTGGGAATGTTCTTCATCCTTATTCCAGAAACAAAAAATCATTTCGCCTTATATGGGGTCGTATCCTCCAATCGATGGATTGAAAAAATGTAGGAATCATCAAGCTCTATCCACGGGTTGGTCGTTGTGAAGACCCGACCCCAGAAAAACTAGGAGCCAGTTCCTTCAGAACATGATGTTCCATTTTAATAAAAAAACATGAAATGATAAGCTACACAACATGTCCCATATAGAAGATAAATTCTATTCAGGCTCTGAGAAATTAACTACTTCAGAAATGTTTCATATGTTAAAAGTTGTTACATGGAAAAAATTTAAATCAAAATGTAGGGTAAGCATAAGAAGGCCCAGTAAGGGGTTTTAAAATAAACCAACGTACCTTTTGAAAACATTATTTAAAACTTCCCATAGGACATTTATCTTAAATATAACAATAACACATTTAATATATCATAAGAGTGCTCAAATAAGAATATAAAAATACAATTACAAGGATAAATGATTCGATACAGGGCACACCGTTTTGGAGTAATAAATAAAAGACGTTCTAGACATGTATAACATAGGACCATTTAAGCACAAATTGAGCAGCAAAGATTAATGATTAATCCGAGTTGTGCATGAAGGGAACAAATTAAATTTCATATATTGGATACCCATTAACTGAGTGCTAAACACAAGTCATTCCCTAAACATTTACTTTCAGATACTCATAAGTACTGGATCTTAACCTTGGATATTTTACTAGTCGAATATACATTAAGTTAACTAATTATTATAAGCATAATGATGAAATGTATAATATCAGACTTCTGTGTCAAGATCTCGAGCCAAGACCTAGGGATAACTGTAACTGTACCCCAACCCGGAGAGCATATGTAACCCGACTCCATCCCGAAGAGCATCTGTAACCGGACTCCAAGACGGAGGGCTTACTTTTACCGATCCCTAGCCCAAAACATACTAGTCCAACACACACCTCATATGCCAAAAGGGTTGTATATTCAAAATGTCCCATACCATTTTGAATATTAAATTACTCATTTCCAATTATTCAATGTGTCTCATACCACTCTGGAAAATTCAATACATAATTGTTCACATTAGTTGAATTTCCTCCTCATACATTTACATATTTTATAAGGTGATACATGAATCTAGATGTTTAAAAACTAATCTAACAATTATATGACTGCCATTAAATGGTAATAAGAAAGGAAGATTATGGAACATATATTAACATCCAAGATACTAATTTTTTTTGTCACATGAAATGTTATTATTATAATTATAAACCTTATTAACCAATTAATTAAAAAATTAAACCAAAAATTTCATGTAGGGTTTGAATGTTGCAAATTCTAAATCATTCGATGCTGATAAGACTTTGTATACCACATAATGATGTCCATAATATAAATCATGAATCTTCACCACAATCATCATCATTTAAAATATAATAAAAAAAGAAGTGACTCATAAATGTGGAAATGAATTTTGAATAACAAAATATTTATTATGATTCAAATCTCTACTAAAAAATTGAGACCCATGGTACAAAGACCTCAAGAACTGGTTATAAAACCGAACATATATGTCACTATCCATATAAATGTGAATTTATATATACATGTGTACAATGTATATAATCTCTTATATAAAAATTTTACACAAAAAATACCAAACTTTCATTTTGAGATTCTTATCCTGTAATCTTTTCAGAACATAGTGGATTGGGTAATGGTGGGTCTCTACTAGAAACCGAGAGACCATGTCAATACCTAGGTATATATAAACCAAAGTACATATACCACATATATGTCTATATATATATATATCATGTCTCAAGATTTTTAAACATTAACTAACTTTCAACCTAACAAAGACTCCAAAGTACAAAATTAAGAGACTAAGGTTCGGTCTTATTGAAGGATTTGAACTAACCCATAGGTATATTTTTAGTATATGATTTTATATGCGAATATATATATATATATATATATATATATGTATATTCAAAAAAACAAGGGAATATATAACCCTTACATTAAACCAGGGGGAAGAGAACTCGAGGAAGGTTGGTTGGGGCTTGTCGGAGGCTTGACCAAGGAGAAGAACCGAGAGTTCATTGGGTTCAACCACTTACTTATATAAAAAAAATACACAAACATTTAATGAAAACACGTACCCCCTCACAGTGAATTAAACAGATGTTTTCGTACTTGTAGTAATGGGGAAACAATGAGGGCCCACCGATGGTCAGTGGTGAAGAAAAAGAGATGTGAAATTGGTGTAGGGTTACTACTGTAAACCCATGTGGAGAAGAAGACTGTGCGACAAGAGGGAAAACCAGAGATAGATTGAATAGCTTGGATTACTCTGAGATAGATCGGGCGGCCCTGGTTTGATGCAGCATTTTAAAACACATGGAAGACTGAGATTAGATTTGTGGTAGATCAAACGGCGCACAAAAACGTGGTGCAAATCCATGTTTGTTTAAGGTTGAAACAGGGATCAGGATCGACGGTCCAGATCGTGTGCGGCATGATCCAATGGCCCAGATCGTGTTTCGCCTGAAAAACACATCCCACATCGAAATGGAATGTTGTTTTCACCTCCTTTATAAGTCTAAGCCTCTGATAGAATACTCAGAAAAAGCACATAGCACACAACAGAGAGCCTTACACACGGGCTCCCGCCCCTGCAGGCCTTGGCTTACCCATGCCCCGCCGTAGACTCGTGCCCACGGTAGTGCGCCCATGCACTCCTACCGCCCGTGTTCCCTTTGGGGAACCTCTACCCAATATCAGGCCGACCTTGGATTGGGCTGAGGGCTAGGCTTAGCCACTTTGTGTGATCTGCCTCCCTCGGCCCAGCTATAAAGGGCTGGCCCTTGCATGTAATTTTTTATAAAAGCCCATAATAAAAATTATAAAGTCTTAAAGAAGAGGGAAAATAAATTTATTATAACTATAAAGAAATTATCCTTATAAACATGGTATTTATTAAACATTAGGTTGTTAATTAATGTTTTTCTTAGTTAAAATTATCTCTAAAATTATAGACACTAAACCTTTAACATAAAAGTTATAAAAAATGAGATTTAATAAACCCACATGATAATTCTTATTCTAGTATTATAGAAAACATAGTTTAATCAAAAACATAATTTTATGTGTATAATTTAAACATAGTTTATAACACTATTTACGAAATGAAAATTATTAGATTGTATTTGAAATATTTTCAAAGTGTTTTGAATTCCTTAATACTTCTCAAATTCACTTAATTGTAATTCGATGTATTAAACCATTTCATTTTAGGGTTTATAAAAAGTGGTTATATTATAATTTTAATTATAACTTAAATATTTGGAAACTAATTAATACTTATATATATATATATATATATATATTCATTTTCCTACAAAATTCTAATGTCTATAATTATGGCCGTTAGCTTTCAACGGTCACCAGAGCAACGGTCGGGTTGATTCCTAATAAAACCTTGTCTTGGGGTGTCTTAAGATTAAATAAAGTGATGAGGATGGTGCTTGTTATACCACTGATGATCGGTATGGTCTTCATGATCATGGTTGTGTTGTTCTTCGTTTTCATTGACCCAAAGGATCTCCTCTATTTACTGTGTCTTGTTGTCTCTGTAGGGGGACTTCCCGTAGTTCTGATATGGTTTTTATTAGGCATTTTTGGGTAAGATGTTTCCTTGTGATCTTGTGACATTGTAAACACCACAATATTCTTTTTATTATGAAATTCCATGTGTCCATTTGTGTGTTTTACTCAGTTTCATTCTATTATAAATTAAAAACATATTATTAGTTTCTCATGAGAAACAAGTTTTGTTATAGGTGTTATGAAATTCAACAAAATGAAAACATAAACTTATCAATACAATAGGTACAAGTTTTGGGGTGTTACATTATTCCCCCCTAAAAAGAATTACCTTCTCACAATTCATTTCACATAACCATAAAGGTTCTCCGATGTTCTCACCACATCCCCTATCGTAGAGGATCCTCATGTGCGTTCAGTGGAAAATACTAATTGATGCTCAACTCCTCTAGTTCTCTGACCCTGACATAGCTCAGACAGAAGGGGTTGAATACTTGCATCAAACACTTGGGCTTCTAGAGGGAGGATCTAATGGTATAATGTTTAGAAATGTATGAATGGACCAAAACACGAAGAACTCACCGAACTATGTCTCGATCGAGAACATCTAAGTTATAGACATTTTTGTATAGGCTAAAACTGAGGATTTGGTACATGTAGGCCGCAAAAAAGATTCCCTCCATAGAAGCCTCTTGAAAACTTACCCTGGCCATGTAGTTCTAGCTTAGGTGGAAACATAGGAAAAGACATTCGTGGTATTTTCCTCTTCGCCTATACTCGGCGAGTTGGGCCGTGGCTATTTTGTAGTAAATGGAAGCATTACCTTGACAGGTGTAGAGAATATAAAGACTGTTTGACACTTAATATAGTTTCTTTCACGTTCTTTGTAGGTTTGAGAAGGGATGATACTCTTCTTCACATGTTTTGATCGCAATAATCTTTACTATCTCAACAGGAAGAGATAACATGTGGGGTTGTCCTTCCAACTGAAAATTTATTAAGAATGTTTAATGAGTGAAACCTATTCAGAAGAATAAAAACAGGAAAGATAGTAGAATAAAATAAGGGATAACAAGTTGTGTTCTCATATAACAACTTGTTCATAACAAGATAAAGGCTAATGGTTTCCCATGTTCCATAATACACCAATCCCCAGATCATGTTCAAAACTCTCGATCTCCCTAAATCATATGCAACCCAAGAAATCATGTTCGATATAATATGAGGACTTATGGTATATCCATAGTCTGACATGAGGGTTGTATAGTTGATAGGCATCAGTATGCACATGCTGTAAGTACACCAATTGGGTGGCTTCGTATTCGAGGATGTCAAAGCCCATTATTTGGTTGTAATGGCCATAGGACAGGACTTGACACATATACACCGCGCAGAGGTCTACTTCTACTGCAGCTTCTTGGAAGGCCTAGAGTAACTAGATGCCTTCCACTGCGGTGAAGAATCTAAAAATTCCCTCGTAGTACTTTCCCTATCATGTTTTGGATGGAAATTAGGCTTGTGTCGTAATGATGTAATCCAGAACCGCTCTTCTGTGGCGTTGAAGTACTTAGGGAGAATTGGATATATCGTAGAGCCGTTTTCATGACATACGAATATGGGAATAGTTTATAAAATTCTCATGGATGGAAATTGAAATTATGGTATCTAGGACCTCATTGGGAAGAGAAAAAAGACTAGTACCTTTATTTTCCAATTAAAAATTATAAAACTTCATATTTAGTAATGCTTAAGTAAAATATTTTTTTATTTTTTAGTTCTAGTTTTCTAGAGTTATCCAAACCAAATCCCTCTGATACCAATTGTGAAGATCCGAACCTTGAAAAACCAGGATCCGGTTCCTTCAAAACATGATGTGTCATTTTAATCCAAAACATGTATTGAAAATAAACACATCATGTCCCATACAGATAATCAAATTCGATTTAGGCTTAGAGAAACTAGAAACTTAAGAAATGTTTCATCTGTTAAAAGCTGTTACCTGAAAAAAATGAAATCAAAACATAGGGTGAGCATAAGAAGGCCCAGTAAGGGGTTTTAAAATAAACCAATTTAACTTTTGAAAACATTCATTAAAACATTCCATAGAGAATTTGTCTTAAATAAAACTGTAACACATGTTACATATCATAAGAGTGCTCAAATAAGAATATACCAATAGAATTACAAGGATACATGATTTAATTAAAGGCATGATCTTCTGGAGTAATAAATAAAATAAGTTCTAAACATGTAGGACGTAGGAACATTTAAGCACAAACTGAATAGCTAAGAGTAAGGATTAGTCAGAGTTACGCATGAAGGAAATAACTTCAATTTCATATATTGGATACTAATTCACTGAGTTCTAAACACAAGTCATGCCCTAAAATTTTACTTTTCTGATACTAAAAAGTACTGGCTCTTAACCTCGGATATTCTACTAGTCAAATATCCATTAGGTTAACTCATTATTATAAGCATAATAATGGAATGTATAATGTTGGACTTCTATGTCAAGGCCTCGAGCCAAGACCTAGGGATAACAGTAACCGGACCCCAACCCAGAGAGCATATGTAACCAGACTCAATTTCGGAGAGCATCTGTAACCGGACTCCAACCCGCAGGGCTTACTTTTACCATCCCCAACCCGAAACATACTAGTCCAATACACTCCTCATATTCCAAAAGTGTTATATATTCAAAATGTCACATACCATTTTGAATATTAAATTTCTCATTTCTAATTATTCAAAGTTTCCCATAGCACTCTGGATAATTTCATACACACTTGGTCAGAGTAGTTGAATTTCATCCTCAAAAAATTACATATTTTATAAAGTGATACATGAATCTAGATGTTTAAAAACTAAGCTAACAATTATATGACTGCCATTAAATGGTAATAAGAAAGGAAGATTATGGAACACATATTGACATCCAAGATACTATTTTTTTTGTCACATGCAATTTTATTCTTTTAATTCAAAAACCTTATTAACCAATTAATTACAAAAGTAAACCAAACAATTCATGTAGGGTTTTATGCTTGAAAATTCTAAATCATTCGATGCAGATAGGCCTTTGTATAACAAAAAATTATTTTCATAATAGAAAGCATTAATCTTCACCATAATCAACATCATTTAAAAAATAAGAAAAATAATAAGTGACTGATAAATGTGGAAATAAATTTTGAATAACACAATATTTCTTATGTTTTAAATCTCTACTAAAACATCAAGACCCATGGTACAATGACCTCATAAACTGGGTATAATACAGAACATATATGTCACTATCCATATAAATGTGAATCTATATATAATGTGTACAAAGTATATAATCTCTTATATAAAAATTTTACACAAAAAATAACACACTTGTATTTTGAGATTCTTATCCTGCAATCTTTCCAGAACATATTGGATTGGGTAATGGTGGGTCTCTATTGGAAACAGAGAGACCATTTCAATACCTAATTATATATAAACTGAAGTACATATACTATATATATGTCTATATATATATATATATATCACATCTCAAGATCTGTAAACATTAACTAACATTCAACTTAAAAAACACTCCAAAGTAGAAAATTAAGTGACTTAGGTTTGATCTTAAGGAAGGATTTAAATTAACCCACAGAGTTATTTTTAATATATGATTTAATGAAAGGATATATATATATATATATATATATATAAATATCGATATATATATGTATATTCAAATCAAAAAAACAAGGAAAGATATAACCCTTACATTAAACCAGGGGGAAGAGAACTCGAGGAAGGTTGGTTGGGACTTGCTGGAGGCTTGAGTAGGGAGAAGAACAGAGAGTTCATTGGGTGAAACTGGTTATTTATATACAAAAAAACACACAAAAATTTAATGCAAAAATGTACCCCCTTGTGGTGCATTAAATGGATGGTTTCGTGGTTGTAGTAAAGGGGAAACAAAGAGGGTCCACCGAAAGTTAGTGGTGAAGAAAAAAAGATGTGAAATATGTGAAGGGTTACTGCTGTAAAACCATGCAGAGAAGAAGAAGACAACGTAGCAAGAGGGAAAACCAGAGATAGATTGGACGGATTAGATTAGTCTGAGATAGATCGGGTGGCCCTGGTTCGATGCAGCATTTTAAAACACATGGATGAACGAGATAAGATCTGTGGTAGATCGAACAGAGGAAAAAAACACGGTTGAAATTTGCGTTTGCTTAAGGTTAAAATCGGGATTGGGATCAACGGTCCAGATAATGCGTGACACGAACCAATTTTCCAAATTGCGTTTCGCCCAAAAAAACAAATCCCACATCGAAACGGCGAGTTGTTTTCAGCTCCATTATAAGCCTACGCCTCTTATATAAGGATCAGAAAAAGCACACAACACACACCAGGGAGCCTTACACATGGGATCCCGCCCCCGTAGGCCTTGGCCTAACCATGCCCCTTTGCATCCTCGCACCCACGGTGGTGTTCCCATGCACTCCTGCTCACGTGTTCCCTTTAGGGAACCTCTGCCCAAGATCAGGCCAGCTTTGGCTTGGGCTGAGGGCTAAGCTTAGCCACTTCATGTGAGCTGCCTCCCTCGACCTAGCAATAAAGGGCTGGCCTGTTTTTATAAAATACCACAATAAAAATTATAAAGTATTAAATAATAGGAAAAATAAATTTATGATAACTATAATGAAATTGACTTCTTAAACATGAAATTTATTAACTATTAGGGTGTTAATTAAACTTTGTTTTAGTTAAAATTATCTCTAATATTATATACACGAAACATTTAACATAAAAGTTATAGAAAGGAGATTTAATTAACCCACATGATAATTCATATTCTAGTATTATAGAAAAATTAGTTTCATCAAAAACGTATTTTAATTTGAATAATTTAAACATATTTTATAACACTGTTTAAGAAATGAAAATCATTATATTGTTTTTGAAATATTTGAAAAGTGTTTTGAATTCCTTAATACTTCATAAAATTACTTAAGTGTAATTGGATGTATTAAGCCATATCCTTTTAGGGTTCATAAAATGTGGTTATATTATAATTTTAATTATAACTTAAATATATGGAAACAAATTAATACTTATATATATATATATATATATATTAATTATCCTATCAAAGTCCAACAACTATAATTATGGCCGTTAGCTTTCAACAGTCACCGGCACAACGGTCAAGTTGATTCCCTATAAAACCCTGTTAGGGGGTGTCTTAAGCTTAAAGAAAGTGACGAGAATGGTGTTTATTATACCCCTGATGATCAATACGGTCTTCATGGTCATGGTGGTGTTGTTATTCGTTTTCAGTGACCCGAAGGATCCCCTTTATTTATCATGTCTTGTTGTCTTTGTAGGGGGACTACCCATAGTTCTGATAGGGTTTTTATTAGGCGTTTTTTGGTAGGATGTTTCCTTGTGATCTTGACAAATTGTAAACCCCATGGAGTTATTTTTATTATGAAAATACATGTGTCCATTTTCTTGTTTTAATCGGTTGCATTCTAATATAAATTAAAGCCATATTATTAGTTTCTCTTGAGAAAAAAGTTTTGTTTAGTTGTTATGAAATTCATCAAAATGAAAAATTAAACTTATCAATACAAGAGGTATATGTTTTGTGGTGTTACAGTCGTAGCTCTAGCATGTTCGACCTAGTTATCCCGAATCTTCTTGTCTTTTCTCTTGTAATAGTCATCATCCAGGTAGCGGACTTCAAAAGATGAAAAGGGAGACATGTCACATTAGAGTATTCCCACTCGACCATTAAGGGAGTATTTATAGAAATAGATATACTATGAAGGGACCATCTCATGCCAGAGGAGCCATGGAATTTCCATCCGTGTGTTATAGGTGGTTTCCTGGGAGACAACCATGAAATCGTTGCTGGGAACTAGGCCACAGAATTTGGTCTTCAGGCGGATCATTCGATCTGGTGTTTTTTCCATCCTATCATAACCACCGATTTTTATGTCAGATGAACTCAGATCATCCTCGGAAAACCCCATATTATGAAGTGTCTGTGTTGGGGCTAGGTTGATCCCAGAACCTGTGTCAATAAGGGAGTGATGAACCTCCATGCTAATAAAATGGACGGTGAGGTACAATGGAAAGATGTGCCCATATATGGGAGATCCTTCACCTTCTCTAGAGAATGAGATTATGGTTTGGCATTCAACATGCTTGACTTCCTCAACATTGAAGGCTTTTATGGATGCTACATCCATATCAAATTAGAGGGGGATTCAAAAAGCTTCGATGAGGGCTTCACGCATATCCACCAACAAGTGAAGGGCCTTGTGGATAGATAGCCTCATAAGAATATTGGCTAGATGATTAAAGATATTGTACTTCTATTACAAACATGAACTTCTACTTACATGAGGTTGGTCTGCGGCATGGGGAATGACTGGCCTTTCTAGATGAACAGGTGGCTGACTAGTGACGGGAATATCCCATTTATCGCTAGTCGAAACTTGTGGAGTGGATACCAGATGTGGATTATACGACTGAGTCCAGTCCTTAACAGAACCTAGCTTATCACAACGATGTCAGGGTGGCTCCACCTAGTTAAGTAACACAAATGACGGTGTAGGTAGTACTGATGACACCAGATGAGAAGGTTGTGTGTGCTGAGCCTTATACTTGTCCTGCTCTCTGGTATCGATGGAATGCACATCCTAGATTAAAGTACTAACTAAGGAACTCTAACAACCCATATAACCAAGTCATCGTCAGCATTGGTGACATCTAAGAACATTGGGATGATCCGCCTGAAACCCCTTTCCATCAGAAATCATGTAGGGGTTTACCACCTCTACGGTGTCAACTGAGATGTACCCTTGATCATCACCTGAAGCATCCTCCACTGCTAGATAGATTCTAGGGGGGAATTTCCATGTTTGGGTTAATGAATTCATTGAGAGTATGGGATGAGGATGACGTCGGCATGGGACTTTGTTTTCCCTTACGTCGGCGACACCCGCTCTTCTGGGAAGTGGAAGACAGAGTTGTGGACATAGAGGTATTGTACGCTGGTGATGAAACATCTTATAAAGGTTTAGGTAGATTTAGATGTGCGCGGATAGCAAAATGTGCATGCGAAACTATATTACAAGCTATCCAGTCATCATACTTCTGGGACCCATGGCTAGAAACCTGGTGCCACTCACCTTTACTGTCACTGCCGCTGTCTGGATTTATGAAGACACATCCACCTATGACGGATTTGGGCCTTACCTGACTATGTTATTATCAACCTGGTCTTGAATCCATTCTTTAAACACGTAGCACTGTTTGAGGGTGTACCCCAGGATCCAGTGATAGGGGTAGTAATTGGGGCGATTAGTGAGATCTGCCTCTGCTGGTCTCCTACATTCATGAAAATATAGAAGTCCCTATTCTAAGGCACTTCTAAAATAACTGGGGCCCTATGCCTTGTTGAATGAGTACGTCCAGTTTATCCTGTCCAGGAAGGGGGATCTGGGAGCCTAGCCCAAACGAGGGGCTGTAGGAGCCTATCAAGGAGGTGGGACCTGGTTATCTTGGTTGTGTGGTGGCGATAGATTACGTGGGGGCACCTTCCAATTATGTGGTGGGCGCTACTGGGTCGAAGGCTACACCAATGGTGGAGGGCCTCTGCATGGTTGTGGAGGTGCATGCATTGGTAATAACTCTAGTTGCCTGGGGGCCTCTATCTGCACTACCGCGGTGGGATCAGCCTTAGTGGCCCTTCTTACGGGAATTGTAGGAGGCAATGGTCGTGCCTTCTTGGCCTGCTACAAGGATTCCTCTAGGCACTGGGCCTTATCAGAGAAGACTTGGAATCCCACAGAGAATTATGGGTAATGAGAGATGTGACCAGTTCTTTCTTGACATTTCCTACACACATTATAAATAGATTTTCCAGATACATCGTTACATCTAGAGAATATTTAAGCCCTTTCCACCATGAAATGAAATCTAAGATGCATTATTTAGGCCCCTGCTTACACCTAAAGAGGTCTGCAAAACTCGTCTTCTGGGTGGTAGAGTTGAACAGGTAGAGAAACTAGATATGGAGGTCTTCCCAGTCGGTGACTGACCCGATGCATAAATTTCTGTACCATACAAATGCATATCCTTCCACTGTCCATACGAAACATTGGAGTTTGGAATCTTCTTGTTGTACTAGAGTTCCTAGCACGGGTCCGCACCTTGAGGTGAAGTGGTCAAGATGGTGGAGCGGATCACCCATGCCATTAAAGGGGGATAATGTGGGATTTAAAAAATACATGGGTGATGTAATATCATCCAAACACGCAGAATATGTCTTTCCATCAGGCAGGATTACCACCTGTTAAGTTTCCAATGCCTCAATGAGAGCAATGAGTGAAGCCATCAGATCATCTGGGCTGGGGTTCCTATCTTGATGAGGATCCATGACCACCAGTGCATTGGTACGTTCTTTAACATGATAAGTAGGCCCGACATCTCATGGAGAGGCTAGAGGGATGGCCTGCGGAGCAGCTGGGGGAACCTGTGTCGGGTCTTGGGGATTATCACACCGCTCAAGAAGATTAGGTGAAATATAACACTACCTTTTGAAATATGTTCCAGCCTCTATCCTATCTATGTGGGTAGCATGTTCAGGGTCACTGAGACGCAATTTTCAAGGGTGAAGTTGTGCCTACCCCTGCTGCCCCGTCCGAGGATCACTGTAGTTTGGCCGTCGCTCTGCGAAACACTCAACAAGGAGGTAATCGACAATCTTCGTGTACTCTACGAGATGATGACAAAACATAGAATTTTTGGGATCATCCTCCATCTTTTGTACTGAGACATATGGTTTAGAGGGTTTTAAGACTTTGAGGTGCTCTTTTCCCTTATTGGGATTCCAAGTGAGGATTAATGCCTCAGTGGGCATGAGATGACCCATTAGATTTCTCTGCTGGCGAGTAACCCTTCCCAATGGGTCCAATAACTTTAGAACTCCCCAAGGTAGTAAGTCTCTTTTAAATATATCTAGCTCATTATACCCCTCCGATAGATTGGCCTTGTTAGTCACAACTCTACCTGGAGGCATATCCTCGGTATCGCATGGCATGTCGGGCTGGTTCCAGATAGAACTGAAATAGAGGGCTGCGTACTACCCCCAACCATAGATCTGCATGTGGGGGGAATCCTCATTGATTATTCAATAGAGCACATTAAATCTCTAGATGCATCATTTTTGGAGGGTACGATGGTGACATGGTGACTTAGGGAATTGGGCCACGAGGAGTGCGACCAAATCAGCCAAACGACAGTGTTGATAAATGTCTTCAAAGTGTTCCTGACTCTTGGGGTAAGTCACTCAACAATTTCAAAGAAGAAACTCCATCCCCTAGAGGGTCTGGAAAAATCATCCAACTTCCTCTAGGTTGAGAGACTCCAATGCACTAAAATTTGGTGCCGTGATTGACCAAAATATATCTAGGAAATGGTCTGCCATGAGAATGTCACACAAACTCCTTGGCACAGACTCGGGGTCTGGCCCTTTGTTTCCCTACTTGTCGATTGGAGGAAGTTGGGGAACCGGTAGCAGTACTGGGGAAAACCGCTGAGATGGTAGGCTGGTCAGTGAAGAATACGACGAGTAGGCTGACACGCCTCAACATCTCTATCTACCTTCCGAAGAGTGAAGTGACTTAGCCCCCAGATCATGATAAGATTGGTTGGCGACCATAGTTTCTGGAGTAGGTACTACAGCTACTGGCTGTGGACCATGTTGTTGGCCATCCACCATCTGTCAGCATACTTACTCTTTGTGATCTCTGGTAGAGGTAGAGAGTGCTCCTAGAAATGATGGCGGCGATTGTAGGGCCAGAACCTAGTGAGACACCAAATCTACATCCTCTTGGATGTATCTGTGGAGGGAGGCAGGGTTCCGGTGGACCTCACATTCTAGATGTATGAGGCTGATACACCTCATCCCTATCCCTAAACCGACCCAAAGGATCATGGTGAGGGTTCCACTGATGAATCGTATTCCACCTAAGAATCTGAAAAGAAGAAATGCTTAATCTTGGTGTAAATTTTCATGGAATTCGTTTTATGGTAGTAGAGACCTACCCTCCTGCCCCGAGATGGCTCTTCAAAAAAGAGTATATTTTTGGCTCGAGGAGGATCTTTGACTAAAATGGTGCTAGGGAAGAAATGACTTCTGCCTGGGTGAGCCGGGGTGCATGGAGCACCATGAAAGATATCAAAGAGAACATGAAGAGGACCTCTCTATCCCATGGCTGACGTGAAGAGGGAATCTCCACAAGTAGTGCTGGAGTGGGTAGGACCTTCACTGAAGCTGGTGGGAGTATGGGTTGGGCCCCCATTATTATTTCCTCTCGAGATGTTGTTGATAGGAGGGTCCTCGTAATGGTTAAGCAGAACAGGGGTGGGACCTCCGTGATGGGTGTCCATGAAGTGAGGCAAACCTCCGCTTATTTGGTTTCCAAGATGAGGAGGACATTTTTCGGTTTCTGTAAATACATGGGGAAGACCGCCACACGGACGGTTAAATAGATGTGTATCATCTTCACGCTGGAGACCTGTGATAGGAGGAACAGCTCCATACCTGTGGTCGTGGGTGCAGAGGTGGCTCCCGTACTAGGTGTCATTGCCATGGGTCGTCCCATGGCATGCACTACCTACATCAGTGACTGGGAGAGTCGACCCAGCCTACTGGTGGGGTGGTTGGGGACTTGATCCAGACCTGGAGTATGAGTTACCTTGATCATGATAAATATGGGATCGATGGTATACATCAATAGTGTCACGGGCCATGGTAGTTGTTGATGCTGACGCCCCTCAGCAAGCATCCTCCTCAAACTGCACCCAGCACTGGCGTTAGATTAACCAAACTGGGGCTAGTGGTGCAGGCGCATAACTTACCTGATATTTAGCCCGTGGGTCCAGGTGGTGGTGTTGAAGAAGCCTAGTGGGATCCCTCTTTGGGATCCCATGGAATGGGATCCCGGTTATGCTGGCCTGAACATCCCTCAACTTATTGGCGTAGTGGAGGGAGTCATCGAAGCATTCCAAGTAGAGGCTCCCAAAACGGTTATGTGTCGGAGTGGGGAGTAGTGGCTTCATATGCCGCCCTTAGGGGCAGTGGTGGCGACAAGGCACACAAGCCTCTATTTCTTGACTGACCATATCCCTGGTTGGGATAATCACCTCTTACTCGTATCGCCAAACAAGGTCATTTATCACCGTTTTCTGAATGATTTCAGAAGGGGAGATGGGGCGTGGGAACCCAGCAGCTGTGGACATAGAGGCTGTCACGGGAGAGGTGAGGCCGCGTTGGATTCCTGCGTTGACATTGCCCCAACCCCTACATCGGTGGGTGGGTAGTGGTAAAATTTTTTTCATGACAGCTTGGGTCCTAAAAAGTTGGGAAATTTAATCATTAGTGTTGAAAGAAAGAAAACAAAGTCAAGTTTCCCAATTCCATTCCATCTTCCACAGCTGGTTAGAAGGATCTACGCTAAAAATGTTGCAGACCGAGATGTCCAACGTTCATGTGCCCCAATTTCTAATGAGTTTCATGCCAGGAACACTATTTTCTTGGTGGGAACTGGAACCAGATACATGGATCCGATGACACGTCAATCCGTTGATGTCTCGAATGATACTAATCTACATATTAAGGAGAATAAATCCATGTAGGGTTCACTATTTCTATTTCTAATGCTTTGTTCAAGGAACTCTTTCATTGCTTTCAGAGGCCATGCTACTGTTTCCCCACATTCCCTCTTTCCAAAGGCAGGAGATCTAAATGGGATGATGGCATGTCAGTTTCTACTTTTTTGGATTTCTCCTCGTAGCTCGTTTTCTAGTCTGAGTCTCCCTCATAGTCTTAAGACATTGTTCATGAAATTCTTCTTAGTGCCATGTCTTCATTGACGCCGGTTAATTATGCTTCTTCTGTCAGGTAATTCCATGGGTTCCATCAAGGGAAGAAATCTTAGGTCAGGGGAGTAGTCATGTTGGACATATCTGGCATGTATGGACGTTGGAAGACTGACGCGTCTAGGTTTCTTCCCCTTATGATATGGATTCTTGAGGGCGTCGAAGCCTGAGGAATCCCACATTGAATGTGAGGAATTATATTCCCTAGGCATGTTTCTGAGGTTTTCCTCTGCTTTCCATGTTTAACACAGGGTATGGCATGGTTTTAACATCTAGAAGAGATGGATCAAACTGATTAGAATACTAATAAGAGTAGATCAGATGGGTGTAACTCTAGGAGGGAACACTAATGCTGGGGCTAATGCATGGTTAGTTACCTGATTGCTTCTAGGAGTAGTGAAAAAGTGGGTGACATGATCTCATCGGGATGTGGAGGCCCATGTAAGAATCAGGATGGAAATAGACAAATGATAGTAGGTGGAGGGTGGGATGGACAAGACAAGAGGGCGACCACGATGTTGGAATTAAGCCTTGAATAGACTTCTTACATATACCCGTGGCAGAGAATCAAAGTCCGCGTAGTTCAGTGGGGCGATGGGGAACCTGAGGAGGCGACCCGTATGGATGGGACCCAGAGGAAGTGGAACCTCCAAGTTGGGGTGTGACCTTCCTAAAACACATAGGCTCATAGGAGAGACCCTCATGTGACATGGGTGATGGGCTCGAACCTCATGGAGGCTTCCAAAGTATCCCCAAGGTAGGCAATCAATGTACACATAGTTCAAAATAGTGGTATAGGATCAGGGTGTACACATAGGACAACAACCCGATGATATACGGGGGATTACGCATGGTTAACAGCCTGGGGTTGGTCTAACTCCACAGAGGCGGACTAGAGATGTGGGGCCCAACAAAGGGGACTACAATGACTTACCGTCGATTTCAGACTATAGTGTCTTACCTTTGGTTTGGGAACACAACTTCTTACTATCGATTGAGGAACACGAAGGCTTACCGTCGATTGGGATTGAAAATGGCTTACTACGGAATGGGGTTCCAACAGCTTACCACTAGTTGTGGTTGACAACGGCTTATCCCAGAATGTTGAACACAATAGTTTACCATTGATTGGGGTTGACAATGACTTACCACTGAATGGGGAATACGATGGATTACCATCGATTTGTGTTGAAAATGTCTTACTTTTGAATGTGGAATACAATGACTTACCATCAATTTGGGTTAAAAACGGCTTACCGCTAATTGGGGTTAAGCCTCAGGAAGGCATCCTACGTACCCTGCCTTGGAAAGGATCAAATTCCACATAGTTTGGGATGGAGGATACAGTTTAACGTCATGTGGGATAAAGGTGAAACGATGTGAAGGGGCCGAGTGAAATAGGTGTTGGGTTTGAACCTCAGGGAGGCTTCCTACGTATCTTTCCTTGGAAATGATCAAAATACATGTAGTTCAGAATTGTTTGGTGAACCAACATGAAGGGGTTGGGACTAGTAGATTTTGGGCTTGAACCTCAAGGAGGATTTTTACATACCTTACCATGGAACGGATCAAAGTCCACATAGTTCAGGATGGAGGATACAATTTAACATCATACGGGATGAAGGTGAACCAATGTGAAGGGGTTAAGTCAAATAAGTGTAGGGATTGAATCACAGGGAGGCCTGCTACGTAGATTTCATTGGCAAGGATCAAAGTCCACTTAGTTCAAATTTTTTTGGGGAACTAACGTTATGGGGTCTGGACCAGTATGTGTTGGGCTTGATCCTTGGGGAGGCTTCCTATGAACCTTTCCTTGTAAAGGATCAATGTTCAAATAGTTTGGGATGGAGGATTCAATTTTATGTCATGCAGGACGAAGGTGAACTGACATTAAGGGGTTGGGTCAAATAGATGTTGGGATTGAACCTCAGGGAGGATTCTTACGTACCATTCTTTGGAAAGTATCAAAGTCCATGTAGTTCAGAATGGTTAGGGGCTTACACGCTAAGGTGGCCCAAAGAGGATTTCATGGTCAATGCTTACTCTAAGACCATGTGGGTCATGCTTGGCATGAGAAACAAGAGGCATCAAAGACCCAAAGATCATGTCACAAAAGGTTCTTATATGGGAAGTGGAGTGAGTATTACTTATAGTTAGCAGCCCAAAGAGGAAACATGGGATTCTGAGTAGTCAACAACCCAAAGAGGAAATAGGGCCTTATGCGTGGTTAGAAGCCCAATGAGATGGATATTAATAATTAGTCTAGGATGGAGGCCCATTGATGACAAAGCCCAGAGGATAAAGGATGGGGTAATGAAGTTCCCTATGCCCCTCTCACATCTAGTCTTTGGAACTGAAGTTGAAAGGAGTAGTAGGGGTGTAGCCTCATGAAAGAACAGCCAGGGGCTTACACAAAGGTGGTTTCCCTTCCCCGTGGACAGGTGCCTCTCCAGGAAGGAGGATCTAATTCCATGTGAGGAAGATCTCACTCTTGTGGAAACACTAATCTCTTATTCATGGAAAATTATAAATGTCTCGAACACCATATCTTTTAGATAACTTGCTCATGTTTTTCTTACACATATGTCCAAGCCTTTATGCCATAACTGATTCTATTCCACCATATGTAACAATAGTTTTTTGAATCACCAACCTGAAACAAATTTCCTTTTGTACGTTGTCCTCTTGTAACAATATTTCCATCCTTTTAAACTTTTATAAAAAATCCATCTTTCTCGAAGATAAACTTGTTCCCTCATCACAAAACTATGAAACACTTAGCCAGTTGTGTTTCAGCCCATCAACAGACAATGTTTTCTTAGATTTCATCTTTTCTTTTCTAATAATGGCTGACACAAAACCGTTGAATTTCAATGATTCATCATTTCCAAATGTCACCGTGCCTTCTTTATATTCTTTTACATCCTTCAATAGTTTCACGTCTCCAATCATGTGATAAGAACACCCACAATCAAGTATCTAGGGTTATTATCCTTTCATGGATTTTAATGCAATTTCAGTAACAAATTCATTTTTTACATTATTTTCATTCATCATCTTCGGATTTTGAGAGTTGAGAAACTTTTGTAGAGAATGTATAAAACAAGAAATCCTTTTACAGGGTGACCAGGTTGTTCGCATCTTTCACAAATAGTTTCCAAGGGTTGGAACCTATTTTCAATCTTCACTTTATTTTTTAATATTTCTTCATGTTTACCTCCTCATTTTTCTTTCTTTGATGAGATTCACTCCCACTCATTCTCTTCATTTCATAACATATGGGATAATGGTAATGTTGTTGATTGAACTAAAACATACTTGATGTGTGTTTGAATCCCCCACAATTCCAACAATACCCATAGACAGAGTTTTTTCTTTTGAAACCTCTATAACGATCAAAATTGTGAATACACTTCTCGACCATATTCGTTTCATATTCAGTTGAATTCAATATCTTCTTTTCAGCTTTGATAAAATCAGAAGTATTTCAAACTTTTTCAAATCCAGATAAAACATTTTTGGACTCATGATGTTTTGTAAATTCCTAATTATTCACTTTGACCACATACATAACTTTCCCATCATTCTTCTATTCAGACACAGTTTCATTCTTCTTTTCACCCTTTGAAGGTATATTTTGTTAATCCTTATCAAGTTGCTCATTATAAGAACATTATAAAACTTCAGTGATAGAGTTTTGGAAGCCTAGACTTTTCTTTTTAGATTCAATGTGTTTTTGTTGGAAAAGTTCCAACTCTTCTTCCTTTTCCTTCAGCTTCACATTCAAATTCACATTACGATTCATTCCATCTTCTAAAGACTTCTTCCAATAATCAATCTATTGAACCGGATTTTCTTTCTCACCAAAATACCATTATTGGTTGCTTGAGCATTCATCTTACAACATTTTCTTTTTCTTTTCAAGCCTTTTGATATTTTTCAGAAATTATCACAACTTTTGTTTCAAATACATTTCAAGATGATTTTATTCTTGTTCAAAACAATTGCTTCCAAATTCTTCATCATTCACTGTTGAAATGAAAGTATTTTCATTACCATACTAAATAGATTTTTTTGATTCAGCATCACTCTCTTCTTCTAAATCATCATTGGACAAGAAAATTTTACTTTTTGATTTGAATAATATATTTTCTTTTCCTTTGTATCCCTTTTCCTTCCATGATCTTCTTGTCTTGCATTCTTCAATATCAATATCCTATTCTTTCTTTCATCATGGACAATTAGCCACAATGTGAACAACACCTCAACATTAAAATTATTTCTAAGGAAGTTTCCCTTTTTATATCCCTATACCTCTTTTCATGTTGTTAGAAAACAAAGAAAATATTTCATTGAAATTTTTACATAACTCATTTTGAGAATCAGAATCACCACCTTCATCTTCAATAATAATATTCCTTGACTTTTCATTTGTCATAGTATTGAAAGTAATTTCTCTATCAACATTTGTTTTTCTCTTCATATAATTCTTTCTTCTCATTTCATATGTGATAAGAGTTATATGTAAATCATCAATAGATAATGTTTTAGCATCTCTATCTTCCAATGAATAAACATTCACATAAAAATTTTCAGGTAGGATTCTAAAGATATTTTCAACAACTATAGATTCATTCATCTTTTCATGAAGAAATATTATAGTACTCACAATTTCATTCAACCTGGTACAGAATTCCCCAACATATTCATAATCACCCATCTTCAAATCTTCATACTTCAATCTCCATATTTGTAACTTTTCCTGCTTCACTTTTTTATTTCATTTGTATATGTTTTTCAATTTATCCCATATAACTTTAACTATGGAAACAACTTTCAATCTCAAGAATTCACTTTCAGAAAGTGATGCTAATATTTTATTCTAGGCCCTTCCATAATTCTCAAGATACTTCTTGTCAATAGTGTAAGTGGAGAACTATCATCAATGGGTGGAAACCCAACTGTTGCAGTTTCAAGAACATCATAACTGATTGACATAAGATATAGAAACATTTTATCACTCTAGTTATGATAGTTATTTCCATAAATAACAGGAATACCTTTACTCTTCACACAATTCACATTCTCCATCAGTAAAGAATAATGAAGGGAACATGCTCTGATACTAATTGAATGTGCCCAGTTGGAGTATTGTATCTCTGAGAGGGGGAGGAGGCGAATCATGATACTATTTTTATTTTATATTTCTATTATATTGAAACAACCTTCGCCTCCTGTTAAATATTTTAATTACCTGTTGAGAAAAAATCAACACACATCCAAAGGAACACAAATATTTACAAGGTTCACTATTCAATAAGAATAGCTATGTCTTTGGTATGGATTGAAAATGATCAAATACCATAGAATGTACTAGAAATAAATCCTTGGATTATAATGAGTAGGATTTACCCTTACACTCTTGTAGTACTTTGAAATAAAAAAACTAGTGCATGTGAAGCCTCTTTGAAAAATAGGGTAATACATTTGTTTTGTTACATCTCAAGTTACCTCTGCTTATTTTTCAATTCACCAAATGTATTCAATTGTAAAACAACTCCTCTTTTCCTTACCGAAAATAATGGTAAGAACCGCTTGGACAATGTAAAACAATCAGTCTAATTACCCTGAGTATGATGCTCCCAATCCCATTATTTTTGGTCTGATATTTCAATTGAATACAATCAAATTGAATCAGTACCACTCTTATACATGCATAAAATAGTCCAAAAAAATAGAATTGGTACCACTTAAAAATAGGTATGTAATAGTCAATTCAAATATAATCAGCACCACTTCGAAACATGTATGATATAGTGAAGGCAAATATAATTGGCACCACTTCAAAACCTCTTCTTCTCTCTCTAACACCCGGAGCTGCTCTCTCCTATGTTGTGAATAGTACTCATTGTTAGAAAGTACAAAGTACCTCTTCCTTTTATAAGTGAAATTTTTTGGGAATCCAAATGCTTTTTTCTCTCACTCAAAATTTCCCAAATTTTAATTTCCCCTGAAATTATGGGATACGTTTTGACTTCGTCATAGTTTCTCAAAGCTTCTTGAATCTTCTCAAAACTTCATCAAAATCTTTGGATATTTCATTTGTATCTCCATAACCATTTCATATTCTAGAAAACCAAAACAATTTTTCTTTTAGAAAATCATAAATGTGGTTGTAATTGTTGAGTATGATTGTTTCTCGGCACGATGGTCTATAATCATCAATAACTTTTTTCTTTCTCTTTCACCTGTGAGTCCGATGTAAAACAACGTCATTACCCTGTCAGAATGACATGCATCATCACATAACTTTCTCTTTCCATCGGCATGACTCTTTCCACTTTTCCATCAGCATGAATCATTCCATCGGCACAACTATTTTCATCAGCATGACTATTCCCATCGACATGACTATTCCCATCAACATGACTATTCCATCAGCACAACTCTTTCATATTTTCCATTGGCACAACTCTTTTCCCTTCCATTGGCATGACTATTCTAGTGGCACGAATATTCCATCAGCATGACTATTCCATTCTCATTACTATTCCATTGACATGACTCTATGTTGGATGAAAAACCAAGTCATTTCCATGCTGGCATGGATGCATCATCTCTTCTTTCATCAATATGACTATTCCTTGGGCACAACTATTCCATTAGCATGATTATTACATCGACATGACTATTCCATTTCCCAACTCTGAGTTTGATGAAAAACAATGTCATTACCTTGTTGGCATGACATGTATCATCTCTTCTTTAATTGGAACGACAATTTCATTGACACAACTATTCCATCCGGACGACTATTCCATCGGGATGACTATTACATCAGCATGAATCTGAGTCTGATGAAAAAAAAATTCATTACTATGTCGGAATGACAAGAAACATATCTTCTGTCATAGACATCACTATTCCATAGGCACAACGATTCCATCAACATGACTTTGAGTCTGATGAAAAACAAAGTCATTACCATGTCGGCATGAAATGCATCATATCTACTTTCATCGACACGAATATTCAACCAACACAACTTTTCCATTGACACGACTCTGATTTTGATGAACAAAAGTCATTACCATGTCAGCATGACATGCATCATATCTTATTTCATTGGAATGAGTATTCCCATCGTCATCACCCTTCATAGGTTTTCAATAGTCACCATAATTCACTAATATTCAATAGTCAACACCATTCTACGATTTTCAACAGTCACAACCATTCTCAGATTTGAAATAGTCACCACTATTTATAGATTTGTAATAAAAACCACCATTCACATATTTTTAAGTCACCACTATTCACAAATTTTCAATAGTCACCACCATTCCTAGCTTTGCAATAGTCACCACCATTCAAAGATTTTTAATAATCCCCACCATTCACAACTTTTAATTACACATTTCTTCCATAAAACATGCATCATATTTTCTACATATTTACCTATGATTTATGAGGATTGTATAATAGAAAAGCATCATAACATTTAACATTGAAATGTATCATAACATTCCATTCATTCTAGTTTCTTTCTTTCCCTCTCATCCTGAGGAAAAACATTATGAAAACTAGTGTCTGATTATTTTCAATACAAAAACCCAAAACAATTGTTTCCAAAACAATGTGTAGTGATTTATTTTATTAAAAACCATCATTGAAAACAAATGACAACTCTTGAAACCTTCATCACCTTTAACATCATCATGGTCCCAACAAAAACTACCTTCTAGAAATATATATCTTTTTATGCCTAAAATAGGATTTATTCTTATCTCTTACCAAGATTAAGAATATGATAAATGTTAAATAATTTGTCTAATATATAATAAAGTTATTTAATTAAAATCATTCATGAAAATTGGTTTAATTAATTTATTGAGGTAATAATATTTTGATAATAATAGATTTCTAGAAAATGATTCCCCATAATTTAAAAAGCGTTTTATTTTAATTTCATGTAAATTATTCACTAAAGAATTCATATTATATACATGTATAAAAAATATATTCATAATTTAGTTTATCTTATTAATACCATCCATTTAAATGGATTTGTTATAACTATAAAAATATTTTCCTAATATTATTAATAGTATTTTTTAGTTTGGTAAAACTAAGTCTTGCATGAAACACAAGATATAAAAAGAATTCAACATTGTGTGTAACAGAATCCATACATAGTGTTTCATATATCACATGATAATATAAGAGTAGTAGGTTGAAAAATATTAACTTGTCTTTTAATATAATGAAATCATTACTTGATGTATCATGAAATGAAAACCATAAAATAAAAGTAATTTATTCAAATAATTTATTCACAATAACATGGGGTGTTATAAGTCTTTAGAAGGATCGTGATACAAAACTTGATTTGATAAGAATATACTATCATCAAACTAATTTATAGAGTTAAATTAATATTCAATAATTACAATACCTATTTAATTCATACTCACTTGACTATCAAGGTATATGTGATCAATATATACTATTTGTAGATTTTTACATTAATAAAAGTTTCATTTAAATTATTAAATGGAATCGTATGAAGCAACATGTGGAAAGATATTTCACAATCGAATATTCTGGGATGAATTTGGTGAAAAGAAACTAATAGGCTCAGAAATTTTTGAGATAATGAAAAATGGAAATATAAAACCGGATCATATCAATGAAACTCAAAGAAGGAAAAATAGTTCTGCTGGTAACTGGGGAAATGATTTGAAATTTAGAATTGGAGATCACATTTTCATGAGAATATATATAGGGATGGATATTATGGGATTTAGTAATAATGGTAAAATGATACTTATGTACATCAAACCCTTTGAATCCTTGAATTAATTAGAGTTTCCTATTACCATTTGAAAATGTTTCTGGGCCTCTGAAATGTACTTAATTTCTTCCTTATATAATTATTAAGGATGTTCATAACGGACCCAAAACATATAATAAAATTTGATGAAATAGAAGGGGAACCTGGATTGTACTACTATGAATATAAAATATATATTATTTAAAGTAGTTAGAATGTGTTGAGTAATTATATGACTCGACTGCTAAATGTACTTTGGAGAAATCAGAAAAAGGGGGAAGTAGTGTGGGAACCATAGGATGTTATAAAGTGAAATCACCCTCAGTTTTTTAATGTATTTATCTTAGGAATTTAATAGAATATTTTTTTGAGGGAATAATGTAGAAACCATTTTATTTATATTAAATTAACTTTGGAAAAAATTTAATTTCATATATATCTTGTGATTCATGCACCACAAAGTTTAAACAAACCACAATACCATATATAAATATAAATATTTAAACATGAACAACACATCCTAGAAAATTGGATATAAGGAATAAGATTAAATAAATTGTGAAACAACATGTTCTACACATGTTAATTTGTTATAAATTTATTAGAAAAAAAAATTATTTGAAGGAAAAAAGAAATGTTTTTATCGGAAACTTTAGTTTTCTAAAGGTACTTCCCCGTATTCTACCCACTTATTTTAAAATAAAATTTTCCAATATTAGAAAAGATTTTTTTTAGAAAATTATAATAATTTATATAATATTCATATAAAAATTAAATTAGTTAGTATTTTTATAATTGTTTTGGAGAATTTTCATTTTTCAATGAATAATGAAAAATACATATTTTTATTAAAAACATATTTTTCATTTAATGAAATTACAAGTCAAATTATATTTTTTAATTTTTCAAAAAGAAAATTATTTAAAATATAATATATATATATAATTATATTTAGTTTATTTTAATCAATTATATCTATATATTTTATGTAAAAATATTTTATACTTATGAAAATTTCTTCATCGTAAAATCACTTTTTCATCACATATGTGGGTATAATTTTTAATTACGTTATAATAAATCTATAAATTTTATTGGAAAAAATGGATTTCATTTATGTAACTATAATAATTTATATTATTTAATAATTTAAAAATAGTTTTTTTATCTTTACTAATAGTGAAAATAATAAAAATTTATTAACACGTTTAAGGTGGAAATGTGTTTACTAGGGGATAAACTAAGAAGCTAACGGATAAAATGGCCTAAAAATTGCCTATTTTTATCATATGGATATATTTTGACCTTATATTATAAATGGTTTAGTAAGGTAAATTTTGTATCCTTTTATAATAATTATAATGCTAGTACGATTGATTATTTTAAAAAATATCAAGTATATCCTTCTTGCCCGCATATAAAAGGGCACCATTATCCTCTCCACTACACACATCCATAAAAAATTGGATAGGAAAATCCCAGATCAAATCACTTACTTAATTCCCCCTCCCTTCAAATACTATAATACTACATTTTATTAGAAAGGCATCCTTATAGGGATTACAATCCAATCCTTTGAAGGATATTAGAATAAGAGGTAACTTTCTTCGATGAGAATTTTTATTTGATTTATTCTTCCACCCGTATCATTTATTGTAAGAATTATAAAATATAATAAAAATAATATCATACATATTCTAATAAAGTATTATGAATAGGGAATAACCTATATCTATATCCTCTTCTGTAAAACGGGAAACCATAACATCGCTCGTTTATACGGGGGACTATAAAATCCTAGGTAAATAAAGAATACAAAATTTTAAAATTTATTAATATTTGTAAATTAAATAATAATTTTATTTTAAGGGGTATGTTATTTCCGATATCATACCCTACATGAAACAATGAGTTTCTCTGAAATCTTATGTTGCACTCAATGCTGAGTTATATCGAAAAATAATATAATAATAATAATATTATTTTAAATGGTAGTTAGTGCCTAGACGTTGTATGGAAGGGAATGGACAGAACTAATTATATTTTGTTTAAATATGTTTATTTATTTCTTTTATTTTCTTCTAATAAAATTGTGAGGGTTAAATGAGAATAAATCCAATTTTATGTATAAAATACTCAAATATTTTTAAAATGTAGTTTTACCGCCTTTTGATGGAGAACGATTTTAAAATCCAGTTTTTGTCACATTTATATGTTCTATATGATGAAATAAACATCTACATAAGGAGGAAATCAAAATTACTTTTTATAAAACTTTGGTTTTTTTGATAAAGTTCATTTTTAATGAATAATGAAAAATACTACATTTTAATTCAAAACTACATTTTCATATAAAATATTTATATAGATAGATTTTATTTTTAATTATATTTAATGTGTAATTCGATTATTTTTTTCTAATTTAAAATTTTTTTTGTTGGATTTATTTTCACATTATTATTTGGCATAAACACATGTCAATCTTTTGACAATTTTTACTTCTTGAAAACACATTTTCTCATTTTGACAACGAGAATTAATTTAAAATTATTTCATACAAATTCATTCTTTTGAATTTTGAAAAATGGATTCCACATATGGAATTATGAGGCCCTAATTATGAAAATAGGTACCTTTTATTTTTGGAAATTATGAATAGTAACTTCAGTAATTATTTTCCCACAGTTTAAGTTAAATAGGGAAATTAATGAAAAAATTATGGTGATAAGAATATAAATCTATCCTATAACCTATTATAATAATATTGGACGAGTAATAGGTGAATATTACAACACTTGTGACATAAATTTGTCCTTTTGGATCCACTTGGGTGTGACAATCACATGTTATAATATTTAATTTAATGTAAAGAGAAATATAAAATAAACATGTATATTTTTGATAAAACAATTTTAATATGGGGTTATATAATTTATTTCTTCAACTATAAATAGTAATTATAAATATAAAAATATTTTCTACATTATGGTAATTTATTTTTAATTTTATAAATTATATAATTAAATTTAATTGTGACACAATGATGATCGAGAAAATGATTTATTAAAATAGAAATGAATTAATTGATAATAATAATATTACAAAAAATATAAATTGGAACGTTTTATACCATACTCATTTTTTTTGGATGACATTGAAATTTCAGGGATGAGTTAATGAATTATTTTCTAAGGAATCAAGTTGTGGTGACTTTAACAAAAAACCATTACTAAAAAGGGTCATAATTTACATAATTGAGTTTTTAAAACAAATACTATTTTATTAAATGATATAAAAATAATGAAAATTAATGTTTTGGAAAAATAAATTATATAGTGTATCAAATAAAATTAATAACCCACTTGTGGTTATCTTGGATTATTATAGTAACTATATTAACCATAAATTGTAAAAATACAAGAAGTCATGATAAGAGTTACTTTATTTCACTACGGGTTAAATCCAAAAGAAATGATTAAATTTTTGATTTAAACATGTCTAAAACGTATTATTTTAGAGGATTTATACCATTCTCATCTTATCCTATAAATATATTATTGTGGAGATGTTATAATTTGAAAATAAATTTATAATAAAATTATATTTCAAGACATTCTTAACGTGCCCCTCCTCCCTATTATAGAAGGCCACCAACTCTACCCACTTATTCAGACATTATAAGCCCCTTGGAATGCCCAAATTCTGACCAAATAATCTCCCAACACCATTAAATTCTTCATATAATCCATACCTTGGGAATAAAGATATTCATGAAATCATTTTGGCTCAAATCAAAAGGAGTTACCCGATTAAGAGGTAACGACTTCTCTCAAGCTACTTTCCTTTATTTTCCTTCCTGAAACCCCTATCCTCTTTTTATTCCATTATTTTAAATCAAAAACAGAATCCAAAATATACTTGGATATTTTTATGCTATTATTTATAACTAAACATACACACACCTCCATCTAATGGACATAGATTATATTGTTTCTGTGTGTGGAGAATAACCACCTCAAGAAACGATGATTGTTCAATTTTCTCCTACCACCACTCATGGTGGCCATTAGGATGAAACTATATTTATATATGATATATATTATATTTACATTGTCTCCATGATTCTGTAATTTTTATTATAATATACCTTTATGCTTTATATAATTTTTAAATACTGTAATTTCATTTGAGGAAGTGTGGACTACTGCCCTCTCATCGTGATATGAATTGTTCATGCCATAAATGGAACATATAAAGTATATAGTTAATGAAATTGTGTAACTTATATAAAATAGATATTATTTTTTAATTATAATATACCTATGATTCATTTTGTTTTCATTTCTTTAATATGACAAAGAAATTTATTTAGTGTTCATTCTTACGTACGAACTACCGTCTCCATGAACGATGCATTTTACTTAATATCTCAAAATATTTTTTGTTGTATATATATATATATATATTATATTATAGTTATATTTTATTACAATCATGAATATAATTATGGAGATGATGGACTTATGACCATACGTACAATTTTTAATCATATCAAGTTCATTTTTGAATCAATTACTGAACAACGAAAAAACGTCTGATATAAACTCAAATAATTTAATAATTTTTATAGCATTTGTAATAAGTGATATAAAATGAATAATAAACCTGAAAAATGTTCTTATGAAATTTTAAATAATAATAAATTTATTATTTAGGAAATTAATTAATGAATGAGACAGGTCAGACTCAATGTAAGAGGATTTTTCCCAATATCCTATCATTGAAGCATATTTTCATTTATAGATGACCTTATTTTATATGGTGAATAATAAACCCATTATAATTTTTATTTCATTAAATTTGTTTAATAAAGGAATCTGTTTCTACGAAGCATTTTTATTAAATGATATGAGGAATGTTTTTAGAGTATGCAACAACAACGAATTCTCTGTCGTCGTGAACATTATTGGATATTTGGATTCCCCAATAAGATGTAATTTTTTTAAAATGAAAATAAATAACATATAACCTTTTTATTTATTTTGGTATTGATGATGGTTTTGAGAAATAAGTTTTTATAGAAATGTCTTGAAATGATATGTTGTTATTGAAATATTAAAATGTTATTTTTTTCCTTTATGTTTGATTTATGTTTTATGATTATTTAATTATACTTAGAAATTTGAAAGGTGGTTACATAATAAAAAAATTATGGGAAGTTCTATGATAAACCAATGATGGGTGGTAACATTATAACCTCTAATGCATTGGGTATGGAAGTCAGCCATATGTATATTCCATTTGTAAGACTGATATGTGTTTAAGTCAACCGGATGGTTATTCCATTTATGTATGATAATGTCCCAAGATACCATTATATATTATATGTTCTACATATAGGTTTTATAGAAATATTCTGGTTACAAAAAGGATAATAAAAGAGATTTTATTCAGTGAGGAGTATTTACTACTTCAAAAAGGTGAAAAGTATTACTTTTTGATAAAGTATTAAAGGTTTACATGTTTTCTCAGGGATGTCTATTTTTATTCATTGTGTGTCCCTTAATAAGATTTCTATGCTCATACCATGTTTTAAAATTTAATTCATCGGATTTAAAATAGGATAGAGTCAAGGATGGGATCAAGGATACATTATGATGCTTAAACATGAAACAAAACAATGATTCTTTTTATAAGTTTCTATTTTATGAAAAAATGGATAGTGAGTACAAGTGTCTACTTTGTAATAATTGAGATGTTATGTAATATTTATGGCCCAATTATCTAATTATCTAAATTAAAAAGATCCTCAATATGAATTATTTATTTAAATTAATATTATGTAGATTTTAAGGATGCATCGTTATAGTTCGTATTAATGGTTGGTTTAGATAATTTTAGGAGTTAGGACTATTTTAATAGAATATCAATAAGTTATTATTACATTATGTTCAAATTTAAATTATATAGTATTTAAAGATTACCATGTTTCTTCCACTATGAAATGTTTTTTCAAAATGGTTTTCCATAGAGGAATTAGGGAAACTGTGTTAAGAAGGTATATAAAGGAAAATAATATTCCAAATTAGCATCCTCAGATTATTGAAATTTGAATTGAAAAATTTGTTGTAATGATGAATTAGAAATCAATCAATAAATTGTGGTGATGTAAATGGAAGAGATTAACCAGATCGACCGTAGAGGAATATATTGGTAGTGAATAATTTCATGAGGCAATTCCCCCATCATTTAGAGGATCACCTGACCTAGTTCAATATGAAAGATGGATTAAAGCACTGGAAAATATTTTGGATGTAATTTTTTATTAAAAAAATCAAAAGGTTCATCTTATTTTTTAATATTTTGAAGGTGATTCCAAATAGTGGTGGTCAATGGTTAAAAATATAAAAGGAATTAAAGAGATCGATGAAATGTAATGGGATTAATTTAAAAATATCTTCCTTGAGAAGTACTTTACTAAGGCTATTCAATTTAGGATATAAAATAAATTCATGGAATTGATACAAAAAGAGGATGATTTAGGGGCTACATATAATGAATAGTTCACCCGTTTGTCAAGGTACATTCCAAATATTATCAACTTTATTGATAGTAATATAAGTCGGTTTTACTCAGGATTGAAGATGTAATATACAAGTTAATTAGCCTTTCATGAATTTAATATATATGATAAACTTGTTCGATGTGCTGAGAAGGATTAAAGGGAATTTTTTTGATGATCATGGGTTCAATGAGAGCATGAAAAATAAGAGGTCTAGTTGGAAGAATATGGGAACGTATTCATAAAATAAGCCTGGAGGTAAGAAAACTAAATTTCCATCATGAGAAATGTGTGGTAAAAAGAATCCTAAAGAATGTCTCTAAATCTATGGGAAGTTATTCCAGCGGGGTAAGACTAGTCATAGTGAACATAATTGTAAGGAATATGATCATAAATGAAATGAAAAGCCAGTGGTTATATTTTTAGTTATAATGAGTTAGGGATTTATGCTAATATGTGTCCAAAGATGATTAGCCAGGGTGGAAACTAGCTAGATAAAAAGCTGAAGGGTGTGGGGAAATCATTTTCTGCTACTACGATTGATGTGGGACCATAAAATGAAGTGGTATTAGGTACGTTTTTTTGTTTATTTAGACATTGACAATGTATGTTTTGATTTAGGTTCTATATATTCTTTTATTTCTAAGAAATGTTTGGGTAAATTTGGAATTCCACCTCACGAAATGAATCCAGAACATAATGTAAAAACACATGGGGGAAATGTTGAGGATAAATTAAATTATAAGAATCTTCATATAGTTATTTGAGGAAGGAATTTACCTAAAAACCCTATGGGGTTTCCTATATTATATTTTAATGTTATTTTGGAAAAGGATTGGATTTTTATTTACCTTGCTAAAATTGGATGTAGATCTTAAAAAATTTAATTTCATAAAGGATTTTAGTGTGTGTAACAGGTAAAACCCATACATATTATAAAATATTGGGATGATGAGAAACTATTAATGGATGGAAATAAATGTTACCTTGCACATATTATTGCAAATAAATAAATTGTTCTGATTAATGATGTTCCAGTGGTAAATGAGTATCTTAATGTTTTCTTGATGAATTGCGTGTCATTATACCTGATTGAGAATTTAAATTTACTTTTTTACTTAGTTCCTGATTCCAAGACAATTTCAATACCCCCTTATCAAATGGATCAAATTGAACTTTTAGAGTTAATGAAGAAGTTGCAGTAGTTATTAGATAAAGGTTTCATTAGACCTAGCACATCACCTTGGGTTGACCATGTCTTGTTTATTAAAAAGGATTATGGTTCAATAATACATTGCATTGATTATTGAGCTTTGAATAAAATAACTATTAAGAACATGTATCCTTTCCTCATATCGATGACTTATTTGATCAGGTCTAGGGAGAATAAAATTTTTAAGAGGTTTACATATAGTCGGAGCACCATCAGTTGAATGTAAATGAATCACACATTCCAAAGACAGTGTTGTGTACCTGATATGGCCATTATGAATTTGTGGTTATGCCTTTTGGGTTAACCAATGCACCTGATGTATTCATAGATCCTATGAATATAATTTTCTGTGAGATTTTGGATATATTTTTAGTTGTTTTTATTGGTGAAATTTTAATATATTACAAAAGTAAAGAAGAACATGAAAGTCATTTAAGGGTTGTATAGAAAACCTTAAATGAAAGAAAAATTTATGGTAAATTTAGAAAGTTTGAGTTTTGGTTGCAAAAATTTTCTTTCCTTTGTCACATATTTTCTAAATATGGAAGAACTATTGATCCTGCTAAAAAAAAGTTTTTGATGAATGAACAAGTCCCACAAATATAATTGAGATTCGTAGATTTCTTGGTTTGACAAGATATTACCATAGGTTTGATGAAAATTTTGAACTGTTATCTAGCTAACTGACTAATTTAAATTGAAATGGTGTTATGTTCATATGGAAAAAAGAAAATGATGATTGTTTTTAGGAATTGATATGAAGATTCATGAATTACCCGGTTTTGGCATTACCTTACATGAATAGTTAATTTGTTATCTATAGTGACGATTTATTAAATGGAATTGGTTGTGTCCTAATGTAGAATGATCAGGTAATTTATTATTTTTCAAGTTAGCTTATACATAATTAGTTAAATTTCCCAAGACATGATTTGGAATTTGCTTTTATTGTTTTTTTTCATTTAAAATTTAGAGGCATAATTTGTATGGAGTAATGTGTGAAATATATACAGATTATTGAATTTTGAATTATATCTTCACTTAGAAAGAATTAAATGTGAGATAGAGGACATAGATGGAATTAATCAATGACTATGATTGCAAGATTCATTAACATCTTGTAAAATCAAACAAAGTGTCTCATGCATTGAGTCAGAAATGTAATGCTACATTAACCACGTAATGCTTGGAACATTAAACTTTAATTAATGATTTTATGAACATTTCCATGGAAGTTATTGGTGCAGGAAATTACTCTTTCGTGTTTTAGGTTTCATTGAAATCATCTCTATCATATAGAATTAATAAATCATATATGGAAGATAGTGAGTGGGAAAAAGGTAAAATTTGTTCATAAGGGTATGTTACCTTAATTTAACATTGATAAGGATTGTGGTTTGAGATTTGTGGAGAGATTATGTGTTCCATGTGATTCAAAATCTATGAAAATATTTATTATGTGAATCTCATAGTTCTCAATTTTTAGTTCATCTTAGAAGTACTAAGATGTACAAAGACCTTTTAGTAATGGTGGGATGGAATGAATAGATATTTTATAGATATTTCTATGAAATATTTGACTTTTTAGTAGGTCAAAAAAGAGATTAAATTACCCTAAGTGATGCTTCAACCTTTACCAGTTTCTAGAGTGAAAGTGGGAAAATATATATATGGGATTTTTTGTGGGATTACCAAAGACATCTTGAGGTAATAATTAAATATGGGTTTTTAATGATCAATTGACTAAATATACTCATTTTATTCCTATTCGAGATACTTAGTAACTTGATAAAATTTCTCAGTGGTATATTAAATAGATAGTTTGTTTACATGGAGTTACTCTCCCCAATGTATCTGATCGTGATCCTAGGATTACTTCTAACATTTCGAAAGTACTTCAGAATTCCTCGGGTACTAAATTCAATTTTAGTACAACTTTCATCCTCAATCATATGGGTAGAAAGAACAAAAAATTCAGATACGTGAGGATATTCTACATGCTTGTTCAATGGATTTCCCGGGAATTTTGGGTCAACATATTTCTTTTTATGAGTTTTCATATAGTAATAGTTTTCATTATAACATAAAAATGGAACTATTTGAGGAATTATATGGAAATAAATGCCAGACTCTATATTTTTGGGTTGAAGGAGGTGAAAGAAGGTTGATGGGGCCATATTTGGTAGAAGGGACGGCATAAAATATTCAGTTGATTTAGAAGCACATGAGAACAGCTCAGAGAAGGCACAAAAGTTATGCAAATAAATGAAGGAAGGATCTTTCTTTCTAGGAAGGTGATAATGTCTTTCTCAAAGATTCACCATGGAAAAGTGTGACGTGTTTTGGTAAGAAGGGGAAGATGAGTCTGCAGTTCATTGGAACCTATGAAATTCTAGAGAAATTTAGATCAATTACCTACAAAGTTTCTTCACCTCCATGTTTATCCTAGGTACACAACATTTTCCATGTTTCAATGCTAAGAAAATATATGTCAGATCCATCTCCTGCTCTGAGTCTAGAAGTAGTTCACTATAAAGAGAATCTTTCTTATAAGGAAAATCTTGTTCATATTTTAGACCCCATAGAGAATATATTCTAGAATAAGGTGATTCATCATGGCAAGGTTTTGTGAAGAAACCATATGGTTGAAGTGGAAACATGGTAATATGAATATTCTATAAGGGATCAATACCCCCACTTATTTTATAAGTGAATATAATTGATAGGAAATAATTTACAAAAGGGGAGAAGGATATAACATTCAAGTTAATTAAATAACATAAAATTTTCATATTTATTTATATTTATTAATTAAATATTAATTTTAATTTAAAGGGGATTCGATATCCACTAGCATACCAATCATGAAATAATTGGTTTCTCCAAAATCTTATGTTGCACACAAGGCTAAGTTATAAAGAAAAATAACATTATAATATTATTATTTTAAATGGTAGTTAACATATAATAGTTGTATTTGTTGGAATTAATAGAACTAACTATAATTTGTTTACAAATTTTTAATAAATTTTTATTTGTAATATGTTTTAGAGGCTTAAAATGTGAATGAATCCAATTTTAAGCATAAAATACTCAAATATTTTTAAAAGGTAGTTTTACCGCCTTTTGATAGAGAACCCTTTTTAAATATAGTTTTTGTTACTTTTAAATGTTCTATTTTGAAAAATAAACTTATTATTTAGAAGTGGGATATCAAAAATTCCTTTGGATATTTTTTTATATTTTTCTAATAAAGTTCATTTTTAATGAATAGTGAAAAACACAACATTTTAAGTCAAAACTACCTTTTCATAAACTTTATTTGTATAGTTATATAATATTTATCATTTTATTTAATGTGTAATTGAATGTTTTATCATTTAATAAAATTTTGTTCATTGTATGTAAATTCACATTTAAGTTCGACATAAACACATGTCAATAATTTGATAGTTTTTACATCTTAAAAAATGATTTCTCATTTTGACAACATGAATTAATTTGAAATTAATTAATGTAACTTCTATTTTTTGAATTTAAAGAAATTTGTTCCATATTTTTAATTAGAAGTTCCAAATTATGTAAACATGTACATTTTAATTTTGGACAATATGAATCGTAAATTAATTAATTATTTTTACTTACAATAATTAAGGGTAAATAGGGTAAATAATTGTAAAATTAGTATGATAATAATATAAAAATACCCTAAAAATTGTCATAATACTATTTTATGAGTTATGAGCGACTAATACAACACTTGGTATATAAATTTGTCCATTGGGAGCCACTTGGTTGTGATAATGACATGTTATAATAATTAATTTAAATTAAAGAGAAATATAACATAATCATTTATATTTTTACTAAGAAAATTAATATGGGGCCATATAGTTGACCTCTTAGACTTTAAATACTCATCATAAATGTCAAATTTTATCCTACATCATGATATTTGTTTTCATAATTCTTAGACATTAAAAAACTAAATTTAATGGCGACACAATGATGTGGTAGAAAATGTTTTATTAAAAGAAAATGTAGTTAAAAGATATTAAAAAAAATTACAAAACACATAAATTGAAACCTTTTATGCAATCCATGAATTATTTGGAAGGAATTGACATGTTAGGTATTCTTTATTTTATTTTTTCAAAGGAATCCAGATTTTATGACTTTTGAAAAATATCAATTACTAAATAGTGTCAAAATAGACATAAATGAGTTTAAAAAAAACTATTTTATTAAATGATATAAAAATAATAGAAATACAATATTTTTATAAATAAAATATATAGTGTTAAAAAGGTAATTAATTATCCACTTTAGGTTCTCTTGTAATTTTATAGTAACTATTTTAAACATAAATTGTAAAAATAGAAGAATACATGGTAAGTGTTAATTTATTGAAGTAAGGGTTAAAGGCAAAAGATAAGGTTAAAATTGTGATCTAAACATTTTTGAACCCTTTTTGTTGAGAGGATTTCTACCCATATTAATCTTAACATCTAAATATATCACTTTTGATCTATTAGATTAAAAAAAATAAATTTATAATAAAATAATATTTGAAGACTTTACTAAAGTGCCCCTCCTCCCTCTTATAAAAGGAAACCAACTCTACCCACATACTCACACCTCTCAAGCCCCTTGTGTATCC
This sequence comes from Viscum album, assembly GCA_963277665.1. Classification (NCBI taxonomy): domain Eukaryota; kingdom Viridiplantae; phylum Streptophyta; class Magnoliopsida; order Santalales; family Viscaceae; genus Viscum; species Viscum album. The sequence continues at coordinate 408,530,604 of OY728161.1, read as the reverse complement.
CAAATTATGCTTAGATAATCTCCCAAAATACATCCATTCTACCTAGAATCCTTATATTGGGAATAAGGTAATTCAAGATGGCATTTTTGCACCAATCAAAAGGCATTACCCGATTAAGCGGTAATTTCTTCCCTCAAGATCATTCCCTTTATTTTCCTTTTCTAAACCTATAACCTATTTTTATTCCATTATTTTATAAATAAATAGTATTCTCAATATACTAGGATACTTTTATGCTATGTTTTATACCTAAACTTACAAAAAACTCCATATAATTGATACAGAACATATTGTTCTGTATACGGTGACCTACTGCCTCACGGAACGATGATTGTTCAATTTTCTCCTAACACTGCTCATGGTGGCCATTATAATGGAACTGTATTTATATATGATATATATAATATTTATATTCTCTCTATGATTCTGTAATTTTTATTATATCTTACCTTTATGCTTCCCATAATGTGTAAATAAGATAATTTCATTTGAGGAAGTGTGGACTACCGCGCCCTCAATGATTTATGACTTGTTCATGAAATACATAAAACATATAAAGGATGGAGTTAATGAACTTATGTAACAATTATAACATATATATTATACTATAATTATAATATAATTATGCATCATTTAGTTTTCATTCCTTTAATATGACAATGAAATAAAATTAGCATTCATGCATACGTACGACCAACCATCTCCATGAACAGTGCATTTCATTTCTTATATCCAAATACTATGGATTATTATAAATAAATATATAAATAAATATGATATTTATATTTTATTTAAATCATGAATATAAATCTGTAGATGATGGGATTATGAACATATGTTCAATTTTTAAGTTTAACAAGTTCATCTTTGACGCAAGTATCGAATATCGAAAAATTGTTTGATATGAACACTAATAATTTACTAATTCGTATAGAATGGTGATAAGTTATATAAAATGAATAATAAAATTGAAAACAGTTTTGATTCATGTATAATTTTACCTATGTTTATTATTCATGAAATTAAATAAGGAATGGGACAAGTCGGACTCAAGTTGAGGGACTTTATCTCAATCTCCTTCCATTGTGGCAAATTTTTATTTATACACGACTTTATTTTATATGGACTAAAATCGACCCCTTTTTATTTTTATTTCTTTCAGTCATTTTAACAAATTAATCTTTTTCTATGAAGTGTTTTTACTAATGGAAAAAGGAATGTTTTTAAAGTGTTCGGTGATAATGACTTCTCCGCCGCCCCGACCATTATTTGATATTTCGATTACTCAACAAGACATAAAGTTTTTAAAAGGAAAATAAATACCATATAAACTTATTATGTATTTTGGTATTGAATATGGTTTTGAGAAAGCAATTCTTGTGTCAATATCATGAAATGATCTCTTGTGATTGAAATGTTAAAATGTTATTTTTCCTTTATGATTTTTTTATGTTTTATGATTATTAAATGGTACATGGACATTTGATAGGTTGTTACCAGATAAAAGAAATTATTGGTGGTTTAGTGATAAAACATTGATGGTTTTTTAAATTATAACCTCTAATGCATTGGTTATGGAAGTTGGTTGTATGGATATTCTATTTGTAAGAGTGATATGTGTGGAAGTTGACCATATGATAATTCCACTTAAGTATGACTATGTCACATGTTACCTTTATATGTTATATGTGATTTATATGGGTTTTATGGTAATATTATGGTTACAAAAAGGATAAGAAATGAGCTCATATTTAGTGAAGAGTATTTACTACTTCAAAAAGTTGAAAAGTACTACTTTATGATAAAGTATTTATGGCTTATATGTTTGTGTAAGGATGACTATTTTTTTTCTTTGTGTATCCTTTACAGTGATTTTTATTCCAATCCCATGTTTTGAAATGTATTTCATAGGATTTAAAAGAGGATAAAGTCAAGGATGGGATCAAGGAAACACTATAATTTCTAAACATGAAATGAAACCATGTTTATTTTTGAAAGTTTTTTTTTAAAAAAAATGGATGGTGAGTACAAGTGTCTAATTTTATAATTATTTAGATGTTATGTAATATTTATGGAATAATTATTTAAATCTATAAACTTTGAAAGATCCTCAACTAAAATTCTTGATTTATGTCAATATTATGTAACTTTTAAGGCTGGGTCCTTATACGGACTACTGCCTTATGAATAGATGTGACACATTATTCATTAACACCTATCACATTTGGGTATTATGATAGAATTAATGTATATATAATATTCATAATATTAATATACTTAAATAATTAGATATAAAATATTCCTTCTTACATTCCACTTCAATTAAGATATAGTAATGTCTCGCGCATGTACGGTAGACTAACACCTCATGAAGTGATGTGAATATTTTTCACTAATTATTTGAATGAAATTAAAAAACCGAAAAAAATTAATAAATATATGTGGAATATATGACAAGATATTGATTTTATAAAATTAATATATCACCCAATTCTTTACCCTTTTACCCTTTAAAATTGATGTTATTGCTCGTGTGTCTGTACGACTTACCGTATCAACTAAGAGATGTAATTAATTTTATATGTAACATTTTCATGAATAGATATAAATATGTATCCAATGAAGAAAAACTTATATTTATAAAATTAATATCCTTTGGATGATGATGGAACTATATTCTATTTTAACCAACTATAACATTAATTCTAAAACATGCTTGAGAAAATAAGGCAGTTAACATATAAAACATGGTAAATAAGGAAATATAATTACAAAACAGGTAATAAGATGTTATTATATGACAATATAAGATATTATAAATATGAATATGGTTATGTTATAAATTAGTAATAAGTTTGAACCCATTATATTGAAATTTACATAAATCTCAATGAAAGGGAATCATAGGGTAATGGTTTTTCTTCAACATCCACTTCAGTGAGACTTATTTTGAATTATGAAAATATTTATTTTTTTGTAGTGTATATACCTCCACATTTATGTATTTAAATTAATATATACATATTAATAATTAATGATGATTTAATTCAACCTATTCATCCAAATGAAATGAATTTTGTTCAAAATCTATGTCAGCACACATTGATTTTATGTTTGTTTAATTTCTCCTGGAAGAATTCACTTTATTAAGATAATTTATCATTTGATGTTACATTTTTATTAGATATAAATATTAAATTTATCATGGATATTATTATTTCCTAAACTGTATTCCATTTTTTACATATGTTGTTTTACTATGGATGTTTTTTGATTGAATGCGGTATGATGGTTAATTATGTATGCTTTACTCAATAAATTTTATTATATGGTATATTATAATGAATTAAATTCATAATTAAATATAATACTTTTAACATCCTAATAATATAAATTATATTTCTTTTATAGTGGATTTAATTTCTTCAACATCATACGATTCCCAAAACACTAGGATTAAACAAAATGTGATAATCTATTAAAATATTATTTTACCCAGAACATTATAGCCTTTACATTACGTTATTGTGTATGTATAGTAATAAAAAAATAAAAAAATTATTTTTATGCATTGAATAGAAATAAAATAATAATAATTTAAAAGAAAATGTAATTTCTTTCTGAAAAAAACTATATTTTTTTAAAAAAGGTTTAGTTTCTCTTATCACACGTCATTTAAATATAATAATACAACTTATAGGAAATTTATTTGATAATAAGAAATTATATATTGAAATATTAATTTTTTTTAAAAAAATTGTGTTTTGGTATATTTTTCTGAAATGTTTCATTTTTCAATGAATATGGAAAGTATTGAATTTTAATTGAAAATATTATTTTAATTTAAATTATTTAAAGAGTTAAATTATTTTGTAAATTATTTTTAATTTTAAAATAGTATGATTATATATATATATATATAAATAAAAAAATATATATTTTAAATAAATTTGACAATAATGTATTATATAAAATATTTGTTAATTTTTTACCATTTTCGCTTTGAAACTTAGCTTTTTCATCACGTCTATGGGGTTAATTTTTATTTAAAATTTTCCACTTCATTTAAAGTAATTTAGAAAAATGTATTCAATATTTGGTATAATTAAATTTATATTTTTTTAATATTTTAAACTTAATTATTTATGATAATTAACAAAAAAAAATATTAGTTACTGTAGATATGGTAAAAATGGATTTACATGTTTGTTTATCTAAAAATATAAGGAAAAATGACCTAAAACATATCTAAGATCTATTTAATGGGAATATTATGACCCTAACATGTATATTTCTCATAAATAATTCATATTGTACCATTTTTCATGTAAAACATGTTGGTACACGTTTTTCATTCCAAAATACTAAATGTGCTCCACTCACCTCACTTATAAAAGAACACACACTATCCACTATTCTTCACATCGTAAAACCATTTTTGGTTAGTCCATTTCTAACAAAACTAAGTCCCCAAATTATATTCCCAAATACTATAATAATACATATGGATGAAATCATTCCTTGGAAGGATGTTAGTGAAATCCTCAGGGGGTTACTCAAAGAAGTGGTAACGTTATTCAATGAGAGTTTTGTATTTTATTTATTCATCCCTATACATCAAATATTATTAATAAATTTTGATATAATAATTTTTTACCATAAATATAATTATATTTTTTATATTATGTTCATGACCTACAATCATCCACACTTTCATCAAATGGATTATGAAATAATCATTTGTTTGTACTAAGGTCTACTACCTCAGAAACTGATGTCATTCTTTTTTACATCAAAACCTATGACTATTGTGTAAGATGATGGTAACAAAGAATATATATTATACAAAGAAAATACATACAACCCACGATTCATTATATAATATTTACATATTTGAATTTCCTTTCCATATACGAGATGATAACGCCACTCATGTGTACGGAAGACTACCCCTACATAAAGCGATGTGATTTGTCTTTTAGTAACGCTTCACATAGACGATGATAATAATAAATTTAATTGTTATATGTAATATATATGAAATTATTATGATATTAATGATATATTTATCAATCTAAAAATATAATATATCATTTTTTCTTACGTTTTCTCTAATTGAGATTTGACAATGTCGTTCATGTATGTGTGGACTACTTCCTACATGCCCTTTTTTGATAACACTAATACATAGATGAAATGTATATGTATATTTAAATAAATATTATTATATTATTATCATTATGGAAATGTAAAATATTACTTAAAGTTTTTTATAAATGATCATTGAAAAAAGGAAATACTACTCCTTGTGTTAATGTGACCTACTGTCTCCACAATCTTAACAGACATCATTTCTCAAAACTATATTTCATTATTGGTCTAAGAAGACTAATTTAATTATAAATATGATAATTATTTTATCATTATTATATTGGTGATTATGAAATTATATAATATTCAAAATAATTGGAACTGTCATTATAAAGAAAAAATGATAAAACAAGGTAATTAACTAAAAAAAGAATTAAAATAATGAATGATTATTAACAAAAATTGGATAAGATGTTATAGAAGGATCATATATTATATTATAAATACTAATATTATTCTGGTGTAATTTAATTGCATGTATGAAACCACTATACATGAGGTTTAATCACATTCAACCAAATAGAAGCATGTGGTATGGTACTTCATCTCAATTTCATTTAGTCGATGCACATTGTAATTTTATACAAGTAATTACTTTTATATGGTGTATATATCACCTAATGAACTGTAATATCATGATTCAATAATAATTAATAATATTTTAGGATTTAATTTTAATAATTTAATCCATGGGGATTTTAAATGAATACTACCATTTGGTGAATGTAATTGTATAATCTCACTTTATTTTTTGATTGTTAGTTTTTTCATGAATTAAACAACTTCATGAATTTTTTTTGTAAATTAAATTTATTTTAAATAACTATGTTATTTTAAAATTTATATGATTATTTCCTCAAACTTATAGGATTTTAATATATGGATATTAACATGAATGTTATTTGATTAACTAACGAAATACTAATAAATCCATATCCTTTACTCAATATAGATATTTGATGATAAGGCATACTGATTCATGAAAATCTTATTATTTAAAATATAATTAATTCTTTGTACATACATATAAATGTGGTTCTTAGTTATAGATAGACCATCGGTTTGTCATTAGATATCCTGAGACAAAATAGTTATCCAAATTAAATAAGTTTCTTCTTGTAGTTTTAAAATTTATTGTGAATGGTCTTAATGATAAAAGTATCACGTTTTTAAGACATGACATCAAATAAATAATTATTTATTTAATTGATAATTCAAATATTATTTTAATCCATGATATTCTCACTATGAAATTATCTCTAGATTCATATCACTATCTATTGTTGATTAAATGGCACACCATTTTAGTTATTTACATTTTCATATTTATTATTCCTTATCCTATCAAGATGGTCATGTGATTTAAATCGAATGTGTTATCAGTTATTTACCATTCAATTTTTATTATGATTATTGGTTCATGATATATTCCACTACATATAACCATTATTAATAATTTGATCTCATAATTATATTTTATCTTTTCCCCATGATATGAAGAAGAATTCGGGGAATTAGTTTTCAATGAAGTAGTTTAGTTGATTTAGTTATGTATTGTGTTTTAATAACTATTACCATTATAAAATGGGTACCATGAATGTACCTGGTTCTCATATACTTCCAAAATTATTGGTCCATCCAGATTTGACCCCTTGTAACTATGAAAATGTAATAATGCATACCCAAGATCTGGGATACTGAATTTGGGGCCATTATAGGTGGTATTAGTGGAAGATTAGTTAAATATGTTGGAACTTGATTAAGGATAACATAGATTATATAATATATCCCAAAGATAGAATACGAGGATATATATATATATAATTATATTATAATGTTTTGTAAAGGAAGATTCTATGTTGTTTTCCAAGCAATAAATCCCTATAAAAATACTATAAGTGTATGTGGTTCACTCTCATATATTCCTAGGTCTGAAATGAGTGAATTGGTATTGAATCAACCATCACATAGTTCATAACAATGGGGATTACTATTCACATAGTTTAGAAATATCAGGGTATTTTCTGAGAATAATTTACATTTTTTTTACAAACCATAATGGTCAATTTGAAAATTTTTATATCACTGAAGAAACAATGTTTACTATTTTTATATTTAAAAGTCATATGTATTAAATTATCCTATGTATTACACAATATTTGGAAATAAACAATGTAATTAAAATTCATAATTTTATTACATAATAATGTCTATTACATTGTTTCAAAATTTCTCTAACAATGAAGAAGGCTATCAATACTGATGGAAGATATAGATATTTCTGTATTGGGAAAGTCAATAAAGATGGTGTCAAAAATGAGAAAATTATATATATAATATGTGATCATAATCAGGATATGTAAAATGACATTCCAGAATAGAGAAACATATTACATAATAATATTATCCTATTTTGGATCAAAATATGCCGCAAAATACCCTATCAATTTGTTACACTACTAATCCAATGGTTGTTGATAAATTTATTATGTCTATGAAGAAGATCTTTATGGTCTTGGGATACAGTGAAAAGTAAAATTTTATATTTGAAATGTATTTTCAAAAAGGTGATGATGATAAATAGTGGTCTTTTATTACGAATACTAGTGACAAAAAAATATATCTCATAGAATGAAAATATTTTAAGGTGACATTTTTTGAAAAATATTTCCCTCATGAGAAAAAAATGAAATTAAGAGAAAGATCCATGAAATAAATAAAAATGAATAAGAAATTATTCTAGAGTTTGAATCAACCTTTACAAGGTTATCTAGGTATTCTATAGATTTCATATGTAAACTCGATTGAGTGATTTACCATTTCTTTAAAGAGAACAGGCTATGTATTTTAAGGGAACTAGTCTCTAAATCATTCTCATCATATTATTAAATAGTTTTATTTTCTATCAAATAGAAGAAAAAATCCTATATATCTTAAATATTGAATTCATATAAAGTTTATAATATGTCATCCGAATAATATGAAAAAGGTAATTCATCAAAGATTAATAGAATGATGTAATTTCAACCTTATGAAAACTATGGAAGGAATCATCATGGGAAATTCTTGAAGGCAATGTGAGTCTATATTCACTACGTAGATAGGGGTTGTTATGCTCAGCAATGCTTGAGGAAGAATAAATAAATAATTTCCAATGCTTTAGTTGTAATGATATGGGTAACAAAAAAAAGTAATTCCCCACCCATCCAGGGAATTCGGAATAGAATAGTCCAAGGGGAGAATTCCAAGCATATATGAGCCCTAAAACTGAGGTTTTTGTACCAAATTATGGGGTGGTAGGTTCTTTAATCATATTTTCAAAAAAAGTTTATGTATTATTTGACTATGGATCCTCACATGCATTTATAAGTGACCATTTTTTAAAAAAAATATCCATTTCTAATTTAATTTAAAGAGGGTGTTTTTAGGTAAAACTCATTGAGGAAATCTCAATACAATAAAGATTTGTTAGTAAATCCCTATTATGACTCATAATTGTGATTTATTTTATAATCTTATTATTATACCAATTTTTACATAAATATAAACACTAAGATATAATATCTTTCATAATATCAATAAATAATTTATTTTAATAAGAATGAAATTAAAAATTGTAAAGAAAATGTAAAATTCCTTATCATTAGATTAGAGACTTCATCATCTAATTCATATCATGATCCACCCCCAATAGCACTACTAATGTAAATTCCTAAGGAAAAGAGAAAACAGAATCAATATTTTGGGAAGGAAATATTAATATTGAGGATAAGCCTATTGTAAAAGAATCCATTGATTTAATTACTTATCAATTTCCTAAAATCCCCTAGAGTCTGATGTTGAGTTTTCAATTGATTTAAACCATTATAAAAAACTAATATGGGAGACTCTTTATATAATAGGCACTATGAAACAATGGATTTGAATAAAAACTAGAGGATTTGGGTGATATGGGATTTATTCTTCATAGTGTTTTAAAATGCGGATACATTATTACATTTGTTTAGTATAAAGACAAATACATGAGGAAATACATTGATTATAGGGATATTAATGGCATTATGATAAATAACAAGTATCATTTGCCTCACATTTGTGAATTATTTGATTAACTTCATAGGGAAAAATATTTTAAAATGATTGAAATTTTTATCGGTACCATCAATTTTGAATAAAAATGTAATAGATTCCAAAGACATCTTTTTGAATGAGGTATAAACATTATGAGTTCATAGTAATACTATTTGGATTGAATAATGAACCTTTTATTTCTACAAATCTAATAGAAATATTATTCAGAGAATATGTGGAGAATTTGGTTATGGTATTTATTAATGATATTTTTTTGTATTATAAAATATATTAGGACCAAGAGAATCACTTAAAGACCATTATTGAGACTCTTATATGGAAATTTTTATAAGTGTGATTTATTGAGTGTGATTTCTCACTTTAAGAAGAATCTGTTTTATGGCTATATTTTCTTAATGGATTGAATCTCGGTTGACCATGAGAGGATGTAAGAAATTAGATAATTTCTTATACTAACAAATATAACTATGTTGTGTAGTTTCATTAGTTTGGTAGGTTACTATCAGTGATTTTTTTACAAACATTCCTTATTGGATAACCTATTAATTATAATTAAATGAATAGGGGTTATGTTTGTTTAGTCAATGGAATGTGAACAAATTTTTAATTATCTAAATAATTGAATGTTTAATGCTTATATTTTGACTCTACCATATAGAAATGATAGATTTGTAATATATAAAGATGCATATATGAATTTACATGCTTGATTCCTATTGAAAAATGATGTTTTTATTTCATATGCAACAAATAAATTAACAACTCAAGAATAAAACTATCCAAACCATGATATTGATTTTTCTACTGTAATATTTTCAATGAAGATATGGAGGTAATATATATATGATGAATGGTGTGAGATATACACAGATCATAACATCCTTAACAAAATATTTTCACAAAAATATATCTAGATTAGACAAATTTGATGGCTCAATATACTCATGAAATATGATTTATCAATACAATATTACAAAGGTGGAGAGTACATTGAGTAGGAATGTTCATGGATTTCTATAACCAATGATGATTGAGAGAGAACATATTTTCATGGATCTAGTAAAGATTAATACTAGAATAATAAGGAAAGGCGATATATCACACATTTCATAATTTGTTTATGAAACTATCTTTATTAGAAAAGAAATTTTTTTCAATATGATGATGAAAAATTTCAAAAGAAAAATATATATTTGAATGCTGTGAAGTTTTTATACATCGTTATTGAATATAGTGTTATAAAATTTAGAAAGAGATAATGCGTTTCATATACACCAAATCTAAAAATGGATTTTTTTGATGACTCTCAAAGATCATATTTCAATATACACCTCGGTGGCATCAAGCTATTTAGGGATTTCGTGGAACATTTTTAGTGGGATGAAATGAAGAGGTAAATTATCTATTATATGTCTAGGGGTTTAGTTTTTCAATAATTGGATGTTGTGTGACAATATCCTACTTGATTCATGAATTATATTCCAATTTCTCTATGGAAATTGGATGACATTACTATAGACATTGTTAATGGATTACAAAATACTCCAATAATGATTGACAAGATATGGGTTATCATTAATCACCAAACAAATTAAACACAATTGTAAACTATTATAGAATCTTTATCACTTTAAAATATTTTAAGGATCTATATTAATGAATTTATAAATATTCATGGTGCACCTATCTCAATTTTTTATGACTGAGTCCTCCATTTTACCTCAAATTTTAGGAACAGTCTTCAAAATGATTTTTATATATATCATACATCGATAAGTTCTTAAAACCCTCTAACTATTGGATAGTATTAAAAGACTAATCAAACTATATAAAACAAGTTGAGGTTATTCTCACATTACATTTAATTTATTTGGGATCATTATTTACCTTTAGTTTAATATTGAATTAAAAATGCCTTTCATTCATGTTGTTATATGGTACCATATGAAGTATTATAAGGAAAAAGATGTCATAATCCTACTTATATTGATTATTTTATTGAAGGTAATATTGTTATATGAAAATAGAATAAAGGGAAAATAAAAAAGGTAAAGGATATTCATGATAACTTTAAATTAGTTCACAGTTAGTGACATTGTTTTTCAGATAATCAGAGGAAGATTTGACATTTGATACTAGAGATCATGATTTATGCTATGTATCTCCCTTGAAGGGTGTTAGAAGATTATATATGAAATTGAAACTGATCCTTAGGTAAATTAAAAACTTTTAAATTATAGAATTATTTTGAGTTTATTCATGTTGTTTAGAAATGCCTCCAGGTGACTGAAAACTAATTTTTTTTGTTTTTGGATATCATTGTTAAAGAAGTACATGCCAAAACAAATTCATGTGATAATAAACGATAAAATAAAATTGGAAGCTAAAATAAAGTTTTGTGAGGAAACCGTCAAGATTAGCGATACCTTTGAGAATGTATTGAGTACTCGTATGACCCATCTCATTAATGTAATTTTGAGAAATAAATTAATGAACAAAGGATTTTGGAAATAGAAATACATTATGATGAACATATAAAAAAATCCTTTTCTTCGGTATCATACAATGTATGCAAAACTGGGATTAAACAAAACATGATATTGTATTCAAATATTTTATAAAAATTACCATTATAACCAAGATGATATGCTGTTGAATATGAATAGTAAAAAATAAATTATGAATGTTATAATTGTTTAATGATTTTAAATAAAATAAAAATCAATTTACAGAAAAAGAAATTTTCTCTGAAAAATGTATTATTTTAAAAGATAGTTTAGTCACAATTTTAAAAAATAATTTAAATTGAATAATACCATTTTTTGGAAATAAATTTTTGAAAATGAAAAAAATAAATGATAATCATATTGAAATTACATTATGGTGAATTTTCAGAAGTTTTTTGAAATGATTCATTTTTTGATTAATAAAGAAAAATAATGACTTATTTTAAAACAACCTTTTCATTTTAATTTTTTTAATTTTAAATTTTATTTCTATTTTTTGAGTAATATTTGATCATTTATATATCTATTCATACAATTATTTTTATTGGAATGATATTCATACTGATTTTTTATATATAAACTTTGTAAACAATTGAATATTTCCTCTCAAAAAACTTCCTTTCTCATGATATATGCAAGACTAATTTTTATTTATAATTTTTTGAAAATAATAATAGATTTTTTGGAAATTAATTTAATATTTAGAATTATAATAATGTTTATTATATTATAATGTAAAAAGAAATTATTACCTTAATTAATAGTGAATATAGTAAAAATTTATTATCATTATTGATATAGAAATGGGCTTACCGAGAGGTTAAGATGAAATGATAAGAGTTATAATTACCTAAAAACATGTGTAAAATATTTTTTTAAATATTTAGTCCTAATAATTTCTAATTAAATATATTATTACTTGTTTTTCCCCTAGTACATGTGATAAATGTGGGTGCATATATTTCCATCAAAAAATTACATGTCTTCCGTTCACCTCACTTATAAAATCCCACCCACTCTTCACTCTGCTTCACACCCTATAAGCCTTTTATTTTATAAAAAACTATGAAAAAATCCAAAAATTCTAACCCCTCATCCTAGTATCGTTATTTTTTAATAAATACAACCCAGGAAAGAATTTTTTGAAACCTAATGGATACTACCTGAGGAATATGTAACATTCGTTAATAATAATTTTTATTTTATTTATTCATAAACCTACATAAATTCTTATTAAAAAACCTAATATAATAAACATTGTTTATTAAACTTATTGAGTTGTTTTTATATTATACATATGACCTAAAACCAACCACGCATCAATCAAATGGGTTACAAAATCATCATTCGTGTGTGTGGTGGACTACCACCTCGCGAACCACTATCATTCGTTTTTCTGTTACCACATATCATGGTTGGGTATGATTTTGGATATAATAAATATATATATATACATGATATTTATAACTTGACTAAAAATAAGGGTTAATTATACCAAATATAATGTTTTTTACATTGAATTCCTTAGGTAATATGATACCATCACTTTTTTGTATGATAGATTACCGCCTCATGAATTGATATGATTCATCTTTCACTAACACTTCACATGGAAAGTTTTATAGATAAAGTTGTATATTTTATGTGATATAATTGAAATAGTTATAATTTCCATGTTATATTTATCATTTTAAAATTATAATACTTCATTGTATTCTTACCTTTTCACTCACTGAGAGATGATAACATGATTCGTGTATTTGTGGACTACCACATTCATGAAGTGACGAGACACACATATCATCAACACAAAACATGTATGATATTTATAATTATAATTAAAGAAATAATATCATATTTTTATCATTTTTAAATTAAAAATATGAATTATCTTCTTAATATAATGATCATTGAAAAATAGAAACATTACACCTACACACCTAAGACATACCACCTCTCTGATAGTAATGTACCTAATTTCTCATAACTATCCCAATTTATTGGTATTAAAAGTTTATTTTTTTATAAAAACAATATAACTATTTAATTATTATTATTCTATATATTATTAAACTTTGTAATATACATAATAACCAGAACATTCATAAATATTAACAAGTGAGAAAACAAATAAATTTACACAAAAAAATAAAAATATTGAGAGATTATTAATGAATGGTTGATTAGATTTTATAAATGGAAAATTAATGATATTATAGATATTAATAAGGTGTTGGTGAAGATTAACGAAATTCATAAAACCAACATACCCGATTTTAAATCATGTTCAATAAAAAATGAAGTGTGAGGTAAGGGACATCGTCTACATTTTTCTTTATTTATGTATATTATAATGTTATGCACATATTTTTTTATTTGGTGTGTGTATAAAACTTTCGGAATTTTCATAAATATTTATTAATAATTCATGGTATTTTATGATCTAATTTAAAATATTTCATCCTAGGGGATTTGAATTGATAGTTAAAAAGTGGTAACATTTATTGTACTATATCACATAATTTTGTGATTATAAACACAATCTTAAAACAATCAGTTCCATACAATCATTTTTCATTATATATTAATTTTTTATGAAACACTAATATTCATGTTTATTAGTTATGATTATCTCTTAAACCATATTCAATTTTTTAAAATGATTTTTTCATTGAAATTATATGATTTAATAGGGATATATTGATTAATTCATATACTTTAATCAATATAGATATTTGATGATATGGAAAATTGAGTCATGAATTAAATATATTATTTGATATAATAGAAATTCCTTGGAAATGTAAATATAGATGAGTCTTGGTAATATATATCCCAATGATACATTAGTGGGTCCTATGAGATAAAAAATTTGTCCAAATTAAATTGGAGTCTACCAATAGTTTTAAACCATAATGTGAAATGTATTGATGGGAAAAGTATCATTTTCCTTAGACATGAAGAATAATAGTTAATCATATACTACCTTTATAATTCGGTTACTATTATTATCTATGATGTTTTTTATATTAAATTATCTCCGTATGCATTTCATTCTCAATTATTGATGAAATTTCATGTGTTTTCAGTTTTTTACCTAGATATATTGATAACACCGTATCTTATAATGATATAAATGTTATTTCAATGGCATATGTGTTCAATTGTTAAACATTCCACGTTGATTATGATTATTTCTTCATGATTTCATCCACTATAATTAATCCTTATTGATCTGTTGAGCTCAGACTTATTTTATTTTTTATCCTCAGTATATAAAGTACAATTCATTGAATGAGGTTTCAAGGAAGCAGTTCATTTTTTTTCTGTTTATTAAGCTTTATTTACAATAAAAAAGGTAAACTAGGCATCATGTATGTATCTATATCAGAAAAATGGAAAAAATGATTTGTCCATTAGGATTTAACCCTTTTTATTTATTGTAATATTATAAAGTAGACATCATCTTTTGGTTACTAGACTTGGGGTATCTACATTAGGAAATAATTTTATTTCTAGGAATTGGTGGTGCCAAAAATTATATATCCCCATGATTCATTAGTAGTTCACATGTTAAAAATATGACTACCAAATTAAATGGCCACTCAACCATAGTATTCAAAATTTCTTTTGATTTGTCTTGATAATAGAGGTATCATGATTCATGATATCATAAAAATCCAATATTAACCATTTCCATTGTTGTTAATCTAGTTATTATTATTATTTGTGATATTTTCTCATTTATATTATCATTATATGAATCCCAATATCAAGTGATTGATTAAATAGAACATGATTTCAGATATTTCATTTCCATAATGATTATTCCTTATCATTTCATGTTAATGAATAAATGTCACATGTCTTCAATTATTTACCTTTCCATATTAATTATTCATTATTTATCATGATTTATCTATACATTATATCATCCACTATATGTAACCATTACAACTAATTTAATCTTACCATTATTTTTATTCCTTTCAATGGGGTATTAAGAAACATACTTTAAATGAGTTTCAATGATAAAGATCATTTATTTTTGATAAATATTATGTTTTATTCCCATTATAAAATCGATTTTATGTGTCTATCACATTTTCATGACTACTAAAATAATAATTCCTTTGGGGTAATTTCCCTTGTATATTATTCCAAAGTAAATAAATAATAACTAGCTATTGGTTAATGCATTATGGGTCATTAATTAAACATATCATTATTTAAAATCATTTATTTAATTTAAACAATAAGTATCAAAATAAAAATACTACAAAAAAGAATAATTGTATAATATATTTTACAACTATCTATATAAGAACCAAAGTTTACACTAATTATGAATATTTATCAAGAATTGAATAACACTCGAATAACCTCTAGACATCCAATAAATTATAATAATTCTCATATCTGAGCGAATAAAAACATTAGAAAGGGGAGAACTCAAATTCCTAGTGAGGGAAAACTTATCAATATATCATGAGGGTTAAAATCATATTCATAATGGAAAATTTTAGCATGGAATAGAGATCTATTTTATATTAAAATTGAAAAATAAGAGTTGTCTACATGACTTGATAGAAATAAATATAATCTCAAATGAAAAATGTTATAATATAGATTAATATTTTGAGATAATTAAAATGATACATGGAGAATAATAATTAGAAAATAAAAAAAATCACACTTTATATTATGAGCATAACAGAATTAAGCCCATTTTACATTATATCATGAGGGGAAAGACTATAGAAAATAAATTGGGAGAAAATATAGGACCCTACCATTCATTATCCATACATAATTTTTCATTATATCACATACATCCCACAAAAAGAAAATGTTTTTCATATAAATTCCATATGGAATAACAAAATGTGATATCATAATTATTTTGGCTGATAATAAAAGTTCAATTGCACGAATTGAGTATTTCAGTAATGAAATTATAAGGATATTTTTCCTATATAACCCCATAATAGTAAGAACTTTTAATTAGGAAAATTGAATGAAAAATATAATAAAGTCTTTAGAAATCAGTTTTTAACAAATTTATAAAAGTAATGTTATAGGTCATGAAAATTTTAATTTTTGTTCAATTGAAATAATGCCTTTTGAAAACTTTAATTGGTAAGAAATTTTAATAATGTCTCTATGAAAACACAAAATATTTAGCTGGAGGATATGTTTTTTGGAAGAAAAAACTAATAGTTTGATAAGTGTATAATTTTCAAATAAAATTTATTAAGACACACATTATAAATGGAGAGACAAGTAATTTATTTAAAATGAGGTAATATGAAATCTTATGATCACAAGAAATAAAAAATATTTTCATTCTAATATAACTTGGGAGAAAAATTATTGGATGACTGAATATGAATATTAAAAAGTATAACAGTTGGAGATAATGGAAATTTATCTAATAATTAAAACATTTTACAAATAAAGTGATGCATCATATGATATTTAATTATTAAAAAATGATATGATATTTAGTATCAAAACATGATAACCATTTAATTTCAATTTAAATGAATGCATAATAATCTCATTTATTATAATAATAACCATCTTAATCACATAATTCAAAAAACAAATTATCATTTCAATTTCAATGAAAGAACATTAATCTCATTATTTATAAAAATAACAATCTTAACCATTTAATTCCAAATTTGGGATGTGGTTTTTAGAATTCAAGTGGTATGGGAAAATGTTTATGGGGGTTTTAAACATAAATTGGTTTTAAAATGGTTTTTGATGCTTCCTGGGTCATGGTTGAGTGAAGAAATGGGTTTTGAGATTTTTTTTCATTTTAATAATGTGTTTTATGATGTAAATGGTATTGATTGTTGTTTCTAGTAATTTGGGTATTAATTTTGTTTTAAAATAAAAATTTGTAAAGGGTAAAAAAATTCCTTGGAATTCTGATTCATATGTTCTATAGGGCATGTTTTTCACAATTAAATGAAAATCCTTGGTGTGTGATCATTAGAAACTCTATTTTTACCATTGCTTTTGCATTTCAAGCCTATTTGTGGTCACCATAGTTTATATGTGTCATAGATGATGAGGTGAAGGATATTTATTAAGAGGTAGAGTATATTGAGGTTATATATATATATGTGTGTGATTATTTTGGTAGATATTGATTAAATATTTCATTACCACAATTTTATTATTTTCACTACAATAATATTATATAAAAAAGAAGAATTATCTTATATTTGAACAGTTGTAAAAAAAATATTTTTTTTGTGACAAGTTTGATAATGAACTAGTTTGGAGTTCTATTATCATGATTCAGGTGTGGGCTAGTCATATCGATTGAGTTAGTTGGGACATGAAATATTCCAATAGTTAGTATAGTGGTTTTTGGTAATGTCAAGGATGGTCATACATAATGAACTAGGATTTTTACAATTATAATATATGACACAAATTATTTTACTTTAATTATTTTATCCCCTAAATCTATTGACCCACGTTAACATTTTTAATTTTTTATGATTGGTTATATTGTTTTGGGTATCAAAATTGGGATGTTGTTTTGTTCGATATTATATTATTTATATAAATTTTTAATTATTTATAAATAAATTATTTTCATAGTGTTTTGACAACAATATTTAGAAAATGAGTTTAAGAAATTTATTTCAATTAGTTGTAATATTTAATGAGGCCTGTACTGATAAAGTGTTCTCGATGTGATTGTTTTAATTTATGTAAAATAGTGAAAGGGGTGCTTAGGGAATGGATATAGAAATGATATTTTATTTATATAAATTTCATATGTGAACCGAATTGTATAATATATATCATACCATTATGTATTAAATATATTTTGAATGGTATTTTACTAAATCCTTTATTAGATCCTACGAGGATTTATTCCACTCACACCATGGATACACCATTTGGTGTATAGATATCTCATGGTTATGTTTTAGTTTCATTGGATTTAATATAATTATGTTTTATCCATGATAGATCATTTATGGTATTAGGAAGCGAAGATTTATCAAGTGATCATCTGGAGATGTATGATTATGGGTTTGGTTTGTTTTATTTTTTGGTACTGTCATTGTAATAGATGATGTGGCATATAAATTTTTAAATATTATATTTATGTAGTGTATATTATTATTTATTTAAGTTTTTGTGATTATTTTGTTAATTAATTCAAACTTCATACACATTTTGGATTATTATTTAGTTTATAATGACGTTTTAATAATATTTTAAGGTAGGAATAATTCAAAATGTTTGTTCTATGATTCCATAATAGTAGTTTCAAGCCAACAGGGATTGGGATTTACCATAGATCCCACTAAAAAAATGGTTCAAGTACTAGTCCAATGGTACCCTAGGAAAATTCATTACACCTAAGTCTCAAGGAGATAATGAATATGTTGTACTAGAATCTAAAGTAATAATTAATAAGACATGCAATGTTTTTAATGAAATATATTTTTCTATTTCTAACAAAAGTCACGTAGATTGAAACTATAGATAATATGATTTATAATATATCATAGAGAAATTACATACTCTTATGACTAATGTGAATATAATTTAAAAAGGATTTTTTGTGTAAAAGATATAGACTAAATAGGTTGAAAAAGTTGGATCATAGTGAAGGATTCACTATGAATGAAAATTTTCATACCCTTAATAGTCTATTTTAATATTATAGAAACAAATAGTGAACTATAAAATGAGGATTATATAGCTATGATTAATGTGAAAGAATATGTGATGAATGCATTGGTAAAGAAAAATATGTATGATGTATCTTGAATATTATTTTTAGAGGGAAAACATGAGAAATTCCTTGGTGGATTTATTAATACTACCATAATCAGAGAAGTGAAGAATGGTGTTGGTGGACACCTATGAAATATAAATCATAAAAAATGATTCAATTATTGTGCAACAAAATAGAATAATTTCACTAGTGAGATAGTTTTTCAAAAATTAGTGACCTAATTCCAAAAAATGTTGATGTTTTTTAGTCATTCATCGGAAGTAACTTTTCAAAAAGTGGTATTTCAATAATAACAGATAAAATGTGTTTAAATATTGTTTTAATCAAAGGGTTGGTTCACCATGACCATCTCAAATCCTCAAAATGAGGGTTTTTAAGTACCCCTCTTTATATATATAAAATTATTTGATATTTTTTATTGGGATTCTATTTTTAGGAGGAGACATTATCTATGGACAGTGTGATTGTTATTAAACATGATGTGACTGTGTTTAAAATTACATGTGTGAGATGAAATAATATACCAAAAATAAGAGATGTCAGATATATTATATTTATTTATTGGTATTATTATTAAAAAAATATAAAATAAAGTTTCATGATATGATGGATAATTTGAAATGACGGAGAGTTTCATCTAATGATAATGTGGTTTCATGATTAGATTTGAAATATCCAGTGGTGTTAATCTAAATTCAACAATATGTATGATATATCAAGAAATATTTATAGTTTCCCCATTCAAGAAAAAAATAATAGGTAGTCTAAAATGAATAATTGTTATACATTATGAGGTTCATATTTATTTATTCATAGACTAACAATGTGGTATTATCTATACTAACAATGTGGTATTAGCTGATTTTCATTACAGTATACAAAATGTTGCTGAAGAGGATGTGCCCAAACCAAAAAGTTGAATCTTCATGATAATGATTATCTAAAAATATGATATCTATAAAATATAATCCCAAAGAATAAAAAATTAAAAAAGATATCCAGATTATCCCTATTTTATTATGAAAAAGTGGAATCATTTGGATCAATATTAGCTATGTATCTCAAATTGTGTAGCTTATTTTATTGAATAAATGGTTTTTTGAATGTGAAAATTATATTATTAGAATATTTCAAGGGGTATTTAAGTATTTTTGTTACATGAACATATGGACGTATATGATTGACGTGGATATATTTGATGTTGTTGACAAAAAATATAGTTCCTTAAAGTGAGTCATATATTAATTGTCTTAAAGTATTTTATAATGATTAAATACGATATATAAAAACTAGTCAATAAAATATTTTGGGATAATTAAGTTCGATAGATATTTAGAGAGTATTTTTAATATGAAAAGATGAAAAATATTTAATTGTTAATGTTCAACATGTTATTTAGTGGTTAACGTAAAAAATATTTTTTTCGACAAGAAATATCCATCAGTGGAATTTTAAAGTGATGTCAAGGTGTGATTCTAGAGTCCCTAATGTTTTAAATGTATCCAATGCGTCATAAAATAAGGTTGATATGGAAGTGGATAAAATATCTAAATGTTTCTTAGTGTAAAATTTTAAGTAGTATATATTATAAATATTTTATTGATGTCAACAAGTTGTATCAACTAAGTTATTGAAGAATTGAGTTTAAAATAGATAGGAAAGAAACCCTAAATATATATATCATAAATAAATGAGAATAATCTTCCGATAATAATAAATCTAGTGGGAACATAAGTAATATCTTGGAAATGATGTTTATTGAAAATTGGAGTACATGTGAGATGACATTCCCCACATAATTTAATTTGAAATAGATAGATAATTAAGTGATATATATGTGACTGATTATACAATTTATATTTATTAATAGCCGGTATGTGAGTTTAATAAACAAAAAATTTATATAATTTTTTATATTAATTTATCATAGAATTTTTGGGATTTTATATGAAAATATTAAAAAAAATCCAAAATGGGATATTATTTTTACAATGTGATTGTATTCATGATTTAATTTCACTATGTATTGGATAAACTGGTGGAGGTTGGATGGAGAAAGATATTGTTAACATACACATGAGAATCACATTTGGGTATTTTATGAAGAACAAAAATGATATAATTGAATCTGTGTTGATATTAAAAGGTTATTAAATATTATGGATGTTGTAAAATTAAACTGTGACTTGAGTAAAAATACCATACCATGATTATAGTTCATAAAAAATACAGGACATAATATATAATGTATAAATTCATTTCAATATATATTTAATTTTATTTTGTATGATAAAATATTGTATAATTTTTATCATAGTGGGAAGTGAAAGAGTAGTACATGATAATATATAAATATAGGATGTTTTAGTTACATGATTAATATTTTCTAGTATAAAGTAAATTGATCCAAATTCACGAATTTGCCTATGTATATATAGAATATTTACCAAAAAATATATAATTTTTGATTCATGATAGATTCAGTTCTACCATTAGATATGGTTTTTGAAAAATATTAATTGTTTTTAAAGAAGATTACCCAAGGGAAACCGATTGATGGGACCCGATAAGTGAAATTAGTTATTGAACAGTGACATGAAATAATTTTCCATTGTTAATTCAAAATCAAATGTCAGTCACAATTTTTGAATGGGTTTTTAACCTTTTAAGAAATAAATTAGGTTAAATCATTAATATAAGGAGTGTGACTATGTGTTTGGTATGTTCATAAAAATTTAGTGGCTACATAGAGTTGGAGGTTTCCATGTCACAACTCATATATCACCCCATAAAATAAATAATTCACTATTAAAATAAAATATGTGTATAGGGAACCATGAAAAAAATATTTCCATCACGATGAAGAATGAAATAAATGGTAAACCATTTGTTGTTTGAAAAAATAAATCATATTTTTACCATGATATCATAAACCATACCATGAAAGGATTATAAAATATTATAATATCGAGGGTCACATTGAGATACACAGTGAAATTAAAATGAATATATTTTCTTGATTTCAATGATTTAATTATTGATTAAGGACTATGTCTCAAGGGATGATAATATTACATTATGGAGATAGAGTTATGTGATTCATTCAATAATTAATACACTCACATCACTTTTTGGTAATTTCCAAATCATTCAGGAATAGATGAATGAACATTAAAACAAAAAGATAGAACAAGGTTCCCAGAGGTTGACATAGAATACTTAACATTCCATAACCAAAATTAAATATATGATACACATTGACTAATATTAATTGATTATAGCAAGTAAAAAATATCCCAAATATTGGACCGAATAGTCCAAAGCAAGAAAGTTTATTGAAACATTATAAATTTTTTTTGAATAGAAATTATTATATTGATAAATTTAGATCATGGGAAAAAATAGAATCACTTGAGATTCTTAATTTAAATTTTATAAAAAAATAACATAAGAGTGCATGGATTATACGATTGTAAGAGTATGTTGAAATAATAAGTCAATAATATAATTCTGATATTGATTTATCATCACATTGAAATGAATTGATACCACTATACTTATTATTGAATTTATATATTCAAACACCATGATAATGTGTTTCTATCATCAAAATTAAAAAAAGGTGAGGGTGAGAATATTAATCATAAAAAATATCTACATTAAATTTAGGCCGCATGGTTTCTCAACAACCTATGAAATCATAGACGACCCCTTCTTGGAAATAATTTGTTGAAGACAACATCAAATCTATAAAATGATAACATCCATCAAAATTTTCATGTATGATGAAGATAGATATAGATTTTACATTGGAATGATACTATGTTTTTTAAGAACCTTATAAGGGTATTTTCCCTCTAGAGAAAAAATATCATGACCAAAAAATAAACATCCAATGAAGGTTATAATATATTATTTTGGTACACAAAAAAATCATCACGTGTATGCTCTATGGATTACCATTTGTGGAAAACCATGTAAAATTCCAATTTTTTATATTATTTATTTACTAGTATTATATTTAGTTCTTTGTGTTATTACATTTTAGGGATTAATAGAGATAAAAAATTTCCTTGCAACAAGGGAACAAATTCTATATATCTAGAGGAAAATAAAATTAATGGGGTTTCCACTTGATTAACTATTCCTTACAGGATGGTTATGCTTTATAAGGTTCGAATAGGTTTCATTATATATTTTATGATCATAAGTATGTGATAAGTGTAATTAAACTTTTAGTAATGGTATAATAGAACAATAAATATATTTTTATAAATTTATATTTATCTTTTAAAATGTTATAAAATATGAAATACACATATTTTTATTGTATTGTTATCAAATTCAATTACTTGAACAAAAAAGGAAAATTGGATTAGTATGACACAAAACTTAATTACATATAGAATTTAATTATATATATATATATATATCCTTTTTTATATTATTGGCATATTATTATTTTAGTAAATATCATTTCATGTCATATAAATGTTTTATAAATTTATTAAATCATATATTTTAATTTTTAAAAAATATGATAAATAGTGTAACTAGTTTAATTATTATTTGTTTTCTAATTTGTTATAAAATTTTATATGTCATCATTTATAAATATATCTTCTTCTTATTTATTAATTTGTGTGGAATTTTTTATGAATTTTTTTGTTTAATCTCAATCTCATATACCGGGTTCCCCATATAAATCTACTGATGAGCCTCCATATTTTTCTACATAGGTGCTTCAGAATTATATATGGTATGAAAGAAATTCCTATTTTAATAAAATTGGTACAACATGTTTTTTGGAATTATCATTTTATTTTATATAAGGATAAATTAAAACATTTTATTTTGAGTGTGATAACAATCCTATAGGTCAAAAAAGGAAGCAACCTAAATGATTTGGGGCTATAAAATATTGGGAAACAATTTCTTTATTATATGATTAGAGGGATGCTGATAAGATGAAAATATATCAACTATGGGATACCATTTTTGAAAAACAATTTACATATATTTAATTGTGATTAAATTTATTTTTACTAAATTTGTTTCCCATATTTTTTCCTCTTACATTTAGGGTAAAATTGATTTACCTAAAAAATAAAATAAGTCATGAAGAAATTAATATTTTTTTCTACATAGATATCTTGAGATATTAAATTATAATTTCCATAATATTTATATTTTAGGAATGAACACGTGAGAATTAATGTGAAAATTAGATTTTTTGAATAAACGAAATGAATTTATTACATTTTAAAAAATAAAACAAGAATAATTATAAGTATTTGTGCGGAAAACTATTTAAATTTTTATATAATTACTAAAATTCATAATAATATTTTTTTTATAAAAAATTATACTAAATATCTCATCAATAGATCAAATAAAAGAATGTATATAGTCACACATTTGCTATGGGAGGATAAATGTTACTCAAAGACAAAAAGATAATTATAGTAATTAAAAAATTATAGTTGATTCACAATGATCAACATAGATTACTCCCCCTTCCATTATAACTCTATGAACAATGTAATAGCTCCAATACAAAAAAAGGAAATATCATACTAAAGAGAGATATTCTATAGAGGATAATATTATATAAATCAATTTATATTATTTATTTACTATGTAAATTTGGTAAAACTAATAATTTTTTTATATATTTCATTCTCCCCTAACGATCGTCAAATACCACTAAATTTATAATTGTTATGTTTGAATTAATGATACCCGAATTACTAAAACTATAAAAACGTATTATAGGATTCTAGAGATATGAGTTCTAAAAATAGGTTTAAAATTTATTCATTCTTAAAAACCATTTCAAATTGATTCTTTTTTGAATATTATTTAATAAAATCAAATGTTAATAATAATGGTATGAAGTAAAAACTATGGGAATATAGTTTCCATAAAAGGATTATCAGCAATTTTTCTAACATTCTGATGGAGGATAAATAGGGTAGAATTGGTTTGTAGGACTTATATCCAAGTTATATAAAAAAATGAACTTGATAAAATCATGTTATTTTAATACTTCACATCTTAAAAATCCCACATGGATGGTGTCCCCTAAGACTATATAGATCAATAAATCTTCTTTGGTCAAGGTAACATTATTAATGTAAGGGAATTATACTCAATTTCATATGAAAAAAAAAGAGTAAGGCCGAATCTCTCTCCTCTATTCCCCTCTATCACTTTTCAGTTCATTATTTACTCACCCTCACTATCAATATGAAATAAAAAGAGTTAATAGAAGTATTCCCAACATGATATACATTCTTTCCAAAAATTTTCAAATAAAACTAAAAATTCCCTTAAAATCTTTATTATCCAACTTTGGTTCACCATAGCTAAATTGATTTCATCCTCATGAAAAGTTAATATTTCATTACGAGTGATGTAATTGAATTTGGGGAAGGAAGAATCATGATCATGTAAATACACTAGAAATCAACCATAAAAGTGAATAAATCCTCCCCAATATCATGAAAACAACAATATTGTTCTACAGACATTAATCAAGATTATCATCAGATGAATACCCTTTTTTTCCTAATAATTCCCCTCCAAAAAATATATTTCTCTATTCTTGATCTTGTATGTATATCTGAATCACCTTCCGGGTCTCCTAATGAAATCAGAATGCCTTATTTATATAGGAAAACAAGAATCATTCCACAACCATAAAACCCATTTTGTGAAGTAATTAAAGTCCAAAATTCAAATAAGATAATGTCGTAAATAATTATGAATCCTCTTCTTTTTACCATGGATTATCAATATCAAAAATATAATTTTGATCAATTGGGATCAAAATAACATATACACAATGCATTTTTTCCATAATTGGAAAAGAAAACAACCCTATCTATGTTGGTTTCAATATGATACACGAGTCTACAACATAACAAATAGATATTATAAACATTATTCTTATACACTTATATTCTTCAAATAATGGAACTATGTTATGTAATCAAATTCAACACCTGGACCAATTGTCACATCGTTTTCTGGAATGGGTATCCAACAATGTTAGGTGTTTTCATTGTGGTATCCAATTCAGTTAGACAATATTGATAATTACATTGGTAACCTACTCATTTATATTCCAAGGTGAAATATCCATCTACAATTTAGAAACACTAATGATACACCATAACATACTCTTATTTATTTTTATGAACCAAACTAATCTTCCTAATACTTTATTCATACTCTTGATATTGACCTATTCCAGACTCTCTAATTCCCACTTCATATTATCATTGCATGACTATGCACAGTTGCAATCATATTGGTTATTTGGTGTGTTAGTCATGAGAAACCAAGCCATAAATCTAGGTTTAAAAAATTTGTACACAACATGTTAATTCATTATGTTATGTAATACTATAGGCCATGAAATTTCCTCTTTATTATATGGGGAATTCTATTTCCATGGTTTGGTCTACGACATTATCACCTAGTTTTGGAATGGAATTATTCTCTTAGTAGTTCACAATTGAATTTTTCTAATTATAAATAATTGAACATTGGTTGAAGGATATTTTGGGTCATGTTTCCTTCAATATTCATGAAAACATATCAATTCATATAACACCATCAATTTTACCATAAATATGTAGAGAGAAATGGACAATAAAAAATTTTATTTAAAAAAGGAATAATAAATGATGTTGAAATTTAATTCACATTTAGAAATTATCAAAATTATATACAATATATTTTGTAGAAGTAGATCCCATAATAGAAATCCACATTCAAGAGTATTATGTACATTTTTAATATTACAATAGGATAATAAAAACACCCGGGGTCATCTATGATGATATACAGTGGGTGTATCAATCAGAAATGTGTTTGGCCTACCAAAAACATCCTCAATGGATGAAATATATAAGGGTGAAATATATTATTTTAAATAAAAATTTCACAAGTGGGGAAATTTGATATAGAATTAGACTATAAAACATATATAGTTTATGTTTGAGAAAATACTAAGATTACATTCATCTTACATATAACACATCTCCCCTCCTCCTCTAAAAATAACAACATAATATAGCATATGAGTCTAACCTTTCTAAAGATACATTAAATCGTGAATATATATAGTAGGATAAAATAAAGGTGATAATTTTGTATATTATAATTTCATTGTCTAGATTTTCAGACCCTTTGGACGAGTTTCCTATAATTGACAAGATTGTTATAAATTTATTATTTATCACATCTAAATAATTTTATGGATGGCCACTAGGGTGTGCATATATTATACGATTTATTTAATATAATTTTGGAAATTTAATTTATTAATGTGATATATAATTATACATTCAGAATACCTAAATTTATAAGAAATTTTTTTTATAAAACAAAAAAAATTCAAGCCTTTCCGATACTACTTATAGTGTATCCAAATAACATTTTAAATTCTCCACATATTTAATTATATTTCCATATCCTATGATCTTATAGTGAATTTTTAACAATTATAAGAATTATTATAGGATAATTTATGTGAATAAATTTTTCAAAGATGTTTTTATTATTGATATTCTAGGCCGTAAATTGATAATGGAATCTTCCATGTAAATCAATTGTAATTTTTTTAATTTACTCAATTTATTATAATTGGATTTTATTTACATTAAAATAGGTATTTTCGGATGTTTTTCATTGAATTAAAGACAATGTTAGTATATATATTTATATAAAACAAATAATATATCCCATAGTTAACACATTTTATGATATTTAATGAATTTAATAAGATAATAAATTATTTTATAATGATTTAATTATATATTTGATTCATACTTATCCCTAGATTTATTGAACCATATTTCACTAATATGTTCCAAATCACCCAACTATAATATATCTTACAACCAGTCGTAGTATTTTTTGTATAACAACCAAAATTTTACATTTTATGGATTCTATAAATTATAAAACATCACTTATTCGTTATTCTCCTTACATAATAAAATTAAATAAAATATTCACGAAATAGTCATGAAATATGTTTTATCACATAGTAGATCATATTTTCTTATTATTATTTATTTTATATAATATTATTTTATTATTAAATATTTTTTCATAGAATAACATCCATAGGATATTAAGAACATGGAAATTAAATATTAAACAGGACCATGTACTATAGGTGAATTATCATATAACCAGTTTTTTCACTATCAACTATGATCCCATATTTTTATGTTAATATTTTTTGGAATTATTGTGGAACCAAAAACAATGAGGGGTTGTGTATGAGTAAAATATTATATTATTTATTACTTAACATATTATATCTAGAATTATTAAAATATTTGAAATGGTTAGTTTATAACATATGTGTTCCTTTATTTACAGTTAATTCCATATTTTTATTTTTTGAAAATATAACAATTTAAATAATTTAATGGGGAAACATTTCTTGGATTAAAGGCCCATTGTCCAAAAGGGATTTATATTACATAACCAATATTCCCAAAGAAAAAAATTAATTATAAGTTTAATTGGACCCAACTATATTGAAAAAAACCTTCCTTATCACCTAATCACGTCTGCACCTATCTCACCACAAGATATTGTTATTGCCTTTTAGGGTCCCATTAAGAGCTACATGGGATGATGTCCTAACATAAATATACCTCTATGAAACATAGGTCTGGTTGCCTCAAACTTGTGATAGTTATTATTCTGAACCACAATCCTTGGGTATCTCTATTATTGTTAAACTAGATTTTCTCCATGGTTGAGAGGCCCTGTGGCATAATAGAAATGGATAACCTAAGGTAATATAGATACAATACATTTTCTAAAATTAATATTAAATAATTTCAAAAACATAATTCTTTATATGACCATGATCCAAGTGATTAGTGTCGTGGGAAAACTAGGATCATATATAACATTTCAAAAATAAAACATAAAAAATTTAATTAATTCATTCTTCTCTAACTTATTATTGTCCCTTGTGTTCTCTTTTGTAGAAGCATTCACCTTATAATATACATTAAAATGTGTGATATAAAACCCTAATAAGAGGATAGAGAATGATGTGAAAAAATATAACATAGGGTGAGTATAATCATAACATCATTATCATAATCATGACATAAATCCTTAGATAATGGAATGAAATGTGCCCATGTATAAAAACCAAACATCAGGCCTCAATGGTTAACTACTGAACATAGATGTGAATAAATATAGCATTATGTTCACACACATTTCACTTTTACTAATGTGGTACATCTCATTATCCAATTCATTGGATCACTATATAATTTGGGGTGCACCCATAACATCATAACATATACATTGCACAATATAATTTCGGGTCCACCCATCACATCATAAGATTTACATTATTATACATGAAACATAGAACGTATATAAATCATGGACATTAAACAAACCATATAAAGGAATGTTATTTATTTAATAAAGCATACATTTATAATCATTTGGATCCTAAATTAAAGTGGGAATAACATTCTTGATATAAGAATCACAATCCTTTAGTGAAGTAGGAAAAATTCAAGGTTTGTTTTTTGAAGGAAGAGTACTTTCAGAAAACATTGTGTTCATAAAAAACTTAGGTAGAGAAAATTTATATCTTGTAAAGGCTAGTATAATGATGAGAAAATTATTTTTAAGGAATATCCATACTAGAAATGTGGTGAATGAGGGAAAACCCAATGAAAGAGAGTTTGGTTCAAGGATTCCCCTTACACTGTGTTTGTATGCTTTCATCACTTTAATATATTATATATTAAAATTAAAATCATTATTTATAAAATAAATAACCTTTAATACATTAATTTTATTTATTATGGTTTGATTATGTTCCCTTATGGGTTTTTGGATGAGTTATATAGTTTAATTTCATCATTCAAGAGCATTTCCTTTCTTAGTTTTTTAGATCAGTTCACTTTTATACATGAAGGTAAGTTCATGAAAAACATGGATAATAATTAGGAATTGTTATTATATTTCATTAATGATATAACATATTTATAAATGTTTTTACAATGATTTTTTATATATTATGAGGATGAATCAATAGATTAAAGTTAATAATGAACAATTTGTTTAATTTGAGTGGTTTTTTGATCACTACAAACTTTGATTATTTTTTGATTATATATAATTTATATATGTTTTTTATAACATAAAAGGGGATAAAACATACAGTATAAATTATTTTCCAACCAATTAATGGTTTTATTAACTTACTTGAAGTCATTACAGGAAAATGGAAGCGCATCTTCCACGATGTCGGTCAATTGGCACAACATGGGTCTCCATTTCCTTTTTTAAAAAATTATTTAGAGAGAGAATTTTAAAGATAGATCTTCATTAATAGGATATAATTTCAGTATATGAAAGTTATTGTAGTTATAAACCCATTTGGATGAAGGGACTTGAGGACGGAATAATAAAAAAATGAAATTGAGATTAATTTAAAAGAAAAAGGAAGTGTATTTTACCTATTGTATTTATCCTCACTGAGAACCTCCTTAAGAAAATAGTTTAGGTAGTTTTAAGATAGAAATATCTTTTGTACATGGGTAAGAGTCTATGTAATATTATTGTGAAGAAAATAGATATGGATCAAGGATTGGTATGTGTGATGAGAAGAGGGGGTGAGGGGAGGTATTTATAGTGGAAGGGAGGGGTGTTCCTCATTATTTTAATAATTAGTTTATTATATTGGCTGTCCTCTATGAATAGATTGAGAATTATCACTAAATATAATAGAATAGTGAAGTATCTTTCAATATTATGGTATTAAATCTTCATTACATCAACTACGGAATAAAAAATTCATGTAATTTTAATTTGTAAAAAATTATTGTATTTTAATATTTACCAAAAATTAAAGTATATTAGGAAAATAAAAAAACATCACCCTAACTATATATCAATATGTAGAATTGATAAATTAAATCCATTTTATGAAGATATTTTTTTAGATATGAGTAACATAAATTTTAATTAAAATCATCATTGACATTGAAAATACAGATTTAAAAATTGTTACTGATTTTATAACACTTTGAAAAATTACATAAGGTATCATAAAATCATATTATAATCATAAGACATCAAAATATTAATTTATCAATAAATTTTATGAAAATAAATTTTCCTTTTAATTATTACAGTGATTATAAAATTTTAATTAAATATTTTTGACTTATAGAAACGCCAACACTTAATTAATAATTTTATAAATATTTTCTTACTTATTTAATTATATACTTACATAATATTATCATTTATAATATGCATAAATTTTATTTATAAATTTATGGTAGATTTCACTATTCATTTGGTCGGTTTACTATTCATAATGATATTATTACTATTCTTAAGGTCAAGTTACTATTTCATCGGTATTGGTCCATTAACTACTAGAAAGACTTCTTATTTCATTAATTAATTATTTATAAATCATTTATTATGGTCTCTAAGTGATTTTATTTTCTTTAAACTATATGAAATTGCTATAAGAATGGATAAATTCCATTGATAAAAGTATGAGATGATATATTCTTTCCCCCTTTTGATATTTCACAATCATAATTTCTTTTACACAAACTAGTGAGGGTGCTTATTCTTCATCTCCTCCTCTAGTTCCCATGTTTCTTTGTCATACATATGGTTTCTCCACAACACATTGACAAGGTGGGTTGTCTTGTTGAAAAGAACCTTATATCTCCAGTCCAGAATCTTTACTGGATGCTCCTCATAAGGGAGATCATCTTCCCCCTGTACAACCTCTATGTTCAGTAAATGCAAGGGATCTAGTATATACATCCTTAGGAGTAATATAAGGAATACATAATGAACTTGTGCCATATTTGGTGGAAGTGCATGATGATATTCCACTACTCCTATGTGAAAAAGGATATCAAAGGGGACAATGTGCCTTGTGATTATCATCCCTTTCTTTCCAATTTGCACAACTCTCTTCCATGGTTATATTCAAAGGAAGATGTTATCTCTAACATTGAACTCCTAGTCCCTTCTATGGCTTTTAGAATAGTTATTTTATTGACGCTGTCCATATTTTATATGTTTTTGGATGACTTGAACCTCCTCTATCATCTCTTGCACATGATCTGGTCCATGTAGTGTTCTTTTTCCAGCTTCATCCCAACAATTTTGAGTTTTATATCGCTTACCATACAAAGATTCATATGGAGCCATACGAATACTCGAGTGGAAGATTGTCTTTTATGATAAATCCACCAAAGGGAGATGACGATTCAATCAACATTTGAATTCTAATGAGGAGGATCTTAGAATATTTTTTATTTTCAGAATAGTCTTTTCAAGTAGGCCATTGGTTTGGGGGTGATAATATATGATAAAATTCAATTCATCACTCAATGAATGTTAAAGAATATTCCAGAATATAGATGCGAACCTGAGATAATTATCAAATACAATTGATAGTGGAACCCCATGAAATATCCCCACTTCCTTCACATATATCTTTTCAATTTTTTCAAGTGAGAGATCTTCTCAAATAATGATTATGTGGGATCTGTTGGTTAGTTGGTCCACCAAAATCCATATCACATTATTTCATTTAGATGTCTTTAAGAGTCCCTTTCAAATGTTCATAGTGACATTTTCCCATTTCCATATGGGTATACGAAATGGTTTGATCAGCCCTTTAGACTTATTTTGATATTCTTTAACTTGGTGGCATATAAAACACCTTGATATATACTCCATAACATCATTCCTCATGTTTCCCCACCACAAGCATTCTCGGAGATCAAATTACATCCTCGTGCTCCTAGGATGGATAGATAATGTTTAGCTATGTGCATTATCAAATGGATATTTCTTCATCCCAAGTGATGAAGGCACACAAATCCCTATTTCAACCAAATCCCATAATCACTGTCAATAAGGAACACTTTAATATTCAATTTAATTACAGTAGTCACCTTCTTTTGTAACTCCAGATCATCCCTTTTTGACTCATTAATATTCTCTTGGATATATTGTTGGACAATCACTTGGGAAAGGTAGGATGCAATCCCTACCATTATGATTTCCAAATACATCTTTTTAATATCCTTGAAGATAGGGTATTTCTTAATCCACAACATGGATAATATCACACGTTCTTTTCTGCTAATAGCAAGGGCTACCTTGTTCACCTTTCTGGGATGATAGTGAATAGAGAAATCATAGTCTATGATTATCTATAACCAAATCCTTTGATGCATGTTGAGATCATTTTGTGTGAATATATACTTAAGGCTCTTTTGATCTGAATATATGTTACACTTCTCACCATAGAGGTATTGAGACTAGATTTTGAAGGAAAAAATCATAGCTTCTAGATCTTGATCATGTTTTAGGTAGTTATAATCATGGATCTTCAACTGCCGTGATGTGTAGACTATCACATTACCAATTTTCATGAGTACACATCCCAAACCTATATTTTAAGAGTAAATGTATATCAAAAAAAATTCTCTACTCTTTGGTAATGTGATTAGAGGTGTAGTGATCAACATTCTATTTAGATCCTTGATGCTTTCCACACATCCCTTCATCTATAAATACTTTACGTATTTACTTGTTAACATAGTTAGTGGGATATAAAATCATGATAAATTTCTCACAAAATGTTAGTAGTACCTAGGGAATCAATGAAAACTATGCATTTCTGTGACACTAGAGTGTATAGTCCATTTCTCAACTGTCTTTTTTAAGGGTCCATAGATATTCCCCCACTTGTGATCAGATATCCCAAAAATGTGACTTTATTTATCCAAAAGTCACACTTTCTTTACTTATAATTCAACATTTACTTCCTTAATGTTTCCAAAACAAGTCTTTGATGTTCTTTATGTTCCTCCATGATCTTGAAGTAGATGTTAAAATAATCAATAGACACTACCAAGAATTTATCAAGTTAATTTCTAGAGACTCTATTTATCAAATACATGAAGATTTGAGGTGAATTAGTAAGTACTAATGGAATATCTAGAAAATCATAGTGCCCATAACCTATATTGAAGGAATCTTTTTGAATATATTCCATCTTCCCCTTATGCTGATGAAATCCATAATGAATTTCCACCATTAAGAATTATTTTTCCCTTCACAAATGGTCCAAAATGTCATCAATCCTTAGAAGATGATACATTTTCTTTATGGTGACGAAATTGAGTTCCCAAACATCAATACACAGTTGCATTAATCCATTCATTTTCGTTAAAAAGAGCACTAGAACACCCCTAGGTGATGCACTAGGGAATAAAAACCCTTTATCAAAATTTACTTGAAGCTGTTTCCTTAACTCAACCAGTTTGATAGGATCCATCCTCTAGGGACACATTGAGATAAGAGTATGTTAGTGTGTGAGTTTTATTGAAAATTATACCTAACGATATAGGGGAAGTCCATGTAACTCTTCAAGAATCAACTCATTTTATTCTATCACAATGGGCTATCCCTTGGGTTGATACCTTCCTTTGACTCAAACATTTGAGAAAGTAATGATTCTTCAAATTGAATCAACACCAAAACTATTGAAGGATTTCTCAAAGGATATTATTGATCTTCCATGAGTTTTTATAGGAGCATGGGATAGTTTTAATATGAAAAGATATTTCCTTTTTCCAAAAGTTTATATTTGTACTATATAGTGAGATCAAATCCATTCCCATTATAGTGTCTAATTACACCAAGGGATGTATCATGAGAATCACAAATAGAATGATCCCACATACACCAATAGTAGAAGATTAAAACACATAGGTTTCAATGATTTCATAACTCAGTGTTTTTACTAATATCTTTACTTCCAGGTTTCAGGGCTTCGATTCTATAGTTCTAGAAAACATGCAAGATATAACGGAATGTGTAGTTCTAGAATCAAATAATAATTTTTCCATTCTAGAGTGAATAAGAAGTTTAACTTGTATATCTTCATTTTCTTGTACTTTTGTAGTATTGATGACATATAACTTCCCTTTCTCTATGGGAATGGGTTGAAGCACACACAAATTACCCTTTATTAATTGAGTTTTAGTGAACTTTCTTGCATAGTTCCCCTTCTCCCTATACTTGATGTATTGGACCATGGGTGGTTCTCCCATTTAGTCCACCACATTATTATACCTTATAATGTCTTTTAAACATCCATGATCATGGTGGAATTCTATCTAACACTTGAATCATTTACTCATCCCTTTGGGGAAGTTCCTAGGATGCTTACTTCCACATTTTTGGCTCATGGGTGGTTGAGTATTCTTCCCACATTTCCCAGTAGATCCTCTAGCATGAAACTCCATAATTATTTTATTATCACCATATCCATGGGAAAATTATCCTAACTCCATCTCCACTTTTCAAGAACATTGAATAACTAATAACTTCCAACTTCTCAAATTTCTAGTTCCTTTCGAAGGTGTGATTTCAATCCTCTAAACAATCTATCAATTTTTCTTACATTATGGATAACACAACCCAAATAATACCTTTAAAGCCTTGTGAAATTCACTTAATAGGCCTTGAATGATTATCAATACTTTTTCAACCGATCTATTAATTCTCTCTCTATCTTTGTTTTAAGAGTTATAGGGAAATTATTATAACTAAATATTATCTTAATGTCTTCACACTCAATCTATTCAATTTCATCCCTCAGCTTGGTATTCATAATCAATGACCACCATTCATCAGCCTCTCTATATAGATGGTAAATGGATAGAGTCACATTATAAATTTCTAAGTATTGAAGTATAGAAATGATCTTATTTGTTCAGTTGACCCACTATTAGGATACTAGTGGATCAGAAGAACCACTAAAAGTTGGTGGTTGTTGCCGCATAAAACACCTGAAGTCCAGTTTCTCCCTCTTAGGTGAAGGAGAAAATTATGCATTATTCCAGTTATTATTCATAAACAAAGATATCTAGGTAACCATCGCCCTGATATTTTTTACACCACATAAAAAATCATTGGGGATTTTATTTAGGAAATCATTTCATTGTCCCTTGAAAAGGTTGTTTTCCTGGTTTCTCTTGGTTCCCACCCTTTTTATATAATTGAAACAATTACAACAAAACATAAATCCACAAGTTAGGAGTACTTTTTTATTCTGTTCAATTAAAAATAAAAACATATCTTAATGGATACCCAATTTTATAAAATATTCTTATATGATTACATATATTTAGTCTCATATTATGTTTTTCCAATAAGGTCCTCTAATCCAAATTCCGAAATTAACTAAAACTTGCTCTGATAGAAACTATAGAGACATTTATTTTTTTTAAATTATTATAACATAATTTTAACAACAAAAATCTTTACATGAAAATGATCCAAGGGTTTAGTGAATTGTGAAAACTAGGATCATACAGAATAATTAAAAAACATAAACATTTATTTAATTCCTTCTTCTTTAGCTTCTTATTTTCCCTTTTGTTCTCCTCATTTCAAGTAGTCATGTGAGGATTTACATAAAATAGGTGGGAGTTAAAATCCTAGAAATAAGATCTATAATAATATGAAATAATATAAAATTGGTAGAACATAATCATAACATCATAAACATAATCATGAGAAGAAGTAGTAGATAAAGGCAGGAAATGTGGCCTTACATAAAAAAGGAAACATCATGTCCTAGTGGTTAACTACCACATATACTTGTGAACAAAGACACTATCATGTTCATGCATATTTATCTTTTTAAAATGAGATACAAAACATTCACCAATACATTTCTGCGCTATATAATTTCAAGTGTACCCATCACATAACAAAATTTACATTTCACTATAAAATTCTAGGTGCAACTATCACATCATACCATTTACATTATCATGATTCAGATATAGAATGTATAGAAGAAACAGACATAATATAACCCATGTAAAGTAGTGGGTTTGATTTTATAAATAATACATTCATAAACATTGGGTTCCAAAATGATGGATGGAATAACATACATGATATAAGAATAATCAACTTTAAATGAAGAAGAAAAAATAGAAGGTGTGTTTTTTTGAAAGAAGAGTTCCTTTGGAAAATATTTTTTTTGTCATAAACTCATGTTGGTGGAATATATATCCCAGAAAAGGTAAGATAATGATGATGAATGTATTTTTAAGGAATATCAATTCTTAAAATGGGGTGAACAAGGGAAAACCCAATGAAAGATAGTTAAGTTTGAGCATACCACTTAACTAGTTTCTCAATGACATCTTCATAATAATATCATATATTATGAAATTATTTTCATTAATTAAAAAATAAAAAATCCTTTAATACATGAATTTGATTCATTATAGTATTATTTTGTTTATTTATGGGCTTTTAGATGGGTTATAGTTTTAATTTTTCATCGTTCGAGGGAATTTGTTTTCTTTGTTTTTATGATCAGTTCAGATTTATACACGAATGGATGTTCATGAAAATTGTGGATAAATATCAAGAATTTTTAATTTATGTTATTAATGATATTATATATTATTAAATGATATTTTTATTAAATTTGTGTTATAACATTTAAATGAAACAATTGATAAATTTAATGATGATCGCCTTTTGTTAATTTGTTTGGGTTTTTATCACAAAAAACTTGTTTTGTTTTATTATTTAGTATATTGTATATAAAGTAGATATAAAACATAAAAGGGTTACTAAATACACATTAAACTATGTTTTCTACAATTTAATGGTTTCATAAACATCCTTGATCATGTTAATGGAAAATTGAATTTCATCTCCCATGATGTTGATAAATTGGCACATCACAGGTGACGATTTCATTTAAAAAAGGGTGATAAGGTGAAGTTTAATGAGAGATCTTCCATTCTGTAAAATTCAGGATCCAGAAAACAATTAACCGGTGCCCCATACCTGGTTAGCCTCATAGACTCAAGTGTATTTCCCCAAATACTAGAGGCTACTGACTAGAAATGAGGGCCTAGCGTGTGATAGTGGAGAAAATATATCCTCATTTGAAGATTGTAAAATAGTGTAACAAATAATAACAACAGTGAAATTAGTAATCAACATGAAGCTGATGTAAACAATGGAAGACTAAATGATACAGATAACCAAAATTCGTATCATATCAAAATGATTCAGCATGTCACATGTTCTAATAAAATAGAGAAAACATTATACACTTCAATCAAGTAAAATACAATACCAAAGTACGGTAAAAAAATGAAACTCATCATCATCTCCAGGCTTGGATTGGTCCCATGATCTTCTGCTCCTATGTTGAAATCAAGTACCTGAAAAGGGACCTTTACCTTATTGACACCTGCGACAATATAGTCTATTTGGGCCCAAAACATGACCCAAATAAGGTGTGAGAAATATATCCTAATAGGCAACCACCTAAGGTCTCTGCCAATCTATCAGTGAGTATATGAAGCAATATTATACAACATTGAAATGTAGTAAAATAGGAGGTAGTCAAAAGTAAACAATCCTACAAGTAATGGAATTCATTTATAAAGTTCATCATGTCCATTAGAAATTAAATTATCCGAGATATTTATGCTTTGGAATTCGGCCAAAGCCTGAAATTCCCCGAAACAAAGTAAGAAAAACAGAAGTCTTAGAAGACCTTGAAAACAAGTATGTAAAGACTAAATCCAATCTTGTGCTTTGTCTTGGAAGACATGTCAAAATTTATTCCATTCCATTATTTAATTATAAATTGAGTTTTTTCTTGATATTCCTATGTTGGAATTCAATTATCACTTCAAGTGTAATTATACCGACATCCTCTGAGTCCATTCTTAGTGGTCCTACAAGGAAGCCCCAAGTATCACTCTAGACATTGGTATAAGTTCATGTGAGTCTGTATGGAGTGGTCCTACAAGGTTTCACTAAGTGTAACTATAGGTTTAGTATAATACCATGTCATTTTAGTCCATCCTTAGTGGACTTACTTGGGAGACCATGTTTTATAAAAGACAGATAAATCAAAAGCCGCTTGAGTCTATCCATGGAATTCTAAGCCCAAACCATGTGTCACCCAAGGTGCAAGGTACAACAGTCATGACAGTATTATCATAGTGTTCAAAGCTGAAACTAGGTGTCTCCCAATTCTATTTACCATTTAATTATTTCAATTTAATAAAACATTCCAACCTTCTTAAACATGCATAACCGCTGCATGAGAAAAGGGGAAAACACAATCCCAAATCCATAATCAAAACACTTACAATTATAATGAAATTTTTATTCAATATAATAACCAAGTTCATTTTAAAAAACCCTTCATTTGAAAATAAGGCATGCCTATAGACATCCTAGGTTGAAATGGATACAGAATAATTGTCCATGGGAAACACACCCATGGGGTGGCCCTTAATCAAAAAACGAATCTAAACATGCTTTAATTCATTATATTAATTACCAGAACAACAATAGGTGACTATAAGAATCAATTTCTTTTTAAGTAGACACCCTAAGCAAGGGATCACGACATAATGGAACATATAAAAATCTAACAAATTAATGAGAGGCACAAGACCACCAACCTCATCGTAGTGCGACTCTCCTCGACTAGCCTCAACCTCCAATTCAAGATAAAATGGTGTAGATCTTAGAAACAAGAATAGTCACTCAACATTAACTCATTTGAAAGAAAAAATCACCAGGAAAGGCTCATGAGGAATTGATAAATCACTAATATTATTTCAATGGATCTGATGGTGTTTGAATAGGCTTCCGAACGAAGAAACAGGAGAAGATATTAATCCCGATGTGGCTTGTTCGTCCACCCAGTGACCCCTATATCCTAAATGACTAAAGGATGAGGATATTTACCATTTCAAGTGAAAAAAATGGCGTGTAAGACCTTATACAAGAAATTTATATCATTTAACTATTCATTTGGTGGATGAATTTTACTGACTTACTTTCCAGGACCTACTGACATGACTACACGGCGTGTACTAGAAATTACACGGTGTGTAGTTGGCTTTTTCCTCTTTTCCTTTCCGACATTCTAACACACCATGTATTACCATCATACATGGAAAAACTAAATAGAGTGTACTTAGGATTACATGGCGTGTAACCATACATCTGGCTGTGTGATAGTATGATTCTAGTACATGTCTAATTTTCTATTGTTCTCTAAAAAGAAACTCAAAGGAAAAAAGAATAAAAGAACCATATACCTCCAATTAAGAACCAGTTTCGTAAAAACATAAATCCTTAAAGAAATTCGTCCTCAAATATCCCTTTCATGGGTGGTGAAGAAACATATGAGAATAACATTGTCCACTTAGCACGTACATTGTCCTCCCTCTCCCATGTCTCACCATTTACTCGGCCATGCTACCATATCACACGTACGAGAGGAACTGACCATCCTCGGAGATCCATCGTGCTACAATTAACTTTACAAATTGGATGCTCCTATAAAGATATATCAACATGATGATCAACCTCCTCGGGATGAAAAACATGAGACATGTATGAGTGATAGAGGTGTAGCTAAGATATATGGAAGATGTAATGCATGGCTCGGTACTACTGAGGAAACTATAAACGATAGGCAACCGACCCGACTCTCTCCTGAATATTGAATGGGTCGACGTATCTCGGTGAAAGCTTACCCGATCTCGTAATCCCTTTGTGTCCCATCCTAGGTGCGAAATTTAAAAAAAATAAATCCCTAACCTCAAACTCCAACAGTCCTCTATGATGATCAGTGTATGATTTCTGATGAGGCTTCTTAGTTGCCATCCGCTTCCGAACCAATTGAACCTACTCAGTGGCCTTCTAGATGAGATGAGGTCATAGCATAACTGCCTCTCCTACATCCAAAAAATATAGGAGTGATCAGCTTGGCCTACCCTAAAAAGAATCATATGGATCCATCTAAATGGTATCCTTTAAGCTATTATTATAGGTGAAATCAACCAGGTTATGTGTATCTTCAATGAACCCCTAAAATCCAGGATGCATGCCCGAAACAAGTCCTCCATCACCTAAATCATGCTTTCTGACTGGCCATCTATCCGAGGTGGTAAGTTATACTTAGAAGAACCTGTGTACCTATATCCCTCTGTTTCCATTTCAAGAAAAAATAAGTAAATTAGGAATCCCTATCTAAAACAATAGAAGGAGGGACCCCATGCAATCATACAATCTCACGAATGTACAAAGTCCAATGTTCATTAACACTAAAGGTTTCTTTGATCGAAAAGAAATGTGCAACCTCTGTGATCGTATACAAAAAATCCCTTAAAATCATTTCATTGAAATGACCTCAGTAAACCTGTCATAAAATCCACTGTGACATCCTTTTATCTACACATAGGAAAGGGTAGCTACTGTTAAATTTGACCTGGTGTTTGGGGTTCCGCCTTCACCTACTGATAGGTGGAGCACCTCATGAAAAAACTAGCTATGTCCCTCTTTATACATGGAAAACAATACTAACTATGAAAATCCCAATACATATTGTAAAAAACAGGATTCAATTCCCATACAGAGGCATGAAAATCCCACATTGGGTCCTCACATATGTCCACTAGAACCAAAACTCATCCATGGATATGCATGACCTCATCCTCCCCTACCATCTATCCAGGAGGATGGTTCTCACCTACAACACAATCTTGTAGAAAATGGCCTTAAGAATATAATATCCTTCTCATCCTCACTTTGTCCAGTTGGGCAGAGGTAATAGAAAAATATGAAAGAAATGTCTTTCCTTTTCTATCAGGATCCTCCAGATGCATCTCAGAGAACAACACCATATACTTCCACTCACCACTAGCCTCCTTCGCTGCCTGTATCAGAGTCCTCCAACTCAGTGAACCATCTACTACATTGACTTTTCTAGGAATAAAGGAAAGCTCAAAATCAAAGGAATGAAGGTATTCCACCCACCATTGTTGTCTCATATTCAAATCCCATTGAGTAATGATGTTCTTGATGATTTTGTGGTCTGTGTACACCACAAAATTAACTCCCAATAAGTAATTTATCAAACATTGTAAAACACAAACAACTACAGCTCAATCTAGATCATGTGTATGGTAATTCCTCTCATGTGGCCTCAACTACTGAGACCAATATGTAATAACTTGATCCCCTTGCATAATCCCTATCCCTTCCCAATACCTAATGCATCACTGTAAACAATTTAACTCTATTCCATCTCTGTAAATATCAGTATTGGTGGTTATGTCAAACACCCTTTTAGCTCCTGAAAGGCTATCTCACAAGAATATAACAAAAAAAACATCACATTCTTCTTAGTCAATCCAATCAGAGGTTCTTACAATCATGAGATATATTCTATAAAATTCATGTAGTAACCAGCTATCACCAAGAAACTCTACACCTCAAAAAATTTCTTGGGATGCTCCGAGGTAACTACTGCCCTCACCATATTTGGGTCCACTGATAGTCTTTTTTCTGAGATGATGTGACCCAGGAAGGGAAGATGATCCTTCTAAAAGTGGTATTTTTCATGATTAACATATAAATCATACTCTCTCAGTGTATTCAAAATGATTTAAAGGTTCTTGTCATGGTCATTTCAATTAAAAGAATACACAAAGATATCATCCATGAAAACATCCATAAAAGAATCTTAGTATGGATGGAACACTCGATTCCTCTGTGCCAAAGAAACTACATGCACATTCATGAGGCCAAACATCATAAATGGGTACTCATATAGGGCATACCTACTATGGAAGGCTGTACAAGGTATGTATGCAGGTCGAACACATATATGATGATATCTATACCTTAATTCAGTCTTTGAGAACAATTAAGCTCCTAGATTCTAATCAAGCATGTCATCTCTTCGTGGAAAGGGATATCGGTTTTTAATCATAATCCGGTTCAGTTTTTGATAGTCCAAACATAGACTAAGGGTACTTTCTACCATTTTCACAAAAAGAACCATTGAACCGCAAGGAGATGTACTGGGTCGGATAAAAACAATAGATTCTAGATCTTCCATCTGCCTCTTGATCTCTTCTAACTCCATCTTAGGCATCTTGTAAGGAGGAATGGATACTTGTGATGCTACTAGAAATAGCTTGATAGTGAAATCCACCTCTCTATATAAATATAAGCCTGAGAATTCATCTAAGAAAACATTTCTGAAACCATCAACCATTGGAGAGAAATATTCTAGAAATTTTCCCTTCTCATACAGATATAAAATCAAAATATAGGATATCATCCTTCCTAACCCACGATTCTCAGGTCCAACATGGCTCACCCAGACACGCCATTCACCCTTTTATAAAAACGTTCATCCTTCTGGTTAAGTAAAACTAACCCTACGATGATAGAAATTGATAAAGTCTTTAAAAGAGGATAAGTAGTCCATTTTGAGTATGGGATAAAATCCTATCAACTCAATGACATAAATATCCAAAAATAAGTGATACACACCAATCTCAAGGGGACACTCCATACATTAATGTACACATACCGTTCTCATTCCTAATGAAGTGTCTAGTGTCATAACATCATCGAAAGTAAAAACACAGATCCCAAGGCTCTCCACAATGTAAACCGATATGAAAATATGAGAATCCCCTATATGAAAAAGTGCCAAAGATAAAATAGAGTCAACTAGAATAGTAACTCAGACAGTAGAATCTTCGGGATCCTACTTCTGTTGGGTCTATTGCATTGCATATGTCTATCCTGTATCGTGACCCTTCAACATTTCCTGGCTACCCTGAGTTGACCCACCCTGCTTTCATTCAGATCCTGGGGTCTACTTACCATGACCATTAACACCACCACCCCCGAAGACCTGCCATACTCCAATTACATATCTGAGGAGAAGTTACAGACCCTGATCTTGAATGAGGAGTTGGTGAGAAACCATATCTCTAGAAACTGGTGGAATATTCTTGTAGAAGCACTGTATATGGCCCATCATACTACAAGATCGGCACTTAACTGGGCCCTTCACACACTAGGACCTTGTATTCCACAACCTACCATTCTAGTAGCACATCAACTAATTACTGGAAGAAAGGTTCTGTCTGCTACTGTCACC
This sequence comes from Viscum album, assembly GCA_963277665.1. Classification (NCBI taxonomy): domain Eukaryota; kingdom Viridiplantae; phylum Streptophyta; class Magnoliopsida; order Santalales; family Viscaceae; genus Viscum; species Viscum album. The sequence continues at coordinate 408,485,972 of OY728161.1, read as the reverse complement.
ATGAGATAACTCTAGAAAAAGATTCTTCTTTACGGTTGAGACAATAATAAATATCAGTGCTGAACCGCCCTAGATCTCACCACTATATTCCCATAGATTTCACTCGGTTATAAGCACCTAATTCATGATAATAGAGATGAAAGTCAAGCTGGAGACATTCACCTTTGATCAGATGTTGAACCTATGCCCACACTTGAATAATATAGCTTTCGATACGTCATCACCCATCATAATAGGTGTGAACCACTAAGGCTCAGTAAACTGGGTAGAATATTCAATATTTGGTAGTTTTCCCTACTCCAAGTGCATGAACTCTTAGGACTGGTTGGCCCTCAAAATAACTGGAAAATAATAATCATAGAAGGCATCCTAAAAGTCTTACCATGGAATATCCTGATGATGATTTTTTTGAGTGATAACATACCACCATCTTTTGGGATAATAATGCAAAATATGTGTCGTGAGATTGAACCTCCCCTCAAGTGGTGTCTCTATCCTCTCAAATATATAAATCATGACCTCCAACCATGAATATACAACCTATGGTTCCCCATCCCCTATGAAAGTTTCCATATTCTACTGCTGGAACATTCATGTCAACTCTACTGTAGACGTGGAAGGTTTCGGTGCTCCCTTTAATGTTTTCATAAACCTCATAAAGGCTTAAAAAAACTATGAATCTACACCTGCATTTAGTATAATAACTGGTTCCATGAATGGAACGTCTAGAGGATCCAATGGTAGCCCATGTCCTACCACCTTTGGGGTATGATCATTGCCACTTTCTTGGTGTATAAATTAAAGTCGTCTTGGTGGGATGAATCTTCATGGTCAAGCACGCATCTCAGTTTGAGCTCATTATCAAGGTTTTCCATTCAAGTGTTCCAAAACGAAATACGAAAAGATCCTCAAATTTTTCCAAAAGGGACTATATGAGATGTAAAAATTCATAAATAGTGTGTAAACTTAAGTCAATACATTCCCATGTAGTCTTGCCAGTCTGGGAATTTATCAACCCTAGGTTCACTGCATGTTAGATGCATACATGATGTGTACAAAAGTCTACCTACTAGCCATATACTCCCACATAACCAGATTCACACGTGTTCTACCGGAGTGAGCCCACACGGCGTATACCGAATGTACTCGGTCATGTACTTGGGAAACCCACCATCCCATGTTCCATATCACACGACTGGACACACGGTCATATACAACGTGGTGTGTACATATGGTACACGACGTGTGCATATTAAAACTTGGAAAAACATCTTCCTCAAACAAGAAGAATACACAACATGTTCGGCTAATCTACACGCTGTATAAACTGGTTTTTTAGGAAAGAAACTGTAAATTACCCAGAAAAACCCTGTTAAGAAATAAACCAAGAGGTGGAATGCTAATTTCTAATTCTCTGAGGCCCATACTCAGCATGAATCAATTTTTTGAATCCACATATAGAACATAACTACACATCAGTATCACATGGTGAAAACATGATCTACAAAATTCTGATCGAAGAGGCCCACACACCACATTAATCAAATCATGGCATCCATAAAAATTGAAAAATATCACATATTAATATACCTATCACAACAAAAGATATAACTATTAAGGTACTATCAAAACAACATGCATATCTAGAACGTCATCTATCACAACAACATGGAATCAGAAATGCTCCCTAAATGGCATGGGAAGTATGCATGGCATGTGATTTATAACAAGTGAATATATGATTCATGTTATGTAATACCCTCATCTCACCATATTTAAACAAAATAGAACCAGAAAAAAATCAATATTAACAACATAAAACAATTACGTCACCCCATAGTGAAATCGAATCAACTCTAATATCTCAAAATCCAAAAGGATAATTTAATTCAAGGTAATTTGGATTTTACTTATATACAAGGTAGGTACTCCCAAGAAAATCTAATTACCAAATTACATATCTTTTATATCATATAAAAATAGTAAATAAGTCCAAAAAAGAAACACACTCTGATACCCCTTTATAACTTCCTTGATCCGGATGCCACTCAACTAGTGCCCCATACCCAGTTCGCCACATGGACTCAAGAACCTTTTCACAAATGCTAGAGGCTTCAGACTAGTAGTAAGGGCCTAAGGTGTGATAGTTGGGAAACAATGACCTTACTATAAGATTGTAACAAAGTGGGGAAAATAATAACAATAGTGGAAGCAGTAAACAATATGAAACTGAAGTAAAAAATGGAAGACTGAAAGATAAAGGTAACCATAAGTCATATCATATAAAAATTATGTATCATGTAACATGTTCTAAGAAAATATTGAAAATAAGATACACTATAATCAAGTACAATACAATACTAAAGTATGGTAACACAAAATGAATCTCAACAGCATTGCAAGCCTTGACTTGGTCCCAGGATCTTCTGCTCTTAAGTAGAAATCAAGTACCTAAAAAAGTTCCCTTTCCCTTATTGATACATGCAAAAATATATTCTATTTGGGCACAAAACATGACCCAAATAGGGTGTGAGAAATAATTCCCAGTAGGAAACCACCTAAGGACTCTTCTAATCTGTCAGTGAGTATATGATTCATTATTTTACAATAGTGATAAGAAATAAACTAGGAGGTACTAAAATGTAAACAATCTTATAAGTATTGGAATTCATTTAGAATGTTCATTACCTACAATAGAAATTCAATTACCTATGATAGTTAAGTATAGGAATTCGGACTAAGCCCGAAATTCCCCACAATAATGTAAGAAAAATAGAAATATCAAAATAGCTTCTAAACAAGTAAGTGAATATTGAATAAAATATTGTACTTTGGATTGGATGAAATGTCACAATTGATTCCATTCCATTCCATTAATTAATTATTACCAGAGTCCATTCTTGAGATTCCGAAGTTGGAATTCAAGAATAACTTCTTGAGAAATTCTTCCCACATCCCGTGAGTTCATTCTCAGTGGTCATACATGGTATCCCCGTGTATCACTTTAGATTTTGTTATAATATCATGGGAGTCCTTCCTCAGTGGTTATACATGGGATCCCCAAGTGTCACTATATGTGTAGTAAAATATCATGTCTGTTTAGTCAGTCCTCGACAGTCCTACTAGGGAGACCAAGTTTCACTAATGACATATACATCAAAGCCTCTTGAGTCCGTCCATGGAATTATAATATGAACCCATGTGTCACCCAAGATGTAAGGTACATTAGTCATGTGTGTAAGTTCATGGTGTTCTAAGCTAAACCCACATTTCACCGAATTATATTTATTATTTAATCATTAAAATTTTATAAAAGATCCTAACCTACATTAACAAGAATTACCACTGCATGGGAAAAATGGAAAACTAAATCCCAAATCCATAATCAAAACACTTAAAATTTTAATGAAATTGAAATTCCATATAATAACCTAGTACATATGAAAAACCCCTTAAAAGGAAAAAAGGCATGCCCATAGATATCCTAGGTCGAAATGGATAATCAATAATTATCCATAGGAAATTCACCCACAGGGTGGCCCTGAATCAAACAAGAAATGTAAACATGATTTAATTAATTGAATTAATTACCAGAACAACATTAGGAAACAATAAGGATGAATTTAATTTCAAGTAGACACCCTACACATGGGTGTGTGGCACACTGGAAGATATAAACATCTTGAAAATAAATGAGAGGCACAAGACCACCCACCTCATCATAGTATGACTATCCTCATTCATCCTCGACCTCAAATTAAATCTAGAATGGTGTGGATCTACGAAAAAGTAATATTCAATCAACCTTAAATTACTCAATAAAGAGTCAAAATCACCAAGAAAGGCTCATGAGGAATCGAGTACACATCTAGGGGATTTTAATAGATCTGAATGAGTTCAAATTGGCTTCTAATTGATGAAACGAGATAAGAAATTAATCCCGACGATTCATGTTCATCCATCAGGTGACTTCTCTATCCAAAGATGGAAAAAAGCTACAATTCGTTTTAAGTGAAAAAAATAAACGGTGTGTAATCCCATATACTCGGAATTTATATCATTTAACTACTCATTTTTTTGGCTGAATTTCACCGACTTACATTCTAGGACTATCTGACATGGCTACATGGTTTGTACTAGTTGATTTTTTCCTATTTTCCTTTCCAACATTCCCACACAGCATATATTCCTATCATACATGACCAAACTAAATGGTGTGTACTTAGGATTACATGACAAGTAACCCTAATTTGGGACATGTGACAGTTTGATTTCAACACCTATCTTGTTTTCCCTGTTTTTTCAAAAACATCTCAAAAGAAAAAAAAAGAAAAAAAGATCGTACCTCAAAGTAAGAACCAGGTTATTACACATTACCATGATATAAATATAGTCTATATATTTTAATATATTTATCATTCCATTTGGGTGATTTTTTGTTAGGATGGAATAATAAAAGAAATTAAATTTAATGGAATTTAAATAAAAAAGGATGAGTATTAAACCACTTCGATTAATCATCCTTTAGAACCTTTTTTTTGGAAATGGTTTTAGAGTTTTGAAGAGACCAATAGCATCTAGACATGGGAAGGGTATTGAGAATATTACTTGGCAGATCATAGACATGTCTCAAGGCTTAAGAGGTGTGAATAGAAGAGGGGGTGAGTGGTGATATTTTACAGGGGAGGGAGGGGTATTTTCTCATTATTTTAATTATTAGTTTATTATTTTGCATCCCCACTTTGAATAAATGAAGAATTATCAATAGATATTGTTTAATAATGAAGGAGACTATGAGATTATTAGACTAAATCGTCATTACATCAACTATGACTCAAAAAAATCATTTATTAATCATTTATCAAATATTATCATATTTTTCTATTCACAAAAAATTGTAGTATTTTAGAAAAATCCAAATACATCACCCTATCCATTTTTGACATTCAGAATTCAAAAATGAAAATAATTTTATGAAAATAATTTTCAAAATATTAGTATATTAATTTTTCATTGAAATCATCATTTAATTTTGGAAAATAAATATTTTAAAATTTTAACTAATTTGATAATACATTGAATAATTCATTAAGGTCACATAAAATTATCATATAATCATAATACATAAAAAAATTTATTTATGAATCCATTTTATGAAAATATATTTTCTTTTAAATTATTAAGTTAATTATCAAATTGTAATTAAATATTAATGACTTATAAAAATGACAACACATAATTAATAATTTTAAAAACATTTACATACATATTTTATGATATAATTACACAATATTAACATTTATAAGATGGATAAATTTTATTTATACATCTATTGGTGTGTTCACTATTCATTTGGTTGGTTTACTATTCATAGGGGTTGTATTACTATTCCTAAGGTTATATTTCTATTTTATCTGTATTGCTTCCTTAGTTCCTAGATAAAATTTTTCGTTCATTAATTACTCATTTATAAAGCTTTTATCATGGTCTCTAAATTATTTTTTTTTCTTTATACAATATAAAATTACTATAAGAAGGTATAAATTCCATTGATAAAATTTTGGGTCATTATAGGCCATGCGGTTTAAATGACTATTTTTGTGACTAGAAATCCTAGTTGAGATATATAGTCTTTCTACTAAAGTACCCTGATAAAATATCTTCTATATTACCAGAGCTAAAATAATTTTACAACACTACTACAATACCTATGGATATTTTCTATCACTCAGTTTTGAACTTGAGATTCATAACAGATGAGAAGTTGAATTTTCTACATAGGTAAGACCCCAATGAAATTCCATTTATTTATCATATCACTAAATTAGGATTTAATAACAAATAGATTATTTATATTTTATTCCATTTGGGTAATAATATTAATATAGTTGAAATTATTTGAATAATTTATCGAAAATTTTGATTATTTATTTCATTTGTGTAATCATGTTTTTGTTCATTATTAATTGTTTTATGTATTTGGTATTGTAACTATGAAAAGTTAATGTTTTCATTGTAGTAATTTAATGTCATAAAAATAGTTAATGATATTATGTTTCCTTCATTTTTTGGGGGTTTTATATGTGGAATGGTTTATATTATAGTATGTTATTTTATTGGTTTTGGAATTATATATTATTTTAATAAAAAATATTTAAAATAATAATTTTTTTTCTATATAAATTATATATACAATTGATGAAATAAATAAGGGAAATTAATTGTTCACATTATTTCATATATAATATATTGGAAATATTGTCTTTCACATAATATTCTATAAAAATTTATTGTGAAATATTTGATAACTTATCAATTCTTATAATCTTGTGTAAGAATGTAAATAGTATAATATTTTTATATTTTTATTTATCAGTGGTTTTAATAATTACCAATATTTAAAACTATCTATAACATGAAGTTTTATAATAAAAATATACTTAGATTTGAATATAAACACACAATCAATGCTCATTATATCTAATGTAAACATAATAAAATCACAATTAAGAACAGTTTTTAATATTAGAAATTAAATTTATTTTTAGAATGAAAATATATGAATTACTATATTTTTTAGATAATTTTCCCATTTTTTTACAATTTTATTTTAATGTTTTGTTCATTTTTGCTTATATATATATCTAATTGAATTGATAGGGTTCATAGTTATTGGGAAATAAAAATATCAAACATATATGTCATCAGTAATGTAATTCCTTTTTTAATAGAAATAATTATATTAATATTACATATTGTAAATCAAATATACCTATTGAATCATTTCCTAGATAGATGAATTTGATGTGGTTGTTGATTTACATTATTTGTTAAATTTTTTATTAAATATAGAATATTTAAATTTTTCCCAATTATTTATTAGATTCTCAATTTTATTTTATAAAAATTGATTTTAAATGTTATTATTTTAGATTTGTTTTCAAATTCAAAATTCATCACATTAGAGAAGATTGATTAAGGGTTAAAATCATGTCTAATATCAGAAAAGGGGAATCTTCATGAATTTTGTGAAATCAATGTAAAATCACATTCCTTCCCATCATTTAATATGTATATCATTTTTAATAAAAAATAATATGTCAACTAGTTATTTAATATAATGAGATAATTTAGTTATAATTGGATAGTCAATTTCTATAAGAACATGACCTTTTATGAGATTAATAATGCACATTTTAAAGGACACATTTTCGTTTGTTTTGTTATTTTTTGGTTTCTTTATTTGGGGTAGTTTTGGGTGAAATTAAAGAAATTTGGAATCCCATGGGGTCACGAATGGTTAGGTAAAACCATCTCATTTCCCCTTACAAAACTGTGTGCCCATTTTTGGAAGAACATCCGGTGTAACATGGTTTTTGAATGGTTTGGACAATATGTGAGGCCCCCCTCAAACAACAATGCAGCCCCAAAAAGTGGAGATTTTCATTGGCTAGAATATAGGTTTTCAAACAGTTCACCACTTAAGAGGCATTGTACATCCCATATTAGAGAAACATGTTTAAAGAAAAACGTTTGGGAAACCATGTGCCTCCTCCTGGGAAACTGTGAAGTCAGGATTTAAACCCCCAAAATGTTTTATTATAAATTCTAAAACCCCTTATAATTTACATAAAATCTCCCCAACTTGGCCCTAAATTATTTACTTCTATTCTAGAAGATTATAAAAATATTTCATTTCTCACCAGTCCCTTAAAAGTGGGAATAAATGATCGTGTGGAAGATTTCTAAACCTATTCACGTATATGATCTCATAACATTTAGTTTTCATTCACTCTCATGTATTTTTTTCTCCTTTTAGTAGTATTATTTTCATTTATAGGTTATGATTTTAGATTTATGTTTTTATGGTTTTGTTTCATTAAATATTGGTCCTATGTTTTGATCTAGAACTCTTCTATTTTTGTGAAACTAAATGTTAAACATCAATTGAGGATTATAGGTTGGAAAGAGATTACTAATGATATTGAGGTTAGTTGTCTAATTTTGAATTCCCATAGTTTGGACTATATTTGAATCTAGGTAGTTTTGTAATTAATATTTCAACGTCTCACAATTATATTAATTAAAAATTCAATTAATTAAATGTTTATATGTAGATTGAGAATCCATTCTTGGATCCCATTGGAAACATTGATCATTTTTAAACTAAAAAGTATGGAAGACCATGGGGCATGATGATATAATTTAAATTATGATTTATGGATTATGAATTATTAAAAAATTGGATTGTGAATATGAATGATAAATGAAATTATGAAATTGGTTGAATAATGGATTTTGAAAATGGGTGATAAATGGTGTATTAATGTGGAGTCATGGGATGCAATATGCATGACTATGTTATGGGACATTGTATTCCTCTCTTACTACCCATATGGTAACAAAATTCCTCTCTTAAAACCCATGTTATACATTATTGATTTTGATTACTGAGTTATGGTATAGAGACTATTTCCCCAAATACACATTTGGTGCCAGAATCATGCTCATGGCCCCCAGTGTAACACAATGAATCCAATTATAAATGATTAAAAAATACTAGTATATAATTAAATCTAATATCCTTTTTCTGTGGATGGTTTAACTTGGGGATGGGTTAATGAATGTATTATTGGCTTGGGTTTCACTATGAACCTAGGGATTCTGAGGTTAATTAACGAAAAAATTTATTCAATTTTTTTATTTAATCATTTTTAACTTATTCTCTATACAATATCATACACTATTATAGACTATATATTCTTTTACATTTCATTCGTGGTGGGCTATTGAGTTGTACTCACACACTTTTGAATCTAAATGATCAGTAGAGAAATAGTCTACAAATATAATGGATATGATAATGTAATGATACCAATGTTTGATGGATATGTTTGGATTCAGGATGGATCATATAAGTGGGAAAACAGTATGATGTTAGTTCCCACTTGGTATTTTTCACTGTGTCTTAATTTTTTATTTTCATTTGAATCTTGAAATATATATGACAAAACATATCTAATGTTTTCGTTCATGGTCATTTTTATCTATTTGGATTCATGATGTGATGTTAGATGATTATTGATTATGTTATTATTTGGTTATTTTATATTATATTTTGGATATTGTTTATTTATTTCCTTTATTGTGATTATTTGATAAACAATGAATATTCTCACAATAATTCTTTTTATACCCAACTACCTATCAACAACCATTTTTGTATAAGGAGGCATGTGAGGCCACAGAACTAACTGGCTCAGGGAACTAGTGGGTGAATCCTAGGTTGGGACGTTACAATATTGTATTAATGGGGTTTTATTATATTATATTTTGATTTATATTTGGGAATGTAAGATGGATTCTTTTATGAGTTGGGCCTTTGTCATGATCTTGTGAATTGTAGTAACTAATACATGTTTGGGGGAGAATCCATGTACCAAAGGTGAGATTGTTGTTCTTGAAGTTTTCTATCATAGTTGATGATATTTGACCATGGGTGATGTACTTATTTTGGAATAGTAATTTTTTATAATATTTTTATAATTTCCTAGAATAGAATGAGATTCCCGTCTATATGAATAATTTCAAGATCTCATGATATCATGTAATAAGAATTATTTGAGGAATGGAAAGAACAGAATGCTTTTGTTGATTCATTGAAAATTCAAATACATTTATTTTTTTGAGTAATTTTTGGAGAAATCGTACCTTGTGGTGAAATTAAATTTTTGAAATGATGCCAATTGTTCTAATTTTAATTGGATAAAAGGGTGCCTAATGATAATCCTCGAAATATGAAAGTGTTCAGCTGATTTTAGTAATGAACCAGGCAAGGGATGGTTCAGGGCAGTGATATTGCCTCAATTATGACTATTTGGAAGGGATTGGGGGATGGATTGTTGTGGATTTATATGAACCCGTACTGTAAAATATGATAATTAGGCATTATATATCCTAATATATGTATTTTTAAATTTAGAAAAATGAAACCATGATGACAGTTTCTAATAAGAAAAAATGAGAACATGGTAGAAAATCTCTAGTAGTGGAACCAGAGCCTCTGATTGTTCTTGGTGATGGAGTGGGAGAGCAGTTCCATGAGGTCATTTCTTAAATAATTCTATTTATAAAAAGTTCCCCATCATGGGTGGATCCAAATATGATTAACCTGACATGTGAAATCTGGTAGAATCACCCTCTATCTTCACCATAGAGGGTTGATCAGATGTATTTGAGTTTTTGATTGATTATATCAAGACTATCCATGACAATTTAGAGACTCATGGAGAGAGGATAATTATTTGTGATGCTTAAATGTAGCAAGGATTAGTGAATAACTTGTTTCATATTCAAATTTAGGAGGAACTATTGTAGAAAAGTGTGTGGAAGTAATTTCATGAAAAGATCATACAAAACTTTTACCCTATGAAACTGATGTGGGAGAGGGTGAAAACGTTTATGAGGTTGAAACTAGTGAGTATGTTTGTGATTGACATTGCTGATCAATTCACAAACATTTAGTTCTTTTCTCTAGCATTTTCATGAGATGATGAAATTATTGCGAAACCTTTTTAGGATTGGATTAAATGTTAGCTTATATCCGATTTTAATTTTTTTCGACTGAAGATGTTCTCTAATGTATTGAAACAACCCATTAGTTCTGAGGGAAACCTAAATGAGGTTTCCAATGGAATTAATGTGGTTTCTTCTAGATTATTATGAGGAATATCTTCTAGGAGAAGGAAGTGTCCCTATGATAATTTCAATAATGGAGGTGGAAAGTAAAGTGTTAAGGGGGAACGATTAGTTACATATAATAATAACCATTTTTATTACTCCCATTGTGGTGGGTCAGGTCACATTCATAGCTACTGTCCTAGAAAAAAAGTTTTGTGTTCATCTTGTAGAATGATTGGTAACTTATAGAGTTATTATAGAAACCCTTGACTAATTTATTATAAATATTCGTAAATTTCAAAGAATTTTTTTCTTAAATACATTTGAATTTTACGAGTCCACTGTTTCGGATGGAACCTGATTCTGAGGCCCGGTATGCCGAGAAACAATTTCTGAAGTTTTGTTCTGGTATGTTTAGTAAACGTACGTGCAAGTTTTTCTATCTTTTGAACTGGGGCTCAGAATTGAAATCCGAGGGCACCAATGAATTCGCAACACTGGTATTTTCTTAAGGGGACCATTACCGCATTTGCGTTTTCTCAGGAGGAGAAGTTGATTTTTGGGGATTTATATTAAATTAAACAAAATTGTTGTACACAATTTTATTTTTTAGTGGTGGTTAATTCCTACAATGGGTTGTTAGAGGAGGGTCCCACACCCACATAACTTCCCATGAGTGGATAATGTGTGGTGTGGCCCACACGAGCCCCTAACCCTTCAACTTCCCTTACACTCTCCATTAACTCCCCTTTATTAAATTTGACAACACCTCTCATTTATTATGGTGGAGCCTCTCCACCTTCCACCCATTGAATGTGCCAAACCATCTAATTAATATCTTCATTAATTAATTAGCACTTCTTATTTGAATTAATTTTAATTTCATGGAAATTAAATTAAAATTGGGGAGACATAATATAATATTTTCCATGGAAAATATTACAGTGGGGGAAAACTCTAGAGAACTAGAAGATATGTCTTCCTCTCTCGACGAAGAACATAATTCATCAAAAAAGTACAATTAATCTCTCTCCAATGAAGAAGTCAAGACCCACTACCGTTGTATTGTTCATTCTTCTGCCTTCACTTCAAGGAAGAAGAATCCACCCACAAGGAACGTCGACTATGATCCCTCCTCGGATGCATCCCGACGTCAACGAATCGACGTCATTTTCGAATCCACTTCTCACGACATGGACAGGCGAGCATCAGAAACGAGGTAGGGGGAATTGTGGAAAATTTATTTTTTTATACGTGTGTAATATTCCACATAACTTGGCATTGATTTTGGTTGGTGGTGATTTAGTTGTTATCATCTAATGCGGAGGGTGTGGGCCGAACAAACACGGCCCGATGAACCTCCATTGAATCTTGGTTATGTTTGTGTCCTAGGAAGGAGGCCATGTGGTGGAAGGAGTGGTGAAGATCAGAGGCGGAGGCAGCAACAGCAGCCGCGCACTAGCGTCTTGGAGGAAAACTACGGCCCATAACCGTGGGCTGCTCGGTCTGAAGAACCGGCCGGCCGTTGCCGGCCGGGTTGGTGAACTGCGGCACCCGCAGGTGCCGCGCAGAGGAGGAGAAGCCCGCATCCGCGGGCCGCCTTCTTGATGAATCGGCTGACCATAGTCTTTCGAGCTAGAGAGTCGCGGCCCGCGCTCCGCGGGTCGCTTCGGCGGGCGAACCGGCCGACTCTCCAGCCGGTCGGAAGGAACCACGGCGCCTATAGGCGCCGTGCATGCCGCTCGCACCGAAGAAGAATGGCCGGAAAGGAGGGAAGGCACCATGGCCAGCCACAGACCAGGCCAAGCCACAGATAGCTGTAGGTCGGGCCGTGGCCCACCGGGCTGGGCCAACCCCTCTTTCGGGGAAGACCCGCCAAACTGGGTCAGGCCGACTCGCCAGCCCACTGGGCTTGACAGGCCTAGCCCATTTTATATAAATGTGAATAACTTTAAGAGCACCCGTCCGATCGACGCATTGTCTATGAAACTAGGATCCTCTTGACTAGGTGTTACTTTTGTGATAATATAAGTGAGTTTTGTATGACTTTGGAAAATGACAGGTTTGGAAGGAGTGTAATTCCAACTGGGCCGCCAGAACGGAAAAGCCAAAACTCTTAGACCGACCGTTTGATTGACGCGCCGTCTGTTGCGTTGGGGTTGTTTTGATGAGACAAATCTTTGGTATATATAAAATCAGGGCATTTCGATAGTTGATGTATCGAACCTTTGGATTGAGGTGCGGACCCTCCCAGAATCGAGCGTACTATGTGCGGGAACCCTAGAGTTGGGTACGACTACAACGACTATAGTACTAGAATCCCCCGTGGGTTCAACGACGAAGGCTACTGTACATGAATCCTCCATGGGTTCGACAACAATGAGACTCGACTGAATCCACCTTGGGTTCTACAGCAATGATACTGGACTGAATCCTCCGTGGGTTCGACAGCAATGAGACTTGACTGAATCCTCTGTGGATTCGCCAGCAACAAGACTGGACTGAATCCTCTGTGGGTTTGACAACAACGAGACTGGACTCAATCCTTTGTGGGTTTGACAGAAATGAGAATGGACTGAATCCTCCATGGGTTTGACAACAATGAGATTGGACTTAATCCTCTGTGGGTTCGACAGAAACGACATACTGCTGTTTTAGGTTTCTGCAGGTATGTTCCGTTCGGTAGGGAAAAATGATTCAGTGACTACAACTAATCATCCCTTACTCTATTTGAGTTATGTATACCTGGTGTGAGTTGAGTATTGACATTAAATCATTATAATTGATTTGATTGACTTCTTTCCTGTATGGACTAGGTTGTGCTTGGGCTCAAGGGTTGGAGCCGAACTGAGATTGATAACTTAGGTATATGTATGGGAATATACCTAAGTAGGGTTGTTTGATATTTTGTGGTTGTATCTTTCTTATTTTGTTTATCCTTATTTGATATTGTGACACCATGTAGGTCTCAGGGTCCCTAATGAGTATTTTTATACTCACCCCTTCACGGGCTATGCCCTCACCTCGTTGTGTTGGATGCAGATGACGGACAACGCTGACGGAGGCTGAGAGCACCACGGCTGGACGGTACCCAAAGGTGGACCTTGTGACGAGTCGGTACACAGTGGAGATAGATGGATGTGGATGATGAGGTGTCCATCTGTACCTACCCTTTAGGTAGGATTCCCTAGAGGGTGATCCAGGAGCATCTCTTTACTTTCAGCTGTTAGTCCCTTTACATGTACTTGTTGTTCAGTTGGGTTTGTATACCAGCACTTTTACTTTCCAACACACTCTTTTGTATTAAGTTTGACTTAGTGTATACTTCTTGTTGAGTACTCTGTTCTGTTTGTTTACTATTATAAAGGAAATTCCTTCCCTTATTATCGGGATCTATGCCTTTGGTGCTAGTCTCTAGCCCCTGGCCTACGAAAGGCGGGCTTGGGGTAGTCACGACACAGGCCCCGAGGACGGCTCGTGACAAATTGGTACCAAAAGAGTTGGTTCTACCATAGAACTCAAGACTTTGATAATTATTTTCTCTGAAGCAATAGTGTTAAGAGTATTGAGTGTGGTTTTCAGTCCTGGGAATCCAGTGTTGGTGCGGCGGCCGACGTATCCATACACCAGGACCCTGACCTCAGATTTATGGCTCAGTGCACGAAAACACAGATTGAATGCATGTTTCAAAAGATTCCTTTGTGATTACATTGAGTCAGCTCACTAGGTAAATTTTTTTGACCGTGCAACAGCTGTTTCATTTTAGGATGACCCCATGAAGGCAGCCCGCTAGGGTTCCGAGTTACGTACATGATGGTAGCCCACCCAGCGACGAGGCCTTGGTGCAGGGACCCATCACAGCGGAGGTTCCCACGGTACCACTACCCGTTGGGCCACCGATACCACCAGGCCCAATATCAGAGAGTGTGCACCGCATGAGAATGTTGCACGGGTTCCTATAACAGAGGCCTCCGAGGTTTCGAGGTGAGTCAAATTTTCAAACAACCAGGTGCTGGCTGGAGGTTGTAGCAGAAGTTTTCCATACAGTTGGGACACCCGCAGACTTGATGGTGTACCTAGCAATTAGTCTCTTTCAGGGAGCAGTTGAGAGGTGGTGGAGCCTGATTCTCCATTTTTATGATGAGGTGACTCTCACCTGGGAAGACTTAAAGTGTCTTTTCATGGCGGAGTTTGTACCAGCGATTCTACGCTCTGTGCGGGCTCAGGAGCTACTGCGCTTTCTGCAGGGATTTCCGACCATAGCGGAGTCTTCTACAGCCGGTAGTAGATAGATGAGATAGAATTCCAATAGGACTAGTCCAACATGTGGGAAACCCTAGGATATCAATATGGTTTTGCGGGGAACACGAGTTAGATCCATCTATACGAGGAGAAGGTAGTGCTATGCATGCGGCGAGAAACATCACATGGCTCGAGACTACCCGAACCGTTCTGCAGATGAGTAGGAGGTAGTAGGGTGACCTTCCTGGAAGAGGCAGAGGTTCAACTGTGCAGGACCACCGGAAGCAGGCGGATGTGTCAGAGGAGATGGTCGAGCAGCTAGTGGATTGGAGCAGGGATAGCTCTAGACACGAAGGCCCTTGTTTATGATGCCTCTAGCTTCATTGATGTTGTTGTTTGTGGATGGTTTGTGTCTTGGTACATTGATATGTAGTAATAAAAGGACCTTTTCCTTGTGACTTTTTCTTCCCTGTCCTTTTTATGAGGTTGATTCTGAGAGGTTTCGGTTAAAACCGTAGAATTGATCCTCACGTTTGAGATTCCTACTAGAGGAGACCCAGTGACCACACACCAATGCCAACAATGCGAATCAACCCTTGGAGGCAAGAGTGACGGTTGGATCAATTGGTAGTAGTGTCGAGGCCTTACGGCATCATCCATGGCTTGAGATAGTATGGTTTATGTCAGGATTGACTATATTAGGCAAAGAATGTGGTTTATCCAGAGGATGAGAACAGATTTATCTTCTTGGAAAAGGATAAATCTTATCTGGTCTTATAGGGTGTAGGTGAAGAAGGGTGTACTTGAGTTCATTACTTTTGGATAGTCTCACTCATAGTTCAATGAGTGAACAGTTTACGGTTTACTCTAATCTCAATAGTACTAGGTGTATCTTCCCGTAGAAGAACCTGAACATGAGATAGCAATGAATAGTTGATCTCCTCCAGGACTATGACTTTGAGATATTCTATACTCCTCAAAGGGGGAACGTCGTATCCAATTCTCTCAGTAAATGATCAGGCAATCAACTGCTAATAGAGGCGGCGAAGCTGCTAGCCACATTGCAGATATGCTTTGTGGATAGAGATGGAGCAGCCCTTCTTCAGTCTCTCATAGTCACTCCTCCACTTCGTCAGTGATTCAGAGAGGCACAGTGTGGGGATGTTGACTGTGAGAAGTGATGTGCTCAGATATCCACAGGGTAGGCAGCTTATGGATTTTATGAAGGAGGGGAGCACGTGATCCTCTTTAGAAGACGTACTATGGTACCAGTTTCATTACAGGAGGAGGTATTTAGGGAGTTTTACACTTCCACTCTAGCGGTACATCCAGGAGTGGAGAAGATGTATTAGGACCTCAGACGACAGCACTGGTGTCCATGTATGAAGAAGGCTGTAGCAGAGTTCGTTTCACAATGACTCACTTGTCAGCAAGTGAAGGCGGAGCACTAGGTATAGTAGGATTGGTACAACCCTTAGAGGTCCTAGAGTGGAAGTGGGATGAGATATCCATAGATTTCGGGATGGGGCTTCCACGTACATCTAGAGGACACGACTCTATCTGGGTTTTCATAGACCAACTCCCCAAGTCGGACTACTTCCTACTTATCAGAGAGAAGGGCTCAATAGAGTGTTTGTGACACCTCTACATTTAGTAGATCGTACGACTTCATGATGGGCATTGAATATCGTTTCCGATCGAGATTCTCATTTCACTTCACAGCTATGTAAGGGATTACAAGAGGATTTTGGAACACAGCTTCGCTTGAGCACCGCCTTCCATCCTCAAACAGATGACCCGACTGAGAGGACCATTCAAACTCACGAGGACATGCTCCTTGCATGTTTCCTTAATTTTGGTCACACCTGGGAGGATCATTTACCTTGGTGGAGTTTGCAAACAACAACAGATACCACTCCACCATCGAGATGGCACAGTACGAGGCACTGTACGACCGACCTTGCAGATCACATATGTGCTGGAAGATGAACGCCAAGCAGTGGAAGACATTGTCATTCTGTCAATGCCGTAGAGAGAATCGTTGGTGATGTTCTTCATGGGCGGTGTCTTCTCCCTTGTCGTGGTGGAAGAAGAAAGAATATAGGAACTCTTTGTGGGCATCTCCATTCTTCATTGAGAGAGAACGTCATTCTTCATTAGAAGAAATCTTCATTTCTAATTCTTCCAAAACCTCCCCCAACACTACATGAGCCAACACAGAATAATATCTTAGGCTATTATTTTATCCTCACATGAATTTCAAATTAATTCATTAATTAGAGGATCCAATTAATTAATTGTTCAATAATTTAGAATGTGTTGGCACATTCATGAGAGGTGGGTGGAATATGGAGAGTTTAATGTTTTAAAAGAAAGGAGGTGTATTTATTTAATTCAACGAGGAGTTAAAAAGGAGTTGAAGGGAGTTTCACACTTCCTCTCTAGAAGTACATCTAGGAGTGGCGAAGATGTATCAGGACCTCAGATGACAACACTAGTGTCCAGGTATGAAGAATGCTATAGCAGAGTTATTTTCATGATGCCTCACTTGTCAACAAGTGAAGGTGGATCACCAGGTAACAACATGCTTGGTACAACCCTTAGAGGTCCCGGAGTGGAAGTGGGATGGGATATCCATGGATTTTGTGATAGGGCTTCCACGTACATCCATAGGAAACGACTCTATCTGGGTGATAGAAGACCGACTCACCATGTCGGCCCACTTCTTATCGATCGGAGAGCAGGGCTCATTAGAGAGATTGGGATGCCTCAACATTCAAGAGATCATACGGCTACATGGTGGTCCATCGACTATTGTTTCCGATCGAGATGCTCGTTTCACATTCAAGCTATGGAAGGGATTATTGGAGGCTTTTTCGACGTAGCATCGCTTGAGCACCACCTTCCATTATCAGAAGAATGGACATATTGAGAAGACCATTCATACTCTCGAAGACATGCTCCGTTCATGTGTCCTAGACTTTGGTCGCAGCTGGGAGGATCATTTACCCTGGTGGAGTTTGTGTACAACAACAACTACCACTCCACTATCGGGATGACACTGTACGAGGCACTGTACAACCGAACATGAAGACTAACTCTGTGCTGGACTGACCCTGGGGAATCAACACTTGTAGGACCAGAGATGGTTCAGGCTATGATGGAGAAGGTGCAGATCTTCCAGGAGCAGATGGGGACTGCACATAGCAGACAAAAGTTCATTGCTGATAGGAGACGGAGACCACTGGAGTTCGAGGATGGAGACCACATTTTCCTACAGGTCTCACCTCGACGAGGTCTATAGATATTTGACTAGGGAAGAATGTTATCTCCACGATTCATCAGACCATTACAGGTCCTCATTAGAGTAGGTGAGGTGGCTTACCGCCTGGACCTTCCACCTCAGTTTCACCGGGTGCATGACATCTTCCATGTATCTCAACTGAGGAGATACGTGCACAACCCGTCCCACATTATCGACCACAAGGAGATGGACCTCAATTTTAGGGCGACATTCACGGTGGTCTCGGTGGAGATCGAGGATTGACAGGAGTGGGTCCTAAGTGGACGGTCGGTTCCTCTGGTGCTCATTCGCTGGCAGCATGGGAACATCTAAGAGAGAACATGGGAGAGGGAGGCTCAGATGCGTGCTCAGTACCCCCATTTGTTCCCCTAGTGTGTGTTTTAGCTTTACGAGGACGTAAATCCTTGAGGTAGGGGTAATGTAAAGACCCAGAAATTTCATGGAAATTTTTTACTTAAATACGTTGGAATTTTACGAGTCTGCGGTTTCTAACTGCACCTGATTCCGAGGCCCGGTGTGCCCAGAATCAATTTTTGAAGTTTTTTTCGGGTATGTTTAGTAAACATACGTGCGGGTTATTCTATATTTCAATTTGGTACTCGAAATAGAAATTTGGGGGCACCGATGAACTCGCAACACTGATATTCACTTAAGGGGACCTTTACCCATGTTGCATTTTCTCGGGAGGAAAAGTTAAATTTTGGGGATTTATATTAAATTAAATAAAATTTTTATACAAAATTTTATTGTTTGGTGGTGGATAATTCCTAAAAGGGAAAGATAGTGGTGGGTCCCACACCCACATAACCTCCCATGAGAGGATACTGTGTGGTGGGGACCACATGAGCCCCTAACCCTTCAACTTCCCTTAAACTCCCCATTAACACCCCTTTATTAAATTTAACAACACCTCTAATTTTTTATGGTGGAGCCTCTCCTCCTCCAACACATTGAATATTCCAACCCATCTAATTAATATCTTCTTTAATTAATTGGCTCCTTTTATTTGAATTAATTTCAATTGCATGGAAATTCTATTAAAATTGGGGAGCCTTAATATAATATTTTCCTTGGAAAATATTACGGTGGGGGAAAACTCTAGAGAATTAGAAGAAAGGTTTTACTCTATAGATGAAGAACACCTTTATTCAACGTAGAACAATTACACTCTCTCCAATGAAGAACTCAAGACCCAAAACCATCGTCTTCTTAATTCTTCTCCCTTTGTGTCAAGGAAGAAGACTCTGCCCGTGAGGAACGTCGACTACACTTCTTCCTCGGACATGTCCTGACGTCAACGAATTGACGTCATCTTCGAATCCTCTTCTTACGATATAGACAAGCGAGAATTAGAAATGAGGTAGGGGGAATTATAGAATATTTATTTATTTATACGTGTGTAATATTCCTCGTACCTTGGAATTGATTTTGGTTGGTGGTGATTTAGTTGTTATCATATATAGTAGAGGGCGCTGGCTGAACAAACACAGCCCGACGACCCTCTGTTGAATCTTGCCTATGTTGGAACTGGAGGAAGGAGGCCACGAGATGGAAGGAGCGGTAACGATCAGAGGCAGAGACAGAAACGGTGGCTGCACGCTGGCCTCGTGGAGGAAAACCGCGGTCCGAAACCACGGGCCACTCGGGCTAATGAACCGGCCAGCCGTAGACGGCTGGGATGTTGATCCATTGATCCCACAGGTGCCGCACGAAGGAGGAGTGGCCCTCATCAGCGAGCTTCCTTTTGGACGAACCGGCTAGCCGTAGCCAGCTGGGATGGAGAACCGCGGTTCCTCTAAGGCACTGCGCTATGGAGAACCACGGTCCGCACTCCACGGGCCACTTCAGTGGGCGAACCGGCTGGCTCGCTAGCCAACTGGGTGGAAGAAACCGCAGTGCCACGTGTAGAGGATCAGAGACCTGCAGTGCGGGCCACTCGTGCCGGAGAAGACCGGTCGGCTTCGGCCAGCCAGACAGGAGGGGCGGCGCCAGTCGGCGCCGCCGGTTAAAGAAAACGGGGTGGCCGCGCCCCCGAACTGTTCCGCCAGCCAAGCCACACACCGCCGGGCCGGGATGCACCATGTCAGGCCGGGCCACGCCCCACCGTGCTGGACTGACCACTCTGCCAGGTCGGACCCACCGAACAAGGTCAGGCTAACCCGCCAGCGCACTGGGCTTGACGGGTCGGGCCCGTTTCACTTAATGGTGAATAACTTTAAGACCACGTGTCCGATCGACACACCGTCTGCGGCACTGGGATCTTCTTGATGAGGACATCCTTTTTCGATTCTATAAGTGAGTTTTCGATGACTTTTTAAATTGGCCAGGTTTGGATGGAGTGTAATTCTAACGAGGCCCCTGGAAAGGAAAATCAAATAACTCTCAGACCGGGCACCCGATTTATGCATTGTCTGTCTCGTTGGGTTTCTTTTGACTAGATATAACTTTGCGATACATCAACTTAGGATTTCATGATAGTTGATGTATCGACCCCTTGGCTCGAATGTCGGACACTCCCGGAATCGAGCGTGCTGTGTGCGAGAACCCTAGAGCTGGCTGCGACTGCGACGACTACCGTACTAGAATCACCTATGGGTTCGACGATGATGGCTACTATACTGGAATCCTCTATGGGTTTGACAGCAATGATACTAGACAGAATCCTCCATGGCTTCAACAACAACGAGATTGGACTGAATCCTCCGCGAGTTGGACAACAATAAGACTGGATTGAATCCTCTGTGGGTTCGCCAGCAATGAGACTAGACTGAATCCTCGGTGAGTTCAATAGCAACGAGACTGGACTGATTCCTCCGTGGGTTCGATGGAAAAGAGACTGGACTGAATCCTCCATCATTTCGACATGAACGTGACTGGAATGAATCCTCCATGGGGTTGACTGCAATGACATAATACTGTTTTAGGTTTCTATGGGTATCTGCTGTTCGACAATGAAAGATGATTCAATGGATACAACTAATCATCTCATACTCTCTTTAAGTTATGTATACCTAGTGTGAGATGAGTCTTTACTTACAATAATTTTCATCGATGTGATTGACTTGTTACCTATGTGGACTGGTTTGTGCTCGGGCTTGAGGGTTGAAGCCGAACTGAGATTGATAACTTAGGTTTATGTATGGGAATATACCTAAGTAGTGTTGTTTGATACTTCATGGTTGTATCTTTATTCTTTTGTTTATCCTTAGTGGATATTGTGAGACCTTGTGGGTCTTAGGGTCCCTACTGAGTATCATTACTCTCACCCCTGCATGGGTTATGCCCGCACCACGTTGTGTTGGATGCAGACAACGAACAACGCTAACGGAGGCTGAGAGCACCATGAATGGATGGTACCTGGAGGTGGACCATATGACGATTTGGTCCACATTGGTGACTGACAGACATGGGTGCTGTGGTGGCCATCTGTACCTACCCTTCAGGTAGGATTTCTCGGAGGACGATCCAGGAGATGCACTTTACTTTCAGCTGTCAGTCCCTTTACATGTACTTTTTTTAGTTGGGTTTGTATACTGGCCCTTTTACTTTCCAGCACACTCTTCTGAATTCTATTTTACGTAGTGTATACTTCCTATTTCATACTCTCTTGTGTTTTTTTACTTTTATAATGGCAATGCCTTCACATTTTTATCAGGATCTACGCCATTGGTGCTAGTCGCCAGCCCCTGGCCTATGAAAGGTGGGCATGGGGTAGTCATGGCACGGGCCCCGAGGATGGGTCGTGACATTTTTAAAGATAATGGATCAATGAAGAATTAGATTACACTGAGGGGGTGTCCTACACCATATCATTCAGAAATTGAATTTCATCAGGTTATGGAAGTTAAAGAAGCATATATGGTACTTTATGGAAATAGAACAAGCATTAGTAGAGTGGTGTAGCTCTGGGTACATAGGCTATATCATAGAGAATAACGGTAGGACAATTATATAAATTTCAGCCTATAAATATGGATAGAGAGGATGGGACATTGATAGGAAGAGGTACTATTATTATAGATTCTGCACTTGCTAAGGCATTATTTGATACACGAGAATCTAATTCTTTTATATCTACTCATCATTTTAATGTGTTATGTTGAATGGTGTAGTTTTTGAGTGGGGTTATGACAATCGATACACTGATGGGAGTTTAGTTGAGTGACATCTGTTTAGGGAAGGAGTCTTCTCTTGAGGATGGTGAGTATAATTCAAGTTAGGATCCTTATATACATGAAATGTCTTGTGTTTACATGATTTTAGGTATATAAATGTTAATTTCATACTTATACCACAAATATTGTTACCATATGAGAGTGAACTTTATACCTCATGAGGCTAACCGTTATGTTGATTGTGGAGAGTATGATTTTCATGTTGGACCTATATTGCTAGTTTATCAAGATCTAGGTGAGATCAGCACAGAGGTTTCATGTAATTTTATAGATGAACGAGGTTTAAAGAATGATGTATTTCTAAAAATTATTGACAGATTCATAGATGTGTCTCCTGAAGACATGTCAGTGATTTCACCTGAGGGGGATGTTGAGATTAAAATTGAGATCTGGTTGGGAGATAAACCAATTAATTTTCCACCTTACAGAATGGTACCAATATGGATTTAATATATTGAAAATCATTAATTATAGTTTATGGATAGGGTATTTATCCATTTCTCTTTTTCGTCTTTAGGTTTTTTTGTTTTTTTTATGATTTCTGATAGGAACTTACACTGATGTTTTTTTTATTAGAAGATAGACAAGATGAATGTGATGTATTAGTATCCTCATCCATGTATCAAAAAACTCATTTACTAGTTTATAGGATCTTGTGTATTCTCTGTGATTAACTTATGTTTTGGGTATCATCAGAGAATAGTTATACCTTCTGGTATACCATGAACTACTTTATGAAGTAGGTATTTATTATATGAGTTCATCATGATGAAATTTGTGATAATGATTTCCCCTTCTATTTTTATGTCCATGATGAATCGATTATCCCACCCATAACTAGATCATTTTGTGGTTGATTTTTTGGATGATATCATGGTGTACTCTAAGACTTGTGATGATCATGCCAAATATATTTGAATCATCATGAGTACACTGAGAGAGCATCAGAGACATTCCATGATTTCAAAGATTCAATTATGAATCAACTAAGAATATTCCTTTGGTCACATCATCGTAGAGTATGGTTTGTTAGTAGACCCAAATTATGATCCATAATTTTTTTTCATTGGAGAAGAACACGAATTTTGAAGATATTCACAAAAATCTTGGTTTGGCGTGTTATTATCCAGTATTCATCCAGGAGATTTCCCAATTAGTAGAAACATTTTATAGTTTGACAAAGAAGGGAATAAACACTTTATTGTTTTAAAAATAAGGGAATCATGTTTGAATGGTCTGGAGCATGTGAGAATTTCTTCCAAGAGTTGTAGATGTGTTTAACTACCACATTTATATTGACCCAACCAAATCTAGGAGAGTATTATATCATGTTTTTTAATGTGTTTAGGGTCACACACATTGGTATATTAATGCAGGGAGATCAAGTTATACTTTTTCAGTCATGGATATTGTGGTCACTTAAATGAAATTAAAATATGCATGATCTTGAGTTGGATATGGTGGATTAGGACAGAGAGTATTGACAACATTACCTATTAGGTGAATATTATAATGTGTATATAGACCACAAAATCATAATGTTCATCTTTTTGTGGTGAGATTTGAATCTATAGAAATGGAGATGCATTTAGTATATGTAGTCTTTTAAAATTGATATAGCATATATGCCGAATAATGGAAACAATACTTTTGATGCTTTGACCATGAAAAAAATACTCAATCAAATTATGATTGTAGTTTTGAGTCAAAAAATATGGACTTGTTGGCTAAGATACATATTGATTTTATGAGTGCTAGGTGTAGATGAAACTTGTATCTATATAAATTGATTTCTTATTATTTAAAAGTATCAGAGAGTGGTATTATAAGGATCTAGAGTGTTGGAACTCGAGGGAATTCCTTGAAGGTTTAAAGTTACTTTATGATTGGAAAATTGATGATAATGAGATCATCTATGTCTAGAAGATTATTGTTGAGAATACGAGTATGTGATAGGATTTAATGCATGAGTTTCAAAACATTAAGTTGGTGGTGAATCTTGGTTTGAACAATGTTTATAGTGACCTATATGGATAGTATAGGTTGATGAGTTTGAAAAAGTGGATTTCTTGGTTTATGGAACGATTCTACACCATTCAATAGGTGAAGGCCAAGCACAAATGACCCTGTGGGTTCATATAGTTGCTTCCCATCTCTAAATGGAGTTGGGGTAAGGTTACCATGAAATTCATGGTGGGTTTTTCAAGTAATCATTTGATGAATGATGTTATATGGGTGATTTTGGGCTGATTAACGAAGGTATCCAATTTTAGGCTAATACTGGACACTTTCACTGTAACGCCCCGACCCCAGTTACCCAGAGTCGGTGCATTATTTCAATACATTGGAATTATTACAAGGAATCAAGTCCCAAAGGACCGATTAGTTTATCAGTCTTGTAAAATAGATTACATACATGAATGTTACATTACACTTCATAACATACAAAACAACATAAATAATCCTTTATGAACTCTATTATTCCCTTGTCATAACCCTGCATACCAATCACAAAACACTTCTTGGAATCCTGGTAAAAATAAAACATAGAAAGGGGTGAGCTCAAATGCTCGGTAAGGGTAATCAATACAGCGGAACATTCATAAATAATTATAAACATTTAAGGAAATGTATAACTAGAACAAAAGCCTTTTAAACTTGAACTTCAACATAATATGGAAAAAATAAAATGAAATAATTCCATTTACTTATTCAAATGGATATTTTACTAGTCGAATAATCACATTCAATATCACTAACCACTTTCATAATGATGTAATGCATAATTCCATACTATCATAACCATGTAGCCAAGGCCTCGTGCCAATACTACAAATAAGATTTTTTTAAGGCCTCGTGCCAAGACACCAGTTTGTCTAATGAGACCTACCGATGCATCGAGGATCTATAGCAGGCTCCACCCGTCACTTACTATGTCCAATGAATTCCTCAAATGAAAAGGTCTAAACATAACATAAACATTCGTATTAAAACTAGCATAAAAAATGTCAATACTTTACCCAAAAACCTTGAATGGTATAAAAATAACACATCCACAGTCAAACAAGTCACAAAACCTTCAACACAATATGAAAGATTTGTATTATGATAAATAAACTTCAAAAAAACATTAAAATCTATTAAAGGATTTTGACATAGATGAAAATGATTTGTAAAACTCTTTGAGAGAAATACCCTTTTTTCATGATAACATTTAAAAGTCACACAATTTAGAAAAGAAGTCATTTAAAGACATTTTTGAATCACAGTGTCCCATACCACTTTTAAACTTTTGAAAGGAATTAACATTTTTAAAACATTCATGTCCATATAAATAAATCCTTAAAAACCATTGTGAAGACATGGATATTAATTAAAAACATTTAGAATGATGAATCTTTAAAACATTTAAAATTATGATCATGATAAAGAGAACCTTTAAAAAATCCTTACAATATTAATTTTGAAATCATTTTTATTTAAAATGGACATGGATGATAAAAATGTCCCAGTAAATACTTACACATAAACAATCCCGGATTATAATGAGATTGAGGAATTAACCCTTACCAATTTGGTAACTTACGAAACATACACCCCATGAAAGATGTATCATACAATTAAAATGTAAATATACATATATTAATTTTTATTACACAAATAATACAATTATGGGAAGTACATACACCACACAAAAGGTAATAGTGGCAATATGGCATGAATCTGACGGGAATAAGGAGAGAGATGAAAACCCCTTACCTTGCACTTTCCTTTAGTTGAGGGTACGTTTAACCTCATGTACGAAGATCGTAGTATGTTATTAAATTATACCAGAAACATATAAAATTTATGATATCATACATGATTCATTTATGACTTTATACTAACCATTTAATAATAATTTCCATGTTAAATTAACATTTCGGGTAATAATCATTTTCTTTATCGTACGTGTTTTAACTTGTTAATCTTGATTGTATCACATAGATCATGATTTAAATACTTCCAGAATATAAAAAATGATAAATATATCATATATATTTAGAATATAAATATATATAAAGGACATATATATGAAATGGAAAGCACCATTTATGGAGATGGTAGTCCGTACGTACGCAAAAACACTGTTTCTGTTTTCATATAGTATTGAACGGATGTAAGTGAATAAGATATATGTAAGTACATTAATACTTCTATATATATATATATCTCCAGTAGAGTTATTATTTCGTATATTACATACTTATTAGTAATATATATTTTTATAATCATCAATGAATGGTGAACTTGAAAATGAATCTCATCGCGTCGTGGAGATGGTAATCTGTACGTACACACGAGCGAAAATATAATTCTTTTGATATCAAAATAGTATATAATTTGATGTTATATCATATATATAGAATAATTATCATGTTATATTTATTATTTACATGAATTATACATCATTTTTATGACCATCTAAATAATAATATATTGAATAACAATTACACCACAACGTGGAGGCGGTAGGCCGTACGTACGAACGTATGGTGACATGTCATTCAAGGGATAGATAGAAAAATGAATTTGTTTGTTCCATAATTATAATAACATCAAATTATATAGAAGGTACTGGATTTATTAATTTAGAATGGAAATAACAAGGAACGAAGAAGTTGAAGAAGAAAGGAACTTTAAAGAGGGTGGTGAAGACGTTACCTCTTCTTCGGGTTCTTCCTTTTGATTTGATATAAAGGGATCTTTAGGTTGGATTTATGATCACACTAACGCCTCTAGGATGAATTTAGGGATGTTGAAGGAGTATTTGGGCAGGGTTTGGGCGAGCCAAAAGGCTTTGAAGGTGTGAAGAATTTGATAGAAGTTGGGTCCTTTTATAAGGGGGAGGAGGAGCTCTTTAGAAAAAACATAAAGTATTAATTTATAATAAATTCATATCTTGGTTTTAATGGCTCCAAAGTGGATTATTCAAAATATAAGGTTGGGATTGGTCGAAATATTTTCAACCAATAGATTTTAGACAGGTTTGGATCATTATATTAACCATGTCTTTTAGTTTTAACTCTTTGTTAATTAGATTGACATTTACCATGTCACTTTCTATTTTTATATTATATAGTTAATAAACATAATATATAAATCCAAGAGACCCAAAAGTGGTCCATTAATGATACCGAAATAATGATATAAGTCCTTTGGCCGAACCATATATTTTTAGGAATATAATATAAATTAATATTATAATATTTGTTTTAAAAACTAATTTATGTCAATTTTGACACTACTCAATAATTTATTTTTGTAAAAGTCATAACAACTTTATTAATTCGGACCAAATTCATTTAAGAAATCATAACATGGAATATTAACTAATAAAATTCGTGTATGTCATCAAAACTTTCAAATAATATTTATTTTAACATTTATAATACCAACTATTTTATTCTTTCATTAATAAGGAAAATATTGCATCATTATTGTGTCATATATATTTTTAATTTTTCAATGTCTAAAAACTATAAATAAACTACCATTATTTAGGAAATCATTTTAGATTTCTAATAAATATTTATAATCGAAAATATAGCATATATAACCCTATGTAAATATTTTTTTGCAAAAAGATAAAAGCTTATGTCATTTTTGTATTTACTTTAACTTAATTAATATAAAGTGTCCCTATCACCTACAAGTGTCTCCCTGGGGTCCCAAAATCGACCCAAATATCCCCATGGTCGGAAATGTATCCACCAATAAGGTTGGGACATGTTTTAGAGTAATTTATTATTATAATAATATTATTTTTACCCTTATTTACCGGATTTACCCTCTAAACATGGTAAATAAATTATTTACCGAAGTAATTATTACTAATATCTAAAAATAAAAGTTACCTATTTACACAGTTTGGAAATCCTGATTCCAAATATGGAATACATTTTTACTAATTCAAAACATATAAGTGGAAGAAATTAATTTAAAATTAATTCCCGCTGTCAAAACAAAAAACGTATTTTTAAGATATAATAACTATCAAAAGATTGACACTTGTTTATGTCCGGTTTAATTGTGAAATTATGTCCAATGAAAAAAATTGTATTAAAGGAGAAAAATATATTCTAAATATATTTTAAAATCACTAAAATTCATAATTTATCACTATTAATTATTTTGATTTAAAAAGTTGTTTTTAATTAAAATTTAGTAATTTTCACTATTCATAAAAATATAAAAGTTATCCGAAAGGTACGAAAATTTCACCCTAGGATAAATTCGATATTACAAATCCAAAAATTAAGTCCATTTTGAGAGGTAATATTTATAAAATTTCAAGAAGTAGGTATTGCTATTCATAACGGCTAGTTTGATTGGTTGTAATGTGTGTTAGAACTGAAAGTTGTATACAACACTCGCTACTGTATTATTCAAAGAGAAGCGTACCGTGGAATCTTGGGGTGTTAAATTGTAAATTTTTGATGTCCTCATTCTAAATAATAAATTTATTTAGTCATATTGAATATATAAAAGTGTAAAATATTGGATTTAAAAAAAGGTTCACTATTAAAAGTTGGTAAAAGTGCATTTTTTGAAAAATAATTATTTTATCTGAAAAAAAAGAATTTCTTCTTAAATTATGTCTAAGAAACTCATAATATGGATTCTAAAATTAAAAGGATTATATAAAGTTCAAAATTTAGTTAATACTATTCATAACCTTTTTTGAACGGCTTGTTTGGTAAGTAATGGTGCACTTGAACTCGGTGTTGCGTGTAGTGCAAGTTATTGAATTATTTTGAAGAAGTAACACACTATGAAGTCGTGGGGTGTTACACTCACAGTGGGTCAGTTGTGGGAAATATACATTCATGAGATAGTCCATTTGCTTGTATCATCATTTGTGCTTTAAATCATGCTTCTAAGAATATGTTTAGAAGGGATTGGGTAACTAGGTATTTTTATGTACAGATTTCCACCAACTGATAGATGGGTAGTGAGAACATACTATTTTGGTGCTAGAGGACATGCTTCGAGTATGCATCATAGACATTTTTGGGTATTTAGGGGGACCAAATAGATCTCATTGAATTCACCTATAAAAATAGTTATCAGATGAATGTTATGATTTCACTATATGATGCACTTTATGGTATTCCATAAAGATCACCTCAATGCTAGATTATTGAAGGTGAGTCCAATTTTATGGGACCAAGTATCATATAAGATACAATAGAGCAAGTCATGTTGATTCAGAAATGTTTTTCTATGAATCGTAGTGGGAATAATTCATGATCTAGTTGACATAAAAAAAACTTTGAGTTTAAATTTTATTATCGCTTATTCCTTTGGGTGTTAGAGAGGTTGGGTCACCACAAGATTCAAAGGAATAGTGTCTTGGAACCCCTATTTTCTAGAAAATTTTAAGCTTTCAAGATGATCAGATTCATGGGAATCCAGTCATCTCTTCCATAGAGGTATAGGGTTATTAATGATGTTTTCTTGTTTCAGAACTTTTGAAGTAAAGACAAACCCCTATTATATGATTGATTTGGATGATGGTGATTTTGATGATAATGCATCCATTGAAAAGAATCTGATTCATGTTATAGATCGTAGTGAGAATGTGTTGTAGAAATGAATGTGCTGATGGTCTAAGTGCTATGAAAACATTGTTGTGTTTAGGAGGAAACATGGGATAGGGAATATGATATGTGATCCCAATGAACCAAGATTTTTTACATCATCATATTAGATATTATTTGGGATATATCTTGATGATGATATTTTATATGGTTAGGATATTTCATGATCTCAGTCTCACTAAAGAGGCCTCATTCTCATTTCCGGGTACTCGTCTCCCCTTTTTTGGTTATACCATGGTTATCATTTTATTTGGGTGTATTTCAAGTGATATTGGAGAAATTTTATAGTCCATGGGAATGTGAATGGATCATTCTTGGTTAGGTAAAACCAGGTTGTTCACCCAAGGAAACCATGCGCCCCTTTAGGAGAAATAGGAGGTGGTGCACTGTTGGAACAAGGTTTAGAAAAACCACGTGGCCATCCTCCCAAAACTGTGCACCCCAAAAAAGATTGATTTTTTTATTTAGGGTGCATGTGTTTTCAAAACATGATCCAATTTATAGAAAAATTATACCCCTAAATTATAGATTTATAGTTTAGGTGCACGGTTTGTAAAAACCATGTACCTTAGCCCAAGAAACAGTCCACACGGGTTTTAAACACCCCAAAATTTTTATTTGAATTCCAAAAACCCTTTTTTTTACACCAAATCACCCAAAATCTTTTATAAATGATTTATATTGATTTTAAAATCCCTTGGGAGGATTTAAAGGATCCTAAAACCCATTCTAGTTAATTTATATAATCTTATAGAAGTATATTTTCCCTCTTCCAGTATGTGATATATTCTCTTTGGTATTATTTTTTCCATTCCTTTGGATAGAAGATTTCCAATAATGGTGATGGATTTAGATCTAGGTTTTTATGGGTTTTTATTTGGATCTTTTTCATATTCTTTTGTCCTTTTTTTCTTCTATTATTGTGAAATTTACTGTTAAACATTGATTGAGAAATATGAGTTAGAGTGCGCTTGTTAATGATCCTGAGGCAGGTGGTCCAATTGAAAATTCACATAGTATTGATTATATTTGGGTGTATGTAATTGTGAAATTCAAATTTACATATTGAGTAATTAAATTTATTAAAAATTGAACTAATTAATTGTTTCCCCTGAGATTAAGAAACCCATCATGTTCTCTATTGCACTTGTTAATGATTTTGAGACCAAACATGATATAATCCCACGTGGTGTGCCTATATAATAGAAACGATGAGTTATGAATTATGTATGGTTGATAAATGGGATTAGCAATATGGTTGGTAAATTTATATATGAAATTATTAGAGAAATGGATTATGTAAATGATTGATAAATGCGTTATGAATGTAGAAATTTGATATGTGAACATTTTTACTATGTTTTGGTATAGCGACTACTACTCCAAAAACCCACAGGGTTCCCTACAGTCGCTCTAATACCCCATGTTATATATTATTTCCATGTGATAAATAAGTTATGGGATATGGAATTCTTGTCAAAATACCTATGAGGTTTGATAATGCTACTCTAGGCACCCAATGTATGAATGTGAATTTAATATTAAATTATTAATAAATCCCATGATAGAATGAAATATTATATAAGTTTTTTAGATTGATCAGATACTAAACGGGCATATGAAGACATTAATGGTACTTATTTCACCATGAAACCAAGGAATATGTCATTAATTAATTTATAATTTAATTTTAATACTGTTAACATGATCATTTTTACTTTATTTTTTATAAAATTGCATACACTATTCTAGATATTCTATTATTTTGGATGTCATTGTTGGTGTCATACTAAGTTTTACACACAAAATACTAGGAATGAAAAAATGGTACCTAAATATACTAACTATTTGTGGGTAATGATAAGGGAAATAACACTATGATAAATGGATGATTTGGGATTTCGGAGGGAGAATAGATGAGGGAACCAAAAATAATGTTTTGATCCCCTAGGGTGTTTTTAGTTTGTCTTAATATTTAGTTTTGTTTTTATATATGAAACATATATGACTTAAAATATATACTATTTTGGATCACGGTCTTCTTTCCTTATTTTGTATTCATCATGTGATGTTGGATGATTATTTAATATGGAATAATATTTTTATTTTCTACAATATTTTTTGAATTTTTTATTTATATCTATATTTTTCCACAACGATAATGATGGTATAGTCTTTCTTTAATACTTATTAGACCCACACTACTAATTAAAATCATCTGAAATATAGAGAGGTGTACTTGAGGGAACATAAGAAACTAGATCTATGAACCAGTATTTGGCCTCTAGGCCGGAACATTATAATTTCATGGATATAAATTTTGGTTGGATGAATTTTTTTATATATGAATTTCTAAGATAGAATTGAATACATATTTTATATATGATAGACCTACCAGTTTAGTAATAATTTATTAATTTTATAAAAATAACAAAAACAACTATATTACCCAAAATAACACTCATTTTGGGTTATATATATTGATCTAATACACTTTTGAACTTATATATCTTTCTTGAAGACTCATAACTCATATATTGTATTAATTTGTTAAAATGTATAGATTATTTGTTTTATGTAATATAACATAAAATTATAAAATTATATAATGTTATTTGTGATCTCTTTAATGTTTTTATAAATATAATAGTAATATCAATCAATGTGGGAGTCTTTTATCCCACTTCCTCATTTTTTATATTATTGTTTAATTTACCGATTTTTTAAAAGAACATGAACATACCATGATATCTGTCAATTTGCTAACAATCAAAACATGGGATATATGTTTCCTATTAAAATAGATGAAATGATAAGAAAACACATAATCCATCAATTATTTTATAATAATATGTTTTAATATTATGTACATTAAGGTGAAGAAACATCCAAATAAACTCTGATATCCATCATATTAAAGAACAATGTCACTTTGGGGGCCTGTGATCAGTATAGATAAGTGGTGTGTGAAAAAAAAAGAATCCATATGTCATTTTAGAATAAGTAGTTTAAGTTTATAAATTACCACTAATTATATAAAATTATGAAGTTAAAAGTCACCAAAATATCTATAAATACTTTGAAATTATTGGTCAACATCTGTAGGGAATTTTTTAGATTTTTGGATTCAACAACTCATTACTCCGACACTCGATGGAATCTAAATTACAAAATAAAATAAATAAGGATACATGTTGGTCTATAAACATGATATAAAAATAATAAACTCTGTTACATCATTTTATATTATTCTATATGTATTTGAATAATATTTACGAATTTATTTAAAATATTTTTAACACTGAATATTTTTTTTAGTCAAGTTATTTATCTGGATGGTCTACGATTGAGAGATATTGGTGTTTCACAGTTAAAATATTCCAAGTATTTTTGGGTATAAATGATTCCATTTATTGTACATAAATGATATTAATATATCTATACACAATATATGTTATCTTGATGAGTTTCATAAATTCTCTTATATTATATTATTTTGAGATATGAAACTAGAATTTTATTTTTCTAAAATTTTATTCTTTGGTTCATTAACTACTATTCTGATGATATTTTATTATGTTGATGAATTATTTTTATATGAATTATTGTTTGAAATTACTTAATTTCATTCGAATAATATTTTTAATAAAATAATTTTATTAGATAATTTCATTGATGATCAATTAAAGTTATTATTAATGAATTATTATCGACCATCAATGGTGGTCAGGAATACTTATTTTCATAACAATATGTAATGAACATGAAAAAAATAGACTCTAAATGGTTGAACATATAATGAATAGTGTTTTAAATGAATGAATGATCACCATATAAAAAATTAATGAAAACAAGTTCCCATTTTCTCATTTTGTGGAATATAATAAAACTAAAACCTTCTCATTTAAGAAAATAAATAAATATAATAATCAGAACCCTCACCAAAATAATATTTTATTCATTCTAATATTTCACAAATCTGTTTAAATAAATATTCATTTACTTTTATGATAATTAAAAATTATTTCATTGGTTTCACCATGTGATATATATATAACACATATGACTGTACATTTCACATGGATGCCTTTATTCATTCTAATATTTCTAGTATATGTACCTATCACATATAGACCATTTACATATAAAATATCATAAGGGAACAGACCATTTATATTGTAAATATCACATAATGATTTACATATCACATATGAATGTACAAGTCACATGGATTCCCTTATTTATTCTAATATTTCTCTTATATATACATATCACATATTTACCATGTGATATATATATTAATGTTCTATGTATGGAAAACTAAATTGACCATTTAATATGGAACATTCATTAATAATATTATATGGATTTAAAATCTTCTTTACTAAATGTTTTTCTCATTGAATAATAATATGTGAAACATTTTTTTACTTTTGAAAATCCCCATTTTCGAAATTCAGTTTCAAAACAAACCAATGATCTTTATGACCTTACACAATAACCTAGAGCATTGTGTGAGGGTTTATGTTGTCTTCATTATTCAAGTGGTTTTTTAGTTGGAATGCATGATCCTTTTTAATATTGAATTATCCATCTCCAAGTATTTTTTTTGTTCAGATATATGTTGATGAGGTTTTTTGTTTTTTATAAACAAGATGTTCTCTAAACAAATTTCAGAAATCATGAAAAATTAACATGGAATCATCATGATGGGTGAGCAAAATTATTCTATAAGATATCATATTTATCAAAAGATTTTTGGAATGTGAGAAATCAAAGCAAACACATACTTAACTTACTAATGTTTTCCATGAATATGTAATATATATCACTGCTATGAGTTTTAATGAAATATGTGACATGGATGATTCTATATAACTAGTTTACAAAATTTTATTTATTTTAAAAATTGATATTTAATTTTATATTAATTCTATTTGGACATTTGAAATGTTTTCACTATGGTTATAGGCTATATTTAAAGAAAAATTAATGAATTTCATATTAAAGATGTGAATTTATTTAATGTATTTAAAAAAGAAAAAATAAACATTCCTTAAATTTTTTTTAAAAAAAAGATATAAATTTGACATCAAAATTGAATGGTTACTTTAGTGGTTAAAGATTAAATAAATTTTTTTTCCTAAGAACCTTCCATTTTCTAGGTAAATTACAGTATCATGGTCTGGTAAAAAGCTATAATATATTTCATTATCTACTATTGAAGTAGAATACATTGTTTTTAGTAGTTTTTCTAAACTGTTACTTTGGATAAAAACAGATTAATATATATTGGATCCAATTATAAACATGTATCAATTAAATTTGATATCACAATTAGTACCAACATTTGAAAGAATAAAAAAATTCAATATATAATTAATAATATAGATATTTTAAAATCACTTATTCAGAGATATTGATAAAAAATGTGATTTAACTCTTTCATTTACCTCTACTAAGAATTAATTGGCTAATATTTTTACTATTAATATTTCTTGTGATAATTTTGAATATTTCAAAAAATAATAGGGACAATTCTTGTTTATATTAATATAATTTATCTTATTTATTTAATTTTTGTTATATTAATTTTTGTTTTTTAATTAATAATAAATATAATGTTATTATATTATGTAATTTGTTTTTAAATAATACAATTGTATAAAATTTTATTTCATTCTTACGAATTTATTTTTTAAATTTAGTATAAATGAGAATAATCATAGAATATTTTGTGATGTATGCATTTTGGAATTGGGGTCTGTGTAAGAACCCATTTCTTCATTTTAGGTATGAATATTTTATTATTGGTTTATAATTGAGGAAAAATATTAATAATGATAAAAATATGGTTGTTGTCCTTACACGACTATACGTGTTGGTTACATGCCGTGTATTTCCATTTACATGCCTTGTAATTGTTTGGCCATGACTCCTATACATGATGTGTAAAAGAGGTTAGAAGTAGAAGGGAAAATTTGGAATATACAATATGTGTATTATCAAGAACATGCCATATAATATTTTTGGTTAAAATGTGTAATATCTTCATTTTATTCATTTGG
Source organism: Viscum album (assembly GCA_963277665.1). Classification (NCBI taxonomy): domain Eukaryota; kingdom Viridiplantae; phylum Streptophyta; class Magnoliopsida; order Santalales; family Viscaceae; genus Viscum; species Viscum album. The sequence continues at coordinate 408,449,860 of OY728161.1, read as the reverse complement.
ACAAAACCCTCACCTAGGTATTGCGAACCAGTTGTGTCGAGGGTCATTTTGGCTCCTAATTTTCCATCCGAACTCTGAATAAAACTTCTTCAGATGCATTAAAACCCAATTGGTATATTCTTTCTTCCTATTATTCCAATATTCATGATTTATTCTATTGACATAGTTATCAAAGGTTGAAAATTTATGCTAGTTTTTTTGATCTACTTCATTATAGGTGGAATTAATGGTTGAAACTGTATGAGGAGAGTCATACGAGTACGAGGAAGGTTGTCTCGTGCCTTTCGTTAAAAGTGTCACACACCAATTTTTGGCTATTTCATTAATTTATAATTTACCTATGTCATTGACTATTGATGTTTAAGAAATTGGTAAAGTGATTCAAATAATGTTTTAGGTCTTTTTCTATGATTAAAGTCACCCCATGGGTGTGTTTCCCACAAATGACCATTTATTGGCTAGGATGACTATGAGGCATGCCATTTTTTCCCATTTTTTGGTTTTTTATAATTTTTTTATCTATTAAATGATGTTTTCATGTTAATAGATTGTATCACATTGATTTAAGGTTTAATATTAGTTATTTCTCTTTTTCACCATGTTATGACTATGGTTGTTTATGAATTCTTGGAAGGTTTTTGTCCAATTGAGAACCATAATATTTGAGTTAGGTTTTATGAAGGACTTGTAATTGTTTAGAGTACACAATATGATTTTTATGTAAATTGTTCCAATGTTAGTTTGTTATTGTTAATCAATGTAATAGTTTAATTTACGCGTGTTAATTCTTATATGATATGTAAAACATGATTTGTTTAAATGTTAAATTAATGTTATAGTTTAATTTATATGTGTTGATTGTAATGTTAATTTCCCATGTTATTTTATTAATATTAAACCCATGTAATAGTATAATTTACATGTGTTGATTCTTATGTGAATTTCCCATGTAGTTTTATTAATGATTATGCCATGTTATTTTTTAATTAGAGAGTGTTTACTATTTTGTGAATTTTACATGTGAGTTTTTGAAAGGTGATGCCTTATGAAATTGGTCTAGTTTTTATGTTCAAGCTGTGAGTGAGACACATATGTAGCGGTCAGGTTCATGTAGGCTTTACTTATTTTTCTGCGGGAAACATGGATCGTTGTGGGATTCCATGAATGAACGGTATTTTATTTTTTAGATTTCATGAGTGAGACATGGGGATTCATTATAGCACCACCAATAATGGTCTTAGTTGACATGGACTTATACAACACCTAGAGTGATAACGAGATTCCAGAGAGGTTCATCGAAATTGGATTGATGGATGTTGGTAGGACTTCACCTAAAGTGATACTAGGATTCTTAAAAGGTTTATCGGGATAGGATTGTATGTAACAAATAGAATTTCACCTCAATTTATACTTGAATTCCATCTTAGTAATGTCATGGACATGCTCATGTTATTATTTTAATGATGAATGGAATGACTTAAGACTTGTTTTCCAATTCCAATCTTAAGCTTGGATTCGATCTTCACTTATACTGGGATAAATAGCCTTCTAAGATATCTGTTCTACTAACATTATATAGGCAACGTCAGAGTTAGGCTAGATCATGAGACATATATAATTCAATGAAATTGAACTGTTTGTAAGCATGAAATGATTATAAATGGAAACATGTGATAGTGGGATTGTTTAATTTTGAGTATGTCCTAGCATACTAATTTCACTATTATAAACATCCTGTTATATATATTCACTGACAAATTATCACAGATCTTAGGTGGTTGCCTATTGGGATTTAGTCTCACACCTTGTTTGGAACATGTTTTTTTGGCCCAAATGGATTATATTATTGTAGTTTTTGATAAGGGAAATATCCCTTCTACAGGTACTTGATATGTTGTTTAGGAGGAGGATATCATAGGACCAAGCCAATTCTTGCGATGCTTCTATGGTTCTTTTGTCTATTTTCTATTTTTCGTACCAGTATTATGTATTACTATAGTGTGACCTTTTTTGGTAATTTTCCTAGGACATGTGACATTCATCATCATCCTTTGTATGTTATGAAACCCAGTTATATATATTTTCAGTCTTCCATTGTTTAATTTTGTTGTATGGTGTTACTATATTCGCTATTGTTTTCTTATTATATTCAATTGTGTTATACTATGCCAATGATTGCATAGTATACCCACCATCACCCCTAGTTCTTCGATGCTAGTCGAAAGTCTCTATCATTTGGGGAAATTATCTTGAGACCATGTTTCCAATTTTGCATGGGGCACCATTGAGTGGAATCCAAATCCGAGAAGTTACAAAGTTGTATCATAGTATTTCTTTTCTAATTTTCATTATTTTCTTGTGATAGTTAATAGAGATAAAAAATGAAAGGGATTTTATAATATGATGTTCCCATGAGTATCTAACCCACATATAGGGAAAATCCAAATTTCCTCTAGTAGAATTGTGGTTTTTTGATTTTAATCTATTATTTTTGTTTCGATTTCACGGTTGGGTGATGCACTTGTATTGTTATCTTATTACAGATATAATTATGGTTCTATTTTTTGAAACCAAATTTGATGAGAGTTTTCCATATCATGCATCATATATAAAATTGTAATAAATTAAATTCCATGTATTCATTCCATGTATTTAGAAGCATTACTGATTTCATGCTATTGTGATAGGTACCAGCATAGATATGCCTGCTATTGTGATAGGTGAATTGTTACATGTTATGGTTTGAAATGGGTGGAGATAAAACATTTTTCACTAAGGCGTGTAGTATCTATTAGATTTTAGTTTAGTGGATCATGTTTCATCCTTATATATAATAATGTTATGACACACTACATATGGATTACAAACTTGTTCCCTGAGGGGTATGACCACTCTTGGACCAGAAATTAGAGGATAATGTTACTTATGTAAATGGAATTATATTATGATGTGCTACAGGTTGATTCCAAGATTTTATTCAAGGGGAGTATGGCCCCCAATAGATCATAATTTATCAAACCATTGGTTTACTTTTCTGATATGGGGATTATGGGGATGTTTTTGTGGTATTTTTTTTGGAAAGCTATATAAAACAATGCGTGGTACTATAAACACACTCCATGTGTTATTCTGATTTGGATGAAAGGCTTTTATTTTATAAAATCCACGTCCAATGAGTACATGACATGTGATTATTGACCATGTGTCTGACCATGTGAGATTGAACAGGGAATAATTATGGATTTGATAGTACCTGACTGTGTACTTTAGGTAAACGCCATATAGTTTTACATAGGCAGAACCCATATGAATCTGGTCATGTAAACTTACATGGCTAGGAGAGGAGACTTTTGAATATGTCTTGTACCCTACTAATGCATCATGTACCTAGGATGTTTGGACGTCCGGGTCTATAGAGGTACACACCCCTATAAGAGCTTGAGGGAACATGCCATGTATGGTGTCTACATGCTCTGTACTCCCTCTGTTGGTACACATTGAAGGTATTTTCGTATTTTATTCCCTAGTTTCATTTTTGACCTAAGAGTAGTCCTTTTTAAGTAGTTTTTCACATAGGTCATGATGGTGAAAACTACTGGTCATTCTGATGAATCCTAAGGGATGTTTTGGAGCTTCTATAGAAATGGAGAGGTTCTTCCTCTAGTTTCCATTTACAGTTTAGACCAAAGAGTAATACAGATTCTGAGTGATCTGTTGTGTGTTTTTACCTACCCAGTTCAGGCCATTGATCTAAGACGAGCTTTGAGCTATATCTCGAGACTTGTTGTATTTGAGGATGCTCCATTGTGAGATGTTCCCTTCAAGACAATTAGGCCACGGGACCGGATGCATCTGAGGATCTTCTGAGGGACGACTTTTCTTTTATAATGAATTTTGTAGTCCCTTGTAGGATCCCTCTCCTGTTTACCATTGATAAGATATCTATTTTAATATTCCTATATTGTTTATCGTTTGAGGATCCTTTGAAGTATTCCTCCCTTGCCTTTCAGTCAAGGATCCAAAGTAGGATGCCTTCACTCGTCTTACATGGAGGATCTTGAGTACGATGCCTCTCAGTGTTTTAATTGAACAACCCGACCATAGTAGTGGGATTTCGGTAGAATCTATTGTTGTTTGACACCTTGAATAGACCAATGGGGTAGGTGGATGGGTGAGTGTTTAGAGGAAGGTGTTGACCAATCCTGTTTTGATTTTTTCTCTTTTGAGTTGCAATATTTTTTATATCTTGACCCTTGATATGGAAATGATCATTGAGAAATGTTATGTTCAGCATGTTATACGTGCCTTAGGCAAGTTCAACTTCTTAAGAGGTCTTATGAACCTAAATTTCTTTATGTGAGAGGCAACTTAGAAAATCTTCATCAGTGTAAATGGTTTTGTAGATAATGTGATTTTGGGCCAGTTCTAGCTTGATCAATATGGTATAAGGGTTTAGAGGGCGGAAAACCTATTGTAGTAGAAATAATGTGCCATTTTATTTTGAAAACTCGAGGTATTATGTGTCGCCATATGCAATACCCATCGAATGTTAAATGTAAAAATGATCTATTGAGTTTGGTTAAATCATTGATATTTGAGAGGTTGTTTATATTCTCATGTTACCTCCAGATTAGAGTAAAATGAGATTTATGAAGCCATGTATATACCAGTACTCAATAAAAATTTATAGGACACATGAGTTTTGAAAATTTGATCAGTTTAATTTTAGAATTCATTCCATGTAATATGATGTGATGATCGTGGATCATGGAGTGAAAATCGTGTGTTTATGTTAGTTCTAAACTAGCACATTTGAGAGTGGCAATTCCTTCTTCTTAACATCTAAGACACTCTTAGGTGGGAGAGTCATGTCAGTTCTGTTTAAATGTGTCCATCTTGGTAGAAGGATCAAAATCAAGACCATTTGGAAATGGTTGATTAATTTTAAATGGGTTGAGGCATGTGATTCTTCTTTTATGTTGATGCATTATATGAATCATGACATATTTTCTGTTAACCATGTGTGCAAACCAAGTGAGGAATCGATGATCATGGATAGACCTAGGTGGTTAAGTGTGATCTATCATGAAATTTCTTTGGGATAAAGGCATTATGCTTGTTTATATGATGATTCATTGACAAGCGATGCTGAGTTTCATTTAGGAGAATGAATAGTATGGTTTCAGCTATTATTTTCTAATAATCCTGTAGATTCTCTTATTGTGATATTCCTTAAAATACAAGTATATTACCTATCATTAAATTGTCTTATATGAACTATGAGAACATTGATTATATGTTTCACTACTATTGAAATCAATTGGGATAGTTCGTGATCTCTTTATGTGTTTTGCGATAGATTCTTTGTTTAAAATGTGGCTTGTTTAATCGAGAGTGATACTTTAGTTCCTATGCATGAACGCCTTGAACGGAATCCTAGATTCCTTCCACTTTCTTTGACATCACCACTAGGTGGATGCTATTCTGGGTTCAATCAGTGTTCTTACGTGTACTTTTGGATATTTACCATTGTCTTACTCATAAAGGGGAGTATGTAACACCTTTGTGAGTTCCTCGGACTCCAGGTTGATGAATTTGAGGTTATATTGGACTTATAGTTGGGCTCAGATGTGAAGCTTAAAAAGGGAGTAATGATTCATGTGGGGTTGATCTGGATTATAATTTTACTTGGGTTTGGTATAACTTTTTAAATGATTAGCAGTAGGTTTGATAAAGAATCATCACATAGAGATAGGTATGGGTTTTCCTTAACGGGAACATTGTGGGTGAATGATGCCTTGGGAGAAGGTGTTGGGTTACTTTTAAAATATGATGGCCTCAAAAGTCGGGTGTTTCAGAGAGAATTTATCTAGTGATTCTTTCACTCATTTTCCTTCTATTTCATCCTGTTGTCTCTAATAAACCAGTTTGAACACTCTTCTAGTTTAAGGTGGGTGTGGTTGGAATTTCTGCAATGTCTTTTGAGGGAAGATTATGTGATTTGTTTTGATAAGGACAATCGGGGTTTTATGATTCTTTACTATGAGGCGCCTATTATATCCTCAATTGTGTTTGGGTTCTACAAGTTAAAGGATACCATGCCAGTAACACTACTGGAATTTTTAGGGGAATATTTTTTGGGGTTTTTCGGGTGTTAGAGGTGTCTTGTTAACAATGTTTTATTGGTTGTTGTTGATATGATCACGAAGGATTCATATTTCATGCGGATCAAGGGAACTTTAGTGTGGATGAGCTTGGGAAGTTTTACATTTATAATATTGTATGATTGCAAGGTGTCCCAAATTTTATTGTATCATATAGGGATTCCAAGTATACTTCTCACTTCTGGCAAGGGCTATAGAGGGCGCTGCGTACATAGATTCTTTTGAGCATAGCTTTTCACCACCAGATAGATGTCCAGTTAGTGTGCACAATTTTGGTGTGGGTAGACATGCTTCAAGAATGAATCATGCATTTAGAGGGTTCTTGGGAGTGAAACATACCCATACTTCAGTTTTCCTATAACAATGTCTTTCATGATAATATTTAGATGTCTCTATATGATCCATTGTGTTCTAGACCACACTGATCACCCTTATGTTGGATGGTGGTAGAAGAGGAAGCTATGATGGAACCAAATCTTGTCTAGGAGACTACTGAGTAGGTGTAGTTGATTTGTAAGAATATGGCTACTACGTTGTCTCTCCATTAATTGTAAACTGATCACCGGAAATGACCTTTACAGTTTGAGGTCAGGGATCAATTTTTTTACGTGTTTTACTAAGGTTGGGGAACAAGAGGATCAAGAGATAGTGTAGGATTTACCCTAGATATATGAGGATATTAGAGATTCTAGAAAGAGTCTAGATATTATCCAAATGTTTGAAATTACACCAGTGGTATAGGGTAATGCACGAAGTCTTTCTCATTTATCAATTGCAATATTACTTTTCCGACACGTCTCATGATTTTCAACAAGAGAGGTTGAGTTTCAAGTAGATGTGTCTTTTGAGGATAATCCATTTCGAATTGTGGATCATAGCATGAAGGTCATACTAGGCTGGTGAATTCCACTAGTACATGTTCTATGGAAGCACAACCATTTACAGGACAAGGTTTGGGAGAGGGAGGATGACGTATGTGCGAGTGGAAATATTTTTTCTTGGATATTTATTCCCCACCCTTGTAAGGGTGATTTGGGGATGAATTTATTTAAGGGGGAAAATTTGTAATAACCTAATTATTCCTTTATGGAATGGATCATTTATTGGATTATACTTGAGGAAAAAGTGTAAAAGAGGACAAATGATGGCTCTAGGCCTTACAGAACATGACATGGTGGTTATATGTAGTTTATTTCCTAGTAAATATAGTGTAATGGTCCTTCCTAGACCCGTATGCATGATGTGTAATTTAGGCCAATAGAAGTAGGGAAGATTTGGAATATACATGGAACGTATTCTCAATTACATGCTATGTATTTTGGTTTTTTTTCTAAAAAAGGTTGTAGCCTTGTTTTCGTCATTTGGATAGAACCCTCACCTGAGTATCATGAACCAATAGCGTTAAGGGTTGTTTTGGATCCCGATTGTCCATATGAGCAATGATTTGAACACTATTGATGCATTGGAACAGAATCGGTAAGATCTTGATTCCTCTTGATCATTTCATTGTGATTTATTCTCTTGACCTAGGTATCAAAGGTTGAGTTTTTTATTATTTTCTTGAAGATATACTATATTATAGCTTTAATTATATGTCAGTGGTATGTGAGTAAATCCATAAAAGTACGAGGAAGGTTGTCTTGTACCTTTCTTTAAATTTCATGTTGATTATATGTGACAGAGTCTCACTCGAACATTTTTGGGTGGAAAATTAATTGGTTATTAACCTATGTTATTGCCTATGTTGTTTATGTAATTAGTTAAGTGATTGAAAGAATGTTTTAGGTTGTTTTCCGATATTAAGGGACACCCCAAGGGTGCATTTCCCTTGAAGATTCAGTTATGACCGTTTGGACTAGGACACCCAAGAGGCATGCCATTATTTTCTAAATTTTCGGTTGTTAAAAATTTTATTATCTATTAAATGATTATTACTTGTTATGTGATGGTATCAAATTGATTAATGGTTTGGAATTGGATATTTTCCCCTTTTCCTCATGTTATGACTATGGATTTTTAAGAATGCATGGAATGTTTTTCACCAATTGTGAACATGCCCATGTGAGTTAGGTTATGTTAAGTCCATATAATGGTTTATATTAAATTATAGGCTTGTTTTGTAAATTGGTCCCATGTGATTTTATTATTTTTAAACCATGTATATGTTTAATTTACACGTGTTTCTTCTTATATTATACATGCCACATGGATTTTTTTAAATGTTAAATCCATGTATTAATTTAATTTACATGTGTTTATTTATATGTGTATTTTCCATGTGAGTTTATTAATGTTAAAACCATGTAAGAGTTTAAGGTACATGTGTTTCTTAATATGTGAATTTCCCATGTCAGTTTACTAATGATTAATCCATGTAATAGTTTAATTTACACATGTTTCTTGTTGTGTGAATTTCCAATGTTAGTTTTTGAAAGGCCAAGCTTTATGAGGTTGGTCCAATTATTATGTTCAAGATTTGAGTGAGCCACAGATGTATAGGTCATGCTCATAGAGGATTTACTTATTTTTTTTTAGTGAATCATGGATCGTTGAGGGATTCCAAGGATATAATCTTGTGTCTCTTTTTACATGTGATGAGTGATACATGGGGCTTCCTTATAAGACATCCAGTAACAGGATTAGTTGACTGGGACTTATTCCACACCTAGGGTGACACTAGGATTCTAGAGACGTTTGTTGGGATGTTCTTGTAGGATATTGGTAGGTTTGCACCGAGAGTGATATATGGATTCCTCAAAGGTTCTCTGAGACAGGCTTATAGGTAACATATACAATTTTACCTGGGTTGATACTTGAATTACAACTTAGGATGGTCATAGATGGAAATTGGTTTTAATTTGAATTTTGAATGGAATTACATACAATGTGTTTTCCAAGCCAAAGAATAAAGGTTGGATTCAGTATTCAATTATACTAGTTTAGATAGACTTTGGATATATCTATTATTCTTATATTATACGGGGGATGTTGGGATTATGCTGGGTCTTGAGACTTATATAATTTAATTAAATTGAACTATTAATTAACATGAAGTGATTATAAATGTAAACCAATGCTTGTGGGACTATTTACTTTTGTGCACCTTCTAGCTTACAATTTTCACTATTTTACACTTCCTACTATATATATTCACAGATAGATTGTCATAAAACATGGGTGGATTACTTATGGGATTTAATATCACGCCCATTTTGGTTCATGTTTTTAGGCCCAAATAGAATATATTAGGTTAGTTGTCGATAAGGGAAAAATCCATTCTAAAGGTACTAGATATGCTGTTTAGCAGCTCTAGAGCATGGGACCAAGATGAGGATTGTGATTCTTTTAAGATTTTTTTTTCTATTATCTACTTTTGGCACCTGTATTATGTATTAGTGCAGTGTGGCCTATTTTGGTTATTTCCTTCGACATTGTACAAGTAACATCATCCTTTGTATGCTATGACATCTGGTTATATATATTTTCATTCATTATCTGTTTACTTATGTTCTATGGTATTACTACATTCAATATTGTTTTATTATTATATTCTATTGTGTTATACTCTACCAATGAGGGCACAGTTTCCCCACTATCACACATAGGCCCTCAATGCTAGTCTACAACCTCAAGAATTTGGGGAATTGCATTTGAGGCCATATGGCCTACCAGGTACGGGGAACCATTGAGTAGAATACGGATCTAGGATTTCACAGTCTATGACTTAAAAAATTATTTGGAACTTGGCCATTTTCTTATTTACATACATATCATCATTAAAAATTAAACTATCTCCCTAAACAAATAAAACATCGACGTACCTCCAACATAAATTGATTTTGATGGGAAGTTCAAATCATGGCGATGAGGGATATTCCGCTTCTTCCCAAAATTTTAAAGTTATTGTCTTGAAAATGGTACTCAGTGAAAAGGAACTTGATATGGAATTGATGATGTCCACCAAGATCTTATTGAATAAGGGTATTTAGTTTTAGGTTTTGGAGTTCATTTTTCAAGAGATGTAATCGTGATTCTTATTTGAATATAATGTAAATTATTTTCTCAAAAATACCGAGTTATAATTACCCATGATAGAGGATTGATTGTTTACAACTGTTAATGGAAAGAATATTCATGTTCATTTGGTTGAATTGGATAGTTCCTTCACTGTCCCCCCAGAGCCAAGTAAAATTTCATTAAAAAAATAGTGGATAGAAGTTCAATTGAATTTATAGTGTAATTAAAAAAAATACTATTTTCATCGTAAGATTTTGAAAAGAAGATAATGAATGATTAAAAAAAGAATAGAAAATTCTATGTAGGTTTGTGTAGACTAGGATATCTTAGAGAGTTGGTGAGATAGAGAAGGTTCTATTTATGGAGATATACATGCTGTATTTTGACCAATAATATGAAATTTAATTTTCTAATGTACATGATATTCTTCATGCATTGCAGATGAGAAATAAAATATAATCTTAACTCTTATCGTTATGGTAGAATGATCTACATAGTTCTAAAAATAAAATTTGTTGATCTTAATGAGGGTGATTGAGTAAAGTCACAAAAGAGTTAATCATTGTATGTTGTTTTGTTAATGAAATTTAGGAACACCTGGGAATCCCGTTCAAATTATTTGAATCCAATTGATTAGGAATCTGGGGCTGAGGGAGATCCATCGTTAACATCACCACGTAGAGATGTAATACCTACCAATAAGTTTACTTCTAAGGAGGTGAATGAGTCATATGATGGAAGAGAAAATCATTAGTTACTAAATACTAGTTTGGTATATTAATAATCTATTTAGAGTTGAGAAACTAATATTTATAAGTATTGGAGATCACAAGATATTGTTCATCATGGAAAGGTGTTTAGATAATTATTATAGATCCTGATGTATGGACATCAAAGACTATAGCTTGATCATATCCATCCAATGGCCCGAAGGCCTTCATTTTTTATTGATTTTGATAATCCACCTTTCAAGGGGTGAGGTGGAACCCTTACACGACCCACAGACGTAAGTATTACATAGACAATATGACTTAGAGGAATTCATTTCCCGTAGATTCAAACATTACATACAACCCATACTAACTACTTGGAATTGCTCCTCCCCAGCATCTTCATTATGAAATCAGCTCCCCACCTCTGCATGGCTGTTCGTATAGGGATTCCCATGAATGCATAGTCTTTTCATGATGGTAGGTTCTATACCCTCTCATTATTTCAATATTTTTACCTTCTGTTGTGGTGAAAGATCCTTGCCCATCCTCATTGTAGAGCTTGTTCCTTGTAGGTTTTCTGGTTTTCATTAGCACTTTAAGATCACCCGAAGGCCTTGAGGTGGCCCGAAGTCCTTACTGACCCGAAGTACTGGGTGTCCCAAAGGCTTTAAAGGACTTGGAGACCAAATTGGTGGCCCAGAGAACCAAACACGGGCATATTCCCGGCTGCTATAGTGCCAAACAGTTCCTGGTACAGTTCCCGCTATAGTACCTGCTACAGTACTGCATAGTTCTCACTACAATACTCCTACAGTACCACTACAACACCCCCGGAAATTATTCCTCCACTTCGATTTTATCATGGGTCTCTTGGATGCACTTACAGAGTCCTTAACAACTGGACTAAGGATCGTGTGACTATAGCTAGATTATATGGAGATGATGTTACAACCGAATCAGTAGTATAGCATCATATAGTAGGTATAATTCCATAATGACTTTGATATTCTATGTTTTTTTGGATATTATATCGATTATTTTTGAGAAAAACAATCATAGGAAACATTTGATTCAAAGTCTAGGTGTGCCTAGAGTAAAAATTTTAAATATATTATATAAAATGCGGACATAGTTTTTCATAAAAAGATGAATAAAATCAAAATGGGGATTGTGCTCCAAAATCTAAGGGTACTGTTGAGTTAAAAATAGTTATTTCACCTTAGTAATTATGTACGATATTTTCCTTGACTCAAATATATATGTCCATCTATCATTATTTGGTTATGTGCAATTCTTAGGGTTTTTTTCATAACCATGGAGTTTTTTGAGAACCATTTGAGAGAGGGTTGAATAAGGTCAACATCTACTATATTGTAGATTAGAAATTAGTCTGTCATGGTATTCTAAGTTATCTCCAATGAAAACAATAAAATATCATTATTCTTCAACGATCAATCCATCTTGAGGTAGTAATTTGTTTTGATTGGTTTCTTTCCACATTTTTTTATTTCTATGATGAACATAGATCAATCAACCAATATATTTTTCACATATCATCTTTATTGGGGATGATATTGATAAATGTATTTATTTGGACAATTTTTAATGGTTACTTGATTGTCACTTCATTATACATTTCAAATGAAATGAATTTATTTTGACACAAACATCAACTGAGGTCTGTTTCCCAAGATTGTTCCTCTGGGTTTTCTCCATTGTTCACTTTGTTCATTGTGGGTGTTCTTCATTAGACAATGGTTGGACAACTATCGTGAAATCAGGAATTGTGCACCCATTTCCTTGGAAAATTATAAAATATTATAAATTTGGGCTTAGTAGGTCATGAAGGAGGTGCAAAGATGGTAGTGTTGAACAGATAAGGCAAGATTGAAGTCCTTTAGTTTTAGTTGGTACATTTAATGGAAATGGGAAGACTAAAAAAATATTTTTAATGAATTTAGGGGCCTGAATCTAGTGAATGAACCTAGAGTTATTTTTAAAAAATGTATACAAGATTTTAGGCTTGGTTGTGGCTGATAATCGAGTTGCGGAAGTGTGAGAACATGCTTATGGAAAAACCACTGTTTTTGGAAAAACCAGATCAACAAAGTGAGTACACAAAATATACACTTTGTGTAGGAACTCATTTAAGAGGCTAGGGTATTCATAATATTTTATGTATTATTAGGCATGTTACCCAGTCACAAGCTATGTGACCTCGCCCTTATAGCTCATTATACACCACAGAGGGTACATAAACATGGGTTTTTGTACACATGCTAGAAAACTCCATGCAATCACATGCCTACAAAAAATAGAAAAAACGTACATGGGATCACCCATGTATTGGCACTCATGAAGCCACATGTCGTGTACTGTTACATGGACACAGGCATGGGCATAGACTTGGTCCATTTACACAAGCAGGAACGAGGGTCGAAGGGATGCATCATGTACCCCTACTACATGTTGTGTACTACTTTAATGTTGGTTTTTCCCATTTCCACTATATCATGGACATGATTCATGAGGGTATGTTCCCCATATCCATTCCATGAGGGTAATAATGGATTCAAATATTACATATAGGACAAAGTTTCATTCTACAACACTTTTTGGATAGAGTTTTTGTAATCCTTCCATGAGTCCCTGATTGAGGTCATTTATTCATATTCATTCCCTAGGTATAGTTCTTGATATCATTGATACCAAAAATAATCGTGCGATAATATTACACTGAGAAGTTCAATATAGATTGAGTTTCTGGTATATCCATTTACCTTTGGTGCGGTCCTCATAAATGTATCTTTTTTTTGCATACATTTAGTGTGTGCTTCCTATTGTGATTCCTAGAAATAAATGAATCTCAGATAAATGTCATCAGTGCTATCAAACTACATTTACTTGTTCTCCAAGATTAGTGCAATGTGGACCATTTGAGTAGGAACCCTTGGATGGAATTAGGGTTGTGACTTTACCTATATACTATGTGTCTTAGTTGAGTATGTCAGGTATTCTTGTTATAAGTTCTATAGACATATACCAATGTAGAGGTAAATGTATTATTTTATAACATGATTTGTGGTTTTGGGGTGTCCTACTATGTGTTGTTACACTCAAAATTGCATGGGATATTCATTTACATGTTGTGTTATTAGTTTATAGTAAATAGTTTAAAAAATTCTTTGAGGTATCAGGACTAGGAAGTGCGTAGTTATACTGAACAAACCCTGGGTTGTTCCTACTGTATCTTGATAGAAGTCCCCAGTTCACCTTCAAGTATGACTATTTATCATAATATATGTGGTGGGAATATATTTTCCAATGTTTACATTCAATTATATATTGTGTTACTCTTTATATGGGAATTATATTTATACATTCATGGTTGTTCTATTGTTTTTACATTTTCACATTATAATGTATTGAATATGTGTGTGTGTACATGCACTTAAACTATGGTATCCCATATATATATATGAAATTCATACTCAATGTTATTCTCCAACCCTAGGCCTGTTAGATGTGGGATTGGGGAGTCATAGAAGGTGCCCCATTTGGAAGGGTTGTGGGAGAGTGGCATCAGAGAAATCGGTTCTACCATAGGATAGGATTTTGTGATATTGTATTGGGGAAACTATATTAACTGTTTGTATTTTGTATTTCTGCCCAAGACTCTAGTGATGGTGTGGTAGCCATCATATCCATAAAATAGAAAAATGACCACCTTATTTTCTACTTTTTACAAGAGAACACTAGCTTTAGGTAAAATAATGGAACATGAATCATATAGGAAAAAGTTGTGGTTTCCATGTCCTTATTGAGATAGATCTCCATATATACTCATTTAACTTGTTATATCTTGTTTATTTCAGAATGCCTTCTTGAAGTATAGAAGATAGAATTTGTCATCAGGATCATGGTGAATGTCCCCATTTTGATGATGCATCGATATAGGGACTAGTTCCACAGGCATTACCTCAATGTTCTCTACTAGTTATACCACCACATCTTGAGAAGAATATGGTATTTTCCATACCAGTGTATGATGTGTGCATGAAGAGAACTCATAATGTCTTTCATATGTAGATACCCATCATGTTATACGGTGGTACATACCCACATGTGGTTGGGGATTGGGTTGAGGTGGTTACCTGAGTTTTATGTATAGTCAGGAAAACTAAGAGATCATATGGTGGTCCTGGAGGTGAGCCTTCTCCATGGATCAACATGACAATGATGGGGGGTTAATGACAAAGCCTAATGACAAGGAATATCTATCCTGACGAGAGTATGAGTCCCATTTAATAAAGGTGTTATATACATCTAATCTATGGTCTTTACATATACACGTGCTTCTATAGATTCAATAGGGAATCATAATAGTATATGATTATTGATTGAGGTTTACAACCCTATCCATATAATTAATGGATATGGTTCAAGATATGTTATTCCAGTCTCATTATATCATGTGATGAAATAATCTATACATCCTATCCATTTGTATCCCACTATGAATTGATAATTATTATGGGTTTCTATATAGATATTTGGTTGTTTAGTTATTTATTGATGAGAAAATGTAGATAACAGTTATTTTCAATGTGCTCGTAGAAGTGTAGACCTTGGTAGCAGGGATATGATTTCAATAACTGGGACATGGAAAAGTGATATGTTTTAGAATTATATCTTAGGATAGAGGGAAGGTAGTTTATGGGTCATAGTGTTGGTCCAGTCTACATAGGGATAGGTGGTGCTACTCATGTGACAGTTTGGGGCGTCTTTCTTCAGATTATCTGACCAGTTGGCCAGCTGATGGAGAGACCAGGGATTGTCCTCCTTGGAAGACATAGTAACATAATAATATAAAACAACAAGAAAAAAGATGTATAGAGATTCACAAGTGAAGAAGTATGTGGTCTATTGTTTGACTCGTTACCACAACCACCATAAGGTTGTCCTCATTAGACTGAGGGTATTAGATGATTAGGGTGGGGAAATTTACAAGAGGTCTAGGATTATGAACCAAAGTCTCTATGAATGATTCAAGGTATGATATATGTATTTTATAAAAAAAAATTAGTACTGAATGATGTATGTTATATTAATAAAATTATTTCTACCAATTTGTTTTGTTATATAGAGATCCCAGTTGATACCTTTGCTTGACCATTGTGCTTGTAGACTCCTAATAGATGTGAAACAAAGATCATACATAAATTCTAATAGTGTTTAAAGAGTCTTGTAGGTGAGTTTTTATGTTGGAATCTATTTTTAGTAGATATGTGGCCTTTTGAAGTTATGTTAGGTAGGTATTGGTTGTCCCCATTTTATAACCATATTGAATTTTTCAGGTTGAGGATTTGGTGTAGACACATTTATGGGACTAGATTCTACGTTGTGGGTGAAAAGGAAACCCATGTATCACATTACAGACTCATGAATAGGAGGGTGCAGTTGATTATGCACCATTTGGATTAAAGACCACTGGTGTAGTTTATTTTTTATGTTTTCATTTCATTTTAGTGGGGGTAGAGTTTGGGGATTTCATTCCTGTTATGTTCTAGGATTACGATCCTATAGATATATAGATGTCTAAAATGATCTACACCCTGAGATGAAACTAATAGTTTCATCATCATATAAAATTCCTCCTATAGATCTTCACAAGCTAATGGTGCAGTAGGAGTAATTATAGAGAATGACCTTTGTTATACCATGCGTTTCACCGTAGGCATCACCGGTATTGTTTTCTAGGAAGGATGATGAGATCTTGAGAATACATGTGGAATACTAGGGATTGAATTAAGATACCATAACAAACAAATATAAAAAATAGAAGATCAATGAAATCATTGATTAGATGATAGAGGAATGATGGTTATTGAAGGATTACATTAGGTTAGGCTATCACCAGTTACCATTAATGGGTGTGGATATATAGTTAACAACATAAAAATGTTACTATGGTCATTATGTGTACTTAGTGATTCTATTTGGAATGAAGAATTCCGTAAAAGTGTTTATAAGACTCATGAACCTAATATTTCATACATTATCATATTTTTTTCATGATATTAATCATCTATGATATCGTTTTGTACTCAGTGTCTCCGGGGGATCATGTGAGACACTTAGTTATGGTTCTTAGATGTACATGAAGAGAACCATCTTAATAGGATTCTCTCAATATTGTATTTTTGCAATCAGGAGGGCCACTTTCTAGGAAAATATATCTCAATAGATGGATTGGTAGTTGACTCATCCAAGGACGAGGAAATTTTATCTTGGGATCCACCCAAGGGCATGAAAGAGGTGTGAGGCTTCCTTTGGAATGAGGAATATTAGCAAAGATTAATACATGATTCATCTAGTATATCATCCCACATGGTAGTATTTTATAGAAAAATGAAACAATTATTATGTATAAAGAGGTTACAATAGTCTTTTCAACTATTTAGAATGTGATTGATGAGGTCTCCAATCTTGAGATTACTATAGGAGGGTATTGAAAATGTAGTATTCTGCAATGCATCTGGAACTGAGTATGGTTATGTTATAATATAGAGGAAGGTGGAGATTTACTATGGTTCCCATTATTAGAGACCACATGAGTTGAGCTATATGAACCATTATCAAGAATTACCAGTGGATAAATTTTCAATGATGATGTTACAACACTACCTGATGGGTGGGTGGTTTTCAATTATTTTGATAACAAGAGTATGAAGTGTATCTTATATTATATGGATCATAAATTAAGATATTGAAAATGTCTATTTTTCTTATAGGATTATAATATATTATTTTCTATATTCTTAAGAAGGGGAATGTAGTAGCAGATTCTCTCAGTAGAAGGTCAAGTTCACTATTTTTGAAAAAAGGCATCTTATATGTTTGCCAAATTGCTGTTATCCATTATTGATGGAGTTAGAGTATGTTAACTCTTGTCTATGAATGGTAAACCTTGTATATTATATAAATTTAAGGGGATGGCTTGAGAATAATTATTTTTAGACTTTTCATAATTAATTATGCACTAAACATGCTCTTGATGGATTTTATGAAGGTGAGGTGAATGTTTTTCTTTTCATAGGATGCAAGATAGTACCAGTGATGTTGCTAAAGAATTTTCTTAGAAAATTTCATAAATCTAAATTTTAGGTAGAACCAGGTGTGAAAAAGTTTTTAAAAGGTCCTACTATGTCTGTTTTGGGTTTTGGGTATGATTATTTGAGTTTCAGACTTTGTCTCTCGATACCTTACTTGTTAGCATGTGATGGATGAGCAAAATGTTTTAGTGACAATACCTCAACTTCTAGTGGTGAAAGAGTTGATGTGGGATAGTATATCTATTGAATTAAGGATGGTTTTACCATATACATATATGGGAACTGATTTATTTTGGGTGATCATATAATGAATTATAAATTCATCCCATATCCAACATATTTGGTAAAAAAGTCTATTAGAGAGTTTGGGATGCCACTATGTGTAGTAGATAGTACGTCTCTATAGTGTTCCATAAATGAGAGTTTCTAACCATGATTCTCATATTACCTATGGGTTATATAAAATATTAGAATACGATTTTGGGACTTAGTTATGCTTGATAACGGATTTTCACCCCCAGGTTGATGACCAGATAGAGTAAACCATTCATGTTGTTGTAAACATGTTGTGGGTTTTGATTTTTTAATTTGTACATGGTTGGGATATCATCTACCATTGGTGGAGTTTTCAAAAAAGAACTATCATTCCACCATTGGTTTGGAATGATGCAAGAATTTTTAATGGTGACCCTATAGGTCAACACATTGCTAGACTATCCTGAGAGAGTAAGCACTTATGGGACCATTGTTGGTGTAAGCCACAACAGAGAAGTTTCAAATCATCCAAGAAAGGATGAGGAATTCAAAGGGTTGTCAGATGTATTTTTTGGAAAGATAATAGAGGCCTTTAGTTTTTTAGTAAGGAAAGAATGTGTTCTTATTTGTTTTTCCTCAATGTGGATTTTGGAGATCTGGAAGAGGCATAAATATATCTTTATTATTCCCTGTACCTTTCCAAATATTTGATAGAATTAGTTAGGGGACATAACTCTTACCTCGATCTCTATAGTTATACTGGGTAGATGACATCTTCCATGTGTCATAGATGTAGAGGTACTTTCATGACCCATCACATGTTATCAACTATGGAGAGTTGGACATAGATTAAGGATATACCTTTCCTAAGTACCTGGTTGAGATTGGGAATCATCAAGAGGGGATCAATCAGGGGTGATAGATTAATTTAAATCATGTTTAGTGGATGTAAAAGAACCATAAGTATATAACTTGTTAGTTGGAGGCTCATATTCATGATCAGTACCCACAAATTTTTGTGTTGGAGTTATTTTGTATTTTTGGGACATAATTCGACTATTTTGGTATAATGTAATGACTCGTATTTTCCATGTATTATTTTTGAATATTATATGTATAATTTTCAAAACTAGGCGTTGATATGTAAAGTGATTCAAAGGCTCTATTTTCCATGAATAAATATTCAATAAATATTAATTATATTAAATATAACACAAAGTGATTTCACCTTAAAAAGTGGAGTAACATATATTCTATTCCTAAATCATAAATTTGAGGGAATAATTGAGTTTATAACATATATTTTACCCTCTGGGAGACATCATTTTTTTTGGTGTGAAGTGTTGGTGGAAAAGTCATATCAAGAATAAATAAAATAAAATAAAATAATTAATTTAATTATTTTATTTCTTATACTGATAAAACAACCAATGTTCTTCCATATTTATATGGTTATTCCAAATCATCACTATTTTCCACATACCCATGGAACCATTGGATATCCTTTTGATAGCATGTTATAGGATCTATATTAGGTGAACATAAAATGAATTCTAAATCTTCAATTGGTGGGTAGCTGGATTTAACAATATCACAAATAAAAACAAAAAAGTCTATTTATTTATCAGTAGTCGATATATATTGAGGTATGAAATTCTTTTCATTGATTTATTTCCCTTATTCTTGTTTTCATGATTAACACGGATCAATAAAATGATAGATTGATCTTTGGATATTGAAAATTTTGTGATCAGATTACTCTGTGAATTTATTGGGATAATTTCATTGTGGTTATTTTATTATCTATTCATTTATTTTTATAATGGAAACAAATCAATGTCTATGTAAACATTTCTAGAGGATTGTTCCCCTTGATTTTTTCCTGTTACTTTCAAACCCAATCTCTTCATTTATCATATGAATTACTCTTTGTCACTTTATTCAAAATATATCAAGAAATCGATTGTTATAGACATACTTATTGGCCCAATGATCCAACATTGTGGATCCAATCTTGGAATGACATGGTGAAGGAGAGACAATGGTAGCATTGAACAAATCCGAACATATTGGAGACCACTAGTTTTGGATGGTGTGTTTGATGGTTATATGATGAATACAAAAAATTATCAGTGGATTCCTAGGATTGATTTTATAGAATTTCCATGTGGAACTCAAGTAGAATGGATATTTAATTTTGGTGAGGTCGAGGCTAATAACCAAGGAATGGGTGGCATGAGAGCTTTCAGAATGAAGAAGAAAGGATTCTAAAACACCCAGTCAATATGGAATGTACATCCGAGATACACACCCTATAGGATAACCTTATATGTAGCTAAGGTTTTTGGAGGATTCTAATAATCACACAACCTATAAACCTGTCAAACAACATGTGACCCTATCACACACCATGTGATCCCTCCCTGATAGATCATTGCATTGCATGGAGGGTACACAGACACAAGCTGTTGTACATGGGATAGATCATGCTGTGTACTCCCACGTGGAAACATCCATGAAAAACAGAACCTGGTAAAACCTGTGAGCTACAACCAAAGAAGAAGTTCATGGGAATCCAAACACTATGTAATTATACATAGACATGGTAACATAAATGAACACAGGATGTTTACATGGAAAACACCCATGGTCTAAGGGACATGATGTGTACCCCTACTTCATGTTGTGTACTCCCTAGGTGGAGTTCCTGGTATTTTCATTTCCAACACTACGAAGACATCGTTCCTATACTATATGGGTTAATAATTATTATGATTTTGTTATACCCCATCACCTAGGGTGTGATACACATTTGGAAATCATATATCTTCGTACACTCAATGTGTAAATAAAATTATGCGACCAAACGAGAATTACCTCTTTGACGGAAGTTATTAGTGGTATCAAACTCTTAGAGTGAGTTCTCCCAAAATAGATCTATATGGAACCTTCAATATGGATCCCTATGATGGAATTATGGTTGTCACATTTTCTTTAGAACATGTGTCTTTGTTGAGATTATCTGGATGTTCTTGTTCCATGTTCTGTAGACATATACCAGTTTAGGGAATATTGTATTATTTTGATATATGATTTTTGGTTTCATATTTACCTTAGGGGAATTATTATAGTCATCGCTACATGGTATTTTCATGGAAATGTCATGTATTGTGTAGATGATTTAACCTTTGATAAATTCTTAGAGGGACATAGACCAGGTAGTGATTAGGGACACTAGATTGACCAAGGTGTGTTATCATGGTATCTTGAAATCTGTCCCTAGATTACCATCAAGTTGGAATTTTTATTATCATATTTGTGGTGTAATTATATTTCAAATTGTTTAATTCACTATAATGTTTATAAAACTATGGATATTGGATTCAGATATATGCATGCATGGTTCTTTAGTTTAATTTACATTTCAATATTTTATGGGACTGTATATGTGTTCATGTGTATAAGTACATAAGATAAGGCCTCCCATGTTAGTGATATTCCCATTCAGTGCTTGTCTCCAGACCTTAGCCAAACAGAGGTGCAGCTGGATAGTTGAGGCATGACCTCCATTAGGATGGGTCCTGAATATTTCTATCAAGATCACCAATTGATGGATATTGTGAATGTGATGTGGTTATTGAGACTGTTAGTCACTCCATTACACCACCTACCCCATCACTCCCATGTGTTCTTAATGATGAATCACCCCATTCTAGTAAGAGTTGTGGAAGTTACAGTAGTTAAATCTTTCCCCCATCTATGTTGTTTTGGTATAATAATCACAAAGAAGATTACTATGTTTTCAATGTGTATATTATTTTGTTAAAAGATGAAATCATAGAACCCATGGACTGTAATATTTCCCATAAATAATTTTGATATGTTTATTGGGTTAATGGATACCCAACCCAATCTTATTTTGAACATCAAATCAATTCCCCCTATTTAGAATGATTTTTTGAAATATGATCAATAGTTCTTAAGAAGATTGACATTTTGATAAGAATATTCAAAGAAATCTCTCCTACAAAATCCGATTTTAGATATTGTGGTGCTATGGTATCATATAAAAGGGACATGATCCAAAATATCCCTTTTGTAAAATTTGACACATCTCAATTTTCTCCGGTGTATTTCAAGTCTTTTTAGAATGAAGTGAAGAAAGGTGTACACACATTAAAATGTATTTTTATCATCCAGTTTGATTTCATTAAGGTGTTTCAACACACTATATCTAATCCTTCTAAATATTTATGGGTTTCCATTTTTCAAGATGGAGTTTATATGATCTTTTTAGAGTTGAATTCTGGATCCTCTCAAATTTATTCTCTATAGTGTAATATGTTCACGATAGTGTTCATGAATAATTTAATGAACTTTTTTTGGGTGGGTTCCAAGGCACCAAGATTTCTATTTGAATTATCATTATCGGAATTGATGTCTATTTTAATGAGTTTTTTTTAAAAATAAAGCATCCATTGGATTTCGTGTATTAGTGAATCTGGAAGTCTGTAACAATGTCAAATATATAAAATCTATTTTCATTAGTCCAATTATTGAAAGTGTAAAAATATATGATGAGTGGATTAGAATGAAGATTAGTAAAGTTGAAGTTCTTTACTCATCATAAGAAGAATCAGATTCTTAATTAGAATGATCACTAGAAGATAAACTCATTTATAAAGGAAAAGAAATTGTTTTATTTATACCATTAAGAATTATTCCTTATGTACAACTAGTAGTTTCATCCCCAGTGTACTTATTATTGCGTCTCAATCTTTTTCAAATGATGTTAAGGTGAAATGTAAGTATTTATCTTTGTAGATGTCAATACAGTATATGAAAAAAATGAATGGATGACTGATCAATATTAAAGTAACTACAAACAAACCATTGAATAAATTACTATTGGATTTCTTACTTTAATTGCTGATTTATAAGGAATCTCCATTTTGAACTACTACTTAGTGTTTTCTTCAGGCCATATTGAATTTATCAATGAAAAAATCAGATTATATTTCCATTTTTTCTTCTTAATTTCAAAAAATAGGCATATATCATTCTTATCTAATTTTGAATGTTTTTCATTGTCCCCATGATTGAAATTTGGGTTGAAGACTTGCCTAATATAATTATATAAAGGAAATTTTTTCATTATTATTATAATATTTTAGAGGCACTAGATTCAAAATTTAAGGTACATATAGTACTTCCCCAGTCTACACAGATGATCAAGATAAGGTTCATGCAGCCCTACAATCTAAGAGTTTCAAGGATGGATCTTCATCATATAAACGCTTGAGGAAAGTTCTACTTGTAGATTCTGTAAAATTTGATTTAAGTCTTTCACAATGTCATTTTGAAAACATTCTATGTGTTTCTGACCCATTCCCACATGTCAATGCAATTTTCAGTTTAAGAAGTGGAGACATAATAATTATCAGTAACAAAGTCATGAAGTCTTCAACAGACCCTCTAAATTCATCAATAATATCTCATAAATTCATGTTACCTCTATACAAACCACATAATATGGTTGATCCCATCCATAAGATTTGGTATTCTAACTGTTATTTTGTATTTGTGAATTTTTCGGTGTTGAGTGAATGTGTTTTGAAATATTCATGATAAACAATAAAAAAAATATCTATTCTTTTGTAATATGGGTTTTAGATATTTTTTTCTCTAAAGAAATTCCACTTTAATTATTTGGTTTTAATGTTTTTTAGCGATTGAATTCATTTATATATTATTTTTCTATTTAGTTTCTTGAAATTACTACTTTAATTCTATTCCATTACAATCAAGAAAAAATTCTATTTCACTTTTAGGAGAACATTATCTAATATTGTAAATCTAAATTCTATATTCAAAATCATATTTATCTCTATACCATTACTTTTTAAAGAAAAAAAATGGAGAACCTCTCTACAGATATTTCACCCATGGATGAAGAGTTCCCTTAAAATGGGAGAACAATAAAATTAAGTGGGAGAATAAAAGAATAAAGAAATTATAACTTTTTAAAAGTTTTTTAAATTATATTATTATTCTGAAACAACCATTTATCCCTTTAAGATTTTATGTTAAAAGTATTAAAATATCATCTGAGATTTTGTGATTATAAAAATGGTAGATATTATTGGAAAACAAATCATTCTCTATCATATTCCATGTACATTTTGGTTTAGATGATCTGATATACCCTTCATTCATAATTGATGAATTTGATTGTATGTTTATTTATCAGGTATAATATCTTTTTTAATTTTTTTGGTTATTAAATCCTTATGTCTTCAATTCCATTTGTTTTTTTTAAATTTACATATATCTGAAAAAACGACCATGTCAGAAATTTTTCAACATGGTGATTCATCTACATCAACCATTCAGATACCTAGATCTCCTGTTTGATGGATTTTTCATAGTTAATTGTATACATCATTGAATCATTTATGTCGAAATTAGCGATGTTAATGGACATTAAATGTGAGAATTCATTATGTCAAGATTTTATCAATATGAATTTACTTATAGAGTAATCTAATACATTATTTGGATAAATTTTGAATCTGGGTATGTTGTTTGAAATTACTATGTAATTCAATTTGGGTATGTAAGAATTGACAATGTGAATAAAAAATGAAACATGAATTAAATCAACTCCCTATATAAATAAATTAAATGAAATTTTTCTATGCATATCATTTTAGTTATATTTATCAAATCGTATATGTGAATTCCATTATGTGGAATTCATTTTTGTTATGACATTGAATCAGATATGTCATGCTACATCCTTTTATTTATGAATATTGAATCACATAAATGTGTATTTTATTGAATCGGGAATTTTTTAAAATTTGGATTACCTTCTTATGAACAAAATCTAATATTATAAGAGAAATGTACCAATAAAGGATTCATGTACACAAATAATTTATTGCAAAATAACATTTCTAAGGTATTTTTAGAGAAATATACATGGGATATTTAAATCAACCCCCTAAATTTTAAGGAACTTTTATTTTGTTGATAAAATAAGTGTCCAAAATGATTATATGAGTGTTTTGAAGTTCAAAAAATAATAAATAATAGAATCACATAAGAAAATTCATGTTTTTATCATTATCAATTCTTTGAAAAGTTATAATTATTTTTCTCAAATAGAAGAAGAATAATTTCAATTTACAATAGTGCTTCATTGATCATCATAAAAATGTTTAGAAGACTCTCTATGAGATTATCATCATTATTATTATTCCACAAGGATTTTTTTTATTCTATCAGTTTTATCTTATAACTTTGATCATAATCTATAAAAAATTAGTTTATTTCTTTTTATTATTTTAATGATTTCTTAATAAATTTAACTCCAAATGTTTGTGAAAATTTTAATGTTTCTTTGAATGATTTATTTTCATAGTAAAACAAGAAAACAATTTGTTAAAAACTATACTATCCTAAGATTTCACTACATGCAACACTTACATGGATTATGTTACACAAAATATTTAGTTTCTACACAACAAGATTTTATTACTATAACTCCATAGAAGAGAGAGACATAAAATATGAGTTAAATCATAATAATACGGATTTGATGAATTAATTTTAAAATTTTATTTATAATGGTTTTGTATAAATAAACCATATTGATAATGAGATATAGAATTTTTCGTAAAGTCTATATGATTATAATAAAACAATTTTATCAAAATAACTTCTTTTATGTATTTTTTTGACCAATTATAAAATAAAATTGAAAAATTTATATAAATTTAATTTGATAAAATAAAAGTAATGTTTTATTTCATAATCTCAAAATATTCATATGGTGAATTTTTTATGTTTATCTAAAATATTTTTTTGGATGAATGAAGAAAAATAATGAATTTTAATTCAAAAAATATTTTTTATTTAACTTATTAATATATTTAAATTATATAATAATTTTAATTTAAATTATACTGAGTTAAATTCTTGATCTCGTAATACAATTTTAGTCCTTGAAACTAATTGGATATAAAAACCATTCAATCTTTTTGAAATATTCTAATTAAAAACCTAATTTCGTGACACATCAAAAATTTGGAAAAATTAATTAAATATTTTGAATAAAAATAATTTAAAAATATTAATATGTTCAACTAAATTTTTTACCCATAATATTAATGGAATAAATAAAAATTAGTTACAGTGATTAAGGTAAAACTGTGTTTACTTAGTGGTTGAACAGTAATATTAAAAGAAAAATGATCTACAAACCTTTTCCAAATCTATTTTATGGGGATATTGTGACCTCATAATCCATTTTCTTAAAAAGTTTCATTAATTGGAGGCACATGATATATAAGATCCCTCTCAATTGTGTTAACATTTTTGTATTTTCAAGAATGGCACCCCTCTTTCAATATAAAAGGGAACTCCCCCCACCCCCACTTTTTCACACTTCTAAACCCATTTTTATTAGTAAAAAACTATATAAATATCCTAATAAATTCCTTCCCTTTATCATACGATCCTTACATTTGAAAAAATACCAACCACTTATTTCCATTGACGGAAACCAAAAGGAGTTACCCAAAGAAGAGGTAACATTGTTCAAAAATAACTTTTTCTTATTTCATTCCACACCACATGAATTATTATTAGTAAACTAATAAATAACAGAATAATTATCCAAAATATAAAAATATGTTTTTATGTTATTTTTATAACCAACATTCACACAAACATCCATCAAATGGGATACATAATCACCGTTTGTGTGTACAACAGACTACCACCTAACAAACTGAGGTCCTTCAATCTTCCATTAGCGTAACTCAAGGTTGGGAAAGATTACAGAAATTTTATTTTTATTTGATATATGAGATCATTATGATGTATTTATTCTCATGGAATAATTATATAACATATACCTCCATGTAGTCTATTTTCTCGGAATATGGAAGCATCTTTTGTCTACATATGGACTACTATCACCTAAAAGTGATGTGATTCATTCACTATTTACATAGAATGTGTTAAAGATATGATTATGAAAAAGACTTTTTTTATATGATATAATAATTAAAATTAAATTATAATATATATATATATATTAATCATTTATATTTCATTAATTCAATATGAAAAAATGGAAACAACGTTCAGGCATATTTTCAGCCTTTCGTCTCCCTGAATGGTGAATCTAATTTTCTATTTTAATATTTTTTATATAATTAGGAATACATATATAATGAATATATAGGATAGTAATATAATTATTTCATTATGTATTTGATTAATAAAATTTAAATATATATATATATATATATATTGGGATGAAAAATATAACAAATCACATCACATGCGAAAAACAAAGTCGTTGCAACCCAAAAGGTAACATTAATATGGATATGTTAATAAAAGAGTAATAAAATGTAATACACAAATTTAATATGGTGTGATATAGATTAATATGATTATTTATAAAATGTATAATAAACATATATTTATTATACAAAATATTTGAATTAGTATGACAATTGTCAATGTATATATTAATTGGATTTTGAGTCTCACATATATTTCTATGAGACTGAATCCATATTAACCACTCAATTATTTTATGCGGTGTATATACATAAAATAAATTTATAGTATTATTATTATCCAAAAAATTATTGGTTTTTAAATATCTATTTGACAAACTATATTAATGGGATTTATAGTTCAAAAGTGACCAAATTGGTATGGTAAATTTGTCACAATTTTCCATATTTTAAAAACATATAATGTTATTCACCTACATTGTTTTACGAGGTGTATGTACTAACCTATAACATGTTATATCATGAATGTACATATTTTATTTATATTTTATGATTCATGTAATTTTATTCTCTCTTGGGTTTTTGGATTCAATGTCACCAAGGTGGTAAGATTTTATCTCTACAATCTCATCATTTATCACGATTATGAATGATTATTATTCTATTGATGAAATAATATTATCAATCTTTCAATAAATCTATTTATGTTGTTCATTATATATTTATTCATTATATATCCATATTATTGATACAGTTTTCAATGTTTAATAAAAAATATAATTAATAAAACGTTCTTAAGAGAAACCCAACATCATTTCTCTCTTTAGTCGGATATGTGTTTCCATCCAAAACAATATTTCTTAAAAATATTTTCAATAAAATATTTTAAAGGATAGTTCTAGATTATTTTCAGAGAAAAATAATAAAAATTATTTTGAATGATTATATATATATGTATTCAATGATAAAATCATAAAAATGGTCTTAAAAATGAAATATTTTTTAAAAAGAATTTCTCAATGAAGAGAGATAAAATCCCCAATAAATTGTTATAAAAGATATTTCAATATTATTGTGTATATAAGATGAAATCATTTGGTGTCACCCATTTATTTCTAGGGACATGATCTAAAAGGTACCACTCATATTCATTCATGGAGTGGTTTATATTTTTATTGAATGATGTCTACGACACCCGTTTCTCTACCAAGAGTAATATGGTTATAAATTCGACATGATTTTCATGGGTTATTCTTTGATGAAATGATTATTGAAAATTTATATTGTCCATAGGATATGATATAATTACATGTTTATGATAAAAATTTCATTTTAGCAGTTATGATATGGGAAATTATTGTGATCCTATGGACCACATATGTGTGATTTCATAATGAGACTTATTAGACCTTATTCATCGTCTAACGCATTGGGTATTTTTTTATATCTTATGAGATATAAATGGATGGAATGGGGAGTGAACTCAGTTCTCTAATGTACTATGTCCACTAAGATTGTATTGGGAGTAAAAATTTATTACTTAGTTAGTCTAGGGAGTTAACTCATTCCACTATGATGGCCCATGCCAATAGCCTTTACAATAATGGAAATCATTTTATATGTTTATGTGTTTACCACAATTCTTTTTATTTTTTTCAAGTTTGCATTTCATAGACTATGAATTGGTTTCCATTACGATTCATTTCTTATTACCATCCAATATTTATTCCATAACACTTGAATATGATCTTTGATATACATGGTTTGATCTTGTAATGTCCTGATCATGTTCTCATACCCCTATCCTAATTATTATACTTATATTTTACCCTTGATTATCATTACAAATTACATAATATCATCCATATTATTTTTCCTCTGCCATGTTTGTGAAGATATATATTATGTATGATGTTTCTACCCATAGTGAACCTAGTTGGAGATAATATAGTTCACTTATGTATCAATGTTTACATTTCCATGTATCCAAAGGAACTTAACTAACACCGTATTTAGGTTTCTATTCATGTAATGTATTACGTATTCTAAAAAATTCTTAAATTATTATGTATGTTAGATTGGGTCAATATATGAAATAAAATTGAGTGTTATACTTTGAAAAAACTGTCAATATCCTTGTTAAAAGATCCCATGTTGTAAACATTATCTTCTAATTGCACTTTTTCATAAAGTCCTATGAAAATAGAATAGAAGTCCCCAGAAAAAAGGACTAGTATATTGAAAATCAATAAATGTTAGGAGTAAATCTTTATTGGAGTGTACTTAGTGAATTTTATTCCCAAAACAACAATAAATACCTTTATCAATTTTTTTATTTTATATTCATTAGTTTCAACTACTACTTCTGATTAAGAAATATTGAAAATGTAGTCATATCGAAAAGAAAGTGGGTTTCTATGTGATGAATATTTAATGAATCAATTTAGCTCTCCCCCAATTAATTAATATTCAGTAAATATTTTCACAAAAATATATTATTATATAGATTTTGTTTCTTGAATATGTGTTTAAGGACACAATTAATGCTGAAATTTTAAAGTATGCCTTCATCAAGATATTTGTTTGGTGATATAACTCAAATATCCTTGAACCATTTGAGGATGTAATATTTATAACCATGTTATTGAGTCTAATTTCTAGTATCTATCCCAAATTGGTGGTGGTCCTACTTCTTTTAGTCATAGAGATGTTCCAGTATCCTAGGAGTATAAAGTTCCATGTATGATATTGTGTGTTAGGACAAGGTAGTCATAGTTTCCTTCCATAATACTTATAATTATGATCATCATGGATGATGGTTGAGTGTCATTAATTTTTTTTGTTGAAAAGTATTAACTTAGGGTCAGTGGTTGACTAAGTGACCCCATTCAGAAATTCATTTTTCCAATTATCTTGACATCTTTATTCATGATATGTGCCTTTTTATTTATAACCCTCATAATTATGTGTATTTATATAGACCTTGGTATGCGGTTTTATGGATGTATTAATATACAAAAAATTTCATGATTCATTTGATAACAAATGTGTCTGAGTATTGGGGTAGGTATGGTTATTCTAATGGAGTATTATCTAATACTAGTGAGCTTCCCCATTAGTAAAATCATTATAGTTGGGAGACTGGGAATCAATATCAATTTTCTATTGGTTTTATATTCGATACATGTTTTTTATTTTATAAATTATGATTGGGTGTTTACATATTTTTTTGAATATAGATATTATGATTGATGAGCTTAGTCTTACTATGTTTCTATTTATTAATTGTGACTTTTATAGCTCATTGGTAGTGATGATGAGTCTCTATTTGGTCTTTTTACTTTCTAAATTTGGACTTATGATTAAAATATATTTCTTTACTTATAGTGATCTTTTATTTTCACAAATTGACATTACATAATTTTTTATGAAGCTTCATTAAATTACAGGAACACATGTCAGAGGACCATAATAGTTCAATGACTTTGTATATTTGTAAACATAAACACTGGTCCATAAGTGAGATACATCATCTCCCACAATATTTGATAACTATAAACCTTCATAGACATATTGTTAAAAGTATATTTATTTATATCCATGGAAAATGAAAAATAAGAATCGTTGAGCTCAGATGCTCAGTAAGGGTTAAAAAGGGAGATTCATAAGAATAACATGAGAATAAGGGTATTAGGAAATAATCATAGAATATGAGAAACATACCCTGAAAATGAATGAATATAATCATGATTCATGGAATAAATATTCAAACGTCATATTACATAATTCATAAATGAATCAAATAACAAGATCCATGAAAGAATAAAATTGACACATCAGATGGTTTTTTTGCATACACATGATAATAGGAATTCATTTCAATATTAGTAATGGATAACTTCCAAGAATGTTATCATGGAAAAATCCATTATTAAATCTGGATCACTCTTCATTCCAGACCTATCTTACTGAACAAGGTTCACTCCCTATTGCAATCATAATTTCTTGAACAGGGTTTTCATACCATTCCATCCATATGTTACTAAATCTGGTTCATTACCATTTCTCGAATTATCCATATCGCAAGATATAAATCATTACCAAAATCATTTTAGGGAGATATATGTCCCACCCATCAAATAGTGAATGTATATTTATGTGTTCCCTAAGATCAAAAATAGTCACTAAATCATAACCCATGAAATGAAATAGGTATCATAAACATTCATCATATCATAACCCATGTAAATGTGAATGGGATCATAATAATTTCATCATAGTATAACCCATTAAAAGGAGAATATTTTATAATAATTTCCTCATATTATAACTCATGTAAGAGAAAATAGTTTCATAAAAATCATGACTACAAAAAATAAACCATTAATAGAATTAATATGAATGGTATCCTTTGATGATATCCCCTATAAGGTTTATCTGACACCAATGTATGTAATCATAGATGAAAAATGATTATTATTGAGAATTTAAAACATTTATTGAAGAAAACATCCATTCCCTTTTATAAACACTAAATTAAATCTTAAATAATTTTTAAAAACAATTTTCTTTGAAAATAACCCTTAAAAATTATAAATAAATATTACAAGTAATTTTTGGTAATGATTTTGGAAAATTAATTTCATGTCATACATGTGAAACCAAATATTCCTTTCAAATATTATGTCAAAGACAAATTAGAAAAGATTTCAAAATGGTTCCATTACATAATTATACCATGGATAACTACAGGATAAGAAAATTAATGAAAATTATGGATTGTTATATTGTGGTATTTCAATATTGTAGAATTAATCCTAAAAAATACTGATAAATAATATGATTTTTCAGTAATATCTTGACCAATTTGGTAAAATTAATTCATAAACGCATGAAAGAGTAACATAATATGAAGTTATAAATATCAATTAGATTAATAAAATCATCTTATTACATGTTAATGTGTCTTTTTATACACCTATTGAATGAATATAGATGAAAAAATAATGTATTTCTCATAAAAGGAAAATTGAGACAAATACCCCATACCTTAAGTCTTGACATCTATATTAAAACTCTAGTATAATATGTATAAATTTATTATACATATATTTTAGAGACATATTCATATTTATAAGACCATATTTTATTTTATTATGACCTTTTATTTCCTAATATTATATAATTCCTTGTTAAATATACGTTTAGGGTAATAACAACTTTTTCATATATGTTTCGATTTGTTATATTTTTGGTCTATTAGATTGATCATGGTTCCATCATATGATGACTGATACCCATGATAAAAGTATGATATATATTTATTGTATATATGTTATTAGTATTATATAAAATTTATTAATAAGAAATGAAATAAGCTGTTCATTGAGACAGTAGATCGTGCATACCCATGAAGGATGTATTTTTCAATTTCTCAATGAGCTTAAAGAAAGAAAACTAAATTGTATATATTAACATTCCTTATTAATTTTTATTTCTTATATATATATAATATTTATTAAAGACTACATTAATATGTTCCACGTAATCTGTGAAATAATTATATAATATTTCAAGGTGGTAGTCCACTATACTCATGAGTGGCTTTATTATATTCCAATAAAATAGAAATAATGATGTTATTTTTGGTATAATTTTGTTTATAATCAAAAAAAATGTTTAAATATCATTTATATCATATATAAAAAATAAACCCATAATAATTACCTTCTAGTGGTGGTGGTAATTCAAAAATGAATGACATCAATTCGTGAGGTGGTAATCTATCTAACACATGAAAGATTATTTTTCAACCCATTTAATAGAACTGTGTAAGAATATAGGACATTAATTTATCATAAAACAATTTATTATATTTAATATATTGTTTTTATTATTATATATTAATAAAAAATGAATTTAAGTGGTGGGGTAATAAATATTATTAAATCGGTCATTGAGGAATTTTACCTCTTATTTGTGTATCCTCAATAAGTTTGCCTTAAAATAATTCCTTGGATAAATTTATTCGAAAAATAAGAATTCTAGGATAAGCATTGGTATGTTTGGATTTTATATAGGTTTGCATTGTTTGAACCAAATAGGTTTTCATGTTTCAATAATAGAGGATAGTGGGTTACCTTTTATAAGTGGGGGAGAGGATAGACTTGGTATGTTCTAAAAGAATTGAGTTCCCCAATTTTTTTATATATTAAAAGCTTCCAAAATGTACAATTATAAAAAATGAGTGGTTAAATTGTAAAATAATTCTAATAATACCATTTTTATACAATTTTATTGGTTATTTTTACCCTTATATTTTTTATTTAATCTTCGAAAAACCCATTTTTATGTTAACTATAGTAATTAATTTTTTCTCCAATTTCAATTCAATTTTTTCAAAAATTTATTTGACCATATTAGATAATATAATTTATTATTAATAAAAACATTTAATAAATTATCCCAAATTCCATTCACATGGTTTTAAAAAAATAATTTAATATTATAACATATAAGTGACCAGAATACATGTTTTCAAAGTGAAAACGCACTAAATTTTAGAATGTTTTTAGATCCATTGTCATTGTAAAATTTATTCAAATGAAATAAATGGGATTAATATATGTATATCTTACCTAATTTTAATTTAAATACAATTTAAAATATAATTTAACTTCATAAAAATTTTAGACAAAAATTTAGTTTTCCATTAAAATTATGTATTTTTTACTATTCCTAAAAAAGAAAATTTTCAATAAAATCCAAAAAAATTAAACATAGGATAATTAAATATTTTGATAAAAAATTTTAGATTATATCTTCATATTCATATTATAAATTCTTCAAAAAATATATTTAATATTCTTATAAAAAGTTATAAATCATTTTTTGGGAATATTTTATTTAGGAATCATATAAAGACTGTATAAAATTTTGAATTTTATCATCATTATAATAAGTTTATATAAAAAAATAAACTTAATAGTTTATAATTAGTTATTTCTATTCATATCACTGTGCATAATTGATATTTTATAATTATTGAATTTAATTAATATTAAAAAAATATCTATGTTTTTGTAAAAACATAGTATTATGTGTAATACAAGATAAATAACTATTTTGTATAATACAATATTAACTTGGTATTTCATATTATAAAACCAGTCAATAAAATTTAATTTAATCCTAAATACTAAATTCATACAAACATAGGTTGTCACATTCTACCCCCCAAAATGATAAATTTATCCCTTGAAAAGCATCACTATGATACAGAAAAATGGGGATGGATATTACTCATCTTAACTTGAAGTTCCCATGTATCTTCCTCAACTAATTGTTACACAATAAAACATTGACCATAGGAGTGGCCTTGTTGTGTGGTGATTTCTCTCTACCATTTGTAATCTCGACCAGTTATTCCTTATATTAAATTTCTTTCTCCAGTGGTATTAATTATGAGTCCATTAAATATGAAGTGTCATGTATGAAATTCCACATTATAGATACATGGAACAAATCATGGACATGAGATGGGTTTGGTAGAAGTTACCTGAAATAAGATTAAATCCCAATATGATCAAGAATATAAAATGGAATAATATACATAGGACATAGTTTCCCATTCATCCAAAATCTAAAATCGATATTCAATGATTAAAATAAAGGAAATAGCTTGTTAGTAGCTTCAAATTAAATATCACACACATGATTATTAGAATAACTTTTATATGGACTCTGATATACCATTATATTATACTGAATGGATCTGTCCTTCACCACTATAAATTAATATTTATTAAGACCTAATTGATTTTATTCTCCAAAAACATTCAGTCATTTTGGAGCTCAATATTTACATCAATTTTATTATTGATAATGATCCATATAAATTCTTGAGTAAAATTAATCATTGTAATAAAAATCAACTAGAGGAATGTGTTAGTCGCAACCACATTTTATTTACGAATAAAAAATATCTGGACTTATCCTATAAGATTTTTTTAAAACTCACCATCAATATAGGGATGATATAAAGTGTAGAATTTCAACTCTGTGTAAAGATATTACTGATTAATTCACTAGAACATCTTGGTAAACATCAAATCCTGATTAGATACAGCAGAATGTGGTACCCCATGAAATATTACCACTTTCTTAACATATATCCTAGAATTATTATCTAGATATAAGTCTTCTATGATGTGATGAAGTGTGATAAATTATTAAAGTTATCAACTAAAACCCATATAACATTATTCTACTTAGACATTTTGGAGAGTCATTAGACAAAATACATGGTGATGTTTTCTCATTTCCGTTCTTCTACAAGTAATGGATGTATCATACTATTAGAATTTTTTCATTTATAATTTAGTTGATGGCATACCATGGTCTGAGAAGCAAAATATTTGATATCTCTCATCATTCCAGCCTACCAAAATTACTCTATCGAAATATTTAAACATCATTTTACTTCTAGTATTAATAGATAATGAAGAAATATAAACTTATTACAATAAATAATTCTTCATTATTTGTATGTAAAGACTACATAAATAGTTCTTGAAACTTATCATTCTATAATGATTAAGGTTAAACTCAGGAGTATTTTGAACATTGTTTTTCAACACTGCATCATATTTATGGTCATCTTTATTCATCACCTAGAAATATGGTTGAGAATTTTATTAAGAAAGATATGATTTCTCTGATTAATTTAGGATTTATAGAACGGATTTTTTCAAATTAACAAATATTGGACATTTTATTATCCTCATCATGGATATGATAAAATGATATTTTTGACTTAACAAATCATCCACCTTGTTCACTTTCCATTGGGTGGTAAGGTATTGAGTAGTCAAAATCATTAATCAACTCTAACCACATCCTTTTTTTTGTAATCAACTATTTCAATATTAATATATACATTAAAATTTTATGATCAGTATATATTTGTCACACACTTCTCTGTATATATAATGTGTCAATATTTTAATGCAAAAAATATCATTTCTAACTCCACATAATAATTTTAGTAATTTTCCTCATGATTCAACAGTTTTTTGAGCTATAATCTGTAACCATGTCATCTATAAAAAGATAAAATTCCATTCCCTTCAAGGATGAATCACTATAGATTAAAAACCCTCCTCCAATATAGCGTAATTTATGAACTAGTGCACAGACTGATATTCTCTTCAGTTCCTTGAAATTTTCCTAACATTAATCTATCCATAGGAACTTGTCTCCCATTCAACTTAACTTTTTCACCAAAATAGATAATCATTAGAAATTCTCCCAAAACCATCGTTAATATCAAGATAGACCATGAAAAATAGGGATATCAGTCACCAGGGTTGGTCTAGGATAGTATTCATTAGCCTATATATTATATAGATCTACAAATATACCCACTATTGTTATAATATTATCTAAAAACAAATAATTTTGCAACAAAATTTACTTATTTGTAAAGTTTTCATAATGTTTATCCTTCCTTAGGGTCTTTAGTAAAACTATCCAATGGTCTTAATTATCTTCTCATTTCATTGATTGGATTAAAATATCATATATAAAGACTACCACAAATAGATCAAGTTAATATCTAAAAAATATATTAATTGTATTCCTGAAGATTGCAGGGGAGTTATTAAGACAAAAAATATTCACAATATATTTATTGTTTGCTTACGTTGTATGGAATGATGGCTTGGTAATATCTTCATTATTGACCTAAGATTGAGTATATCAAGAAATAAGGTAAATCTTATTAAATCATTGATCTCTATGTAGTTCATCAAACAATTCATCAATACATGGTACACAATAATTTTTCGTAACTATGGCCTTGTGCAGATGCTGATAATCAATGAAAACTCACAGTGATCCATCATTATTATTATAAAACATAATATTTTAACCCAAAGTGACACATATGGATAAATGAACCTCGTTTGAACATTTCTTGAGAGTTTATTTTCAAATTTATATAACTCAATCAGGGCCATTCAATAGAGAGTCTTTGAAATTGGTGTGGAATAATGTATGAGTTCTATTGAGAGCTCAGATTTATTTTTTTTGTGGAATCACATGAAATTATTCTATAAATATATCAAATAAATTCTTACACACAAGGTGTATCATCAATGTGTACTTTTTACATAATAATTTCTATAATATGACCTTATGATAGGAAATTAATACCCACACAATGGATGTTATCTCTATCAGATGTTTATTCTTATCATCACATTAATAGATGATAATATGTTAGTTTTAAATATAAAACATGAATTCCAATCCTCCATAATTGATTTCATATTTATATAGTGAAACCATCAAGGATTAATATGAAATCAAACTCCACCGAGGGAAGAAAGACTAGATTTGCGAGCTGAACATTCCCGAAAACCTCAATTGAAGAGGAGTCATACAATTCAAATGAATTCATCATTTCATTTGATGTTTTCAATAATAATTATAAATATATTAATATGAATTTTCTCTTTATAAACATAGATAATTCAATATAAATGAATTTATGGGATGATCAAAAGTCAAATTAGTCATTAATAGTTCTATAGTGGATGGTATGTGTAATTTTCACCACATTATTATCACACTTCTCATCAGAAATAATGGTAACATTAAATCTCCCAATATCCCTTATCACAATTGGATACATAAATCAATATTCATCATTAACCACTTTTTTTTGGAAACTGGTTTGCATAATTACCATTCTCCTTATACTTGAAGAACTGATGTGTTGGTTCAACATTCTGTGCATCATTCTTTCTATTTATACTGTAATTTAAATACTTACCATCACATTGGAACCCATTTTCATAATGACCATTCCTTACACACATAAAATATTTAATCCCCCACAAATTAAATTTACTATATGTTTCTCCCCAAAAATTGATCATAAAAGATCATTAACCCTCTTCTCTACATGGTTTTTAAATTTTCCATTGATCTCTAGATTCCTTTTCTTATGAAACACATGAGATTAATATGAATCTATATCACCCATTTACACCTCCATAGAAAATACAACAATATCTTCATTTCTACAGATGACCCTTATGGATAATTCCCTTTGGTTAAATTCTTTTAAGATAGTGAAAAATTGATAAAACTTACTATTAGGTTGGATAATAATATCAAATGTGTATCATGAATATCTTGTAAAATCTAATTCACATGTACCAATAGATTCTACATCCATTTTTTATAGCTCAAGTAACTCTATACCCATATGTGGATGAAGAATACACTAAATGTACTTATTGAAAAAAATAAGTTCTTGAACTCATCCAAATCCATGGATTCTATTTAATCTTGTTGCATTTTATTATTGATAGGTGTCTACAGTTGATATTATTCACCTTCCAAATGGTAAAAATAAAAAATGACCTATTCATTTTATGAAAAATAGAGAACATAAAATAACATTTCAGCAGTACTAATATACTTTTTAGAAACAAGCTGATTAGATGACCAACTGAAAGAAGGAGGAAGTTTCCTTATGAAGGACTTTGTAGAATTTTTTTCTCTCCTTGGATCGTTTGGAGTTCCATCTTGAATCATATATTTAGAATGTTGTGGGAGAATAGTAATGAGATTATTAATTCCAAATACCATAACATTTGTATTCTCTTGAGGTAAATCATTTCAATTTCTATATCACTCAACATTAATATTGTTTTTTAAGGTTCTATCTACAGATTAAATCAAATATCATAGTTTTAGAATCAATAATCATAGTAGGGGAACAACATAATCATAAAAAAGAACCTATAGAATTTCAATGCAATTAAAACATATTCTTTAATAGTTGAGACCATAGTTTTATACTAGGAAATTCATAGACATATTTTATTTATATTTTTTATGATTGTTCATAAGTTGTTTTTTAATTTCAAAATCATATCCCCTGGTAGTTTCAAACCTTGTATGGGGAAAGTCCCATTTTTATGAACCATATACCAATCGAATCTATATCAATATGGGGTTTTAGGGGTTTTAATGAATGGTATCTCCATGACATAGACACATCTACTTATAGTATCCAAAAAAGGATATACTAATAGGAAACCAATCACTATATCCTTTACATAAATTCTTGGACATTTTCCTATATCCTGACTTATCTTTCAATTTATCCATAGAAATTTATTTAGGTATATCAGTATTCTTTTCTCAACCCAAATTATAATGTTTAAATAAACCTATCCTAATATACCAACTATATAAAAAAAATTTATTTTTGAAATATAAGTTTCATACATTTTTTATTAGTATTCATTATATAACAAAAACACATGCCTTTGGACAATAATATTTTTGTCCCGTATAAAATATGGAAAATTAAAAACATACCATAGGAGAGAAACATTGTTTCCCACTATAGTCAATATAACTTGTACCCTTCTTAGACATATCTTACATAATACATTTTCTTTATAATGTTGGGAAATTAATTATGTTAAGTAATAAGATTAGATTCATAGTAATATTAAAAAGAAATATATGTGAGCATAATAGCAACATAAGTGTATGAGAATACAAGTATAAAATTTGAAACCATACCATCCATTTAAAATATCAAAATATTTTTTTGGAATAACGATTGGAGTATAATAAGAGATGAATAAATATAAAATAAATGAAATTAATCCATTAGAAATAACATTGGCATGTGTAATTTATAGAACACACATAAGAATAGAAAATAAACTCCATATTAGTCAAGGATCACTACCAGAACAAGCATAGCTCAGAAATTCCTTTACCAGACGTGGTTGAATCCCCACTCTAACCGTATTTTTCTCAATAAGGATAAATCCCCATTCCCACCCTATCATACAGAATTGGGTTCCCTCCCCATTTGAGCCATATCATAGTGAAATGGGTTCACTTCTAGTTCTAGTCCTGTCTATCTCAAGAGATGTCAATATTTACCCAATGTATTGGTGAGAGATATAGTTTCCACACATCAAATGGTGATAACAATTTTTATGTCTAAAAAAGATAAAAAATATTAATCATACCATACTCTTTGAAATTAAATGTGTATTATAAACATTTTATCATATAATAAATTATGGAAACCATACAAAATTAATAATCATTTCATCAGAGCATAACCCATGAAAAGATGTGATATTAATAAGAATTTTCTCATGGTAAAACCGGTGGAAGAGAAATAGGTTTCATAAAAACCATGAAATAAATACCTAAAAAATTCATGTAAAGAATATCAATGTTTTCCTTGGATCTTATCCCCAATAAATCATTTGTGTAAAAAAAATTTCATTTATGATGGAAAATATTTTCAAAATATAATTTAAAAGTTTTCATGATGAAAATATCATTTCCTCTAAAAAATTATTTTGAAAAAATAAGATATTTTTTAAAAATTTTTATTTCAGAATGAAATTGTAATAATATAAATTATTTTTCAATGAAATTATTAGTTATGGGGTTAGAAAATATTTTTTATTCCATACACATTAAAATGAATATTCTTTTTAAATTTTTTGTATAATCAAAATAGACATTGTTTGGAAAAATATATTAATATTAAATTAATTTAATTACGAAAATGAAAATGGGTAAAAATTTCATTAAAATATTATACAAGAGTAATTAAATATTTTTAACACATTTCATGAAAATATAGTCTTGGAAGAAAATAGTTTTCTGACGAAAGAGATAAATAATGTTTTATCTTCTTAAAGACATTTTCCTAATTATAATAAGAACAACAGAGTATAAAATGTTACCAATAAATGAATATATCAGGAAAAAAAACAAAAAAAGTTTAATCATAATTCTATACTAGTATATATTGAGATTTAAAATATTAGAGACTTAATAAAAAACAATTATGATTAATCATAGATTGTAACATAAAATATTTACAACATTGGTAATATTTATTTATAAGCCCTGAGAAGAAATAACATAATATGAAACGTTAAATATTATGAGGATGAATAAATTCTTCATATTTCATGTCATGGGGGTAGTATATACACCATGTGTTAGAGAATTGGTTCATAACATAAAAGAAATCTCTAAGAAGGAAAATTGTGACAAAAATCTCTTTCAATAATTATTTACATCGTTGCACACATTCAATCCTCATGTGTAATAAATATAAACTTATTAAAAACATATTAAAAACTAAATTCATATATATAATAACATATATTATTTTATTATATCATTTTATTTACTATTTTTTAAAAATTCCATGATAATGTTACATTTTGGGTAATAGAAAATTTTTTATTACAGTTTTGATATGTTATCATTATTGATCTCATACCTTGATCATTGTTCAATAATATCCATAATTATAACCATGATATAAATATCATATATATTTATTATATAGTTTTTTATAGTAATCAATAAAATTTAGTGATGGGAAATGAAATACACCATTGATGAAGATAGTAGGTCGTACGTACACTTGAATACATTTTTTTTCATATTCTCATTGAGTGGAAAGAAATAAAATTAAATGATATACATTATCATTCCATAATAATGTTATTGTAGTATATATTATATATTTTTTCACTAAACCCATCTTTAATAAAATCCATCTAATGTGTGAATGGATCACATCATTTCATGAGGAGGTAGTCTTCCATACACCCAACTGACATTATCGTACTCCCACAAAATGGAATGAATCAAGGTATTATGATATAATAATTATAGAATAATAATAACATCATATATATCATTAAATAATAACTAAATAATAATTCCATCATCATAACCATCCTTGAGAGGTGGTAATTGAAAAAAGAGTGACATCAGTTAGAGAGGTGGTAGTCCATCGTACACACAAATGATGAATTCATATCGCATTTGATGGGCGTGGAGATGTTTGTAGGTAATTAACATAACATATCAATATATCATTATATATAATTTATTTTTTGTATAATATATTATTCGTATAAAAATAATTGTTTTGGGATAAGATGAAATAAAATGAAAGTTATTGTTTTTGAACATTACCTCTTCTTCGTGTATCCTCCTTAGGTAGAACTGAAATCTTTAATGGGATGGATCTATAAAAAAACATTGGATTATAGGGTGATTCGAGTTAATTTTAGATGTGGTTATGGTAGGTATTATTTGAAAAAATGATTATTAGATGTGTGAATAAGCGCGGAGTGGGGTGGGGGGGGGGGGGGTGGGTGGGGATTTATAATTTTGAGAGAGGGAATACAAGTTATTTTTGAAAGGAATTAAGTGATCCATTATTTTATACATGTTAAAGGGTTTCAAAATACAACATATTAGATCCTTAGAGGTGTAATATTATAAATATGGATAGAATATAGTTTCTTGGTCATATTTTTAGGTTATTTGTACCCTTATCTTTTTTACATTAACCCCTATGTAGACCCATTATTACATTATCCGTGATAATTATTTATTATTGCATTCACAATTAATTTGTGTCAAATATTAAGATGAAATTATTAAATAATATAAATTGAAATTATTCCTAATGTGGAATAAATTTTTTCCAAATTCCATTTAAATTAGGTTAAAAATTAATTTAATATTAATCCTGTAGACATGATGATAATTATTTTTTTTCAAGTGAAAATGATGAATTATTTAAAAACATTAAAATCCAATTTAAAGGTGAAATTTATTTTAATAAACTAAATTTGTATAATAGATGTATAGATAATAATAAGATGAAATTAATTGAAATTTAAAATTTACATAATATATAAAATATATGAAAAGACACTTTTCAATTTATATTTTGTATTTTCAGTATTTATAAAAAATTGAAAATTTTCAGGTTAGATATCAAAAAATAAATACAATATAATTTTGTATTTTGTAATTAAAAATGTAATTTTATTTTATAAAATTAAATTTCTAAATGTATCATGAGTTTTTTTTATTAATTTCACAAATATACATAAATAATTTTTTGAGAAATTATTATTTTTAAAACATATAATCACCATAGAAATATTTTTCATTTTTTTATAAATATTATTTGATAATATAAAACCATTATAAAAAATATTTTTTAATTTGTTATTATTATTCATATCAATATTTTAAATGATAAGGTTGTAGCAACAATGTTAATAAAATATTTATAATATATTGTCGTGTTGTAAAAACTCTTAATCATTAGTAATTCTGGATAACCCACTGTTTCATGCAGTGTAATATTATTATAGAGTTTCAAATTATTTAATCAATCAATGAAATTCAATTTTAATCCATAAAAATAATAAAAT
Source organism: Viscum album (assembly GCA_963277665.1). Classification (NCBI taxonomy): domain Eukaryota; kingdom Viridiplantae; phylum Streptophyta; class Magnoliopsida; order Santalales; family Viscaceae; genus Viscum; species Viscum album. Next base: position 408,405,957 of record OY728161.1, on the reverse strand, counting down.
CATAAAAACTTAGGGTGCTATATTTTATGTCTGGTAGATCATATCCTCATTTAACTCAATGAATGTAAAGGGTCATAATTTGTTTTGGTGGGGAGATTTCCCACACCCAAAAACCCAATATCCATGGTATTTTATTAAATTCTATTGTTCTAGTAGAGGGAACATAGATTGGAAAAATGTCTGTGGAAACTATGTGAATATGAATGTTTAAGCCTAATATATATGATATAATTTTTTTATTGGTGGTGCATGGTTTATCATTCCACATTGATAATCTATGTAATACCCATGCTGCTTCTACTTATAGGTGCATTGATTCAAAACCCTGTTTCCAAACCATTCATATCATCTACTTATTACAATTTTTGATTTTACTAATATTCCCCTCCACAAATTATACCAATAAATTACTCCCCACATCCTCCGTCAATTAATAATAGATTTTCAATCCTATAAAAATTTATTTTTCATCCCCCTCCTTGGTGAATCTATTTGGAATCTTAAAAATTTCTTTTTTTCCCTCCATAGTGAGGTCTCATTTTTTTCTTAACTTTTTTCTTTTTGTTTCCCTCTCTTTTTTGGTATCTCAATTTTTATGAACCCTTGAATGAGGGTCTTACCTTGTACATTTTTTTTGATTTCATTATCATCCTTTGAAAATTTAGTTTCATTTTCTATTATTAACATGTTTGATGATTTAGACACATCACCTTCAATTTGTGAATGGTTTCCCCATGTAACCAAATTCAATTATTTTAGCCCTAATTGATTAAACTTTTAAATTAATGTTTTTAATGTAACACCCCAAACCCAGTTTTCCAGAGTCGGTGCATTATTACGTATCATTGGAATGATCACAAAAGTTTGAGTCTCAAAAGATCGATTAGTTTAGTATCCTTGGAACCACTAGATATATTCATTAGTCTTACATTACACCATAAAGTGAAAAATAAAAACATCTTGTATCCATATACCACCCTCATATCCCCTCATACTATCCCTACAGGTCATTGATAAAACACTTATTCATATCCTGGGAAAAATAAAACATAGATAGGGTTGAGCTCAGATGCTCAGTAAGGATAACAGTATCGCAGAATATTTAATAAATATGCATAAACATTTAAGGTAATGTATAACTAAAACAAAAGAATTTTGAACCTGAAATTCTGAAATATATGGCAATGATAAAATCAAATAATTCTATTTACTTATTCACATGGATATTCTACTAGTCAAATAATCACATGAAATATCAATAACCACATTCATAATAATGGAATGCATAATGCCATACTATCATTACCCCATAGTCAAGGCCTTGTTCTAATACTACAAATAATAATATGTCAAGGAATTGTTCCAAGACACTATTTTTTCTCAGGAGACCTACCAATTTATCTAGGAGCTATAGCGGGCTCCACCCGTCACATACTAAGTCCAATTCATTCCTCATATGAAAAGGATTAAACATAACATAAACTGCTGTATTGAAAATATCATACAAAATGTCAATGCATTATCCATAAAACATGTATGGTATAAAAATAACACATCCACAGTCAAACATTTCACAAAACCTTCAATACAATATAGAAGTTTTGTATCATAGTAAATCAACTTCAAATATGATCAATGTCCATTAAAGGTTGTTGACATAGATGAAATCAAAAATATTTGAGAGAAATATCTATTTTTTATAATCATTTAAAATTCACATAATTATAAAAGAAAACCTTTATTTTAAAAATATTCTTATAATCTTGTAAAGGAATATACGATGATTTTATAACAACAGAAAATAGACACACCCACCATATAAGTTTACAAAAACATCCTTATCTTAAATTTGTCGAAAAGGTCAAGAAGTACTTTGTTAGGAAAACGATGGAAAGATTCCTATCAAAAACATATAAGGTCAAATAATGGAATAAATTAATTTAACCCATTTTCTATGAAAATGTAAAAAAAAAATTGAAATACATTTTTAAGAAACATGGATCTGGATGATAAAGAGGTCCTAGTAGAAAATAACGTATAAAAAACCTCGGATAAAGAAGAGATTGTGAAATAAACCATTAACTTGTATGTTTCCTTAGTTGATGGTACTTTAAACTCCTGTATAATAGTTAAAATATTGTTATAAAATTATACATTAACCATATACATAATTATAATATAATATATTATCTTCTAATAATGCTTTGTTAATAATATTTTAGTACTATCGTCGTTTTGGGTGTTAACTTACTTGTTTTCTTTTATATGATTTGTTACATAAGACATGATTTTTATGGATAGGTTGTATTATATTGATATCTAGAATGATATCATGTCCATAAACAATATTTCTAAAAATCAAATGAAAATTAGTCTTGAAAGGATTCGATGGGGAATGAATCTTATCACGATCGTGGAGACAGTTGTCCGTACGTACACACGAGCTACAATATCATTATTTTTATATTAAAATAATATATAATTGGATGGTATATCATATATATAGAATCATTATCAATTTATATTTATTATTTACATCAATTACACATCATTATAATACACATCCAAATAATAATGTGTTGAATAAAAATTACACCACGACATGGAGATGGTAAGCCGTACGCACACATGTATGGTGACATTTTATTCAAAGGATGGATAGAATACAGAATATGGTTGTACCATATTTATAATAACATCAAATTATATAGAAGATACTGGAGTTATTATTTTATAATTTAAATAACAAAGAATGAAAAAGTGGAAGAAGAAAAGAACTTGAAAGAGGTGATGAAATATTTACCTCTTCTTCAGGTTCTTCCTTTTTATTTGATCAAAAGGGATCCATAGGTTTGCATTATGACTAAATTAGGGACTCTAGGATGAATAGAGAATATTTTATAGGGTATTTGGGAAGGTTTTGGCCATGAAAAATGGCTTTGAAGGTGTGAAATTGAGAGAAGGGTGAGTTCCCTTTTATAAGAGGGGTGAGGGACACTTTGGGAAATGAGTGAAATATTATTTTATAAAAAAGTAATATTCGGTTTATAATGGCTCCAAACAGATTTATTTCGAGTCTACGGTGGGTATGGGTCAAAAACCACTCAACCAATATATTTTATATAGGTTTGGGTCACTATATTAACCTTATCTTTTAGATTTTACTTTTAGTTAAATAATTTGACATTTACCATGTCTCATTGTATTTTATATTATATGATTAATAAACAACTATAACAAGACAAGAGAACCCAAAGTGATTCATTATTAATATATATAACCTTATCTATGTCATTTTGATGATACATAGATGTTTATGAATATTATATCAATTAATAATTTAATATTTGTTTTAAAAAGTCTTTTATGTCAATTTGGACACTATTTGGTAGTTGATTTTTGTGAAACTCATAACATCATAATTACTTCGAAATAAGTTACTTAAATCAATACTAACATGTCTTATTAACCTATAAAATTATTTTAATTCATAAAAAATTTCAAATTACATTTATTTGTGTACTTATAATATCAATTATTTTAATATTTCATTTTTAAGGTAATTACTGCATCACCATTTTTTATAAATAAATTAAATTATTTAATGTCTAGAAATTATAAATAAAATACCATTATGTATGAAATATTTTTAGATTTATAAATAATATTTATAATAGAATTTATCTTATGTATAAACCAATATTAAAAATGGTTTATTTATTAAACTTTGAATTTAACAGTTTTAACTATTCATTGAATTAAATAATAATAAATATCCTAATCTAATCCAAGTGGACCTAAGAGGTTCATATTTTATTCCTAAGGTTTTTTTGGTCTAATTATACTTATAAAATAGAATTATTACATGTGTTATGGTAAAAATAATATCATTTTTACATTTAATTACCCTATTTACTTTTAACCGTGCTAAATAAAAGTAAAAGGTTGCATGAATCCTCCAAGTTGTTCACTTCCAGCTTTCAGTTGTTGACAAACCGTACATCTTGACACAAAATCACCAATATCCCTCTTCATGTTGTCCCACCAAAAACGATCCTTCAAATCTCTATACATTTTGGTGCTACCAGGGTAGATAGAGAAATTGAAACTAAGAGCATCATCCAACAATTCCCTTTTTAGATCAGGTATATCGGGAACACAATGTCTCTTCCCAAATTTCAAAATTCCATCTTCATACACAGGTTCACTCAATCTCCCATCATTAAAAACTTTAATATTGTTTTCAAACTCTTCATCACCAATCTGAGAACTCTTAATCCTTTCTAGTAAAGATAGCTTGGAAACCATTTGAAAAAGTATTGATGATTTATCTTCCATGGTGATTCCCCTATCCATCTTTTCTAGATCAATGTATATAGGATCTTTTTCTATTCTCATCTTGTCCAAACTACATGATCCTTTCTACTCAAAGCATCTTCCACCTTATTTTCCTTCCCTGGGTGGTAGTGTATGGTGCAATCAAAATCCTTGAGTAATTCAAGCCATCTTCTTTGCCTCATGTTGAGTTCTTTCTGTGAGAAAATATACTTCAACCTTTTGTGATCGATATATATCTCACATTTTTCACCATAGAGATAGTTTCTACAAATATTAAAAGAAAATATTATAGCTGATAACTCAAGATCATGTGTAGTATAGTTTTGCTTATTATTTTTTACTTTTGTAATGCATAGGAAATAACCATATCATTCTGTATAAGGACAAAACCAAGTCCTTTCTTTGAAGCATCACTATAAATAAAAAACCCATCATTCCCCGATGCTAGATTCATGATAGGAGAATTGAATGACCTTCTCTTCAATTCTTCAAAACATTATTCACACTCTTCTGGCCAAACAAATTTAACCCCTTTACATGTGAGCTTAATTATTGGGTTAGCCAATCCGTCAAAATTCTGGATGAAACACTGATATTAACCTGCTAAACCAATAAAACTGTGTACCTCAGTTATACTCGTTGGTGCTGTCCATTCTTGGATTGATATTTTCTTAGATGGATCAATAGAGATTCCATACTTAGAGAAAATATGGCCAAGAAAATAAATCTCTTGAATCCATAATTCAACCTTGCTAAACTTCCCATATAATTCACTTTCTTCTAAGAGTCTTTAGAATAATGCGCAACTGATTTTCAGGATCTTCTCATCTTTTTATGTATACCAAAATATCATCAATAAATACCACTATAAATTCATGATGATATTCCTTGAAAACTATATTCATTAGATCCTTGAAAATAGAGGGTGTATTAGTCATCCCAAAAGGCATTACTGTAAACTCGTAATGCCCATACCAAGTTCGAAATGCTATTTTTGGAATGTCTTCCTTCTTCACACACAACTGATGATATCCAAATCGAAGGTCAATCTTTGAAAAGTATTGAGCTCCATAAGTTGGTTGAATAAATCATCAATGCGAGGTAGGGGATACTTGTCTTTATTGTTATAGTAGTAATCTTTCTATAGTCAATGCACAACCTCATAGATCCATATTTCATGTTTACAAAAAGAACAAGGGCTCCCCAAAGAGAAACACTAGGGTGAATAAATCTATTATTACTCAATTCTTCTAGTTGTTTCTTTAGTTCAACTAATTCCACAATGGTCATTCTATAAGGGGTCTTTGATATTGACCTTGAACCAAGAATTAAGTCAATGGAAAACTCAATTTCTCATTCTGGAGGATGTCCACATAAATCCTCTGGAAAAAAATCAACATATTCTTGCACAATTGGTACATCCTCTATTTGAACCTTCCTTTACTCACCCACCGTTATATCATTTTGTTCCTCCTCAATAATTGAATTTAGTTGAGATACTGGGGGTGGATCTATATAAGAATCAGATGGTGAGGTTTCTACTCTAAATATAAGGCGTTCTTTATCATCGTCATCAAAAATAGTAACCTCCTTCTTCTTACAATAAATTTTTGCATCATGGTCTGAAAGACAACCCATACTGAGGATTACATCAAATTCAATCATGGGTATGATGATGAGATCAGCAAGATAAAGAACATTTATATTCCCTAATGGGGAGTGATTCAAAAAACTTTGTTACAATGATACTTCCCTTAAGAGATTTGACTGATAACACCCTTGTTAAATCAAATTATAAATATCTAATTTTCATAGAAAAGTGTAAATATATGAAATAATTTGATGATCGAGAATCAAATAAATCATTTTTAAAACATGAGGAAACCATTAAATTACTTTCCACTATGTATTTTTGAGATTCAACCTTAGTTGTAGTGATAGAATAAGATTGGCCTTGATCTCTTGGACTCTTCTAAGGTATATTTCCTTAACAAAAAGGATATTCATTTGCATAATGTCCAATCTCCCTGCAATTTTAGCACTAAACATCGGTATCTTTTTTCTTCCCCATGCAATCACAAGCTTGGTGGCCTTTTTCAACACACTTGTAACAGACTCTCATTCCCTTCCAGCAATTATCAGGGTGTTTCTTCCCACATTTAATGTAGGATGGATATTAAGATTTTCCCTTATTCCCCTTATTTCCATTTCCAGAGTGATCAGCAGATCTCTTATTCTCTTTCTTTTCTTTAAAGTCATAATACTCAGAGAATTACTTCGTTGTCTTGATAACACAGGAGAAAATATCGTTGTACAATGAGAAGGATGGTGAGACTAACGCTTGATGGAGAAATGGATTTAACCTATCAAATAAACAATCAATATTACTCCTCAGGTTATGTATATAATCTGTTGCATGCCTCGCTAACCTTGTAAAGTTAGCTCTATACTTTGCAATATTCTCATCCTCCTTTTGCCTTTGACTTAGAAATTTCTTTTATATATCTGCTCGTTGGTCATGATGAAAGTTTTTTTCTAAGAAAATTTCTTTAAACTCCCTCCATTAGATAATTGATACTTCTTAATCTTCCATTTAGTTTTCAATCAATGACCACCACTGATCAGCATCTCTTGTGATGTGGTAAACTTCCATGAGAACTTTTTCTCTTTCACTACACCCCAACGCCTGAAAAATTTTCTTTAGGGAACTTATCCATTTCTCAGCTACCAATGGATTTGTACGACCATTGAATGTTGGTGGATGTTTCCTCATGAAGCGATCTATCATCGATCCTCCACTCTACGGATCAGGGGGTTCCATACGGCTAAGGTTATTATTCATAACCTGAGTCAGTTGTCCCAATATAATGATAGTTAGATCAATACCAGTTGTATCACTAGATCAACTATAATTATCTTGAGTAGGAGGAAAATCCTTACAAGGAGTGTGTGCATTAATACTGTTTCTATTCCATCCAATAGGCTCCATTTCTAAACAATGACATAACTAAATTAGTTTATCAATCACAATACAAAAATCCAAACTTGTAAAACACTTAACATAAATTTAATAGTTTATGGATATAATCCATAATCATAAGAATGTTTTCTTTTAGGATGTATATACTAATAAACCCTTCATAATGGTTTGTAAAGAAAATGATAATTATCCTAAGAATATCTCCCGGGAGTTTCATAACCAAGAGTGCAACAAGGCCCATTATCGTGCACCAGTTCTCGTTTGAGTCTAGCTCAAAGCAGTGTTTTCGGGTTTTACCCCTAGGTACATCTGTGCTAGGGCCTCCTCTACCTACTCGTATCTGAACAGGGATGTATTTCTCAGAATACTCACAATATATATACAATACCAAAATTCTAAGACGTTATTCTATACTAATCCTCAAAGTCTATCTTAGGTCTATGTTCTCTAATCATTGTTTATCAAAATCTAGCTTCCATGGTTTATACTAAACCTCCTCTGACACCCACTGTAATTTCCCGACCCCAGTTTCCTAGAGTCGGTGCATTATTACGTATCATTGGCATGATCACAAATGATAAAGTCTCAAATTATCGATTAGTTTAGTAGCCTTGAAACCGTTAGATATATTAATAAGTATTAAATTAAATCATAAAGTGAAGAACATCAACATCTTGTCTCCATAGACCACACTCATATCCCCTCATAATATCCCTGCATTTCATTCATAAAATACTTCTTCACATCCTAGGAAAAATAAAACATAAAAAGTGGTGAGCTCAGATGCTCATTAAGGATAACAATATGGAGAAAACTTTCACAAATAAGCATAAACATTTAAGGAAATGTACAACTATAACAAAATCCTTTTAAACTTGAAATTATGAAATATATGGAAAATACAAAATCAAATAATTCCATTTACTTATTCACATAGATATTATACTAGTCAAATAATTACATTCAATATCAATAACCACTTTCATAATAATGGAATGCATAATTCTAGACTATCATAACCACATAGTCAAGGCCTTGTGCCAATACTAAAAATAATATTTTGTCAAGGCCTTGTGTCACGACACTAGTTTGTCTCATGAGTCCTACCAATGCATCAAGGAGCAATAGCGAGCTTTACCCATCACATACTAAGTCCAATTCATTCCTCATATGAAAAGGTTTAATCATAACATAAACATTTATATTGAAACTAGCATATGAAATGTCCATACATTATCCCTAAACCACGAATGGTATAAAAATAACACATCCATATTCAAACATATCACAAAAAAATCAATACAATATGGAAGTTTTGTATCATAATAAATCAACTTCAAATAAGCTTAAAGTCCATTAATGGATGTTGACATAGATGAAATCAGAACTATTTGAGAGAAATATCTCTTTTTTGAAATCATTTAAATGTCACATAATTATAAAAGAAAAAATTTATTTTTAAAATAATCTTACAATCTTGTAAGGGAAGATTCAATGATTTAATAATAGTGGAAAATAGCCACACCCACTGTATAAGTTAAAAGACATTCTTATTTTAAGTTTTTCGAAAAGGTCAAAAAACACCTTGTTTGGAAAATGACAGAAAGATTCCTTTAAAAAACGTATAAGGTCAAATAAGGGTATAAATGACTTTAACCAATAGTCTATTAAAAGGTAACAAATTCTATGAAAGGCATTTTTAAGAAACATGGATGTCGATGATAAAGAGGTCCCATTAGATATATAGGTATAAACAACCTCAGATAAGGAAGAGATTGTGAAATAACCCCTTACCTTGTACTCTTCCTTAGTCTATGGTACATTAACATCCTGTATAATAGATAAAATATTGTTATTAAATTATGCATGAAACATATACATAATTATGATATAATATATGATCTTCGTAATAATGATTTGTTAATTATATTTTAGTATTATCGTCGGTACAGTTGTTAACTTACTCATTTTATTTTATATGTTTTGTTCCATAAGCAATATTTGTTATGGATAGGTCGTATAATATTAATATCCAGAATGATATCATGTCCTTAATCATTTTTTTAGAAACAAAATGAATATTAGTCTTGAATGGATTCAATGGGGAATGAATCTCATTGCATTCATGGAGACGGTAGTCTGTACGTACACATGAGCGACAATATCATTATTTTGATATTAAAATAATATATAATTAGATGGTATATCATATATACAGAATCATTATCATGTTATATTTATTATTTACATCAATTACACATCATTATCATACCCATGAAAATAATAATGTATTGAATAACAATTACACCACGACGTGGAGACGGTAAGCCATACGTACGCACGTATGGTGACATGTTATTAAAAGGATGGATAGAATACCAAATACAGTTATACCATATTTATATTAACATCACTGCATATAGAAGATACTGGAGTTATTATTTTATAATGTATATAATAAAGAAAGAAGAAGTGGAAGAAGAGCGGAACTTGAAAGAGGTGATGAAATATTTACCTCTTCTTTGGGTTCTTCCTTTTGATTTGATCAAAGGGGCTCCTTAGGTTGGATTTTTGACTAAATAAGGGCCTCTAGGTTGAATAATTGGAAACTGAGAGGGTATTTGGTAGGGGTTGGCTGAGCCAAATGGCTTTGAAGGTGTGAAATTGAAAGAAGGGGGAGCGCCCTTTTATAAGAGGGGTGAGGGGAACCTTAGGAAACGAGTGAAATATTATTTTATAATAAACTAATATTTGGTTTATAATGGACCAAAACTGATTTATTTTGAGGCTAAGGTGGGGATGGGTCTAAAACCACTCAACCAATAGGTTTTAGACATTTTTGGGTCACTATATTAACCTTATCGTTTAGATTTGACTCTTAGTAAATTAATTTGACATTTACCATGTCTCTTTATATTTTTGTATTATATGTTTATTAAAATTACTATAACAAGACAAGTGAACCCCAAGTGGTTCATTATTAATATATATAAACTTATATAACTCATTTGGCCAAACCTTAGATTTTTAAAAATATTATATCAATTAATAATATAATATTTGTTTTAAAAACTCTTTTATGTCAACTTAGACACTATTTGTAATTTGATTTTTCTGAAAATCATGACAGCATGATTACATTGAAAATAGTTAATTAAATCAATAATAACATGTCATATTAACCTATAAAATTAGTGAAATTAATAAAAAGTCTCAAATTACATTTATTTGGGTATTTATAATATCAATTATTTTAATATTTCATTATTAAGTTAGTTACTTCATCATCATTTTTTCATAAATAAATTAATTTATTTAATGTCAAAAAATTAAAAATAAAATACCATTATGTAGTAAAACATTTTTATATTTCTAATGAATATTTATAATCGAATTTATTCTATATATATACCTATATTAAAAATGTTTTATTTATTAAACCTTAAATTTAACACTTTTAACTCTTCTTTGAATTAAATAATAATAAATGTCCTAATCAAATCCATGTGGACCAAAGAGGTTCATATTTTATTATTATGGTTGTTTTTGGTAGAATTATACTTATCCAATATAATTTGGACATGTGTTAGGGTATAAATAATATCATTTTTACCGTTAATTATCCTATTTACTTTTAACAGTGGTAAATAAAACTAAAAAGATACAATTTACAAAAAATTATTTTCATCTCATTGAACCACATTTTACTTACTGATATAGACAGTGTCTCTCAGATTTTTTAAATTAAACTCATATATGTGGTACAATTATGTTTTATGAAAATTTGAAAATTCTCCTAGGAGGTGGGTAAAAGACGGTAAAAAGTTCAACAAAAATACTTATATATCTAAATTTAATATAAATTGACTCCAATGAATTAAATTGAACATATATAGGTATCATGTATCTAATTTGACCAAAAATAAATTTAAATAAATAATTATTTAAATAAAATTTCGTTTTTAACTAATTACTTAGTGGGTTTCACTATTTATCAAAAATTGAAAGTTTTCAGAAAAATAGCAAAAATTAATCCTAGGCTAATTTCGATATTCCAAATTCAAAAATGAAGTCCATTTTAAAAACTTAAATTTATAAAATTTAAAAAAGTGTGTATTACTCTTCATAATGGATAGTTTGATTAGTTGGGGTGTGTTATAACTCGAAGTTGCGTACAACACACGCCAGTACATTATTTCAAGGGAAACATACCTTAAAAGTTTGGGGTGTTACATTTAATATCTCAGGATAGTATTAATTAATATCATTTACTTTTAAGAATAAATTGTTATTTTCTATTTATTTTCATTGTTGAAAAGGGTGTTTCCTTATTTTATAGTCGGAAAATTGTATTTTATTTTATTATGGTAAATAAATTCTCTTAAAAATGTCCTAATCACTTTTATAAAATTTGTTTTAAAAACAGAAAATATGTTTTGGATTTTAAAATAGAGTTTTAAATATAATTTTATATATTATGGTTGTTCCAGATCCTTTAAAAGGTATTATTCAAATATTAGAGTAAATTAAGTATATATAATTCTTAGAAACTGATTTTGATGTGTGTTTTATTGTTTAGTCTCCATTAAATGATTTGTGGTCTAATAATCACTTTTTAAAAAGGATTCTCATTTGAAAGCCCACTAATTTTATTTACCATTTTAAAGGAATCTTTAAAATATTGAATACGTCCTCAATAGAGTACATCATTGTGGTATATAAGTGTTTTGTGAAGATTGTTTTTTCCTAAATTGTTTCCAACATGTGACTCCTTAAATATAGTGACTGCTCTGTGTAATTGTATATATTTATATATAAATATATTAGTGGACCACTGTTTCTATATATTTCATATACTTACAACCATTTTATGTATATTAGGGGAGACAAGATTAGCGAGGATAATTTTCAAGCGGCCGCACTATAATAGTTTACGATCATGGACTTATTATTGTCCCTTTCTATAGATGGATTCTATAGTGGGATTTCCTCCCCAAATTAGTTCATATAGGGTATACTCTACGTTTTAGCCATATCTTAGTGAAATGGGTTCACTACTGGTTCTAGTCTAATCTATCTCAGGAGATGTAAATATTTACCCAGGGTATTGGTAGGAGATATAGTTTCTACCCATCGAATAATGAAAATAATTTTTGTGTCTACAAAAGATCAAAAATATTAATCATATCAAACCCTCTGAAATTAAATGTGTATTATAAAAATTCATCATATAATAAATTGAGGAAAACATACAAAATTTATAATCATATCATCAAAGCAGAACCCATGAAAAGATGAAATATTCATAAGAATTTCCTCATAGTAAAACCCATGGAAGAGAAATAGGTTTCATAAAAACCATGAAATGAATACCTAAAACATTAATGTAATGAATATAAATGTATTTCTTGGATAATAACCCCAATAAATCATATGTATCAAAAAAATATGTCTTTTAAGAAGAAAAATATTTTTAAAAGACCATTTAAAAATTTTCATAATGAAAATATCATTTCCTCTATGAAATATTTTTTTGAAAAAATAATACATTTTGGAAAAAGTTTTATATAAAAATGAAATTTCAAAAATATAAATGATTCTTCAATGGAAATATTGGTGATTAGGTTAGAAAATTTTACTCATTCCATACACATTAAAATGAATATTCTATTCATATTTTTGGTAAAATCTAAATAGAAATTGATTGGAAATAAATATTAAAATTAAATTAATTTATTAAAAAAAATGTGGGTAAAAATTTCTTTTAAAAATTATAATATATTAATTAAATATTCTTAACAAATTTTATGAAAATATAGTTTGGAAGAAAAAAGTATTCGGATAAAAGAGAGAAATAATGTTGGATCTTCTTAAAAAAATTTCCAAATTATAATTAGAAAAAAGAGTAGAAATTGTTATGATTAAATGAATATATCACAAATAAACACATAATAATTTGTGTGACCATAATTATAGTCAAGTCTATATTTATATTTAAAATACTATAGACTTAATAAAAAACAACCATGATTAATCATAGATTTTAACATAAAATATTTACAACATTGGTAATATTGATTCATAAGCCCATGTAAGGAATAACATAATAGAAAACATTAAATATATTGAGGTTTAATACATTCCTGAAATTTTATGTCAGGGAGGTAGTATATACACCATGTGATATAGAATTGGTTCATAAAAAAAATATCGAATAAGGAAAATTGAGACAAAGAACTCTTTTTATAATTATTAACATCATCGTACAAATTCAATCCTCTTGTATAATAACTATAAATTATTTATAAATCTATTAAAAAACATATTAATATATCTCATAACATATATTATTTTCTTATAGCCTTTTATTTACCATTTATTACATATTCTATGATAATATTATGTTTTGGGTAATAATCGCTTTTTTTGATTTCAGTTTCGATTTTTTATATTTTTTGTACTCATACCTTGATCATTTTTTGATAATATCCATAATTATAACCATGATATAAATATAATATATATTCATTATATAGTTTTTATAGAAATGAATAAAATTTAGTTATGTGAAATGAAATATACCCTTGATGGAGATAGTAGGTCATATGTATGCGTGAATACATTTTTTTTCTATATTCTCATTGAGTGGAAAGAAATAAAATAATATTATTTATATTATAATTCCATAATAATTTTAGTGTAGTATATATTATATTTTTTAGTAAAAACATCAATAAAACCATCAATGTAATTTGTGAGTGGATCACATCATTTCACGAAGCGATAGTCTTCCATACACCCAAGCGACATTATCGTACTCCCACAAAATTGAATGAATGAAGGTATTATGATATAATAATTCTAGAATAATAAAAACATCATATATATCATTTAAATAATATCTAAATAATAATTCCATCATTATATCCAGCCTTGAGAGGTGGTGATGGAAAAAAATAGTAACATCAGTTAGAGAGGTGGTAGTCTATTGTACACACAAACGATGAATTCATATCGGAATTGATGGGTGTGGAGATTTTTTAGGAAATTAACTTAACATATCAATATAAAAGTGTCTATAATATATTTATTCTATAATATAGTCTTAATATAAAAATAATTGAATGGTTATGGGATGAAATAAAATAATTCTTTTTATTTGTTGAACATTACCTCTTCTTCGTGTATCCTCCTTAGATAGAAATAAATGCCTTAATAAGATAGATCTATAAAAAAACATTGGATTATAGAGTTATTAGGGTTAATTATTGATGTGATTATGGTAGTTATTTCTTGAATCAATGATGATTAAAGGTGTTAAGAGGAGTGGAATGGGGTGGAATTTTATAATTGTGATAGAGGGAACCTAAGGTATTTTTGAAAGGAATTGAGTGATCCATTCTATTATATATGTTAAAAGGTTTCAAAATAAAATATATTTGATCCTTGTATGTGTAATATTATAAATATGGATATAAAATTGTTTCTTGATAATATTTTTATGTTATTTTTACCCTTATCTTTTTTACATTAACTCCTATGTAAACCCATTATTACATTATCCATGATAATTATTTATTATTTCATTCACTATTTATTTTGGTCAAATATTAAGATAAATTTATTAAATAATATAAATTATAATTATTTATAATGTGGAATAAAATTTTCCAAATTCAATTCATAGTATATACAAAATTACTTTTTCATCCCCCTCCATGGTGAATCTATGTGGAATCTTAAAAAATTTCATTTTTTTCTCTATATTGAGGTCTCCTTCTTTTCTTCTCCTCCTATTTCTTTTTTGTTTCCCTATAATTCTTTTTTGGTCTCTCAATTTTTATGAACCCTTGGGTGAGGTTTTTACCTAGTACATTTTTTTATTTCATTAGCATCCATTGAAAATTGACTTTCATGTTCCATTATTCTGAGATCTGATGATTCAGACCCATCACCTTCAATTTGTTGAAGGTTTCCCCATGTAACCGACTTCAATTGTATATATAACTAATTTCTTAATATTTTTAATAAATTTTTTTATTATATCAGGATAGTATTAATTATTATCAATTACTTTTAAGAATAAAGTGTCATTTTCTATTTATTTTCATACATGAAATGGGTGTTTAATTCCTTTATAGTAGGAAAAATGTATTTTATTTTAATATGGTCAATAATATTTCTTTAAATTTTCATAATGGATTTTATAAAATTTGTTTTAATAGAAAAAAAGTTATTTTGGATTTTAAAATAGAGTTTAAAATATAATTTAGATATTATGGTCGTTCTTAATACTTTGAAAGTAATTATTCAACTTTTTGAGTAAATTATGTATCTATAATTCTTAGAAACTGAATTTGATGTGTGTTTTATTTTTTAGTTTCCATGAAATGATTTGAGGTTTAATTATCACTTTGTTAAAAGGACTTTAATATGAAAATACACTACTTTATGTACCATATTCATGGAATATTTAAATTATTGAACACAACCTCAATAGAGTACATTATTGTTGTATATAATTGTTCTGTGAAAAAGGTTTTATTCCCAAATTTTTCCAATAGGTGAATCCTTATATATAGTATTTGTTCTATGTAATTGTACATATTTATATATAAATATATTATTGTACCATTGTTTCTCTCTATTTCACTTTCTCACTAACAGTTTCTGTATATCATGATAGACAAGAGTAGCTTGGAAAAATTTCAAGAGATCATACTATACTATTTTATGATCATGGAAGTAAAATTGTCCCTTTCTATAGATATATGATATAGTGGGAGTTCTTCCTAGAAATTAGTTCATGTAGATTATATCCAATTTCTTGGTGGTTCAATTGATTCATACATTCCCATAATATTGATCTAATTTAGTAAAATTGAAAATTTTCACCTATACTCCTATGTCTTCAAATGATCATAAGTACTTTCTTATTTGATATGGATTCTATTTCATTCATTCCTAATATAGTAGACTATATTTTACTACCATTACTCTTAATTAATTTTTTTCTATATCTATTACTATTTTCACATTATCCATTTGATCCTTTTTTCATCAAAGTAAATTGTTGTTTTTAGAATTGAAAAATGGCTTAATTTTTTTTAACAAATCATTAATGCAATAAATCTTTTAAAATGATTTAATTAATAAATTTAAAAGTGAACTATTTAAAAAAATTTAAAATGGAAATATATCATTAGAGTTTTTAAAATCAAATTGAATATCAATATTTTTTAAATTTTATTTTACAATATCTTCAAGTGGTTATTTAATTTAAATTTAATACATAGGGTGTGGTTTCATTAGTATACATTTTAATATAAATACTCACACTTATATATATATATATATATTAGTTTCAGGCTAATGGTTCAACCACTCATAAAGCAGTGATGGTTTAAAGGAGATATGACGACTCATATATTTACGATGAGATTGGTTTCAATATCATTTTTGATTTATTTATTTTATCTTGTATCATTTTCATTTCATCCTTACTGTTCAGTTATGTTTTATATCAAACTTTTTGATTTATTTATTTTTTTGATATATTTTTTTATTTTCAATTTATATATTACATTTATTTTTATTATTCATATTTTTAATTTTTTTATGATGGTGTATAGACCTCATTTATACAGAGTGTTCATTATGAAATTTCAGTAAATATTGGGTGGTGTTTTTTATATTTATCATATAAAATCATTCCCAGTGTATGATCATTGATTCCACCAAACTAGTTTACAACCCAATGTGGTTAGGAAATAGGATTAGGAATTTTATAATTAAGCCCTTATGTCTGGTTCATGGGTGGATAGTAGTTGTGTTTTGAAATTTATAAATTCATAATGATTGTGTTGTGTACATTGGTTGAGAACACAATGGGTATTATAATAATATAATTGATGTGTGTATTCCAAAATAAGTGTGGCGGGAATGGTATAATTTTATAAAAAATATATAATTTTTTTAATGGAATACAATGAAAATGTGGAAATTGATTATAGGGAATAATTTTAAATACTATATAGATTAAGAAACCTTCATACACTATTTTCTGATACAACTCATCTAAATTTCACTTTTTGAAATGTTTGTAATGTGTGAATTCTATAATGTATTTGTTCTTGTGGATTTGTATGAATAATAACCACTAAGTTATAATGATATAAACTCTCTAAAACATGTATTTAGACAAAAAAACTCACTCTATGAAGAATGATAACTCCAATATCTAGAAATGATAGATTCAATAATTTTATACATTTAATCTTTTTAACATAATGGTACATCCAACATTTTTTATCATGAATCCCATCATAGAACAATTTTTTTCAAAATTATGATGATGCTATCAAATTTTATCAAATAAAATATCACATAAAAATAGTTTTATATAACACATTAAAATTTATTTCAAAATATTCATGATTGGAGAACATACCAAATTTTATGTCTTCAAAATAATTTAGAGTCCTAAATTATCCACATTAACTAAAAAAATGAACATCCATTGTAAATATAATATTTTTGTTTTTGAGAAAATTTATTTCGTAAATAAATGGTATTTAAGTACTATAAACCTAACATTTATGAATATGAGAATAATCTATATCAAAATTAGTTAATAGTTACAATAAGAGGTTACTCTACGTGATGACTAATAGAAAAGACATTATGTTATTTAAATTCCAATGTGTGAAATTTCAAGATATTATGAATCGGTATTATACTAGGGAATGAAATGATAACTTATCTTAACTTAATGGAATATCATAACATGTATTATTTTATTAATTCAAAACTAAGTTCACTC
The DNA here is from genome assembly GCA_963277665.1 of Viscum album. Lineage (NCBI taxonomy): Eukaryota > Viridiplantae > Streptophyta > Magnoliopsida > Santalales > Viscaceae > Viscum > Viscum album. The sequence goes on along the minus strand of OY728161.1, from coordinate 408,387,817 downwards.
TTAAGATATATTGAAAAGATGAATTTTAGTTGTGGTATAATATAGAACATGATTATATCTAATAAATAGAAACACATTGTTTCTGTCTCAACTATTATATATTAAAATATGGATGTTGGATGTTGTTATGATCATTGTGGTGGATACAACACAACCCTATTTATTTCATCTTGAGTTTCACTTATGTCAATACTTTTTTTAATCTCACAAGTGTAATGTACATGTCTTGGAACCCATGAAAATTATTGTGTGTGAATCATATAGATATGAGACACCACTTCCTTCCTAATAAAACAATCATAAGATATATAATTCATTAGTGTATTCATAAGTAAATATTATCTTGGAAATATTTTCCTTAAACCATTATATTTTAATATACTTTTATATATTAATTTTTTAGGTTTGATTATGTGATCAGTTCTTAATTGTTATTTTATTATATCCTCGCATTTAAAAACTATTCAAAAAGTTGATAATAATATTTGTTTCAAATTGTGATAAATTTTTTATAAAATCTTTATATTTTTTAGACATGATAAAAATTTAAAATAATTTCTAAATCATCATATTCATGAATATAACCAAATTGATATTTCAATAAAATTTTTTATTTATACTTTACTCTCATAAAGTATACTTCACTTCCTTTAATTTCAAATTAATGAATTTTTTTGATGAAACATATGAATTTTTTCTATTTCTCTTTTAATTATATTCAATTACTCTTACTAATTGAAGACCTTTCAAAAATGGCTTCCATAAGAGGGGTTTCCTCCCTAACAGTAGACACCATATCAGATTCTGCATCCTTGACCTTCTAAAAATCAATTTATCTTTTAAAGGATTCTGATTCACCTATTTGAAGTAGTTATATTACAACAAATTCTAATAGTCTGAATTCAATGTAACAAACAAGGTCTCCAATATGGTTTATTAGTGTTGGGAAATAATATTTTAACACCTATTGATATGTTGGATTTTTCTGAATTTTCTCTTCCAATAATATTTTATCCTTACGTGATCCATTATGATCATTGGATATATTTTTGATGGTATGTCCATCATCCCCCAGTGGAATCCCCATAGAATGTCCATCGTTATATTTTTAAAATGATTTCTCCCACTCTGGATAATTTTCTCATCCAATGGGTATTTTATTGTATCCAATCACTAGAATTTATACCCATTTAGTACCTGAATGAGTGTTTCTATCCTCAAACATATTTTCCTGAAATAAAATTTCTCTTACCCCTTCATATATTGACATTAAATCATCATATTCACAGTCAATTATACCAATATCAATAGAAACACCAGTATAATAACTATCATCCACAACATCTATTTCCTCATAGTGTTACAAAATGTATTATTATGGAGGTTGAAAAGATATACAATCACAATCCTTAGAGTCATGAGAGTATATTTGTTTATCGAAATATCTTCTAAATTCTTTATCATGTTTGAAAAAACTATTATATTAATTGTTTTTAAAAATGAATTGATATTTACATACATTCTTACCATTATGTATTTACATAAAAGCTTCTTCATTATAAGAGTACTCTAATACATCATTATGTTAATATATTATACTAAATTTCACATTTATGGGACACCACAAGGGTGATTTTACTTGTTTGAATGTTTATGACCGTTTGGTTCGGCTTGACTATTGGGAATAACTTATTTCATGGTTCAATTTCTTAATATGAAATACCTGAATAACAAGTAATCCGAACATAGGCATATATAACTCAAATAAAAACTTCTAAAGGAAACACAACACCTAACTCGACATGGTACAGATAATAATCTTGAATTCCGGCCCTTGAATCAGCCTAAGAAATCAAGATCTATAAAAAGGTCAAAATTGTTCAACCTTGAAAAAGTTGAGAGAGACGAGGAATAAGGAAGAGGTGATCTAGGAAAAAATATAACTCACCAGTGGGAATCCAATGCACCCCACAGTTCCTCAATCGGAGATCAGATGGAGGAAAGAGGAGTTCTCGAAGATTCTTGGTTGTACGTCGCTCTCCTGTAAAAGACATGGGAAGAAGAAAAAAGATCTAGAGATGATACAAGACCACGTTTTGATTAATAAAATGAAAAGAAAAGTACATGATGTGTTCATTTAGTGTACACACCATGTACAAGCCTCAATTCACCCCTGCTTTAGGCTATCCACACGATAATGTACTCAGCCGTTAGACAACCAATACATGGCAACATGCGGCAACCAGGTACATGATGTGTACACAAGATTACATTACATGCACATGGAAAATTTACAAATTCTTTCTTTTTCATCAAAAACACCTGAAATCAAGATCCATACCTAAAATGAAGATTTAGGTTCTTTCAAAGTTCCCCTTAAAATAAATTTTTCCTCGAATTTCCCTTCCAAGGGTGGCGAAGATGAATCTTCTAACAACTCTAGCCACTGTGATTGTACGTTAGCCTATGTCTCCCAATTTTCACCCTATACTCGCTTATGCTACCATAATAACTATACCATAAGAACTGAACAATCAAAGAGAAGCTTCATGCTGCGATCCAAAATCCATATATGGTGCTCCTCAAAGGATGCATCCACTTGCAGCTTAACCTCCCCTGGTTAAAAAACGTGATATGAGTCTGAAGAGTAAGACTGTAGATGAGAAACATAGAAGATTTCAAGAAAATCCAAGTACCTCTAAGGTAACTACAATCAATAGGAAACTAGCCTAACTATTTCCAAAACATCAAATGGCCCGACATATCTAGGTGAATGATTCCCCAGTATTCTAATTTTCATGTATCCCAACCATGTTGTGACGTGTAAGAAAACCTAATTTCTGACCTAAAACTCCAAAGGACATATCCATTGATCAACATAGGATTTTTGTTGAGACTACACAGTAGCCATACTCTTCCAAACAAACTCCACTTTCTTAGTAGTCTCCTGGATAAGACGAGGTCCCACCATAGTTTCTGCTCTTATCTCCAACAAACATAGGGGTGATATGCATGGAATACTGTAAAATGTCTCATAAGGTTCCATTAGAATAATCACCTAAAAAGTGTTATTGTAGGAAAACTCCACTAGGGTTATATGTCTCTCCCAAGAACCCCTGAAATCCAGGACGCATACTCGAAGAAAGTCCACCAAAACCTGAATTGTGCGCTCAGATTGGCTATCTATCTTGGGGATGGTATGTTGTAATAAAAAATTCCTATGTACCCAAATCCCTCTGTAGTCCCTTCCAGACACGAGAAGTAAAACATGAATCCTGATATGAAATGATAGAGTGTGGAACCCTGTGAAAATGTAAAATATCTCTGATGTACAACCTTCAAATCTCATCCACACTGAAGGTTTCCTTGATTGGGAATAAATGCGCAACCCTTGTGATTCTGTCAAAAACAACCCAATCACCATCATTTCCTAAAGGAGACCTTAGTAAATCCCTCAAAAAATACATCATGACATCATTCCACTTCGACTCGGGAATGGGGAATAACTGTAAAAGCCCTGCTGGTTGTTGATGCTTTTCCTTCACCTACTGATAGGTGGACTATCTAATCACAAAATCAGAAACATCTCTCTTCATACATAGCCACCTATACTAATGTTGTAGATCTGGATACATCTTGGTGAAACCAGGATGAACTTACGAAATGAAGGAATGAAAATCCCACATTAACTCCTCATGTATGTCTGTTGACACCCATACACATCCATAAAAAGGAAATACCTCATCCTAGCCTATGGTCTACCCAAGATTAGGGTGCTCTCCTGGAACACTCTGCCATGAGACTGGGCCTTCAGAATCTAATAGAAAACCCATTCATACTCGATCTATAAAGGTAGAGGTAAAATCTACATGAAAAAATAAATGTATTCCCTTGTCTATCTTGCACCTCCTAATTCATCTTAGAGGATAAATACATAAGCTACCAGTCACTACTAGCCTCCTAAACTGCATGTATCTGAGTCCCCCAGGTCAATGTGTCAGATACTGTGTTACCTTTCCTAGGCGTGTATGAAAGTTCATAGTCAAAAGACATAAGGTACTCAACCCACCTTGGCTATCTCAAATTCAAATCCCAATGTGTAAATATTTACATGAGACTTTTGTGGTCATTGACGACCAAAACATTCTATCACAATAGATAATTTTGCCAACAACGTAATGAATGCACATCTGTAGATAACTCGCGATCATGTGTCAGGTAATTACTCTCTTGTGGACACAACATCTGAGACCCGTACACAATGAATCCTTCCCCCGACATAAGAACTAACCCCTAACCAATACGTTTTGCATCGTAGTAAACTATGTAACTCTTTCCTAGATCTCGAAACACTAGTATCAATGCTGATGTCAATCTCCCTTTCAGCTTTTAAAGGGTTGAATCACAAAAATATATCAACAAGTACTTCTCACCCTTCTTAGTCAAGCCCATTAGTGGTGATGATAAGTGTGAAAAGTCCTGTACAAAGAATTGGTAGTATCTCTCTAGCCACAGAAAACTCTGTACCTCAAAGATGTTCTTCAGATGATCCCAGGAAACTCCTGCTCTGACATTCTCTAGGTCTACTGATACTTCTGTCTCTGAGATTACCTGACCCAAGAAGTGTATCTGCTCCATCCAAAAGTGTCATTTTGAAAGCTTAACATATAACTGATTCTCTCTTAGTGTACTTAAAATGATCTTAATATGGTTGGAATAGTCATGTCTAGTGTGAGAGTACACCCAGATATCATCCACAAAAATAACCACCATAGAGTACAAGTAAGGATGAAACCCTCAGTTCACTAGTGCTATGAAAAATTCCGATGTGTTCGTGAAACCGAATAGCATAACCACATACTCGTATAGACCATACCTACTCTAAAAGTCTATAAGATGTATATCTAATGGTCTAACACACAAACATTTATAACCATATCTTAAGTTAAAATTCATGAACACCCGGGATCCTCAAAGATGATACAAGAGATAATCAAGCCTTGGTCAGGGATATTGGTTCTTAACAATCAACTGGTTCAACTTTGGAAAAAACATTCAATGTCTGATGTTATCACCCACCTTCTTTGAAAAATGGACAGGCGAACCCCAGGGAGAAGTGTTGTGTCAGATGAAAACACTTTCATGAAACTCTCTAATTGCATATTGAGCTCCTATAACTCTAGTGTAGCAATACTATAAGGATTAATGGTCCCCGGTGCTTCTCCTAGCACAATATCAATAGATAAATATAACTCTCTTTTAAGAGTTAATCCTTGAAATTCATCTGGAAAGAAATCCTTGAAATGATCCATTAGTGGAGGAATGTCAATTAATGAAGTACCCTGTTCATTCAGATATAGACTAAAAATATGGGCTATAATTCCTTCAAACCCATGATGCTCGGGTCCAGATCTGCTTGCCTGGATATCCCAGTCACCCTTGTGTAGAAATTACCCACCCTTTTGTGACATGAAACTCACCCTACAATGATAGCAGTCAAAAAAGGCCTGGAAAAAGCCCAACTGGTTCATTTTGAGAATGAAATATAAGCTGAACATATCTTATACATAGAGGTACCATAATAATTGACACTCTCCAACCTCAAGAGGGTAGTCCATGCACTTATGTACACTAGCCATCCTAATACCCAATAGAGTGTCTAATGTCATATCATCCTAAGAAGTAAATCTACATAGATCAAGGCTTTCAAGAATAGAAAATAATATAAAACTATCTAAATACCCTGAATCAAAAAGTTTAGAAGCTAAAACTGAGGAAACAATAATCATACGTATAACTATAGAGGTTCTAGGATCCTTCTCCTGCTAGATCTGCTCTATCAAAAATGTATGACCTGTGTTGTGGCCCTGTAGAGCTGTCTAAGATCCCTGTGTTGATCCACCCTATGTTTGTCGAAAACCTTATGTCTGACCACTGCATCTGTGACCACCACCTTATCATGAACAACATGAATAACTCTAGTCCCCAGTCTGATGTGAAACTGGTAGTCTCCTTTAGCTATGAGGAGTCGAAACAAATCCTACATCTATAGCTACTGGAAGGAAGGCCTTGAAGATATTATGAGGATGTACCATGTTTCCAAAATATCAGAACTCAACTAGGTCCTTTGGAACTGGGGTTTCTCATGTCCACTCTTCCTAAACAGGTAGAACACAACCTTGCTACCTGAAGGAGTATCCCATCTACTTAGATCTCCATGCGTAGACTCCCTGCGAGACTTCCTACTATCAATTAGAGGAGTACCAACTCCGGATGCGAAACTATCATGTATCATAGCTCTGGAGTCCCTCATATTATGCTCAGTGATCAATTCTTGGTTGACTACATAAGATATGGAAGTCAACCTGAATATGTACACCTGGGATCAGATATCATGTCTGAGACCATCCTCAAACTTCTTAGATAGAAATAACACATCACCCACCAGAATGGGTTTGAATCACTATAGTTCTATGAAGTGAGAAGATTACTCCATGACTGAATGAGTGCCCTATTCTAGACCCATTAACTCTAGGGATCAGTCTACCCTCATAATCTTTATGTAGAAATAGTCATAGAAGGTCTTCTAGAACTCATCCTATGCCATGATTTGTTGGATTCCTTCATGTGATATCACATCCCACTATCTCTAGGAATAATATAGAATCATGTAGGTTTCAATATTCACACTCCTCTCAATAGGTGTCTTGAGATGCTTGAAGATTGACATCATGGATGCTAACCATGAATCTATAGCCTAAGGACCTCCATCCGTTGAGAATGTGGGAGGATGATATTGCTGAAGAACCCACATCAACACTTCCATAGATGGAGTAGGATGTAGTGATACCTATTAGGTTTGTATAAACCCCATGAAGCCTTCTCATAACTATTCATTGTCACCTTCTTCCAGTATAACAGCTGGTTCCATGATAGTCATGATCGGAGGATCTGCTGGTCATTCCTAATCAACCATTTCCAGTGTCTAATCGTTTCACTATATATGGTGTACAACTGAAGGATCTCTTGGAGGCATGTCTCTGCAAGGGAAGACACACACCTCAATTCAATATTATCAAGGAATGAATCTTATAAGGGAAATAAAATAACATAAGAAGAAAAACAAATATTTTTTACAAAACATGGGTATACTGCGTGTATAAACCCTACACGACGTGTTCCCTTAAGCTTTTAACATGGGTGTGTACCTCTTACAAAAATGGCCAGGTAACACCTCTACACACAATGTGTCCTCCTGTTACACGACAAGTAGTTGAATTTTCCCTCCTATTGCATTCTTCTACACAGCTAAACCACATGGTTTTCTCCTAGGTAACACTACATGACATGTTCACCCTACACACGGTGTGTTCCACTAAATTTATAACCATCCATGTCGTTAGTCACATAGTCGAAGACAAGATCGACTCTACACATCATTCAATAATAGGAAAAACATGTAAAATATGAGTTTCATCCATTTGTGTCTTTAGTCACTTGGTTTGATACATGGCCTCTTCATCATGTCATGTACTCCCAGTACATGGTGTGTTCTACCCAACATTTATCAACAAGTGTCTCTGATCACACAGTCAGTCACACAGTTAAGATCTACATGACATGTACTCATAGTGCACAATGTGTACATAAGAAAAGTTGTTCTTTTGGAATAGAAGAACACATGGTATTTTTCCATAACACAACATGTTGTGTTGTCTCAGTGTCAGGACGACAAGCCATTGAATCTTCTCCATTACCCTAAAAAACTTATAATTTTGTCCAAGGAATGCAAAATTCCAACCCGTGAGAGCTCATAGTCTCCCAAATCAATTTTTTTCATCATATTCCACATTATAACTTGATAAAATTCAACTAAATATCATACATAATTCACAAAATTCCAATCCAGGAGGACCCATAACACACTGGGGAAAAGGTTGGGCGTCCTTCCAAATGAAACATTACATGTCCTACTACCCTATAAAAATAGTTATTATATAAAATAATCTACACAACATCATGCATATATAGCACAACATCTATCAAAATAGCATAAAATTAGTAATGTACCCTAAATGGAAAGTCAATAATTCATGAAATGTGATCTCTATCAAGTGAATATATGATGACTGAGACTTTATACCCTCATCTCAACGTGTTTATACTGAAATATAACCTCAATAATATAAATGATAACAAGACAATATAAGTGAATCACCTAATAGTGAAAACTGATCAACTGTAACACTTGCTAAAACCAAAAAATTGCAATATTCTAGGTAACTAGGATTTTTCCTATACACGGGTTAGCTAATCATGGTCACAACATATTATAAACTACAAATACCTTACTATCCTTATTTATAGGCTCAAAATAGTATGAAAAATAAGATAATAAAGTTCCTCTGATACTACTTTCTAACGTCCCATATTTGTGTGCCACCAAATAGTGCCCCGTAACCGGTGGGTCACATAGCCTAAAGCACATTTCCCCAAAGTCCAAAGGCTACTGAGTAGTAAGGAGGGCCTTGGGTGTGATTGTGGGGAAACCAAGACCTCATTGGTGGAGTAACACATTGTAAATAGATAGTAAAAATTAGCGAAAGCAGTAATACCATACAACAAAAGTAAACAGTAGAAGACTGATAGTATAAACAACTATAACATATATATAAATAAATGATGCATGTCCGATGTATCTAGGAAAAAATCCAAACAAGTATCAATTATTGAAATGAAATACTAAAACTAAAGTACGAAAAATCATCTAAAATACAACAGTATCGCAAGCCTCGGCTTGGTCCCACGCTCTCCATCTCAACAAAAATCAAGCACCTAACAATGAATGGCGCTTTCCCTTATCTATACCTACAACTATATAAAATATTTGGGTCCAAGAATGACCCAAATATGGGGTGAGACTAATCCTAGTAGGTAGACACCAAAATATCTGTTCCACACGATCTGTGAATATATATAATAGACGATAACGACAAAGAATCAAGAAACTAGGAGTACACAAAAGTATCCAATCCTAAAATTTCCATTTAAATTCATTTATAATCTGATGTTTGTCATTTGATCAAGATATTATAGAAATAATGTATCTCAGAAGACTACTTGATCTAGATCTAATCCAATCATGTGTTTTGTCTTAAAAGACACATCACCAACACTAAAAACACAATGACCCTTTATGTGGCTCACATAGTCTAACCCATATGATCAAGTGTTCTAACAAAAACAAAGACTCTATGAGGAATCACTCACCGTCAATTCCCCCAGTGGTCTTTTAGTGATAAACTTCAGAATATTGGTAAAATTATTTAATGTACATTCTCCATGTGGCCTCATAATGGTATATTATAGAGATTTGAGAAATCACTCATCATGAATCCCTTCTATGGTATCAAAATGTAAATATAATAGACACTCTGGGGAAGCCCTCAACGTCAATTCCCCCTATGGTTTAACTACAACAGGTTCTCGCAGCCCTGTATATTAAAATTGTGCATAAACGGTATCTTACATCCCAAAGTAATCTCAACTACTACACGTCTAAGCAGCTACAATGCATAACACATGAATTTAACAAGAAAAAATTAAGCAATCAAATCCAACATAACCAGAACGGAAAGGAAAAGAGGTCTGCCTCATAGGCAACCAGAACCAAATGGTCATAAACATTCAAACATGGAAACGCACCCATGGGGTGTCCCATTACCCTAAAATTTAGCAAAATACATCAAGGAAAACACTTAATCTATAAATCAAACTATTGAAAATGATATTAGGGTTGAATTTCTTAATACGAAACAAAATAATCATGGGTAATTAGAACTTAAGCATATGTAACTCAAGAGAAAACTTTGAAAGACAACAAACCACTAACCCCAATGTTATATGATTAATGATCATGAATATTGTCCCTTGAATCAGCCTATAACGTCAAATATCTAAACAAATTTCAAAATATTTTAGCCTTGAATAACTTGAGAGAGAGGAGGAATTAGGAGGAGAGGATCTAGGAAAAAAGACAACTCACCGGTGGAAATCCAATGCCAGTGGTGGTGCCTCAATAAAAGCTCAGATGAAGGTACTGGAGGGGCTCGTAGATTCTCAGCCATAAGTCGCTCTCTTTTAGGAGACATGGGAAGAATAAACCAGTTCTAGAGTTGATACACGACCCTTATAAGATTAATCAAATAAAAATAAAAGTATATGGCGTGTTCATTTAATGTTCAGGTCATGTACTAGCATCAACCAACCCCCACTTTATGCGGTCTAGATGACCATGTACTCAGCTATTACATGGAAAATACACTGATCTATGCAGACACCGGGTACACCGTGTGTACTCAAGAGTACATGGTGTGTAATTAGAAAATTTCCAAATTCTTTCTTTTTCCTAAAATACACATGAAATCTAGATCCATACATGAAATGAAGATCAAGGTTCTTACAATGATAACCTTCATATCACCCATATGAATATCTATATAAAAAATATCCATTACTTTTAAAAAATCACATATTTATAAGAAAAATAATTTTACTATATTTATTATATATATTTTATATATTTATATTCCAAAAACTATCCAGTAAATGTTCATTCAAACGTAAAAAAACATTATTTCTTTAAAAATCATAGTTTATAATTTTTTTGTTTCTATTTGAAAGATAAATTTTCAAATTATATAATATTTTAATTAAAAATCTATTTATTATTTTTATTTAGAATTACTAAATTATCTTCGGATGAATGTTTAATATTTTTTTAAAAACATTTATTTTTCACTGAATGGTGAAAAATAATGATTTTCATTGAATACTGTATTTTCATAAAAATTATTTACAAAGTATATTTATGTTTTGTATTAGTTTTAAATAATAAATTTTCCATTTTTATTAAATATAATCAAAATATGGTCTTTTTAATGAATTTTATACATAAATGTGGTATAAACAATTTATACATAAAAAATAAGTTTTTCAAAAAATATTATTTATCTTATATTATGACTATAATTTAAATTAAATTAACCCAAATCATTGTATTAAATAAAAAAAATTAATTTCCTATTTGGAATCTTGTGGTCTTTTTTCTTAAAATATGGCCATTTTATTTTTATTCAATATGAATAAAAGTCATAGTAAACTATTTTCACCACAGTGACAGAAAAATGTGTTAATTATGTTTAGAAATAATATGAAAAGGACTAGATATTTTAAAAAATAACAATGAATTTTTATTATTCATTCATTATATTTCATTTATAATCATCATAATATTTAATATATGGTATTTTTTCAATCTATACATTATTTTCAACACTATGTTATTTTATCTAATGAAATGTACAAAATGGAATTATCTTTGTTTTATCACCTCTAAATTTTTTACATATGGATAAAAAGAGTATATTTTTCGTTATAGACATTTTTTACATAAAAATGAATTTTTTATTTCATGGTAATCTATTTATTATTTTTATTGAGAAAATGATCACATTAAGATCTTACAAAACGCAGACATGGTAATTATATAATTAATTGAGAAATAAGTAATTGAATTTGAAATTATTTAAGGTAATATAAATTGAAATAATTATTATTTTACATTATGTTTTTAAATATATATATCATTTTAGATAATATTTAATGTATTATATGATAATTCATTCTGTATTATTTGTATTTCTATTTCAAATTAAAAAAAACTTCCAAAACCAACATTAATGTTATTTTATAAAAAATATTTTTTATTAAATGATTTGAAATTGATTTTAAAATTATATTTAATTAAATTAATTAGAAAGTTTTTAAAATATCAACAATTTGACATTAAAGGTCTAGTTTTATTTTCATAGTAACTTTAGTGAACGATTAACATTAAAAAAATTGTGGTTGAGGTAATCGTCAAAAGGGTAAGCATGTGTTATAAAAGAAATAGCTAAAAGCATCATCTAATTATGTAAAAATATTATTTTATAATATTATTATAACCCATAATCATCTTATCATCAAATTATATAGGTTTATATACATTTGAATATGTAAATTAATTTATAATTTTTTAAAAAATTATGTAATTTAAAGTGTTCCCCCATCACCTATAAAAGGGAACATCAAATCCTATTTTCATCCCACTAAAGAAATTATGGATTGTCCTATGAAAACATAAATCCATTCCATAAATCAAGAATCATAGATTGTATGAATTATTTTTATGAGAAATAAAACAAGGGAATTTTTTTTGTAAACCTTAGTTGGTTGTCTGAATAAGAGGTATACTTTTTAACTGAGTGTTTTGATTTATTTCCCCTTCCACCTACTTAAATTTTTATTAAACTAAAAAATAATAATAACACAAGAGTCCCCATATAACTTGATTTTATTATTTTTATTATTTTACCATTATTCACCTCTTCCTCCATCAAAATGTGAATAAAATTTTCACTCTTGGGTATGACTGACTATCACTTCATGAACTGATGTATATAATTGGACATAACAAAATCATATAGATGTAATTCATGTAGTATTTAATGTATATATATATCCTATATTCATGATGAAATTATCAATATTAAAATATATTATTTCTTTTATTTTTCATACCTTTCCATCCATTTAAAATTGATAACGTTGTTCATGTGTAAGAGTGAACTACCACAACCATAGAGCGATGTAACTAGTTTTCCCTAACAACATATCATTGATGCTATAGAAAATTTTAATATATTAAATAATATTGTAATCATTATATAATTATCATTCTATATGGATAAAATAATACTTACCATCTTTCCATAACGATCATTTTCAAATAGAAACGTTAGTAATTCATACGTATGGGTTTATGACTCACTAATTATAGTATAGTTCATTTTATATAAAAAATAATGAAATGATTGTTTTAAAAATCATAAATTTTATGTAAATATAAAAAATCAGGACCTGAATATTATTCTACTAATGATGAAATAATAACAACTTTACCATGGTCAAATGAAGGAATTATTTTTTGACATATGATTCAATAACATTAAAAAATATAACATAAAATTAAATGATTACATAATCGAATATTAAAAGTTATTACCTGAAACAAAAAAAAATAATTAATTTTAAAATGGTTCTAAAGAAGACAAATAATTAATATAATTTTTCGATTTAGGGAAATAAAAATATATTTGATGATTTGGACTTGAGATACCATATTTTTTTTACAAAATCATCTTTTAAGGTTTCCATTTTTAATATTTGTCTTCCATTTATAGATTTAATGAAATACAATCATAATGTGTATCTATGGAGTTGAAATAATTATATATTTAATTTTATATTTGAATTTAAAATCTTACAAGTTTTTTCGAATGTAATATTTTTATGTATTTTATAAGAAAATTTTGACATCCTTTATCAATGAAGAAATAAATGTTCTATTTTATTATATATATAATCAATGGTTATTTAATCTACCATAACCATTATTTGATATTCTTATTCCATTACATGTTTTCATATTTCCATCAATGAAAAAAAACAATAATTTACATTGTTTTGAGTATTTTATATATTCTATTTAAACGTTATTTAACGTTCAATATCATGAAATATTTTCTTATGTGTGAAACTAATATTTTATTGGTGTAAATATGAAAAGTGAACTATATTATGTGTTTTTTATCATATAGTTCAATTTAATAGTTTATAATAATTATTTCTATTGTTAAAAACAAATGACGAGTATTACAGCCTTTCAATGTATTGGGTATGAATTCTAACCATACTCTTTATTCAATTTATACGAGTAATATGGAATTTTTTTTACTGGGTTACATATATGATTTTTTAGTTTTGGATTATGGTTATTACAAAAATATTATTATTTCACAACCTAGGATATTGATATTATTTTTTAACCAAAGCATATGCTACATCATATGGATGAAAATTATAACATTGTGTAAACATTTCATATTATTTATGATTTATAATAAACATTTATGAGTTTTATTTTCCATTTAAAATTTAATTTGAAAACTTTTATAATAATAATTGGAAATAATAGTTGATTTCTTAAAAAAAAGGATAATTTTGATCCCAAATTTTATTTTTGAAAAAATAAAATAAAACTGTATTCATGAACAATGTTCTCTATTTATATCATTTATGTCCCTTACTATGCTTCTTGTGTTCATTCCATGTTTTTATATAATTTAATATTGATTAATTGTGAGTATGCATAATGAAGTTGTGATGTCTAACATCATTTGTACATTTACTGAAAAGAAATATGTTTTACGTTAAAAAAATTATATTGTTAAAAAAAACTGATACTTACTAGATTTTTCCACAATGTTATATATGGTTTTTTCATGTCAAAAATATGGAATAATTATATGAAACAAATAATATTAAAAGAACCTCAATATGTATGAAACATAATTCCAGTATAAACAAAATATATTATGTATTGTTTAATACATTGTCATAATAGTTCATATTTGTGGAATGGTTTAGATAAAATTATATTTTAGTATAATGCTAAAAAATAACCTTAATTGATTATACATCATGGTTAAGTTGGAATGATATAGAATATAAATTTCACCATGATTCTTTGTCTAAACTATGTCTACTTAGAATTTCTTTCCATAGAGGATATGGGGAAGCCGATGTCGGAAGGAATCAAGGGAACATTTTCCATCCAAATTAGAAACCTAGAATTTTTTAAAATTGAATAGAGTAGTTTGGTGTAATGATGGATCATTAGAAATAGTCTATAAATATTTGTGGTATCCATGTAAAATAGTAATCATATTTACCATAGAGGACCTTTTCTATAGGGGAAATATTCTAAATCAAAACCATCCAGTAGTCAGTGGATCACCTGACCTTGTGATACCTGAGTGATGTATTAATTATATGAATAAGATATTAAATTTCATGGGTAATTCATATAATCAACAGGAAAATCATTCTATTTACTTTTTTGATCGTGATACCAATTATTAGTGGTCAATGGTTTATAATACATGAGAAGATGAATATACTAATTCCTTATAATTGGATGAATTTTATATTATTCTACTTCAGAAATATTTTCCTAAAGTGGTTTTACAAAGGATTGAAAAACAGTTATTGTAATTCAGACAATATGATGAAGATTCAATTTTCATGTTTGATGTAAACATCACCTTAATGGATTAGTAGATAGAAAAATTAATTCAAGTTATTGTTTGTAAAATTAATTAGGTTTTCCAAGGATTGAGTCAATAACATTATGGTCTATTGGATTTATAAGGATATAAATGTTTTGATAAATATATTAGATTTCACTTGAGAGATGGTGTTGAGTTTCTTAAGGATACTATATTATTTAACAACTAGATAAAAATTATTTCTATATAGTCGGTAATGTAATGTAATCCATAAAATAATGGTATGAAAATAACTTTTCCCATTTGTGATATGTGTTTTAAAAATCACCCATGGTAATGTCTTACAAAGTATAAAATATTCTTCCAATTTGGAAAATATGGATATATGGAATGGGAAAAAAATGTAATCTTGAAAATTCCAAGAATATGGGGAAATGTAATATACCAATGATGAGATTTTCTAATTTTAATGATTTGTGGAATTTTGAAAACTTGTGTATAGTGATAGTTACTTAGGTAGTAAATCAAAAAGATTAAAAAAAGCGTGGACAATTAGATTTATACAACTATAGTTTATGTGAGAAAATCTGATTAACTAGTGACAGTTATGTTTCTCATTTATCTAAAATATAATGATAAATTGTTTTACTATAGATATTTTTATTCCATTATTTATGGTAAGATTGAACGTAAACTATAAATTTCATGTAAGTAAAAGAAGATGTGGATTTTGGGTTAAACTATAGGTTTAAATAATAATGAAACATAGATTTATAAAAATCCTCCAATTCATATATGTGGGATAATATTTCATGTAAATATTCATGAACTACTAATAATGGAGTTTGATGGGATGGTTTCTATGGGTTAGTGTTATTTCACAGCCTATTTTTTATTTCATACTCTTAGTAGAGTCTATATGATTGTATTTGGATTCTCTATTGAGTATCAACGGTATCATATCAATATTTGTGTTCAAAGCTGGTTTCCTTTTGTTGCACTATTTTGGTGGAATGTTAAGTGGAAACAATTTGACATCTTGTGTCTTATCTTATTTGTAAATCAGTTTATTCTCAAATGATTTGAGTTTCAGGGGTTAAACATGTTTGATCAAAACCATATTTATCTAGTGTGTACTCATGTTGGTCTATGGGTGTATCGGGTTATGGCTGCATGACCTAATAAAGGTTATACAATGTATGAAGTAGGAATGCCCTTGGATATAGTTTTTTTTCAGATCCATGTCAAAAGGTTGGAATATACTTTTATAAAAAATGTGAAAAAACAATACATGTTTCGAGTGTCTGATATAAGGTGGAACACAATTGGAACATGGTTTTGAAATCTATGAAACCTAACTGTGTTTAATGCACATGTGTCTAAAAAGTGTGAAATTAACTTTCATCCTTATTCAAATAAAAACCCCAAATCTTCCCTTTCTCCCTATTTGTATTGTGTGACTAGTATGGTTATCCTTCCTTCATTCATATGCCTCCCCACATCTTCCAATGGTTTAATAATGAGACTTATTTATGGTTTTGGTTTATTTTTTGATGTATTATTCTCCTCTATTACTCCTCTTCCTTATCCTTCCATTTTCATTTTAGTTTCTTGTATTCCTTGGTCTATTTGGTCTTGGGTTATTGTTCCATTGGGTTTAAATTATGGTTTTTCTATTATTATGGTTTCTCTTGGATGCTCCTGCCTTGCTATAAATTCATAGAGTGGTTATGGGTTTCAAGTGTTGAAGTATAATGACTTTGAGGCAGGTTTTCCTTTTCATATGGCCTTTAAATTTAATTATCAATGAATTATTTATTTTCAAACATTCCATTAAATTAAATTTGTTATATAAAAATCATGAAATATTTTTAAAAAATTTATGTGATACCATTGTTGTTATTAATTGTTTGAAATTTTTTTACTAAATCATGCGGCCAAAGTGTTTGGTTAATTTCCTAGTTTTCTGGTGCATGTAATTTATGGGTTATAAATTATTTTTATTGTAATTGTGTTTTAGTTTCTACGAAGTAAATTTAAATTAGTGTGGACATATAAATTGTGTAATTTCACCATAAAAAAGGTGGGTTTGTTTCTTTAGATTTGATTATTCACTAAAAAATTTGTTGAGGCCTGTTTTGAACTATAAAATATAGGACCTCATTTGAAAACTCTCCTTTATTGATTAATATGACATGGTTATATTGAATGGTATGGGAGGTCCTCTATATGGGACTCCCTTGTGAACTATTGGTTGAAAGGAAAGTGTTTGTTCCATGGTGTGATTCAGGGTCAAATTTGTGTGTGTTGCTTGTGTGTGATACATATATATGTGGCTGGTTGCTTGTTTGGATTTGATTGAATCATCAAATATTAGTCATAACATGGGAACATGGAATATCTAGTAAATATTTTTGGAATTATTTTTGCACTATTTTAGATTATTCACTAGCTAGTGGCCAGTATTATGGACTTTTCTCTTCTTTGGAAATGTACCCCTCAGTTATGCAAGCTAAGGTTATACAGAGTGTGTGGGAGAATTGATACCATTGGGTGAGGAATGCCTATGATATGAATCATTTTTTAGTATATTCTATATTATCCCCTTATCTCCTACGTTCTCCCATTTTCTCCCCACATTTACTGATCTACAACAGACAACTTATGTTCCTTGTTTGGTTGGTTACTCATAGGTGCTATATTCGGTTTCCCTTCTTTTTGTGATCATTATTTATACTCCAAAGTATTTTATCCATTTTTTAAAAGGTTATTGTGAGTTTTTAATTGTTTTATGGAAATTTATTAACAATTTTTTATAAATTCATTTCATTTTAAGATAATAACATTATCCCTTCTTCAATTTCTATCTTTCATTGTGATGTTATATCAACCATTTTTTGAAAATAATCTATTTTTAAATAAAAAATTATTTGAATTTTTTTAAAGGAAAATGTGTATACAATGTATGTTTATATATTGTATATGAAAAATTAAATTCATGATTATTTTGTTTATTTGAATTAAATAGGGAATAAAATACATGGGAATGCCTACAGAGTTTTAATACTCATTTCTACACATATTTAATATTTATAACATAACCTGAATATTTTATTTTGAATTTATTTCCATGGGAGAAGTTTGGAATGGGTTGAGAGGGTGACACATTGGGTCAAATAGAGATTTAGCGGTCTTTAGTTAAATTTTTGATGTTTTTCACCTTAGTTGTATTTTTAGTTTATATGTTCATGTTATTATGTGGGTTTGATTATTTATTTTGGGTTTCTCAGTTTATTTATCAAATTAATTGAAAAATTATATTGGGTGAAATCAATCCCATTCCTTCTTGTTGATTTCCTTGTAGATTTATTCCAATTTGGGAGGATAAGGAATGCCTCTCGGGCCTTGTAATGGGCTGGGTCAGATGACTAGTTCGGGGTCTACCTGGTTTAGATCACGACTGATGGTTTTATAGACTAGGTGGATTAGAGGAATTATATTATTGAGCCCCCATTTTTATTTGTGTTTACAATGTATATGGAGGAGTAATTTCATAACATGTGGTGTAGGAATGAGGATGGGTATAGACAACACTTTCTATACTAAGGCTTGGTTTTCGATGCAATGTCAGCTTTTGTTACTTTTTGGGTTATTTTGGGATTTTCTGTGTTTGGTGAATGAAATGAGATTAAATCCTGATGTCTAAATTAGCTCATATGACATTTAAGGGCATTTAGGATATGGGGAATTGTCATGAAGGATTATCTGTGACAGTGGTATAATCAGATTATGGCACCATCAATATGGCCAAGTCACCCATCAACACTGGTTTCCACCTTTGTGATCTCGTATTGAGTCTTCTCGATTATATGGCTGTATTGAAGTACTTGTATAAATTGTCAAAAACTAAATGTCATGTAGTAATGTTTTGTATTTTGGGAATTAGAAATGGGTTGTCATATTTATTTATGTATGGTTTTAGATAATTTATTTCTAAATAAAGTATTTTTTTATAAAATGTAGATTAATTAAAATTTGTTGTGGAAAAATAGATTTCTATTTAAATTGAGGAAGGGGATTTGGAATGAAAGTGGTTATATTTCATAACTAGTCACAAGGGATTTTTTTTAAATGAAATGGATTGGAGTGTGATATTTGAAAGTGGTTTTTGAGGTGGTAGTTAGCAAGATTATGAAAAATTGGTTGGGAATTTTTTTTTCTGTTTGTTTCCCTTTCTAATAATTATTTTCATGTGGTGATTTATATCATATAAATTAGTTTTGTATTTTTTATTGATTTTATTTTCACTTAACAAAATATTTTCATGCTTTTGAAGGTGAAACTATGATTGGTTCACTGTAAGAGAACCCTATAGTTGCTCAAATGAAGGACATCCTCCAAATTTTTTGTAAGTTGAAACATCCTCTATTTTATATCCATTGATATTATTTTAAAGCTAGAGTGTGGTTTCATAATTTCAAAAGAATATTTAGTTTATTTTAATTTCATGAGTCTCTAGAGTTTATCTTATACACCTTTATGATCGACGGTCCAAGTTTGAATTGGTGGAATTACGTTATTAGGGACATTCCATAATAAGATCTTATATGGGAATTATTAAAGGACACATTATTTTGGAGATATCTATTTGAGGCCATGAAGGTGAGGATGTTGATAGAGATTCATGGCCTTAGTAAAGGATATGGATCTGTGTGGGAGTTTGTTTATCATTTTGAGTATCTAGTTACTTATCTTCCTGAGTGGTGAGTGGGAATTTTTTTAAAGATAACAAATTTTATAGAGGGATTCTTCATGATTTGAATTCAATGGATCCAGAGTTTGGTCTAATATTCTCTGAAAACATTATTTGGAGTGGCGTTTGTGATGAATCTATGCTATAATGGTTACTCAAGTTAACTAGACATCCTCTAGTCTTTGGAACTAGTTATTGGTATTTCTGTGCGGAGATTGGAAGGTGGCCTGAAGTTTTTGATATGGGTAAAATAATTAAGAGGCCTCCAAATCTTTCATCATCATATTAAAGATTCAGGTGCATGGTGTAACATAAATTCAGAAATCAGGGTCGAAAAATTCCATCAGGTTCAAATTATCTCAATTACATTCAAACATGGGTATGACAAGGTCACATAAACTAGTTTTATTTGCGTTTTTTCATGTAGGTGATTTGGAACCATGTCCACCCCTTTAGAAAAACAGCTCATCCCATTTCCATAAGTTGGGTGATACTGTAGATTTTTTTAAAGTCCCTTTCCATTTTTTAGCATCCCCTTATGAATTAAATGTTCCCTCTTTTGTAATGGTGATGGTTTATTTTTTTGTATTTTCTAGAATGTAATAAAATGGCGTTGTGTTTTTTCTGAGAACCTCAATCTTCATGGATGTGTCTTTTGTAAAATTCTAAATATTGTCATCATGACATGAAGAGTGTTTATTTAGGTTCCTTTTTTCTATTACATGAATTGTTTTAGATTTTTTGTGTGGTAATTATATTTTGGTGGTTTGGTATTTTGTTTATGGTGTTTTATGGGCATCAAAATAGAATTCTATCACGGTAGGGAGTCCATTATAACATCCCATGTTGATTTGGGAAATACCTTATATAAATATTGTTCTTTTTTTTTCTTTCCCATGAGGATTTGTTAGGATGTTTCATTGTCCTTTATTGGTCTAGTTTATTGTGCTCCTTTGTGTTTTCAAGGTTGGCCCCTCTGAGTAGGCCAAATGGGTTTGGTTGTGGTACAGTTCTTTGTTTATCTTTGTGATTTTCCATTTTTTTTGTCATAATTGGTGTCTAAATAATTATTTTTGTTATACGAACATGCTTTTGTTTCATGTATGTTGAAGTTCTTATGACTTTGAGGAATCATGTCATGCAAGTGCATGAAACTTTTATTTTGTATAATCAACTAGAGATGTTGATGATTTACATGGAAATAATAAGTAATTGTGAGCAAAATAGACACACATAAGTTTATATAATCATATTTTTGTTCAAATTTTTTATTTTGAAATTTCTATTTCTCTTGAGTATTTTTGGATTCAGATCAAAATTTTGAGTTTCTGGCTATTTTCCATCCATTATATGGTTTAGATGTAGGACTTTGAGGTATATCTGAAACATCTTGAGGCTGATATCCTTTAATAAAATTTTAATATTGAACAACATTAGTTCCATAAGTTTCACATGGTTGGATAAAAACCATGCAACTCCATGGAGAAATTATGGGGGTCATTATGTGTCTCTAGTCAAGGGTGCATGACCAAAGCACTATTAGCCAAACTGTGAAGTAGGCATGCTCTTGACTTTGTAATTTTTTATAGAACAAATTCTCATAATTGTCTTATGTTTCTCCAAATAAACCAACAAAACTGTGTGGGTGTCCAATATGTTTAGTAATGGGGCACATGGTTTGGGAAACCGTGTAGCCATAAATTTCACAATTCCCAAGTGTCTCAAATTTTTTAAATTACCTTTCAATAATTTTCAAATTTTATCCCCAAAATAATCCATTTCTCAATATCTAGTTCATGATGCTCTTAGGGGGAACCCCTATTCATCCTCGCACCGCTACTATCTTCCATGGGAGGAATAAATGAATCTCATTATTTTTCGGGTGATTTTTTAAGGATTTCTCATCCAATCTTCCTCCTCTTATATTTAATTCATTTTCCATTTTATTTCCTTATATTATATTAGCTCTTGGGTCTAGGGTTCTTGTTTTATTTGGATGAAATTTGGGGTTCAATGTTTTCATGGTTTATCATGGATTCTCTTAACTTCCAAGAACATTGTGGAGTTGTTCTGGGCTGTTATTTTTTATGAGTTGTGATTTTGAGGTAGGTTTTCCTTTTCATATAGCCTTAAATATTTTTCAATATTTGACTTCTTTCTTTTCTAACATTACATGGATATTAATTTGGTATATAGAAATCTTGGAATGTTAATTTATGAAACAAAGTGATTCCATTATTATTATGATGTGTTTCAAATTGTTTCATTAAATATTGCACCCCATGTGTTTGATATATTTCTTGGTTAGAAATTGAATGTCATTTATGATTTCTAAATTATTATTTTTTTGGTTTTTATATATTTTTTGGAAGCTTAAATGTATTTATAAATGGAGTTCTTGGACCTTCATGAAAATTTTGGTTTACTTATATGGGAATTATTGGTCACTAAAATATTTTACAAGGGCCGTTTTAAACATTGATATGTTGGTCCCCTTTTTAAAACACTACTTGGATGATCTACTTTATGTGGTTATGTTTAACAGAATGGGAGGTCCATTTTAAGGGTCTCCATTGTAAAATATTGGTTTAAAGGTAAGGGATGGTTCCCTAGGGTGATTCAGGGTGACAATTGTGTGTGTTACTTGTGTATGATACATGTATATGTGGTCGTTTTTTTTGTTTGAATTTGATTATATCACACCAATTCAGTCTTGAAAATGGAACTTGAAATAGCTATAATATATATTATTTATGGTTATTATACTAGTTTATTTAATGCATTTTCTAGCGGAAATTATAATGGAATTTTCTCTGATTTTTGATTGTGCCCCTCATTTAGGCCAGGTAGGGTATGACTAACCATGTGGGAGAATTGATGTCATTGGGAGAGGAATTCCAATGGAATGAACCTATTTTTAGTATGTCATATATTACTATATAGTCTACCAGATTCTCCAAGGTTCTCCTTTAACATACTAATCTATGATATAGAATATAGGTTTTTTGTTAGGTTAGCCACTCATACGATCAATATTTTATTTATTTCTTTTCTGATCATTGTTTATACACCCTTGTATGGTGTAACTCTTTGTTAAATGGTGATAATTAGTTTAGAAATGTTTTATGGATATGTATTAACAATGTTTTTCACCATATTTTCTTTTTTAAATAAAAACTCATCCCTTCTTCTCTTTCTCTATTTCATTGAAATATTAATCCTCCCATTTGGGGGAATAAATATTGTTTAAAAAAATATAATTAGACCATGTTTTTTAAAATATGAAATTTGTGAAAAAACTATATACACATTTTTTTCAAATATGACATTGACTAATCTTTTGTTAAAAGGAAGTTAATTGGGAATATATTACATTTGCATTCATATGGAGCTTTAACACTAACGATTATACAATATTATTGGGATTATTATCCAATGTAGGTTTTGGAATGGTCATGATAAACATGGGAGATGCTGGAGTTTTGTTTTGAGAGTGACCCATGGGATCATAGAGAGATTTTTTGGTTATCAGGTTCAGTTTGGTTTTATTGTTCAGTCTAGTTATATTTTGAGTATTTTTTTATATTACTTAGTGGGTTTTTACTAATTTTGGTTTTCTATATATAGTTTACTCTAATTTTGTATGACTATCATGGGAGAAATTGATACCATCAGTTATCATTTATGCCCTTTTTTGTGTGTCCAGTATGGGGGGATCGACAATTCCTCTCTAGCTTTGCCACATGCTGTCTCGGGTGACTCGTTCGCGGTCAACCTAGGTTACACTGTGAAACATTATGTTTTTTATGGTAATATATATTAGAAAGATAATATTGTTATATTCAATTATTTCATTCCTTTTATAAAATTTCATTAATTGGAGAAAATAATTAGATATAGTAATGAAATTCACATAGATCATGTTGTTGAAATGAATGAAACTTTTCAAATTATAAATGGGATAATTGTGAATGAATATGTGGATGCCATTCTTAGTGATTTTCTTATTTTTCTACATGGTTCGTAGGTTTAGTTTATTTTTCACATAGTTCCTAATGTTATTCTAATTTATAAACCACTTATAAAATTCCTCAATTATTACTTATTGAATTTGAAAAATAAAAAGTAATTAGTTATTGATAATGCATTCAGTTTTCCTTACACATCGCATTAGGGCTCTCTTATATTATTAGTTAAAATAATAATATGGTCTATAGAGACATTAAATTTATTTTATATCATTTAATAACATAGTTATTAAGAACAAGTATCATTTTTCATGTATTAATGACTGTTTAGATTATCTCTTGTAGTAAGATTATTTTTAAAAGATTTATTAGATATCATGGTACAATCAGTTTAATGTAAAGGAGGATGTTTTTTTGAAGATAATTTTTTAAACTAGATATATGCATTTTTATTTTTTAGGTATTCCCATTTTGTTTTCAAATTAAATAGATTTATTCTTAGATACTAGGAATAATTTATTCCAATACTATCTAGATATGTTTATTGCTAAGTTTATTGATGATATATTGGTATACTCTAATATTCATGAGGAACATAAATGAACCCTATTGATATAATTTTAAACATTGAATGAGAAGTTACTAAATGGAAATTTTTGAATTTGTGCATTTTGGTTTTAATGAATCTCATTTATCAGACATGTTATTTATATAGAAGGAGTAACTTATGACCCTACTAAAACTAATTTTGGTGATGAATGGAAGAGACTTAAAAATGTATATATATTATTAGTTATATAGTATTAAAAGTATATTACTATTGTTCTATTGATATTTTTCTCTATTACATGTCCCAATAAATTATTTTTCTTTAAAAGGATTTAAATTCATCTTGAATAATATGTGTGATTTTTGTTTTTAAAAAATAAAAATAAGACTGATGAATGCTCTAGTTTTGGACCTCCCCTCTAGATATTGTGAATTTGTCATCTACAATGATGAATCATTGAAATAAATTGTTATTTTTATAATGAAGAATTATCCTAAAATCTCATCTAATTCACATCAATAGAAACCTCATGAGTTAAATTATGCTAAAAATGATCTATAAAAATATTTAGAATATTTTTTTCTTAATTAATTAGGTGGAATCATTAATATGGATTAAAATTTTAATTATATAAAAATCATAATTTTTTTAAATATATATTCCATTAGAAATAATTAATCATGTAGTAGAGAAGATTGATTGAACTAATTAAGGATTATGACCTTATGATTAATTACAATAATTGTAAATAAATTATGGTAGATAATGTTGTTATTTGTAATAATAACACTATATTTAACATTTAAATTTCTAACCATACAATTTGGGAGATGGTTTGTTTAATTATTTTATTGAAATTGAAAAAAAAGAAAATTATACTATTTGTTTCAGGTTTTAGTACTATCAACTATATTATAAATAATTAAGCAATATCATAAGGAGGATAATGATTTATAGTAAAATAAAAATATATTAAGAAGGGTTATTTAGGGTTTAATATTGATGAATATTGTGTTACCATTTTTGGAAAAATATTTGATGTTACTTTTTATCCATATTTGAAGAGGGAATTGTTGAGTGATGCTCATAGTTCCCCATTTTTTGTTTATAATAAAAAAACTAACATGTAAAGAGATCTTATATAGGGTTTTTTGTGGGATGTAATGAAATTATATTTTGTTGACATTACCATGAAATATATGAATTTTCAAGAGGTTAAAGTAGAATTAATATTTCTGAAGGGGATTGTTTTGTTTATATAGTTTGAAGTAGGAAATTGGAAAATATATCTTTTGATTTTTTAGTGGTATTACCAAATACTTTTCAAGGTAATAATGTTTTCTGGATTATCATTGACCAACAAACTGAAATACAGAGTTCTATTATATTGAAACTACATGTCTTTTGATAATCATTCTACATTATAAATTACAGAGATAATCTGATTACATGGGGTCCCTCTACCCAATGTAGCAGACAATGATCTATAGTTCACTACCATTTTTAGTAGAAAAAATAATCCAATTATTATTGAATTAATTTTTTGTATAATATCATCTCATTACTATGATAGACAATCTAAGAAAATGTTTTAGAACAAAGAATAAATGTTTAATTCATATTTAATAGTATCCCACAAAAGTTTAAATTATAATTCAACGATTGAGTTTTCTTATAAAACATGTTTTCATTCCAATATATAGATGGTACATTTTGTGGAATTATATAGAAAGTGGTGTTAGCCACCAGTTTTTTGAGGTGATGTTGATAAAATAATGTTATTAAAACAATATAGTGTAAATGAAACTTCTAATAATGTGATTTTAATTCAAAATAATATGAATATGGATCATAGAATGCGTAATATTAAAGAATATAGCAAGGGGAGAGACCATTTTTTTGACGTACTTGACCATATTTTTATTAATGTATCTGTATGAGAAATAGTTATACATTTTCCTAAAAAGGGAAGGTAAATTAAAAGGTTCTTTTTCAACCTATTACATACAAGAGAAAGATGGATTTGTTTCTGACTGTGTGGCCTTCCCTTCTAATTTTTCTATGGTATAATAATTATTTAATAATTCTTTTTTTTGAAAATATATTTCAGATGCATCACATGAATTGAGATCAAATGTATTAGAGTTAAAATATATCATTTCTTATATGGAATAACATAATATGATTCTTGAGTATAGAGATAATGTTTGGAAAAATATAGTAATTCATCAATTTAAATTTTTTAGAAATATCATATCATTGAATAAACAACATGAGAGTCAGATGATGCTCGGAGGGAAACATATACAAAATTTTATAATAAGTTAATAGAATTGTGAGGACACAATTTATAAAACAATGAAATAATGTAACAATGTAGTTAATTTTAATATGAATAATATATATATATATATATATACTAATTATATTCAATAGAGTTATATTTATTACAAAAATTTCAGGTACCTTTTCAGTCAAAAGTCAAAAGGCTTAAATTCTAACAAAAGTTTATTTTTAAATATTATATGACTTTATTTGAATACTGAATTCGAAAATTATAAAAATTTAATCTGAAAAAAATGAATTTCAATTTTTAATTCATCATTCCAAAATTATATAAGTGTGTATTTTTTTTGATATCGCGAAAAAAATTTAATAAATAGTTGAAAATAATAATTATTATTGAAAATTTATTTTTAATTTAATTTATTTACATAGTAAAAAAATATTTTGGACTTGTTTGAAAAATCTATTTGTCCATATTTATTAAAAATGATTCAATTATGGTTTCTTTATGTAATTTTAAGCTTGAATTTGGTATACAAACATTTTCATACATGAAATTATGAATACAAATATTTTTTATCATGTTTTACAAGTTAAATTCCAAATTAAATTATGATACATAAAATAATTTTATATTGAAAAATGGATTTTATATTTAGAATTAAATGGCATGTATTTGTTCAATCGGTTTGTTTTATTTTTATCCATTATTAATTGTAATCATGGTAATTTTGTGTTACCTTGAGATATGTAAACTGTGTTAATTAAGGTTAAAAATAAAATGAGAAACATTAAAAAGTATCGTGAAGACATTTATTAATTTAATTTTATGAAAATATTATAACCATAATCATCAAATAATTTAATATATGGATTTTTTTACATTTTTCCATGATCTTGACATTGATATTAAATTTAATAATGTAAAACCAATTAAGTATTTTTTTTATTTTATTATATCTATCATATTGACAAAATGATATAGAAAAGATTTGTTTAGTTATAAATGTTCATTTAAAATATTAATAATTTTAATTTTTTTATTAGTAATGAAATAATTAACTTAATATCCTATAAAATGCGACCAAAAAAATTATACAATTAATTGAAAATAAATATTATGATTTTAGTACTATTAAAAGTAATATATATATAAATAATTATAATATTCCATGGTTTTTTAGATAAATATAACATGTTATCGATGTTTTAGTCTATTATATTCTAATTATTTTTAGTCATATTGTTTTCAATGTAAAATTAAATGAATAGTTAAAAAATTTACATGATTGAAATTTCATAATTAATAATGTCTTGTTAAATAGTTAAAATTCCTAAAAATATTATATTAAAAAAAATATAATGGGTCATTATTGATAATATCAAATATTCTATGCATATGTTTTTTTTCCATTTATTATTAATATATTGACCCCAAAAAATAAAAAAATGAATTTATCATGGAAATTATAAAAATGGATAAAAGGGGTAAAAAAAATATAAAGGTAAAAATGTCACCTAAGCGTGTAAAAATTTTATTTTATGAAATTATATCAAAACCATACTAGTCATATATTCGAATAATATACATTTGGATATATTTTAATTTTATAATTAATATATAATTATTTAATACTTTATGGAATTCCATGAGTTCCCCTCTTACATCTTATAAAGGGTATCCTCTTCAACTATTTTATTAACACAAAAAAAAATTTGGATCATAAAATATCATACCAAATACCATCCTAACATAATTACACACGTCCTAATGGTCATGGTTTTATCAAGAAACTATCATTGTAAATCTTTTGATGCAATCCTTATGATGTTTCCTAAATAAACGTTATAATTATTAACTAAGTTTTTTTTATTTCTTCTTCCACATCCTTAAAATATTATTCAACCATACTAAAATAATAAATTAAATACCTCCAATACACATATATTTTATTTTTTTAATGATATAAAATATATACATATCCACCTCTATCAAAATTTGAAATTAAATATTCGTCCATGTGTATGGTGGACTATCACCTTGTGAACTGATGTAATATGATTTTAATAATTAAATGTTATTACTAGTTTTAAGGATGGATTAATTAATATAAATGATATTAATCTGTCATTTACAATTTTGAAAAGGTAATACATCATTTATTTTATAGGCTTTTCATCTTTTGGAAAATTATAATGACATTCATGTATACATGTTGACTACCATCCCCATGAAGATATGTGATTCATTTTTCATCACCGCATATAGTGGATAATCCATATCAGTGAATTCAAAGAAATAATTATGTATTTATCATATAATCATCACTATATAATTTTTAAATAACACATACCTTCATTCCATAATGGTCATTCAAATATTAAAATGTTACTCATGCGTCTGTATGTCCTACCACAAATATGAGGTATCATAGTTCATTTCTCATTAATATACTACATGATTAGTTTAAATAGTATAATTTATGTATAAAAATTATTATTATTAATTTATTATTATTTTATACATATGAAATTATTACCACTTTGAGCATAGTCCAACTAAATAATTATTTTTTATGATATGAGTTGAATATTATAAAAACGTCTGATGTAACCTTAATTGATAAGTTATTAAATATATTATGTAATTATAAAAATAAAAGTGATATTTACTGTGAAAAATGTTCTTAATAAAATAAATAATTAGAATAATGTTGTTACTTATGAAGAAAATGAACATAACTTACAAATTAAACTCGACATAATTAATTATAAAAAACTGTATTCGAAGTTTCCATTTCAACAATTTTTCTTAAAATTATATATATATATTTTTAAAAACTATTAATTTATTTATATTGTTATGAATAAATTTTTAAGAAAATAACATGCATATTTTTACATAATTAAAAAAATTCAAAAGGAGTCTCTTTACTTATGTTATACAAAACATTTTGAATTTTGTTTACAATATTGAAACAGAATGTCTTATCTTAACATATACAACATAAAGGGTTTTCTCCCCACACTAAACATTATTTTATATTTTTATTTATTTATAATATTTCTTTAATTCTTTAATGAAAAAACTCATTTAATTTTTTTAATATTTTCAAGAAGTTATTTAAAATGACTAGATATTATAACATCAAAAAACATTATCTTATGGGTGAAAAGTATAAATTTTGAGTGTATTATTGATAATTGAATGCTTTTATGTGATATGAATATGATATTTTACTTGAATTTTTTTATAATGATGGGTGATTATTTTATAAACCATGTAACTGTGATTCCTTTATTAAACTAGGATAAGAGGGAATGTTATTTCCCTCCAACGAATTGGTTGTGGAAGTTAACCATTTTGATTATTCCTTTTGTATGCGTTATTTGAAAATTGGTTTCCCAAGTTACCTATATGTTTTATTCATTTTTTATAAATGTTTTTATGAAAATAATAATAATTGACAAGGTAAACTAAAGAATATTATGATTAAAAAAAATATTTTACTTCGTATGGGTGAAAAGTATGTCATTGTGAAAAAATATCATATGCCTTTTCATATTTGAAAAGGATAATTTATGACATTCATTATTCCATTAGTATTTATTATGAAACATTTTATAGTAACTTTTGGGAAGAAAATTTTAATTTTTTGGGTATATAATTTTTTTATCAGAACACTAAAATTTTAAGAAGGAAATTTTTTTAGTATACATGAACTAA
The DNA here is from genome assembly GCA_963277665.1 of Viscum album. Classification (NCBI taxonomy): domain Eukaryota; kingdom Viridiplantae; phylum Streptophyta; class Magnoliopsida; order Santalales; family Viscaceae; genus Viscum; species Viscum album. The sequence continues at coordinate 408,357,360 of OY728161.1, read as the reverse complement.
TGGGTTTTATTGTTTATTTTGCATCCCTTTCTGCGATTTTTTTACTCAACAAACATTTAAATGTTTTGAAGTAATTTTTATGGATGATTATGAAAAATGAAGCAGTGAAGTTAAATTTCAGAAAAAAAAATCATAAAATAAATATTTGTATTATGTTTAATGATTTATATTATAGGTATTTGGATACTATTTAGAAGTGTACACCTTCTAATATTTTGAATTTTATGCAATAATTAGTATCAAATTCTGTAAAATTATAAACCTATAAACATCAATGAAATTTAAGAATGTGAATTCTACTCAAAATACACTATATTACATAATGTATAAGGATAAATATTTAATATACTAACATTGGGTAAAATTTCATGTAGTAATCACTAAACTAGAAAACTATAATAGACCTTGAAATATATTCCAAAAAAATTAATTACTTATTCTTAACAATTTTTCATTTATAGAAATTTTACATATTACCTATAGAGTATAAAAATGTGTCTGTATAAGTTTAATAGGAGTTATGGATGAACCTTTTTATTCCTTGAGGGATAGATAAATTCAAGAGGTTAGACATGATAAAAATGCTTCATCATCGACAAATTATGTCATATTTAAGAATATGATGTCTAGAAATTGGTTGGGAGAAATAATATTAACAAGGGTGGATTAAAAATAATTGGATTTTTTTTCTAATATAGAGATGCACATATTTTAATATCTATTCAAAGGGATTTTATGTCTTCTAATGATTGAAAGTGTAACATAGTGGAAAATTAATAATAAATGGTAATATATTAAACAACATAAATATATAAATCATATACATTAATGATAATTGTTCTGGTATAATGAAATAGAATTGAAGTGCAACAATCCAGATAAGTTTAATAGTATATAAATTTCTTTACGTATTGAGTAATTATTTTAGGCTGGTTACTTATAGGTAGTGTGCCTGACAGAATTAATAAATATTTATGAAATCTTTCAACTGTATCTTGATTAACCATATGACCAATTTTTGAAGTAATATAGTATCTTGATAGACCATGTTAGTAAACATAATGGTAGAATAGGCCATGTGGTTGGTTTCCGTTTGTAACAAATCTAAGGGGAAGTCACGTGTGATTCTTCACTAGAATCTTCTCCCCCAACAATATTTTTATCCTTCTTCCCTCCCAAATAATCCCTTTTGTCAAATCCTCAGTCTATATTTATTTCTTTATTTTATTACTATTTCCCCCCACTCAAATGACCACCGTCAAATATATGTGTAGTCATTGATCCTTGTTGAATACCTCATCACCTCTTCCTTTCCTCTCCAACTCTGGTTACCACATTGTTGACCCTATCTAGTCTCATGGGCTTGTTTCATTGGGCGGTATGGTATATGTGAGTTGATTCATTTTGTGTATCAGGATTGTGGAATGTGTGTAGTCTCTTTATTTTTTGTTATCTCATTAATTGAATCCATTATTTCTTCATTGTAGTTACTCATGTTCTCTTATGTTGTAAGATGAATCAACAGTTGGGCTGGGTGGTCCAAGTGAGGAATAACATCTCTGTTGAGGAACTAGTACTCTTCAAACATAGGTCTAATTTCATGTTATTTTATTCCTCTTCTAGTTAGTCTACTATAATCATTTCAAGGTGGATTTTAGATGTTCTATTTTATTGGATGATTGTGTTCAAGGAGATTCATCCAATGATGGATTTGATCTGAACCATAATGGTTCTTTCTAGATGAATCATTCTAATGGAATGGTTGAATTATTTAATTATGTTAATAGATTTCGAGGACTAGTTGAATCAGTGGAAATTCTATATGTTCAGGTCAGAAAAACATTGCAAAATTTTCTATTCATATTTTCATTCCTATTTTGGGATTGTTTCCCTACTATTAATGGTTATCAAGATTGTTTACAGCTGGAGGCTTCAGTTAGGTGGAACTAGGATTTCCCATTGATGATTTTTGGATTGAGATGTTAATTTTTTAGGATATTTTACCAGTTTTGTTTATCAATAGAATTATTTCATGTATATCCTAAAAATGGAAGCAATGGTGGAAATTTTAGGCTTGGTGGATCCTATGTTTTTCCCGAGTGAAGGACCGATGATGAGGATTTCATAGGGGTTTGATGGTCCTATTGTCATTTTAGCCTCTCAATTAGGCCACAAACTATTCAATATCTACACTAGATTCTTCTTCATCTATACTCACTAGTTCGGTCTAGTGTGATGGTTACCAAAGAGTTTTTGGGATTTTGAAGATCAATAGGAAAAAAGTTCTGGAGAAATGTGATATCTATTGTTTAAATCATTATGTATCAGAAACAATTACTCATGATACATTTTGTGTGATGGTTATGGTTTTTTATTATTTATCTAATCATATATTGTTTGAGGTCACATTGGGTAATTTATATTTAGTATTATTTTATTTGTGGTAAATTTTTTATGGTGTAGTCCATCCTTATAATTTTGGTAAGTATGGAGTGATGAATCTTAACGGTGTTGTACATAATATCTGGTTTAAGAATTACTATTTTTTTATCATTTATTTTGTGTAGTTGGAATATCATATATAGTATTTCCAACGCTTTGATTTTTTAGGGGAAGGCATTGATTTTATGCTTCTGATGGTCTTGATGGGAGGTTGGGTTGATGGTGATTGGTGTAAAGATGGATTCTATATATGAATTGGTTGATGTGTTGATGTCAGTGGTGTCACTATAAACAATTCATCCTCTCATATGTGAATAATTATATTTTGTTTTGGATTATAATTTTGAAAGTTTGAATTTTTAATGGGGTTGATTTAGTCTTTAATAATAAACATGTTGTGGGTGCTTCTAATTCTTTATGTAGGGAGAGTTGTTTCCCACATTACCCATCAAATTTGGGTTGTTCTTCAAATTATTAAAAATAATGTTTCTGCATAGGCTATGAAAATGCTTATAAATATGGTCACATTTGACCATCAAAAATAGAATGTCTACCAAATTATGAGTAAATTAAGAGAAAAAAACAATCATTTAATTATAAAAATTAAATATATAATTTTTTTACCATAGCAAGATCAAAATAAAATGATAAAACTATGAAATAATATTATATATAATTAAAAAAATAATAAAAAAAATATAATTAATCAGTTTTATTTTATGTCTAATATAATTCAATTATTTTATATTTAAAATCATTATAACAATGTCAATAAGTTGATTCTTTGAGCCAATAATTTTAATAGTTATGTCACCTTATTGAAAATTGTATATCAAAATGTGATGTGTTATTTATAGGACTTTAGTCCTAAATGAGATAAAGTTATCCTAGATATTTTAATCACACTTATAATGTCACCATTTATAGGAATGTACTGAAATTGATAAAATTACTTGAGAAACCTATTCTACATCCATTGTATTTGTGTATAGTAAATTCATGTAGCTATGTAAAACCCTTTAATAGTTGAAAATGAAATATATTTCAATTTTTACCACTAGGTGGAACTAGATACACTCCCATATAGTGACATGTTTTAGAGTAACATTTTCTATTGAACATACTTCCACTAATTGAAAAATATAAATGATTAACTCAAAGGAATGAGATCTTGGGTAAAATAATCCATAATTGGTTATATTTGTAATGTATTTAAAAAGTATTTTCTCATTATTTCAATTATAATATTTTATATTTTTAGTAAAATTCACACACATTTTCACATTAATCGTATTTTAGATATAAGTTATATATATTTATGTAAAAATCATACCACTGTATGTAGATTAGTCAACTGATCTACTGGTTTCATTCAAATATATGTTATATATTATACTCATTGGAGTATCTCTTTTTATAGTACTATCCATGATATTTTAAATTCTCTTTTACACACCTAATATTATTTCTAAAAAATAAATATTTGTTTTGAATGATATGAAATCCAGGAATGTAATTTTATTCTTGCATTAAACACAATTAAAAATAAATTTGACGAATCCTTGAAAATTAAACACATATCGAATTTACAGATGAAACAAAAATAATCTCATCAATATAAATTTATAAAACAAAAAAATATTTTGAAATTCTATTGATAAAAATTTTATATAAAACTATGCCTTTTATAAATTCATTTAAAAAATGAGATGATTAGAGACTGTCCTTCCATGCTCTAAGAGCCTAATTTTATCCAATGTTTTATTTTAAAATTTTGAGAACATGAATTATTAAATTAGTGTTTTGAAATATAAGGGGATGTTTAAAAAAACTAACCTAAAATTATATAATAATAATATAATGTATTATTGATATCCTTTTGATATTGTTTAAAATTCAGTTATGCTATATAAGAGATTATAATTCTAGCAGATTCATGTATAGTTATTGGTGAAAATGTATCTTCATTATCAATAGCTTCTTCTTGACTACTAATTTTTTTGTCAAACTATTATAATTTTTATATTTCCTTCATTTTATTTAGTAAACAATAAACAATTATTTCACAATTATTTTTGTAAAATTATATTTCAAATGTTATTTATAATTTTTTTTTGAAAATATACCTTCCTATCAAATAATAATTTTTTCCTATCTAGAAAAATATAAAGAATATATACTTAATTATAAAAAATTATAATGATTGGATTTTGTTCCACTGGATGGACTACTGTACAATCCATCTGTAACATAATAAGTTAGATCATCAGACATTTAATAGTTTTATTAAAGAGAAAAGGTTTCTCTATTACATTCTTTGACTTGAAACATTTATAGTAATATATAATCTTTTGATGATGTGAATGGTATTTGGAAGAAATTTTATGTAAATCATTTTTAAAATACAAAGATAATTGAATATAGAATATCTATACTTTTAACTAATTATAAACATTTAGATTTTCTACATAGTGCAAATATTTAAAAAATATGTAAATAGTTACTAACTTTTAAAAATATATTTCAATAACTTAGTGAGAATTATATTATAAAAAAATAATTGTGGAATTTATTATTGAGATAACATCCTATGATTGGGAATAAAAAAAACTTCCTTGGATGTTACAAGAATAATTTATCATATAAATCTTGAAGATTGGATTGGAACTTTTATGAAGTTTGAGGGAATATTGAAAATGGATAAAAAAAATAAAGAAAAACAATAGAGGGGTTTCTTTTTTTTATCCCTATAATATTTACAATAATTATCAATCAACTGAAAATATTCGAATACTTTTAAGAAGAAGAAAATTATAGTTTAATCAGATAATAGTTCATTTGAATAATCCGGAAATGAATTAGAAAATCAAAAAAGAAAGATAGAGATTATCATTGGGAAATGGTATTTCCAATAAAGACATAATCAGAACCAAAAAGATAGAAGTGATAAAAAACACTATGAAAAAGTTCTATGTTATGAATATAAGAAGGAATTTCATATTATACTTGAGTGTCCTATGGTGAAGACAAAATATAACCAGGAATGAAATTGATACATGAAATCTAGGAAGTAATACATAACAAAAAATATTTGGAAAGCCTCTGATACATTCTATACTAGTGGTAGAGACAGTTCATTTGATGATTCATCATATAATGAATGTTTAATTTAGAATAATATCAAATTCTATGTATATATTCCAAAGGGTAAAAATTATTCATTGATAATATTACTAAAAATATATTATATATACCAATTTAAATTTGATACATCAGAAATTTTATGATGATTACATTTCTAAATCTATTGTTGCAGAATAATCTTAATCATAATAGAATAAAACCATACCTTTTTTTGATGAGGATTGGATATTTTTAAAATTAATAGGGAATAAAATTTTTCAAATTTCTAAAAAAACCATGATATTTCTAAAGAAAAACAATTGAAAGAAAACTCAAGGCTATATATATTAACAATAGAGATATCAGATCATTATAAAGAGTTATGAAATATAATTTTTTGATACATAATCATTCCAAATAACTTTTAAAGTATAATTTGGAAAAATTTATTTTACTAAATGATAGTGTAAACCATAAATTGAATGCATCTACTACTATCAAAAAAATTATTTTGGTAAAATTGAATTTTGAAATTTATAGTTTGAAAAGTCCTTTTGAAATATTTTTACCACAGTTATGGAAAACCTTGATATTATTTAAATTAAAATTAGATCTCATAGAATGTTTTCAGAATGGGGTTTACAATTAGAGAACCAATATTTCATTATAATTTATTTATTTTTAAAAGTGCACCATTTGTCAGTAAATGAAAAATTGGTGGTACCTACATGAATAATTGTTACATGAATGAAACTCAATCCATAGGATATCATAAGGAATATTATTCAAAAAATAACATTTTCTCAATATATTAACGTTCAATAAATGTTGATTCCTAAAATTTTAAATTCTAGTAATACCCGAACCCAAAAAGTTTGGGTTTCAAAATTATAATCTTTCTCTTTCTAAGAGAATAATGAATGTGCCAATACCAACAATATTTTATATGTAAAAGGCCTTTTCTCTAAACACGTGACTGAAAATAGATATTTATAAAAAATAATATAAAATTTCAATGTGGAATAGTCAATTTTATTATACTGTCAAGGATAAATATTCATAATAGTTGACATTTTTCTTCATGGAAAAATATTTATTTCAATTTATTTTTGTTTTTAATAGTACATAAGGACATCCTTATAATAATAATTCAATTCTATCATGAGCAATATCTTGTGAATATCTAGAATGAAAAATTTATTATTCACAGTTCAAATGATGGATTTATTAGTTATTCCAATCATCATGATAATGTTTTAAAACTATTCATAGAAGACCATAAGATCCAATATCTACCTTATATTAGTGTCCGGTAAGATCAATCATGGTCATGGAATAAAATTTTAGGTTACTATAATTTTATAACACTAGGTAAGTAATATAATAATGGTCTTGATGTAGATTTTATTAAACATAAGTTTGATTAATCTAAAGTATATGGTCTTCGTTAATTCGGGTGGAAGAATAATGTAGGTTGTAAACATATTAGGTAAGTATCAACATTAAATAAAAAAATTAGTTTACATATAATTTTTTGTTCCTATAAAAAATATATTTGTAAAATATTATTTGAAGGTATTTTTTAGGATTACCCAATATATACATTGTTCCATTTTCTAAAAAAGGTTTCTGCATAGATTTTTCTTTAAATCTTTTATAATGAATGCTAAAAATGAGAGTACAATATCCTTTATAAATATATATATTAATCACGGTGTATGACATGTTAATTTTGATGTTGAAACTTTTTTTAGTAAAAAAATACATGAATTTTTGATATATTATAATGTGGATATTGTATAGTCTGAGTTTGAAATGACGATGATTTGAGAACTAACATATTATCATGGTTTTCAAATTTCCCAAAAACTAGAAGGCCCTCTTATATATCTACATTAATATATAAAATATCTTCTTAAGAAATTTAGATATGAAAATACTAAAATATTATTAATCCTAACAAATCCTAAAATATATTAGATGTTATTGAATATGGGAATATTTTTTCAAAAAATCTCTTTAGAAGAATAATTGTATGTTTTTTATAAATAAAATCTCATTCTAATGATTTAATTATTCCAATATACTTATTTTCATGATATCAAACAAATCAAAAAGAGTCCCATATTAAAGATTTAAAATGAATTTTCCAAAATAAAATTGGAACCATATGATTAATTATCCCTAGTCTTTGACTTTATCTATAATCATTTAATTATTATTATTAAAATTTTTATTGACATATTTCAAACATTTAAAAAATTTCAATTTTTTTTATTGAGTTTTGATATTTTATAATTTATTTTTATTCAATATAATAATATTATTTTTCTAATAAAAAATTAAAAGGTATGAATATATATTTAAAAAATCATTGACTAATCTGAAAAATTGTATAAACATAATATTTTACACCAAGACATTAGATTTGGTGAATTCAAAGGGTCAACCCATTGACAATTTGTAAGGCAGTGGGTAAACATATTCAACATCGATTTCTCATAATTTTCTCCGTGCTCTCAGCCAGTCTTTTTATTCTATGTTTAATAGTTTTGGCATTCTTCCTCTTTGTTTTTTATTAGTTTGATCTGGTTTTAGTAAAATGGATTTATATGATGATTTTTCAAATCAATATTTTGTAAAGGAAATGTTAGTTGATAATCCATGGCATGATAAGTATGATTCATTATTAAAACAAATCATAATTGTAACACCCCAAGATTTCATAGTGTGTTATTTCTTCAAAATAATTCAATAACATGCGCTACACGCAACACCGAGTTCAAGCGCACCATGACTTACCAAAAAAGCCGTTCAAAAGAGGTTATGAATAGTATTAACTAAATTTTAAACTTTATATAATCCTTATAATTTTAGAATCCATATTATGAGTTTCTTAGACATAATGTAGAACAAATTCATTTTCAGTATTAAACTTGTAACAAATTTTAATAGTGAACCCTTTTTAAATATAATATTTTAAACTTTTTTACAAAATGAGGACATCAAAAATTTCAATTGAAACATCCCACGATTCCATGGTATGCTTTCTTTTAAATAATACAGTAGTGTGTGTTGTACGCAACTTCAAGTTCTAACACACACCACAACCAATCAAACTAGCCGTTATGAATAGTAATACCTAATTTTTGAAATTATATATATTTTATATTTCAAAATGGACTTCATTTTTGGATATGGAATATCGAATTTAGCCCAGGGTGAAATTTTGGAAGTTTTTGGATAACACTTATATTTTGATGAATAGTGAAAATTACTAAATTTTAATTAAAAACAACCTTTTTAATAGAAATAATTTATATTGATAAATTATGAATTTGAGTGGGTTTAAAGTATATTTATAATATTTTTTTACCATTTAATACAATTTTGGTCATTGGACATAATTTCACAATTAAACCGAACATAAACAAGTATCAATCTTTTGACAGTTATTATATCTTAAAAACACGCTTTTTGTTTTGACAACGGGAATTAATTTTTAAATTAATTTCTGCCACTTATGTGTTTTGAATTTGGAAAAATGGATTCCATATTTGGAATCAGGATGTCCAAATTGTGTAAATATGTAACTTTTATTTTTAGACATTTTGAATAATTACTTCGGTAAATATTTTATTTTCCATGGTTAAAGGGTAAATCCGGTAAATAAGGGTTACAAAATAATATAATAATAATAATAAATTACCCTAAAACGTGTCCTAAACTTATTGGATGATAAAAGTTCGACCATAGGCATTTTTGGGTCTATTTTGGGACCCCATGGTGACACTTTTAAGTGATAGGGACACTTTATTTTAATTAAGTTAAAATGAATACAAAAATGACACAAGTATATATCATTTAGAAAAAAAATTTAGATAGGGTTATATATGTTGGATTTTTGATTGTCAATATTCATTAGAAATCTAAAAAGAGTTACTACGCAATTATTTTTTATTTATAATTTTTAGACATTAAATAAGTTAATTTATTTATGACACAATGATGATGCAGTAATTACCATAATAGTGAAAAATTAAAATAATTGATATTATAAATACCCAAATAAATATAATTTGAGACTTTTAATGAATTAAACTAATTTTCTAGGATAATATGACATATTATGATTGATTTAATTAAATTTTTTCGAAGTAATCATTCAGTTATGAGTTTCAAAAAAATCAACTATTGAATAGTGTAAAAATTGACTTAAAAGAGTTTTTAAAACAAATATTATATTATTAATTGATAGTAAATTCATAAAAATCTAAGGTTCTGCCAAGAGACTTATATAATGATAGTGGTATCATTAATGGACCACTTGGGGGTCTCTTGGATGTATATAGTATGTTTATTAACTATATAATATAAAAATACAAAGTGACATGGTAAATGTCAAACAAATTAACTAAGAGTTAATACTTAAAGATAAGGTTAATATAGTAACCCAAACCAGTCTAAATTCTATTTTTTTAATTTTTTGTGACCTATCCACACCTTAACGTTTGAATAATCAACTTTGGAGCCATTAGAAACCGAATATGAATTTATTATTAATATTTCTAGCTTTTCCAAAGGTGCCCCTCAGCCCTCTTATAAAAGGGAACTCTTCCTCATCATTTTTTCACACCTTCAAAGCATTTTGGTTCGTCCAAACTCTGCCCAAATACTCTCCCAACTTCCCTCACTACAACCTAGAGGCTTTAGTTTGATCAGAAATCCAACCTAAGAAGCTCTTTTGATCAAATCAAAAGGAAGAACCCGAAGAAGATGTAATGTTTTCACCACCCCTTTTCAAGTTCCTTTCTTCTTCCACTTCTTCATTCATTTTTATTGACATTCTAAAATAATAACTCCAGTATCTTATATATACTGTGATGTTATTATAAATATGTTACAACCATATTCAGTATTCTATCCACCCTTTGAATAACATGTCACCATACGTGCGTACATACGGCGTACCGTCTCCACGTCGTGGTGTAATTGTTATTCAATATATTATTATTTGGATGAGTATAATAATGATGTGTTACTCATGTAAATAATAAATATAACATGATAATGATTCTGTATATATGATATACTATCCAATTATATATTATTTTAACATCAAAAGAATGATACTGTAGCTCGTGCGTACGTACGGACTACCGTCTCCACGAACGTGATGAGATTCATTCTCCATCATATCCATTCAAGTATAACTATCATTTGATGATTTAAAAATAATTTTTAAGGACTTGATATCATTCTAATTATCAAAACGAAACAACCTAACCATTACAAACATGTCTTACGTAACAAAACATATAAAAGAAAACCAGTAAGTTAACACCCGAAACGACGATAATACTAAGATATTATTAACAAGGAAATGTTAAAAGATCATATATGATATCATATTAATATATATGATTCTTGTATAATTTAATAAAAATTATTTCACCATTATACAGGACGTTAATGTACCCTCAACCAAGGAAAAGTACAAGGTAAGGGTTTATTTCACAATCTCTTCATTATCCGAGGTTGATTATACGTAATAATCTACTGGGATCTCTTTATCATCCACATCCATGTTTCTTAAAAATGTATTTCAAAACATTTTTACTATTTCAAAGAATATGGGTTAAAGTCATTTATTCCCTTTTTTGACTTTTTACAAGAGTTTTATAAAGGAATCTTTCCATCGTTTTCCAAACAATGTGCTTTTTAACCCTTTCAACAGAATTAAGGTAAGAATGTTTTTTTAACTTATACGGCGGGTGCGGTTATTTTCCACCATTATAAAATCGTCGAAGCTTCCCTTACAATATTATAAGAATATTTTCAATGAAAATATTTTATTTTATAAATATATGACTCTTAAATGATTTCAAAATAGAAAGATATATTTCTCTAAGAAGAGTTTTTATTTCATCTATGTCAACATCCTTTGATGGATTTTACGCTTATTTGAAGTTGATTTATTATGATACAAAACTTTTATATTGTATTGAAGGTTTTGTGATATGTTTGACTGTGGATGTGCTATTTTTATACCATTCATAGTTTATGGTGAAAGTATTGACATTTCGTATGGTAGTTTTAATACGAATGCTTATGTTATTTTTAAACATTTTCATATGGGAATGAATTGGACTTAATATTTAATGGGTGGAGCCCGATATAGCTCCTCGATGCATCAGTAGGTCTCATGAGACAAACTAGTGTCTTGGCACAAGGCCTTGGCAAAATCTTATTTGTAGTCTTGGCACGAGGCCTTGGCTATGTGGTTATGATAGTCTGGAATTATGCATTCTATCATTATGAAAGTGGTTATTGATATTGCATGTGATTATTCGATTAGTAGAATATCCATGTGAATAAGTAAATGGGATTATTTCATTTTACTTTTATCATACTATGTTGAAGTTCATGTTTAAAAGGATTTTGTTTTAGTTATACATTGCCTTAAATTTTTATTCTTATTTTTGAAAGTTTCCACTTTATTGTTATCCTTACTGGGCATTTGAGCTCACCCCTTTCCTATTTTTTATTTTTCCCAGGATGTGAAGAAGTAATTTATGAATGACCTGCAGGGAAAATATGTGGGGATATGAGTGTGGAATATGGAGACAATATATTGTTGTATCTTTTCACTTATTGATGTAATGTAATACTTTATGAATATATCTAGTGTTTCCAAGGCCACTAAACCAATCAGTCTTTCAAGATTTGATCTTTCTCGTGATCATGAAAATGTTATGTAATAATGCACCGACTCTGGGTAACTGGGGTCGGGGCGTTACAGTTGGTATCAGAGGGAGGTTTAGTACAAACCTTGGAAGCTATATTTAGATAAACTCTGATTAGAGCACGTAGACCTAAGATGAACTTTGAGGATTAGTATAGAAGAACTTCCTAGAATTTTGGTATTGTAGAGATTTTGTGATTTTTCTGAGAAATACATCCCTGTCTGGATACAAGCAGGTAGAGGCGGCTCTGGAACAGATATACCTAGGGGTAAATCCTGAAAACACCGCTTTGAGCTAGACTCGAACGGGAACTGGTGCACGACAATGGGCATTGTTGCACTCTTGGTTACGACACTCCCGGGGGATATGCTTAGGATAATTCTCATTTTATTCACAAACCATTATTAAGGGTTTATGAGTCTATACTTCCTCAAAGGAGTCATTTTTATGATTATGGATTATATCCATAAACTATTTAATTTATGTTATGTGTTTTACAAGTTTGGGATTAACTATTGTTATTCATAAACTAATCTAGTGTATGCCATTGTTTAGAAATGGCATCCAGTAGAAGGAATGAGAACTCCAGCAATGCACATGATCCAAAGAGAAAGAAGGAGCATACCTTTCAAGGTCTTAAGCCAGAATTTATAATAGAAATATTCTCCCATGTATTATCATCATATGACGAAATAATATCATGTGTTGATAAGATAGGTAAAGATTTTACTGAGTCCTATGGCTTTGAAGGGAAGCAAGAGAAGAAAAGGATAGAAGAGAGAAACATGGATAAAGGGAAGAGGGAAAAGAATTATTTTCCAATATGTGATAACTGTGGGAAGAAACACCCTGGAACTTTCCAGAAAGGAATGGGAGTTTGTTATAAGTGAGGAGGAAAAGGTTACAAAGTACGTGACTGTAAGGGTAAGAAAATGGTTTCAAATGTACAATGCTTCATTTTCAAGGAGTTTGGACACTACGCTAACCTATGTCCCGGTCATTAGACTATGCCGCAAATGATGTTATTGGATAATAATCAAGTTATGATACTACCACAGATGAAGAGGAATAATTAGAGTTCTTGTGTTGATTATGTCATTTGTGTGTTATATCAACAAGTTACTTGTTATAATAATTAGTGAGTATATAAGGATTGTACTACAGTACTATTTCATTAAGGACTTGAGATTGTGTGGAACAAAGAAAAGTGACTCAATAACAGGATAAATTTTTGGAAAATATATGGTTGAGAGAATGATAAACCATAATATAGTTCTGATACTGAGGTAGTGATTTTGGAATTATACGTGATTGATTTGGATAAATTATATTGGATATTCTTGACTACCTTGAAACTTATTAATGATTTGTATATTCCATCATTGTTGGGTTTTAAAACATTTGTGGATTGAAGGAGTATATCTATTATTCTTTAAGGAATAAGGGATCATGAATGTAATCAATAAGGTTTTATGGTAATTCAGGATGTTGCAGTGTTTTAAAAGAATACATGATAAAGATGTTCACATGTTATTACGCGGAAAAAAGGATCTTTATTGTGTTTACCTTCATTATAAATTTTGGACTGAAGTATTTTGGATAGTTCTAGTTTGGATTATTTTGGATTTCCATAAAAGGACAACCTGGAGGTAGGGCGACAACCTGTCACGTCCGGCAAGGCCGCGAGACTTGAACCCACAACCGATGGGCGACAAAGGTGTATCACCTACCACAGACCCACGAGATGTCCTGGTTTGAATAATGTCGTTTTTCTAATGGTTCTTCTAGATGAATTATAAATTCAATTTTTTAACTCTATATGAATAGGACAAATAGAATATTATTTTTAAGTTCTATTATCTTTTAGAGTGAAATATGAGTTTGTGGTAGAAATTAGTTAAAGGATGGAACTCTAATTGTCAAGAATATATTTTTCTTCTTCTCTTATTCTATGAAGAAATTAATTCTTATACTTTATTTAAGGAATCCTAAAACCAAAATGTTTTATCCTAATACCCTATGTTTTGTTGAACCGATGGTATTTCAAATCATCATTTATTGAGGAATTTAAGGACCTCAATTTTACACTTTTTTGTGATTGATGAACTAAGTCGGTACCTATAAATATTTGCGTTTTTTCTCCAATTATATGTCTCTAATTGCCACCAATGTTCTCCTAATCGAGATCATAATTTGGTGGTGACCATTTCATTTCTCTTTTCCTTATAAAAGACTAAATTTTAGTAACCCAATTTTCGATATCGGTTTTCCCGCAACTATATTTTCTATTTTCAACCTTTTATTTTCAAAGAACAATTTCAAATTGTGAGGACACAATTTATTGAAGGATGGGAGAATGTAACACCCCAGAATTTCATAGTTAGTTATTTCTTCAAAATAATTCAATAAATTTCACTACACGCAACACCGAGTTCAAGCACACCATGACTTACCAAAAAAGCCATTCAAAAGAGGTTATGAATAGTATTAACTAAATTTCAATCTTCATATAATCCTTATAATTTTAGAATCCACATTATGAGTTTCTTAGACATAATGTAAGAACAAATTCATTTTCAGTATTGCACCTTTACCAACTTTTAATATTGAAACCTTTTTAAATAAAATTTTTTAAACTTTTTGACTAAATGAGGACATCAAGAATTTAAAATGAAACATCCCAAGCTTCCACGGTATGCTTTCCTTTGAATAATACAGTAGCGTGTGTTGTACGCAACTTCGAGTTCTAACACACACCACAACCAATCAAACTAGCCGTTATGAATAGTAATACCTACTTTTTGAAATTATATATATTTTATATTTCAAATTGGACTTCATTTTTGGATTCGGAATATAGATTTCATCCTAGGGTGATATTTTGGAACTTTTTGGATAACACTTATATTTTGATGAATAGTGAAAATTACTAAATTTTAATAAAAAACAAAATTTTTAATCGAAATAATTTATATTGATAAATTATGAATATGAGTGGTTTTAAAGTATATTTAGAATATATTTTTACCATTTGATACAATTTTGTTCATTGGACATAACTTCACAATTAAACCAAACATAAACAAGTATCAATCTTTTGACAGTTATTATATCTTAAATACACGATTTTTGTTTTGACAGCGGGAATTAATTTTAAATTAATTTATGTCACTTATGTGTTTTGAATTTGGAAAAATGGATTCCATATTTGGAATCAGGATGTACAAATTGTGTAAATAGGCAACTTTTATTTTTAGACATTTTGAATAATTACTTTGGTAAATATTTTAACTTATACGGTGGATGCAGTTTTTTTCCACCGTCATAAAATCATCGAAGCGTCCCTTACAAGCTTATAAGAATATTTTAAAAGAAAATGTTTTATTTTATAAATATATGACTCTTAAATGATTTCAAAATAGAAAGAGATATTTCCCTAAAAAGAGTTTTGATTTCATCTATGTGAACATACTTTGATGGATTTTACGCTTATTTGAAGTTGATTTATTATGATACAAAACTTCTATATTGTATTTAAGGTTTTGTGATATGTTTGACTGTGGATGTGCTATTTTTATACCATTCATATTTTATGGTGAAAGTATTGACATTTCGTATGGTATTTTTAATATGAATGTTTATGTTATGTTTAATCCTTTTCATATGGGAATGCATTGGACTTAATATGTGACCGCTTGAGCCCGCTATAGCTCCTCGATGCATCGGTAGGTCTCATGAGACAAACTAGTGTCTTGGCACAAGGACTTGGGAAATTCTTATTTGTAGTCTTGGCACAAGGCCTTGGCTATGTGGTTATGATAGTCTGGCATTATGCATTCCATCATTATGAAAGTGTTTATTGATATTGCATGTGATTATTTGATTAATATAATAATGATGTGAATAAGTATATGGAATTATATCATTTTACATTTGACATACTATGTTGAAGTTCAAGTTTAAAATGCTTTTGTTTTATTTATACATTGCCTTAAATTTTTATTCTTATTTATGAAAGTTTCCACTTTGTTGTTATCATTACTGGGCATTTGAGCTCACCCCTTTTCAATGTTTTAATTTTCCCAGGATGTGAAGAAGTAATTTATGAATGACCTGCAGGGATAGTATGTGGGGATATGAGTGTGGAATATGGAGACAATATATTGTTGTAGCTTTTCACTTATTGATGTAATGTAAAACATTATGAATATATCTAGTGTTTCGAAGGCTACTAAACCAATCGGTCTTTCGAGATTTGATCTTTCTCGTGATCATGCCAATGTTATGTAATAATGCACCGACTCTGGGTAACTAGGGTCAGGGTGTTACAATAATATTCTAATATTGGAAGAAATTTTGTGTGGAGAAATGTGATTATGATCGTTACAATTTAGACATTAGTAAAATAAATTTTTCTATTAATGTTATCCTGGAGGATGATATGTAAGTTATTTTGTTTATTATTTTTAATAAAAGTTGTAAATTTACAATTAAAAAATTGGATGATTTTGTCGATGTCCCATTAGAAGGAGAATTAAACCTACCATCTCATATGAATTAAGAGAATCATGGATATTTTTAATATCCCCAAGCCAAAATATACTTGTTAACATATTTTGAAAATACAAGTATGGTGAATTTTTTATCTATATATGAATAATTAGTTACTCTTTCGATTCAAGGTCATCTTATCCCAATAAAAGAGTATAGGGATATATTGAGGGTACTTGTTATATTCACAGTAGATTTCCTAATAGTTTTGTGAAAACATAGTTTTGTAAAGATTTTATTCTTCCTAGTCAAAGCTGTAAATATAATATTTATGAATCTAATGATACTAGTGTTTCTATGATTCATTAATAAATTTTTTTAAAATTTTCAAGTCATTATGAATATTAATAATATAGAATTTCTAGTTCATGAAAATTTATCTTGGATTTGAGAAGAAACTATGTTAAGAATGCTGTTAGACTTTAATCCGAAACTATTTTATTAATAAATTAGAAAACGATATGTTAAATAATGTTCGTAATCAGAAAATATATATATATATATAGATAATAGAAAAAATAATGGATTATTTTTCTCTTTCAATGTAAGAAAAGAAACCAAAAACTTTGTATGATGATGATTTCAAGATGTTAATGGTGAATTGGGATCAGAAAAATCCTGGATATACAAAGTTCTATCAATATAAATACTAATAATTATATTTTAATATAAACCTATTAAAGAAATTAATGAATCAATGATGATGAAAAATTAGAAGAAATTATTTTCTGAATAAATGGTGATGGGTAAAATTATAGGAGGAGTAGAAAAAATAAACTATCAATATACCATTATTAATATCAACTATATTAGTTATTTGTTCAATTACTAGTCCAATAATAATTTTTCTTCGAACAAAATAATTCCAGATAAATCTGTACCAATAGAAATATAAATTATTGAATCTGTAGTTCTTTATACTACATTTATAATGGAAGACAATAAAGAAGTTGATGTTGAAACTAAAAAACAATATATTGTTTAGAAAATAGTTCATAAAATGAAAAAGGAATTAATAAATTGATATTTTATGAAATAAAAGAATGTTATATAATGTTTTTAGGAATAATATGTTGATTTTGAAGAACAAGTGTTTGAAGAAAATGGAATAAAAGACATCCTCATCATCATCATTTTCCTCTACAAAATTAATAACACAGTATGATAATAATCCTCTCGTCGATGATTTTAAGAAAGTTCAATCATCATAACGGGTTAAAGAATAAGAACAACACTCCAATAAAAACAATTATTGTAAAATTTGGATATAGATAAGGATTTTTAGGTTGAATATTTCGGATAATGGAATTGATTATGGATGATAAACTATAGATATCCTTCCTTCTAGGGAAGATTTTCCTAATACTTAATTGGAATTATTTTCCAACCACTAATGTTGGGAGAATAGTATATTCAAAATTTTGTTCTCTGAAATATATTATTGATTCATTTTCATTTCTTCCCCACATTGAATCTTATTAGAAGAATTTATAGAATAGTTTCAATGAAAAATCATATTCTCTGATGATTTTTATATGAACTATTATCCAAAATGAAGCTAATATAAATTTTTTCAATTAAAAAACTAGTCCCAAAAGGAGTTTTTATCAAAAGGAAGAAATTTTAAAACTATTTGATGGTGATCTGAAAATTCCTGATTAATTTTTTTAATAAGTAAATAATGTTTATTTTAATATTTAAAACTTTTTATATAAATTATCATCAAATTTATCTAAGAGATTCATGGTTTTGGACCATTTTAATAATTTATCGCTGTTAAAAATCATGAAATTAATGATTTAAATGATGAAATGGAAAATATGAGAGAATAAAATTTTGAATCAGATCATTCAAAGTTTATTTTCAATTACAAAAAAAGTGAACAAAAATAATATACTTATTTATGAGTGATATAACACAATTTCATTGAATATTTTATTGATTATAAATGGTATAATTTTTTCACATTGTGTTAACTACGTTCATTTATGGAATATTTGGGATTAGATCATTCATTTGAAAATTTGATGAAAATTCTAGTTTTACCCTTTAAAAATTTACTTTAGTATTTCAAACATAAATAATTTTATTTGAATTATTTGAACTTAATATTTTGTAAATGTATTCCTGAAATAATATTATACAACTTTAATTAAGGTCATTGGAAAAAATGATGCTTTGGTTGGTGAAAATGGGCCATGAAGTCAATGTTGGGATGGACTCACTAGATTGGACATGTGTTCTGTATTTGGTCCATAACATCTTCATCCACGCTTGGATTAGACCCGAATTTTGAGAAGAGCTCGACGACTCGTTTTAACTCGAATAATCCTTCTGGAAGGAAAGCTTATTCACGCTTTTTGTGGTCAAATAGGTGGTGAAAATTGGAATAAAATATTTGGCCTAGATTTCCCAAACATAGTAAGATGGGTAGCTCCTAAAGTAAGGATCCCCTCATCGAAGCTTTATTCTCTTATTTATGCTTTAATGTTTTCATTTATTTAATAAAATGATTGGTTCTTTTTTTATTTATTCTCTTTTATTATGTTTTTATCAATAATATTATTCTTTATTATTTCTATTTGTGTTGGAATCAATAATGGAGACAAGATTTGGTTCTACCCTTTCAATATTTTGCTCATGCATAACATCTCCACGATGATCACATCACCCATGGAAGAGTAGTTTTCATAGCAATAAATATATCTCTTACCCTCATCATTTAATTATATTGAATAATTGGGATACTGTAATTCAACTAATATGACCCATGAATTGAGTTTTTAAAAGAAAATAATCATGAAATTGAACAAATAAGACAAAAACACGCGAGGTCGAGTATTGTGTGAATTGTGAGAGGGAGATCGTAATCGGTCAAACCAGACAACATGGGATATATTTTTAGAGTAAAAATATTATCCCTAGTCTCAATTCATCATCATTTTCTAGAATGGACATGTAAGTTATTTAACCACTGACGATAAGATATATTTATAACATCAATCTAAGTAATGTTCTGTGATTGGATGTTCCGATGATAGCCTAGGGTTTTATTCTCTTCATATTTGTGGTAAAGTGAATTCTCATACGGTTCAGGGGTTAAAAAATTTGGGGATCATAATTAATTGGATAATAATTTAAATGACAATGATTAATAAGTAAATTAAGGGGTCAATTTTGATCAATTGCCTCTTTTAAATATTTTCTATAGAATATCTATCTGTGTCGTCTTTTTAATCGAACTTCATTTTATAAAAATAAAAACAAAAATACCATACAATATTCTTCTAGAAAACTTATTATAGTTTTATTAATGGTAAAAACCTACCACATCCTTTTATGTAGTGTTATTATTAAATTTTATGTTATTTTTAAAATACCTTTAATAAGTTGTGAAATTTACTTCCTCCATTGAGAGACGACCATTTGTCAGCCACTCTGCTACAACTAAGTACCCAAAAAATCATTAATCATTTGTGGGAACCTACAACAGTGCTCTTTCAAATTGGAATCATTTTCGAGGAGGCAAGTAATTATTTCAACCCTTTAAGGGTATTTATTTTATTTTATATTTTATTTTCTTTTTCTCTTTTTTCTTGCTTCTTTACCCAATCTGACTTTTTCTTCTTCTGTTTCCTTGTTCTTCTTCTTTTTGGGCCATCAAGTGAAACTTCTCATATTTTATTTTATTATGGTACAGTTTTCATCTTTTAATTTTTTTTGATTTATGACATGAACTTATCCTGGGGATCTTTTAGATCTTGACCTTGAGATTGAATACTGCCTTAGGGATCGAGTTAGACATTCTCAGTCTATGGGAATTTCAACATTCAACCAGTTGAATAATTCTTCCACTCTCAGAACATTGAGATTGGAAGTAATTAAAATTCAACAATAAAATAAGAACCAATGGATGAAAATAATGGAAATTAAATTAATAAAACCATTATATAATTGGATGCACCTAATATTAATTATCAAAAAAATTGCATTGCATACCCAATACTTGAATCATATTTTGAACTGAAATATGGGTTAATTCACCTACTTCTAAAATTTCATGGCCTCTTCGGTGAGGCTCCCAATAAACCTCTTAAATTATTTAATGTGGTTTTCTCAACCCTTAACCCAGGGATTTTATCTGAATATCAAATCAAACTAAGGGCATTCCCATTTTCATTTGATGGGGCAGCAAAAAACTGGATGTATTATTTACAACCTGAAGATGTAATTTGTTGGAACGATTTGAAACCTCTTTTCATGAACATATTTTTTTATATAATCAAGGACCACTTCCCTTCATAAGAATATATCTGGGATCAAGAAATCACAATGGGAGTCAATGTATGAGTAATGGGAGTGATTCAAGAAGTTTTGCACTAGCTTCCCACATCACCAAATCAGGGAGAAACTCCCCATCCAATTCTTCTATGAAGGACTCACACCTATGAAAATGATCATGGTGGATGATTTAGTTAGAAGGGAATTGGTAGATAAGAAACTAGTATCTACACATTCTTTTATCCACATGATGGCACAACACTCACAACAATTTGGCGATCGAGGTACACCACATGTTAGGGGAGTACATTAGGTAAGTCCATCCTCTCTTGAATATCATTAGATTGATACTATGTTTGATGAATTGACCACTATGGTGAGGAATATTTCTTTGGATCAAAATAAATCCCAACCCACTACTTCAATGCCTTATATAATTTTCATTAAGACATGTCATGCAAATGATTATTGCCGACAACAAAAACAAACAGAAGATTATGCATTAGTGTTTCCTAGGAGGCCATATCAGTAGTAACATCATCCACCCCCCCAAAATATATTTGATTCATTTTATCCAATATACAACCAAGGGTGTAATAATCCATCATAAATGAGGTATTTCTCTAGAAAACAAAAAAGTCCCCCCTTTCCTCAAAACGTACTGCAGCCTCCCCTTAACAACAGGGTTTCCAAGAACCCAAAGGCGATTTGAAGCCCAAGAATCAACAAGTCAACAAAAAGGGAATTCTCAACCAAGGTAGATTCTAACAATGATGATCCTTTGAAATATAATTTTCTTAGTCAACAGAATGAGCTAACGAGTCATCATTCAGAGCTGAGGGAGTTGAAGACTTAAATGAGCTAGATTTCCACTACCCTCTTAGAATTGGAAAGTAAGAATTCTGGAAATCTACCATCCCAACCAAATCCAAATCCCAAGGGTAATTTCAGTTCCAACCCATTGAGTCATGGGGGGAAGATAAATGATACATCTGTACTTACCATTCCACCGAGATTCACCTCAACTCTAGAAACTCCCCATTCCACACCAACTGATGAGTAATCCAAGGAGAATGATAAAGGTAATAAAAATAATGATATTGTTCCTCCTAAAAACCTTCCATTTCCCAATATTTTTGTACCAACCAAGAAGATGAATGAAGATTAGAGGAAAAAAGATGTTCTGGACACATTCAAGCGTGTGGATATCAATATCCCTTTACTTGAATCCACCAACAAAATCCCAAGGTATGCGAAACTCTTAAAAGAACATTTTACCAATTGAAGCGGGAATAAGGGAAATGAGAGGATCTATCTTGGAAGGAATGTGTCAGCACTCATTACCCCAACTCTAGCAATTCCAAAAAAAAGAGCAAGGATCCTTAGACATTAATCATCCCATGCACCATAGGGGAGTTAAACTTTTCTGATGATTTATATGATTTAGGGTCATCCATAAATGTAATCCCTCACTCTATTTTTTTCTTCTTTACAGGTAGGTGAGTTGAAGCCGATGAGAGTAGTGGTTCAGTTGGAAAATAGAGCTACTACATATCCAGTGGAAGTCCCTAAGGATGTACTTGTCTTGGTAAGAGACTCGATCTTTCTTGCATATTTCTATGAGGTTAAAACGGAGGACGATCTAGTAAGTTCACATGATCCCATTATATTAGGTAGAACCTTCCTAAAAACTGAAAAAACCATCCTAAATGTCAATGATAGTACACTTTCCATGGAGTTTGGAGATGATGTTATGATAATTAATGTTATGAACTCCTTGTAGTACACCTCAGATGACCATTCTGCTTATTTAGTCTCCCATTTTGAACCATCAAATAACAACCCATGTAATTTGATTGTCCTATGTTTAGATATATCATGAGTATTGTTTCTAGTTTTATGTCTAAGAGTACTTTCACAACTATTTTAAATTCACAAGACTCTTAGATTTGATTTTGAAATGGAATCAAATTCTGATTTTGATCATGTGAACTATGATTCTGACATGGTTGTTGAGAATGATGTTGGATTTAATGCTTTATTGTATGATTTTGATGATGTATATTTTGATACTGATGTTCATTGTGCACATATTTCAGTTTCTTCAATTTCTCTATTGATGCATCAACCCCTACATTAGAACTCAAGCCATTACCACCAAATCTCAAATACTCATACCTGTTAGGTGGCTGGAAATTACTTGTTATCAGTTATAAAAATCATCCTTTTAAAAATGATGAAAATCATTTGAGGGAGAACATCAGGGAAATCGGGTGGACCTTGGATAACATATCAAGTATTAGAAACTCCATTTTCATGAATATGATTCTTTTAGAGGATAGGGCTAAACCAGTTAAGAAGCCACAAAGTAGACTCAATCCAACACTTTTGAAGGTTGTATAAAAATAGGTTGAATATGTTCTCAAGGCAGTTATAATATTTCCCTTTTAAGAATATCAGTGGTTAAGTCCTATTTAGGTAGTTCCTATGAAAAGTGGTGTTACAATTGATAAAAATAAGAATGATGAGTTAGTTCCAATGAGGGTTCAGAACTGTTGGTGTGTGTTTATTGGTTATAGGAATCTAAATCAGTTGGCTCGCAAAGACCATTTCCACTCCCTTTTATTGATCAGATGCTTGAGAATAATATGGGAAAACACACTACTCATTCTTGGATGGATTTTCTTGGACATTTTCAGGTTCCTATTGTTCTAGAGGATCATGAAAAGACAACATTCACTTGTCCATTTAGTATATTTCCTAGCAAGGGATTCCATTTGGATTTTTCAACACCCTAGGTACCTTCCAGAGATGTATGGTGAGTATTTTTTTTTATTTCTTTGAGACCTGCATCGAGGTATTTATAGATGATTTTACAATGTATAGATCGTAATTTTATGAATGTCTAAGTAGTTCGGGAAAGGTGCTGAATCGTTTTATTGAGAAGAATCTAGTCCGGAACTTTGAAAAGTGTTATTTCATGGTAAATCATGGAATTTTATTTGGGCATGCAGTGTAAAATCAGGGACATATGTTGAGAGATCTATGGTAGATATTATTTCATCATTACCATATCCGTAATGTGTGCATTATGTTAGATATTTTCTAGGGTATGCAGGATTTTATCAGAGCTTCATCAATGATTTTAGTAAGATTACACTTACTATGTAATGATTACATCAAAATGATTCTGATTTTGTGTTTGATGATTCTTTCAGGAATTTATTTGATGAGATAAAGAAGTGTCTGACCACTCCACCGATCATAAAGCCCCCATGGTGTGAGGTTCCTTTTGAGCGAATGTATGATGCCTCCAACTTTACAGTTAGAGCTGTCTTATCTCAGAGGGGGGAGGGACATTCACATGTGATTTTCTATGCACCGAGGACACTGGATACAGCCCAATAAAAATACACAACCACATAAAAAATGTTTCTTGTTTTCATAATCACTTTTGATAAATTATGTTCATAGTTATTGAGCTCTAAATTTGTTGTTTTTTCTTACCATGTAGATCTGAGGTACCTCTTGAAGAAGCCAGATGCGAATACCAGACTTATCTGATGGGCGATCCTTCTTTATGAATTTGATATTGAGATAATGGACACGAAGGGTTCAAAAAACATGGTGGAGAACAACATGAGTAGGCTTAATCACATAATAGAGGATGACACCTTAGACCAGGTACCAATTCAGGAAACATTCCCCGATAAGAATCTTTATTCCATCTTAGGTACACATCCTTAGTATGCGGATTTAGTAAAATACTAGGATGCATCTGAAATACCTTCAAATTTAAAGAAACATCAAGTCCAAATGTTAATGATCGAGTCATGATTTTATGTTTGGGATGATCCATTCCAATGTCGCATGTGTAGTGACCAAGTTATTAGGATGTGTGTTCCTGACCATTTTTTTCAGTCTGTTCTGCAATTCTATCATTCAATTTCTTGTGGTAGACGTTTTGGACCCCAAAGGAATACTCAGAACTTCTTAGACTCTGTATTATATTTTACTATCTTATTCAATGACGCACATGTGTTTTTTAAGTCATGAACTCGTTGCCAACAAGCTGGAAACATTTCTTGGAGACATGAGATACATCAACAACCCATACTATTTTATAAGATTTTTGACGTATGGGGAATAGATTTTATAGGTCATTTTCCTAGTTCCTTTGGTTTTTTGTATATATTGGTTTCTGTTGATTATGTGAGTAAATGGGTGGAGGATAAGGCCACCAGGACTGATGATTATAATGTTGTTCTGGACATTGTCAAAGCACATATTTTTTGTAGGTTTGGAGTACCCAAGTCTATCATCAGTGACCAATGGACACACTTCTGCAATCCGAATGTTGCTTCCCTTGTTTGGATGTATGGGGTGACACACAAAACATCAACACTATACCTTCCCAAAAAAATGGTCAAGCTGAGGTTTAAAATAGGTAGTTGAAACAATTTTGGAGAAAACCGTGCAACAAAATAGGAAGGATTCGAGAAAGCGCTTGGATGATACATTGTGGTCATCTATGATAGCATACAAGACACCCATTGGTATGTCCCTATTTCAATTTTTTTTGGGAAAGCATGTCTTCTCCCCATGGAAGTGGATCATCGAGATTATTGGTAAATAACGAAATGAAACATGGATTTCGCCCATGAAGGAATCTAAAGGAAGCTGAAAATTCATGAGCTTGAGGAGATTCAATTGACTTCATATGAGAATTGAAGGCTCTAAAAGGAATGATCCAAAGAATCTCATGAAAAAATGATCCTAAAAAGGGAATTTCATTTTGAAGAGAATGTCCTTCTCTACAGTTCATGACTGAAACTGTTTCTTGGTATGTTGCGTTCCAAGTGGTTAGGTACATATGTTGTGACTAATGTTTTTCATTATAGAATAGTGGAGATAACATAAGAGGACATAGGAATGAGATTTACAATCAATGTAAAACATTTGATGAAATACATGGAGGGACTTTGTCAGGACCCGTCCTCAGAACCCATGTCGTGACTACCACAAGCCTACCTTCTATAGGTCAGGGGTTGGAGACTAGCACCAAAGGTGTAAATCACTAATCTGGGAAGGCATTGCCTTTATAAAGAGTAAACACCCACAACCAGAGTACAAACAAGAGAAAAATATAAGTAAAAACAGAATACAGAAGAAGTGTTGGAGAGTACAAGGGCTAGAAATAAAATCCCAATAGTAACGTACAAGGAAAGGACAAATAGGTACAACTAAAAGGCAAATAGCTGGAAGGTTCCTAGTAGCTCCTAGATCATCCACCACAGATTCTACCTAAAGGGTAGGTACAGATAGCCTCCTTAGTGCTCCACGTCTGTCCGTCTCCTTCGTGTACCGACTCGTCATGAGGTCCACCTCTGGGAACCGCCCAGTCCACATAAAATCCACCTCAGTCAGCACTGTCCATCATCTATATCCAACACAACGATGTGTAGGAATAGCCCGTGCAGTATTGAGTATAACGATACTCAGTAGGGACCCGAAGACCCTCATATTCTCAAAAAACAACGAATGATAAACCAAAGTAGAAATATACAATCATGAAGTATCAACCAACCCTACATAGGTATATGCCCATACATATACCTATGTTATCAATCACAGTCTGGCTCCAACTCTCAAGCCCAAGCACAAACAATTCCACAAATGAAGTAAAGTCAATCACCACGATGATAATGGTTGAAAGAAATTACTCTAATAACATAGGTATTCCAAAATTGTAGAGAGATATAGATGATCAGATGTAACCAATAGATCATCTAAGCTGTCGGACCCACACTGGAAATAGGCCAGCTATCTCGTCTATGCTGTCAGACCCACATTAGATATAGTCCAGCTAAGCTGTCAAACCCACAAAGGATACATGCTAGCTATCTCGTCTAAGATTTCATACACACACATGATACAGTCCAACTATCTCTTCTATGCTGTCGGACCCACACAGAATACATGACAGCTATTCTAGAGTAATAGAGATGATCAGATGTAGTCACTAATTCATCCAAGCTGTCAGACCCACACAGGATACCGGACCAGCTACTATGTTAGAACAGTCGAACCAACACAGGATTCCGGTACATTTTTCTTTGTTGTCGAACCCACGGAGGATTCCATTATGGTATTCATCCCCGCTGTTGAATGCAGACAGGATTCCGATATAGTATTATTCACTATCGAACCCACACAGGATTCCGGTATAGTAGTCATCACAGCCATCTATAGGGTTCCCGCACACATCACGCTCGATTCTAGGAGGGTCCACACCTCGAGCCGAGATTAGATTCATAAACTATCACGAAGTCTTGATTTAATGTATCCCGTACATCCTTCTCATCATAAAGGACCCAACATGAAAAACAACGTGTCAATCAGACGCCTGGTCTGTGAGTTATTGGCATTTCCGTCATAGACGCCCGGTTGATTTTTTGTCACAAACCAACCCGACCGTACTCCATCTACTTCTGAACCACAAGTGGATTATTCCAAAAGAACCGTCTCATCAAAATGAAACCAACATAGTTGATGGTACATCAATCAGATGTCCGGTCCTTATGTTATAAGTGTTTCTACTCCGAGGGCCAAGTTGGTTTCGGGTTCGATCAATCCCAGACGTACCCAAACATCACCAAGACCTTGATTGTGATATACTGAAACGACCGTCTCGATCCAAGGAATCCTAAAAAACTAACGGCTCATCGATTGGAAGTCCTTAGCTCATGTTATTAGTGAATTACCAAAAGTGGTCCGAAGAGGGGGGTCTTGGTCCGGTCCATCCATGCCCAACCCACCCTGGGTTAGCCCGAACCGGGTCGATAGGACCCGGGTCTTGGTCCGGCCCGGTAGGGCATGGCCTGACAAGGCGGTTATGGCGTGGCCCATGTGAGAGTGGGACGACCTGCATGGAAGGCAGCCCGGACCGCGTGATAGGCAGCCCTGCCAGCGCGCAGGCGGCCCGGCTCGGTGGCTGGCCACAGCTCGGCCAGCTATCCGAGCGCGAAGTGAGGGGGGGGGGGGTTTGTAATATTGGAAACAACAGACATGGGTTTCGCTCTGCCGCTGTGGCTGGTGATGTGACATTCTTCCACCGGCAGCGCGCGAGGGGAGCCACTAGCCCCAGGCAGCCGGTCGGTGCCAGCCCCCGCCTCCGGTCAGCTGGGCCGGTGACCCACGCCATTGCGCTTCTCCGTGGGCTATCAGAGTCGTTCCAGTGGTCTATTTTTCCTTCCTCCTATGCCTACGGCATCCTCCGGTCCTTCCCTTCACTACGATGACCTCAAATAATCGTTGACCTTCCGTTCACCCGTCATCCAACAAACCACGCATTAAGAATGAAAAGGCGGAGGGTCTAGACATGTTCATTAGCCCATTCCGTCAGCGTTAGAGGCTCAAACAAATGGCCAAAGAAAGAACCATAACATTCACAAGAACGTGGTTATTATTTTATTCAATTGAAAATTATACAAAACTCCCTACCACAATTCAAGGTTTGTTCGTGATCGATGGGGTCGATTCTTTGACGTCGAGGTGTGTCCAAGGAGGAAGCGTCGTTGTTCTCAGGAGGAAGCTTCTCTCTTGACGCAGAGGAAGAGGAAGGAAGACGACATTACTCATGGGCGTCACCTCACATTCTTGCCCCAGATGATGAAGTGGAGAGAATGTTGTTCGTCGAGAGGTAGATGTCGTTCTTCGTGGAGAGGAACACTTTCCTTCTAATTCTCCAGAGCATCTCCAACAAAATCCAACAAAATAAAATAAAAGGCTTCCCAATTTAATAATTTCATGCATTTCAAATCAATTCAAGTTAACCAACTAATTGAGGGAGCTTAATTAATTAAATTGATGGTGTTAGCATATTAATGAGAGAAGGTGGAGGGTTTAAGAGTTAATGGGGGTTCATGGGAGTTAAAGGGGGAAGTTGAGAGGTTAGGTGCTAGTGTGGCCCCCACCACACTTTATGCTCTCACGGGAGGTTATGTGGGGTGTGGGCCTCACCTCCAACTCCTCTTTAGAGAGTATCACCACCCCCTTAACAAAAATTATGTAACACATAATTTTTTTTATTTTAAATAAATCCCAAAAATTAACTTCTCCTCCAAACAAAAAGCAACTGTGGTAAAGGTCCCCATAGGTGAATACCGACGCTGGGAGTTCATCAGTATCCTTAGATTTCAATTCCGAGCACCGGTTTGAAAGATATAAAAACAAGCACATATGATTACTAAAAGTACCCAAACAAAACATTAGAAATTGATGTTGGGCCCACGAGGCCACATAATCATGCACTGTCAGAAACTACGGACTCATAAAATTCTAAAGTATTTAAGAAAAAAATTCCTTGAAATTTCAGGGTCTTTACGTTACCCCCACCTCATGGCTCTACATCCACGTAAAGCTACACCACAAACTAGGGAAACAAATGAGGTTACTGAGCACACATATGAGCCTCCCGCTCCCATGTGCTCTCCTGGAGGTTCCCGTTCTGCCAGTGAATGCACATAAGAGGAATCGACCGTCCATGTAGGACCCGATTCTGTTTATCCTTGATCTCCACTAGGACCTCAGTGGATGTCGCCCCATCATCGATGTCCAGCTCCCTGTGGTCGATGATGTGGGACGGGTCGTGCACGTATCCCCTTAGTCGAGATACGTAGAAGACTTCGTGAACCCGATGCAACTGAGGTGAAAGGACCAGGCAGTAGGCCACCTCCCCTACTCTGCTAAGGACATGGAACGACCCGATAAAACGTGGAGATCACTTGCCGCATCAGCCAAATCTCTATAGACCTCATCGAGGTGAGACCCGTAGGAATACGTGGTCACCATCCTCGAACTCCAGTGGTCTATGTCTCCTATCAGGAAAGGACTTCTGCCTGGTCTGTGCAGTCTTCATCCAATCCTGGATTATCTGCAACTTCTCCATCATAGCCTCCACCATCTCTGGTCCTACAAGTGCTGACACCATGGGGTCAGTCCTAAACAAAGATGATCTGCCATGTCGGTCGTACAGTACCTCGTAAGGCGCCGTCCCGATGGTGGAGTGGTAACTGTTGTCGCACACAAACTCCACCAAGGGTATGTGATCCTCCCATCTGTGACCAAAGTTGAGGACACATGCACAGAGCATGTCCTCGAGTTTTTGAATGGTCCTCTTAGTCTAAACTTCCTTCTGAAAATGGAAGGTTGTGCTCAAGTGAAGCTTTATCCCAAAAGCCTCCAGCAACCCCTTCCATAGTCGGGAAGTGAAATGAGAATCCCAATCGGAGATGATCGTCGATGGAACACCATGAAGCCGTATGATATCCTATATATAGAGGCGTCCCAAGATCTCTACTGAGCCCTACTCCCTGATCGGTAGGATGTGGGCCGACATAGTTAGTCGTTCGACCATCACCCCGATAGAGTCGTGTCCTCTAGATGTATGTGGATGCCCCGTCATGAAATCCATGGATATCCCATCCCACTTCCACTCCGAGACCTCTTAGGGATAAACCAATCCTGCTGATACCTGGTGCTCTGCCTCCACTTGGTGACAAGTGAGGCATCGTGAAACGAACTCTGCTACTACTTTCTTCATACCCGGCCACCAGTGTTGTCGTCTGAGGTCCTGATAAATCTTCACCAATACTGGATGTACCACTAGAGGAGATGTTTGGAACTCCCTCAACACATCCTCCGGAAGTGCAACTGTTACCATGGTACGTCCTCTGAAGAGAATGACGTTCTCCTCACCTTCATAAAATCTATCAGGTGCCTACCTCGTGGATATCTGAGCAGGTCCTGTCTCGCCGTCAGCGTCCCCACACTGCACCTCCCTGACATGCTGATGAAGTGGAAAAGTGACTGTATGAGACTGTAGATAGGCTACTACATCTCTAGAGAATTCTGGAACAAATCTTTGATAGTATCCATTCGAACCCAAGAAACTCTGTAACTCCATCACACTCTTGGGTGGCTCCCAAGAATGTACCGCTTCAATTTTCACTAGATCTACTCCAAATCCAACTAAATCAGATGTCCCTCCCCCTTGGGGGGGGGGTTATCGTAGTAACATATTTTGAAAAGATTTCCCCATGTTATGACACACATGTTTTCAACTGAAAACTCAATACATCTGCTGCCATGACTGTAAGGTTTGTCGATTCAAGAGTGATCAGCAGCACCCTCCTATTCACGAGTTTAACATGTGCTGCCTGGGTTTTCCATTTTCAATGACTATGGAAAACCTCATCACAACATTGTAGATAAATCACAACCTTTTGTCCTAATATAGTTAATTTGTGTATAAATCGTGGATTCTCAGTCCGTACCCAAATTATCTTCATATGGCCTCGATGCTGCCTCCAAAAGGTTCCAACCGAAACTCTCACCTCACGGGTCAGATCACACCATCGGTGTATGTGTGATTATCGAGTCTCCTCCCAAAGGTATCTTCAGACGTGAGGGTAATGTCAATGGCTTAACCAGAAACTCTAGGTCTGGGATAAGATTCGTGGAAGGAAGGAATGATTTGTATCTATGTCTATTGATATGACATCTATTAGTAGACATAGACCGCACCTCAAATAATTCCTAGAGCCCTTGGGTCACACTCTTTGACCGCATGCAGCAATTCTCTTCGCTCGCCCTCCAGCTCCCCGAGACTAGCGGGCACTACAATGGAAGGTTGTTGTAACATGTTGAAATGTTGACCACCTCATGCTTCTCTCCAAACTCTACTTCCATGTCTGATGCCCCACAGATTCATCTGTCCTTAACACTTCCCCTTCTTGAAACATTCTACATGCTCAAGTCTCCAAGACTAGCACCAGTTTCATTCATTCCAAATTCTAACATTCACTAGATGTTTCGGTTCAGCTAATGAACATTCATCCAAAAAGGTTCTCTCTAGAACCCTAACATAATTAGGAATGCATTGGTGAAAATGTGATGGATCAGATATCCTTAAACACACCTTGATCAGTGGTCCAAGCTCTAAATCACTAATCGTATCATATTAATCTAGTACCAGGAATGATCGGTATGCCTCGATGAATTCTCAGCTACCAACACGTCGTCATTCCGAAGGTGTATAAGCTCTAAAAAACTCTCAGCCACCTTCTCAAGCTAGTCCTCAGCCGCCTGTGGGTCAGGTTTGCCTTGGATCTTGAGGGATATCTAGTGTTAAAACACATGTAAGGCACTAAACCTACAAGTGTCCTATATCGGTACCGCCGACAGTGTCTACTGACCAATGGGTAGTGATACAGTTGGCACACAGCCCGAAGGTACCATCTTAGAAAATGGTCCAATTACCGAAACCTAATCAATATATGGACCATCCTCATGTTCACTCACTGAAAAAGATAAGTAGCTAAGAACAACATCTGCTCTACTAGTGTCTCAACTAGGCAGAAAACTTCAGCAATCGCCTCCATCCAGTCCTCAGCTTCCTGGGAATCTGTCTCGCCTAGAAACCTTAGAGGCCCACGCCACAGGAAATTGTGCAACCCGATCAGTCAAAGTGAACCATCCTCCAATGCGACTGGTGGGATCTTCCACAAAATGGGTTGTGGTGCAACCGGTACACCACCCAATGGTGCCAAAATTGTAAGATGGCCCTGCACCGGAGCCTCATCGCTTGGTGGGCCATCATCGTGTACTCTCTTAGGAACCCTGAATGGCTTTCTTCACAGCGGCATCCTAATAATGAACAGGAGCTCCACGGTCAATATGTTGTACCTGGTGATCTGACTTAAAGAGACCACCATGGAAAGTCTTGAAACACACACACAATCAGTGTTTTTGTGCACTGATTCAGAAATTAGAGGTCAGGGTCCTGATGTATGGATACATCGGCCGCCTCTCCAACACTATACTCCCTAGACTAAAAACCACACTCAATACTATAAACACTATTTCTTTACCGTAAGACAGACCATATTCCTATGTTCTACATCAGATACGACTCCTCTGATACCAATATTTCACGACCCGTCCACGGAACCCGGGCCATGACTACCCCAAGCTCGTCTTCAATAGGACAGGGCTGGTGACTAGCACCAAAGGCATAAATCAATAAACTGGGAGGCATTTCATTTATAAATAGTAAACACACACATCTAGAGTACAATAGGAAGCAAAATCTACGTAAAATTGGATTACAGAAGAAGTACTAGAGAGTATAAGGGACATAAATACAAGCCCCACAGTAATGTACAAGGAATGGAAAAACAGGTAAAACTAAAAGACAAATAGCTGGAAGGTGCCTATTAGCTCCTGGATCGTCCACAATAGATCCCAACTGAAGGGTAGGTACAGATAGACTCTTCAGTGCTCCACGTCCGTCTGTCTCCTCCAGGTACCGACTTGTTATGAGGTCCACCTCCAGGTACTGTCCAGTCCCCATATAATCATCCTCGGTCAGCGTTGTCCATCATCTACATCCAACACAACGATGTGCGAGTATATCCTGTGCATGGGTGAGTATAACGATACTCAATAGGGAACCTGAGACCCTCTAGGTCTGATAAAATCCAAAAATGATAAACCACAGTAGAAAGATACTATCAAGAAGTATCAAACAACCCTACATAGGTATATGCTCATAATTATACCTAAGTTATCAATCACAGTACGAATCCAACTCTCGATCCCAAGAACAGACCATTCCACAAATGATGTAATGTCAATCACCATGATGACATTGGTTGAAAGGCATGACTCCGCTCAAATAGGTATGTCACAATTGTAGAGATATATAGATGATCATATGTAGCCACTAGATCATCTATGCTATCAGACCCACACAAGATAGAGGCCAGCTAAGCTATCAGACCCCCACAGGATATAGGATAACTATCTCGTCTAAGATGTCGGACCCACATAGGATACAGTCCTACTAAGCTGTAAGACCTACACAGGATACATGCCAGCTATATCTTCTAAGCTGTCGGACCCACACATGATACAATCCATCTATCTCGTCTATGCTGCCAGACCCAAACAAGATACAAGCCAGCTATTCAAGAGTAATAGAGACGATCAGATGTAGTCACTGATTCATCTAAATTGTCAGACCCACACGGGATACATGACCAACTACTCTGTCAGAACTGTCAAACCCACACAAGATTTCGATAGAGTTGTGGTCATCATCGAACCCATGGAGGATTCCAGTATGGTAGTCATCACCACTGTCGAACCCACACAGGATTACGGTACTGTAGTCTTCGATGTCGAACCCAGACAGGATTCCGGTACTGTAGTCATCACAGCTAGCACTAGGCTTCCCGCACACATCACGCTCGATTCTGGGAGGGTCTTCTCCTTGAGCAAAGATTCGATACATCAATTGTTATGAAGTCTCGAGTTGATGTTTCTCATAGTTCCGTCTAATAATAAGTAACCCAATGCAGAAGATGGCACATCAATCGGACGCCCAGTCTGTGAGTAATTAGCATTTCTGTCCCAGGGGCCCGTTTGGTGTTTAGACTCAAACCAACCTGACCTTACTCCAACTACATCCAAACCTCATCTGGAGTATGCCAAAATAATCGTCTCTTAAAATTGAATCCAACTTAGATTACAACACTTCTATCAGACATTCGGTCCTTAAGTTATAAGCGTTTCTGATCAGAGGGCCCGATTGGTTTTGGGTTCAAACCAACCCATCCATACACAAACATCTCCAAAACCTTGAGTGGGACATACCGAAATGGCCATATTGATCAAAGTAATCCTATGAAGCCGAAGGTGCATAGACCGGAGGTCTGTAGCTCATGTTGTGGTAGAATAGCCAAAGTGGTCCGAATAGGGGGGGTATGGGTCTGGTCGGACCCAGCCCAACCCTCCCTGGCTCGACCCAAACCGGGTCTATCCCGGTAGGTAGGCGGCCCGGCCCGCGCGCAGGCGGCCCAGTTCGGTGGCCGGCCGTGGCTCAAGCAGTTGGACGAGTGCGAAGGGGGTAGGGGGGGTGTTCGTAATCGAGGAACCTGTAGACGTGGGATCAGCTGCGCTACTGCGGCTGGTGCCGCGACGGTCTTCTGCGGATGGCACGCGAGTGGCACCGCTTCCCCCAGGCGGCCGACTGGTGCTGGCCGCCGCCTCCGGTCGCTGGCACCGCCACACTGGCGACCCGCTCTGCCGCACTTCTCGACAAGCCAACGGAGTCATTCCGGTTGTCGATTTTACCGCCTACGCCTATGGACTCCTCGGTTCCTTCCCTTCCATGCAATGACCTCCAATCATCGTTTCCCTTCTGTTCACCCGTCACCCAACAAACCACGCATCAAGAATGAAAAGGCAGAGGGTCCGGACTTATTCGTTAGCCCATGCCCTCCGTGTTAGAGGCTCAAACAAATGGCCAATGAACAAAACATAACATTTACAAGAATTTGGATATAATTTTATTCAATTTAAAATTATACAAAACTCCCTACCTCAATTCAAGGTTCGTTCATCGTGGACGACATCGATTCATTGGCGACGGGGTGAGTCCGAGGAGGAAGTGTCATTGTACGTGGGCGTTGACTTCTCCCTTGACGTGGAGGAAGAAGAAGGAATATGGAATTCCTCATGGGAATCAAATCATGTTCTTTCCCCAGTTAAAGAAGTGGAGAGAACGTTCTTCTTCTAGAGGAAGATGTCGTTCTTCGTTGAAGATGTTCTTCGTGGAGAGGAACACTTTACTTCTAATTCTTCAGAGCTTCTCCAACAAAACATTTTCCAATGCAAATCAAATAAAAGGCTTCCCAATTTAATAATGCCATGCATTTCAAATCAATTCAAATTAACCAATTAATTGAGGGAGAATAATTAATTAATCTGATGGTGTTGGAATATTAATGAGAGAAGGTGGAGGGTTTAAGAGTTAATGGGGGTTCATGGGAGTTAAAGGGGGAGTTGAGTTCTTAGGTACCTGTGTGGGCCCCAACACTCTTTATCCTCTCATGGGAGGTTATGTGGGGTGTGGGCCCCACATCCAACTCCTCTTTGGAGAGGATAACCACCAACTTAACAAGAATTATCTAACACATAATATTATTTATTTATTTTACAGAAATCCCAAAAATTAACTTCTACTCCCAAGAAAACGAAACTGTAGTAAAGGTCCCCTTAGGTGAATACCGATGATGTGTTTTCATCAGTGTCCTTGTATTTCAATTCTGAGAATCGGTTCTAAAGATATAAAAACCCGCAGTTACGATTACTGAACGTACCCAAATAAAATTTCAGAAATTGATTCTGGCCAAACCGGGCCTCAGAATCAGGCGCCGTCAGAAACTGCGGACTCATAAAATTCCAAAGTATTTATGAAAAAAAATTTCATTGAAATTTCCAGGTCTTTATAGACATTATACTGATGTTGTTAATTTTATCACACTCCATGACCCCATCATCACTTGAGCATATCAGGCTGTTCCAAACCCTTTCACTTTTTTATTATTTTTCCAATTTAAAATTATACATCTTATGGTCATATATCATATCATGGAATTAAATTTAAGACAATTCAATAATCTAAGTGTATTGGAGGGAACCATTTAGTTTAGTAATTTTAATGTTTTTTTGTTTTTGAATGATTTTCAAAAAAAATTGTGTGTTTTTCAAATTTTCTATGTTTACATTCCTATATTTTGTGTGTTTTTGAAACTTTTGAGTGGAAATGATTCTCATAACCATTAAAAAATCCATATCAACAAGTGAAAAGATCTATCCCCTAAAACTGAGCTTAAATTAATGATGAAAATAACTTTGTTTCAAGTTCAAACATTTAGTAATTTCATAAAAAGTACTCTGAATTTTGAATCCCATCCCACATCTCATTGTCTTTATAATTGAAATCACTTTCTGGTGAGGCTTCTGAAACATTATTTTCATATTCTTTACATTTACCTCATTTCATGAGAATACCATACCATGGTTTATTTAACTAAAATTTGATTTATTCTTATCAAAACATGAGTGTTTTTAGTAATTATGTTTAAAAAATTGACAAATTTGTTTGGTATTAAAGCCACTATTTCAAATAATCAATTTTTATAATGGTCTACCTTGAACATTTGATCATTTTAGAACTTATAAGCCAAGAAAATACTATTAGGTTAGACACATTAGAAGAAATTTTTTCCATTCTAACCAACTCTGGAAGTGAAATTGCATAATCAAGTTAAACTTAAGTGTGGGGGAAGATGTCTTGTGTTGTGATAACACATTTTGTGATATGTTGGGTTGATAAAATAATTCAATAAAGATAGGATTTCTACTGAAAAAATCATTCTGTTGAAAGTTGTGTTTTTCTGAAGCTTTCATGATAAAAGAAGTTATCCTTTTCTAGAGCTTCTGAAGAAGACAGAACGTTGTGCCTATCTGGAGATTTAATGAAAAACTATGTTTGAGAGGATTGACATTTATGTTTCTGAAATTTTGAATGGTGTTAAAATTCCATGCGTTTTCTTGATAATGGAGATGAATTGATACTATATGGTGTGAGGAGGAGACCATATTAATGTGAAAATTAGATTAACAAAATTTTTCTTAAAAAAGTGCCATGCCATCCTCAGTCAGGCTCATAGTTTATCACATATAAATCCTACCAACCAAATGCCACAAAACAACCCTAAGAACTCCTCATGATAACTATATGTCCTTGACTCACATCGGGTGGATATTTATGAACTTATCATGCCTATAATGAACCTTGTATGATTTTGGTTGAGAAAGAAAATGCTGAAAATTTGACATTTGTGTGATAAGAGAAAATTAAAGTGAGGTAAGTGTTTTGTGAGCGTGGGAGGATAAATGAAGTGGAAATATATTGAATGATATAAATGGAGAACTAGAAATAATGTTTTTTATGAGTAATGATATCTTTTGTTTCATGGTGTGGAATTGTTTGATCTCAAGGATATGTGTTTTAAAATTTGTTTTGATTTGATATTGATCGTTACTTGTCACAATTTTTTCAGAATTCATGATATGAGGGGTTTCCTGGGTGTGAAAAAGGGTAAGTGTGTGGGAGTTGATAAGAAACAATTTTATTGAATATTTTATTGATAATAAATGATATAATTTCCTCACAATTTGTTAAATATGTTTATTTATGGAATATTTGGGACTAGAGCATTCATTTGGCCAAATTGCCTAAAGTCATTCTTTTTATTTTTATTATGGATAATCCCCCTTCTATGTGTTTAAGAGGAAATCGTACATGACTCGTAGGCCCAAGGCATAAGGCCCGAAAACTCGTAATACATGACCTGAATTCTAAGAGGAATACAATGCCCAATAGATAACCCATAGGCCATCCCACTTGAACTGCCCATCCCCATTATTCTACATCATTGATCACATAGATCCCCAACTTGCATTGCTGATTGACTATCATTTCCCCGTACAAAGATGCATAGTGCATGGTCCCGATAGTGGCTGACATACCCTCTAATTCATCCAATCCGGTTAGCTCTACATCTGGTGGATGTTACTCCTATTGCTCTGATCCTCTTCTGGGGCCTGTTCTGTGTGAATTGGGCTACTCCATGGTATACGTGACCCGGAGTCCCTATGGCCCAAAGGCCTTTGATGACTTGAAGGCCCTGGAGACCCATAGGCACAAAACGGTGGCCCGAAACCCCAAATCGGGTTTGTAGTTACGGATGCTACAGTACCGAATAGTAACTACTACAGTACGATTACAATTACTGCTACAGTGACTGCAAGAGTGCTGCTATAGTAACCTGGAAATTCGCCTCCACCTTGTTTTGAACCCGGGTCTCTTGGATGCTATGCAGGTGCCCCTAATTTTATTTGAATTATTAGAACTTAATATTTTTAAAAAATTTTCCGGAAATAATTTTATAAAACATTCATTCAGTAAATTGGATCTAAATCATGCATTTGGATGGTGAAAATGTGCCATGAATTCAATGTTAGGATGGACACTCTAGATTGGACATGGGTTCTTTATTTAGTCCATAAATTTTTTATACATGCTTGGAGTATGTCCCTATTTTGAGATGATCATGAGGACTCATTTTTTCACGAATAATCCTTCTCTAAGGATAGTTGTTTCACATGTTTTGGAGTTAAAATGGGCAGTTCAAGTTGGAATAAAATATTTAGACGAGATTCCCCATTCAGACTTGAAACCCCTTTGAACCTAGAGTCACCGCCACTATATAAATTTGTTTTTTTCTAATTTTGTGGGGATGGGACATGCATTCGGATATTGAAGGAAAATGATAATTTCTTTCACCCAAATTCTCCGACCATTGTAAGAGAGTTAGCTCTTGAAGCAATGATCCCCTCATCGAAACCTTCTTCTCGTCTTCATGTTGTAATGTTTTCATTTATATAATAAACTTATTTTTTTATTATTTTATTCATTAAATTTTGTTATATTTTGTTCCATTATATTATTATTTAATCGTCCTATTTTGGTTGGAATCAAGAGTGGTGATGATATTGGGTTCTAACCTTTCAACACTTTTCTCATGCATAACGTCTCCATGATGAGCACACTGCCCATAGATGTGTAGTTTACTTAGAGATTGATCTATTTTTTACCCCCCTCATTTAATTATTTTGTACCAATGATCTACTATAATTCACATAATATGATCGATGAATTGAGTTTTTTCAAATAAACTAAGAAAACAATTGAATATTTAACACAAAAACACGTGAGGTTGAGTATTGTGTGAATTGGGAGAGAGTGATATTAATCGGTAAAAAAATACCACATGGGAAAGATTTTTAGAGTATAAATATTATTCCTAAGCTCAATTCATCTTCGTTTTAATGAATTTACACGTGCCTTAATTTACCACTTATCATAAGCTATATTTAGAACATCAAACAAAGAAGGGTGCTACAATTGCATGTTCTGAAGATAACCTATGGTATAATTCTAGTAATATTTATGGTAAAGTTAATTCTCATACGTTTTGGGGGTTAAAAAATTATGGGATCATAATTAAACGGATATTAATTTAAATGATAATTATTAATAAGTAAATGAAGTGGTAGAGTTAAATCAATTGCATCTTTTAAATATTGTAAAAAAATATTCTTGTTGTGTCTTTTAAATCGATCTTCAATTGAAAAAAAACAAAAACAAAAACATTATAAAATATTCTTCCACAAAAATTCTACTAGTTAAATAAATTTTAAAAACCCCCCACATCCTTTAAAGTAGTATAAATATTCCCTTTTATGTTATTTTTAAAATACTTTTAATATGTTTTCAAATTTACATCCTCCATAGAAAGACGACCATGGTCAGCCACTATGCTGCACGTAAGTACCCAAAGAATCACTAATCACTTGATGGCACCCCTGACACCACTCTTTCAATGAATATATATTAAGTTTGATAGAAGAAAATAATAATTTTTCATTCTTTGAAGAAAAAATATAGAACCTATTGTATACAACCATAGATTCTAAGATGAACACCAAAGATTTCTAGAAACGTAATTCTATTATCAATATGTTATATAAGAAAGAATGAATATTTTTAATCTGAACTCAAGATTTACTAAAAAGATAACATTTTTAATGGATATATTATTAATGAATTATTCATCCTATGTTCCTTGTTTGAACATTTCTCTATATTTACATGGTTAAATGTTCATTAATTATAATTTGGTTATAATTTTTTCAATTAATATTTTTTCAATGTTATTTTATCTAACATTTGAGTGATATATTTTTACTTCCCATAATATTTTTGAAAATAAAAAATGGGTTGAATTATTTAAGGGGTGATTATATTATTAGAGACAGTGATTTTAAGGGGATCATTATATAAATTGATAGATATTTAATAATTTTAATGTTGAATTAAATTAAGATATCAAGATAAAGGAGATAATATGTAAATAAGATAAGGTTATGTTGAAGAATATTTCATTGAAATTATTAAATGATCTAATGTTATATATGTTTTTCAACATATGTATTTTTTAATTTTAACTCTTCTATTATGTTATTTTCAAAAAGAGGAGATTGATGAGAATAAATATTATAATTTCTAAATTTTTAATTACTTTAATTTCAAAATCACTAATTCTACCTTAAAACCTTATTTTACTAACTCTATATTTCTTCTAACTTTTAGAATGTTTTTATAGAAATTAACTTTTTCTATTTGATAAGAAATAGTTCTTGATGAAATGAAAAAAATATATACATAAGTCCAATACATCATAATGAATTGAGTATTTTCCAAAAAAACATACCATTTTCATGTCTATTAGGCGGAAAATAGTTTAGTTAATCAGGATGACAATAGTATAGTATATCAGAATAACAATCGTTCATTTCATCAAACTTACATTAGTTCAGTTTATTTGAATGAAAAAATTATAATCAATATGATTTTAAAATGTTTCTACTCAGCTTGTATGAATTATTAATATCAAATGAAATACTTTTATTATATAATATTAATGGTTCAAACAAATGGAAATGGATAAAGACAACATTTTCAAAGAAATCATGTAAAGAACATTTGAAGAAATTTTAACTAACTATGAGAATCATGAAAATATTATCATTAGATATATGCCAATAAATTGGAGTTCTTTTCATTATATGAGAGATGATGCATTTGAAACTCCACACATATATATTTTTTATTCCTAAAGATCTCATTTTTATTATTTGATTTTTTATAGAGTTGTTGTTATGAGAAATACAATGTGATAATTGTAAATTTCATAGATCATTTTTTACTTTTAAATTTATGTGTTGTAATCGAGGATATGATTGAAGTATTATATGGAATGGAAGATTGGTGATACTGATTATGTATACTAAGGGATTCTAAAATATTTTAAGATATAGTTTATAATAATCTTCATATAATCAGATTCTTGTGTTTTGGAAGACAGAGCTAATACCAATAATTGAACAGACGGCTTTCCTTTGAGGAAATACATACCACAACATGAGGTTAAAAATCATGGATATCCTACATTAGGGTTTCTAAATTCCATATCTCTTACATTTAAATAACAGATATCATTTTATAAAGAATTAGAAATTCATTATTACTTTTACATTAATATTTAATTTTACTTTTTTTCTACCAGTTATATTTTTTAAAATGAAATGAATATTGATTTTCATATATAAAAAACATTTAAATATTCTGATTTATCATACTAACCATTAGTCTAATATATATTTCTATAATCATCGAATGTACACTGAGTCTAATAAATGTGATAAGGATGTTTGTTATTTATAAATAGATTAAATTTTTATACAACAATTCACCCCCTCATAGAGTAATCATGAACTATTAGGATCCAATAATTTAAATTATTGAATATTATACTTATTTATATATTGTTTTTTACATTTCCTATTACTCTAATTTTCATATGATTCTAACATTTTGATATAATTTTTTTTGTTTATAATTTTCTGGTACACTAATATGTGAATAATATAAATAGTTTTTTAGTTACAATGGAAGGATTAAACGTTCATACAGTCAAGAATCTAAGTCTTAGTAGGCCACCATTCATTGATGGTGTGGATTATAAATATGGGAAATACATGATGAATTTGTTTTTTATAAATACATGTTCTAGAAACATTGTTATGGTAATAATAAATTTATAAAATTATAGATAAAGAAGTTACTACCTTTTTTAATCAATAGAAGTTTGATTATCAGTTGAATTATAGTGTATAGAATACTCTTATATGTTCTATGAATATAAAAATTTACATTCAGATATCATATTTTGATGATTTGAATGGTATTTTAAAAATAAATTTCATATATAATATTTTGGAAGATTAATGATCGCTCATATTATAAGACCTGTGATTTGAGTTGATTATCAATATAATGATTTTATACATGGAGAAAAATTTGAAAAAAATGAATCAATGGTTCTTAAATATTCATAAAAGTTTACAATATATTTTTGAAAAGGATATAATAGATGATATCATAGTTCAAATGATTATTTAGATAATATTCCTAGAATGGGAATCCAAAATATGTTATTTTGATTTACAAGAATAATTACTCATCGAACTCTTTCTGATTTAATTTTAACCCTTATACAGTATGAGGGTTTATTGAAAAGAGATGCTGAAAAAATGAATAAATATATTTGAAGAGTGGATTTTATTATAAACTATAATGTTTAAAATAATTTTCAATATAATAAAACTATAATAATGTATTATAAAAATAATTAAATTATATTTCAATAAGATATTTGTTCATCTGACTAATCTAGAAATGAATTGGATAATCATAAAAATAAGGATAATCAATATTTTTGTGAAAAATGATATCCAATGTAGATATTTGGAGAATAATATTGATAAATGTGATAAAAATGATCATTGATAAGTTATATGGTTTGAATTCAAGATGAAATTATAGATAAGAGCAGACAATCCTATTCTCAAGATTAAAGATAAGATGGAATGAAATTATTATAGGAATTCAAAAAATTACTATAAATATTAAATAAGAAGTGTTTGAAATCCTCTTACACATGGAGTTGTATAGGCAGAGATAATTATTCTAATAATTCATTAGATATTTAATTTTTGGGTCATAAGAATAACATATTCAATATAGATAATTAAAATTTTACCAAATTCTTCAAGCCTAATGTAATTGATAAATATATAAAACACCTCACAGAAAATGTGAATTATCCTAATAGTATTGATGAATGTAGTTTTACATCCTCAGATGAATAATATTAATCATTAGGGAGATTAAAAACTATCTTAATTTCAAATATCATCTTATTTCATCTAAATTAATAAAAAATATTAATATTAAATTTATAAAAAACATGATACTGCTCAATAAATACTTTTGAATGGAAACTTAAGGATTTATACTCTAAATATGAAGATATTAAATCCTTCTAAAAATATTAAAAATTATTATTTTTAGAATCATGATATTTTAAAGGAACATTGAAAGCCTAATTTAATAACAAACATGTTCACAAAATGTTGTTATAAAATAAAATATGACTAGAAATACTACTGATGAAAAATTATAGTTATAAATATGATTTCATAAAATTTTAGTTT
This sequence comes from Viscum album, assembly GCA_963277665.1. Classification (NCBI taxonomy): domain Eukaryota; kingdom Viridiplantae; phylum Streptophyta; class Magnoliopsida; order Santalales; family Viscaceae; genus Viscum; species Viscum album. Next base: position 408,313,120 of record OY728161.1, on the reverse strand, counting down.
GAAAAATAATATTCAAAGATAACCATTGTTTTGGAAAATATTGATTAGATATAAAATATAATTTGACGTCATAGTGTTGTATCCAGAATGATTTTTACTCATAAAATGAATATTTCTCCAAATAAATACTTTTTTTTCAAAAAAGGGATCCATTCTGTACTAAATGTAAATGTCATGGTTATTATATGAATACCAGTTCTTTGAACAAAACTATATCTTTAATATTTTTAAAGAAATCTTATTCCTAATAATTAAAATTTTCATAACCTATAAATTTTGAATTATTATGGATTTATACATTTTAATTTTAAAAATTATAAGGCCCAATAAGGATTGGGTTCCAAAAATACAATATTTCTGTTTTCAAGAGAATAATGAATATACCCATCACGACAATATTTTTTACATGGGTAGTGGATTATACAGACACATTACTGGAAATAAGAATTTAATCAATAATAATATAAAAATTAACATCGGAAAAGTCTCTTTTGGTGATAATGCTCATAGAGAAATCATAAAAATGTGTAACATTATTCTTCTTGGAAAACCCATTAATTTAAATGTTTTATTTGTGTTATGACTAAATCATACTATTATTATGATAGGTACATTACTTAATTAGGTCTATCTTGTGAACTTTATGAATGAAAAATGTATTTATCATAATTCTGATGATGAATTTATTTTTTCTGTCAATCATCATGATAATTTTTACACACTAGTCTTAGAATACCTCAGGTGCCATGATCTATAATGTCATAATAGAATGGAAGATCTATCTTGGTTTTGGAATAATATATTAGTAAGTTGTAATGCTATAAAATTATCTTATTTATGAAATACATTTCCAAAAAAATATCTACTAGAAAATAGGATAGATACACAAAAAGTTTTATATCCTTGTCAATTCAGAAAAGAAAATATGTTTTCTTAATCTATTAGTGACGTATTAACCATTGATGCTTTATAGTTTGTGAACATGTAAATTTTTTATCCAAAAAATGACGAAATTAATAGTGTAAAATATAATGAATTCGTTTTAGTTTATTATTACACTATAAAAAATATGATCTACTTTATGAAAAAAAATTTGAAGACATTTTTTTAAAAAACAATACTATCTAGAGATAGAAATGTAAAGAAACATCTCCCGAATAACTATTTATAGTGACCATGGTGTTCAATTTTTTAATTCTGATTTTGAATCATTATTAAAAAAATATGTATTCTATATAAATTTCTAGTAACTAGAACTCCACAAAAAATTATGTATATAAATAGAAAAGTAGAATTCATTATGAGATTACTACAACCATATAAAATACTTATCTTATATACATTTTTGTGTGGAAGTATTCATTTCATTCTATTTACTATAAATCTGTTTTTAATAAGAGATTATGTTGATAAAAATAATTATGAGTTTTAGTCTAGAAAAAAACATAAACTAGATTACATCATTATTTTTTTAATGAAAAGTAGACATTTATAATATTGATGTTAACAAATATAATTTTTCTCCAAACTATGATAAAGGAATATTCTTATATTATTATAAAAATAGAAATTTGGATAGTGTTTTTAATAAAAAATATATACTGTTGAGAAAAAAGTGAATTTAAAATATTCTAGAACCTATACATTTGATTACAAACAAAAACAACCCGCATATTAAGATGTTATTTTCAAAAAATATTTTCAAGATATATTGGGAAATTATTATCATGTGAGAATAATTGATGAATATATTTTTGTGGTTTTGACTCATTATTTTTCCAAAATTTTGTTATTGAAAAGTGTTTTATAAACCTCTGAAAATAATTTTCCCTTAGGAATCATCCTACTAATAATATCACTATTGATTTAGTTTAACTAATTAGAACGAGACATATAATATGAAATTAAGATGAATAATTTTCATTTTTATAAAAATATTTTCCAAAAACTCATGATGATTTATTAAGTGATGCTGAATAGATAAAATCCCCACAATATGAGATCAATGAATTCATGAGATATCATATCTGGAATTTGGTTGAATGACCAAATGATACTTCTGTAAATGTAGTAAAATATGTTATTTGGAACAAATGTGATGAAAATGGAATAAAATATTAAAATAAATAGAGTTATTACTATATGATATAATATGAAAGAGAAAATAGATTATGATGAAACTTATGACTCGTTTACTAGAATATAGTTTTTTCTAACAAACTAACTAGTGTGATGTTCATCAGAGTTGTAATAGATTAGTTCATTGGACTAAAAATTGTTTAGCTCAATAGACATACAATTATTTAGCTTATCAGAATGACAACATTATAGTTTGTCAGTATATCAATAGATTATAATCCAATTTTCTTAATAATTTATATCAAATAAAATAATTTTTTATAGAATTGTTATGGTTCTACAATATTTCAGTAGATGTAGATATAATTTTATGATATATCAAGTAAAGAACATATGAGGACATTGTGACCTACATTGAGAAACATATAAAAATGACTTTTGAAGGGATTCCTTCAAAGAATAGTTATTTTGGGGAGTTGGGAGTTGATGCATTTTCAACTCAACAAGTCTTAATATTTCTCTAACTAAACATCATATTCATACATATTTTAATTTTTTGAGTGTGTTAGTTTTAAGAAATCCAATGTGATGATTGAAAATTCCTAATAATTTTTTATTTTCAATTATAATTTTCTAATAAAGGTTACAATTGAGGTATTCTGAGGATAAGAAGAATGATGATACTAGTTAGGTTGATCAAGGGGTGTTAGGGATTTACAAGGTAGAATGTATATCGATCATCATATCAAAGGATTATAGGGGTTTGGAAGATTTATATGAAATCAATCATCAAATAGAGGTAATTCACGGTGAGGAATGATAGAAATTATGATTAAGTTGAAACACGTACATATCACATGTCATGATTTATGAAGTCCTTAGTTCATAAGGTTAATACAGTGAAATCTTATAATAAAGAATTTATAAGTTATTCTCACATTCAACATATGAATTAATTTTTTTTACGATATATATTTTTTCTATGAGATTTAAATTGAAATATTTTTATAGCATACATTTAAATATTTTTATTTACAAGACATACATTGAGTCTAAAAAATATAAATTTGATAATCGGATATGCACTGAGTTCAATAAATTTGGTAAATTGGTATTGAGTTTTTATCCAGTATTATATTCTAATCTATAATTCACCCACTCTGGTATCCATTGCATTGTCTTATGATCCAGCACTAACCATGTGAAACCAATATATCATTGATTCTAAATAAATTTACCAGACACTCATCCTTGTTTCTATATACCCATTTAGTTCCAATGAAATGGTAGTATTTAGGTCTCTCAACCATATTCCATACTACATTACATTAAATTTGATTCGATTATTATTTCATATCGATGACATTATGTTCATCCTTAGATTCATTCTAGATATTTATTGGGTCTATATAAGACAATAAGGATTGATCTCAAACATCGATTCTATGATATTATCTTGTATGGGTTCCCTATCAGTATCACATACTAAAATATATGTAGGGTGATAATTATGTGTCTTAAAGGTAATGGGAATTAACATATATGATCTTTATAAGACTTCTTCTGGGAAATGTCAGCCATGTTAGTATTTACTCATATATTTATCTAATAAATTAGTAGTGTGATTTGATTTCATAGAGGTCTTATTTATATTCAGAGTAGACATATCATTATCATGTTTCTCTATATAAGGATTGGGTTCCAATGGATTTTCTCATAAAAAGTGATAGGTAGAGATTAGTCCACAACATAAGAGTTCTTATAAAATATACTATATCCTTTATCGGTGGTCGAATAACCGAGTAAAATTTATTCATAACAGTTCATATAAAGCATTTCCAAATACTCTTTGGTATTTAGAATAAAAAAAAATCAAATGTAAACCACCATTAATTTACTCCCATTATATAATTATTAAGGAGTATATTTATGTATTTGAATTATTAGAATGATATTAATAACATAACATGATTTATTCAAAACATCAACCAATATATATATATATATATGTAATTCATATTCTATGAACATTATATGGTCATATTCATGATGAGTTTTCTTACCTTTAAACAAGAACATTTCTTTAAGGTGTTCTTAGTGTAAATTAAGTACAATTACAACAATTTCATCTACATATTGATTCTAATTATTTATTCTCATTTTCAAATACAAGTTCAATTATCATTGTTTTAATTTTTATTCCACTATGGTTATGTTAATATTTAATACATTTTAAAAAAATAGGAAGGGGAGTCATATTAGTAATTAAATAAAATGTTCTTTTTTTATTAAATAATCATAAAAAATACCATAAGATTCATGTTTTCTATATAAACTAGATACTCTAGAAGGTCTAAAAAACAAATGTCAACTAAATATATTGGTAGATAGATTATTAAATATTGTATTGGTTTGAAATATATTTTCTATTTCATTACCTTTTGAAAGGGACTATATACATTGATTTTTAGTAATTCTATTTTTGGGGGATCCTTGACTAGTACATTTCATGTTGGATTTCAATGATAGTGTATACTCATATTTCCTATTAACCTATTCTCCATCCAGTATTCTTTTTTAATGTCACTAATGCATGAAATATGATGATAAAACAATTAATCTAGATTAATATAAAATAATAATTATTTCCTAAAGTAACTATCACAAAAACACTAATGGAATTATAAATAATAATGGATTTGTTCAAAAATATATCATCATAATCATCATTACCAAATTTTATAAATTTTAAAGAAATTTATATTTTATTCGATAAAAAAATAATTCCTTAGAAATAAGAATACACAACCAAAAAATTGGACTATTTACAAGGTTGAAAATCATGGCAATAATGCCCAAAACTGTATCCCTAGACTACAACCATGATTTTCCCAACCATGGGTGCTATAGCTATAGGAATATAGTTTGACATATTTCCACTATTTTAACCATGGAAATAGGTGGCCTCTTGTCACCGTTTTCAAAACTGTGTTAATAGTTCTCATGGTTTTTAATCACGACAGTTGACCTATATCCACAATTAAAATAGTGACCATATGCGCAATTTGTAAAGTTGAAAAGCATATCTATAGCCTCATAAAACTGTGGAAAAAGCACACAAATAATATGTCACCGGATTTAGTGGATCTCTATACCTCACCCATATGATTTAGATAGACAACCAGAACACCACTCTGAGATTTAGGTATACATATTTATACATATATATTATTAAAAACTATGGTGGTAGCATAAAACCAGTGAAATAGAGCTTCCCACTATCTTTTGCATGAGAAAATTATTCTTTTACACAAGGGTGGGAGAACTATATCCACAATTCTGAGAAATGTTGATATAAGTGTGGGATATATAATGATTTTTTTAAAACCCTGGCTTCATCCCAAAAAAAAAGTATAATAACCATGGTATTGAAAATTTTGGCTATACCCTACGTATAGACAAAGTTTTTATTTCAGGGCTATAGTTTGGTGGAAATAGGCCAATTTTCTACTTCTGTTAGTCTAAGAGATAATAATTTGTCTAAGTCAAAATATCTATTAATTTTTCATTTAAACAGAAATTGATAAATATTTCATCCAAATATATTTAACAATTTATGAATGAGTATCTCTAGTCACGTGTTCTGCATATCTACTCTCTTGAAAACAAAGACCTTTGTGAGAGTTCTATAAAAACATAACATATATAAAATAAAATACGAAATTGATATGTTACCCAGATTTTCTATGGTCAAAAAATTTTATCATTGAAAGCCTTAAGAATCCATTTTTTGTATTCCCATTTAATACAATATTATAAAATTTTAATAAAAATTTCTAAATTTTTCTAGAAGAATGACAACTATTATCCTAGTATGAAGTCCCTTTATTTTTATTTATTATGGGTAATTAATGTTGTAGAAAATAGTTTTTATGTAATTTCATTTTTTTCTACATGTATCTCTATTTTCATTTTATATGTGGGATGTTTATGATTCATAAAAATTATATTCATTATTTTGGTAAATATTGTATATTATTATAGAAGAGTTCTATGTTTTTCATTTTATAATTCCAAATATATAATTAATTTCAAAATTTTTCATTTTTATCTTTTTTAACACAAATTTCATTATTAGTATTATTAGATAACGTATACACCATTAAAAACTTATATAGTTTCCTTTAAATAAATTTATAATGTAATCATGCATACAGAAATATTTAAATAGTTCACCATTATTCACTTTAGCTTTATCTACAAAATCATTATCTACAAAAAAAATATTTTCATTGTTTTATTCTATAAAATAGATATAGAATTTATAAATTAAATAATATTTCCACATAGGAATTATTCCTTTAAATTATTTCTATCATTGGTTATTTTATTATATCACAGTTTTTATTGAATTTGATCTTTGTACAATATTATTTACAATTTCCATTGATATTTTATTCATTGCATGTTATTTTTGTCAAGGAACTATTCTTCTTCCTTTCATTTTTCCAGTTTCCAATATTTTCATAATTAGAATTATAATTGGATGTATAAGGAAACAATTTTTTATTAATATTCCCGAATAATATAAAAGCATGGTACATATTCTCACAAACATTATAATTGTATTCATCTTCACTTGAATCATCATTTAAATCCACTTTAGATTTAGACATAGGTTTATAAAAGGAAACATTTTCCTAATAACATCATAATAATCATTTTAATATTTTAATTGTTATTTAAAAATCATTCTATCTCAAATTTATTCATTGAATAAAATATTTATGATATCATTGGATTCTTTAATTTTAATAAAAATGATTATTTACATATATTGTCAGAGTCTCAGTAATATTTGAACGTATTATTTCTACTGCGTGTATTTTCTAATTTACCTTATTGTGTTGATAATATCATTAAATTTATAGTACATTTAATTGACTGAGTCATCTAGTTTTATCATAAAGGAATCATAAAATGTGGCATATGTATTCAATATAATTTATTTAGCACTGAAAATTCATTCATGATAATCTATTGAAATATAATGGATTTCATGTGTTACAGTTCAATAAACTATTATTCTAAAATTATCCACTCTTAAATATGAATATAATGAAAATCATATTATTAAAATTATAATTATTCGATGTTTTATAAGGGGAATCCAAATCCTATCTCTTAGTACTGGATTATTCATTTTTATCCTCTATAGTTCACCAAATATTAAATTACATACATTATAAATTGGTTTCCATTTTAATATTCCATTTGTATTAATAAGATTCATTAAAATAAAATGGTTATTAGGTAAAACAACCATTTTTTTAATCCATTATAAAAGACTAATAATTAAACTGAAATAAGTGTTCACTCAAATTTTACATGATATATTTTAATGTAACATAAATTAAAATTAAAAGACGTATCCTTAATATATAAAATTGAAATGTTTCTTTGATAGAAAAAGTTTGTCCATTTGGTTCAGTCATGAGTGGGGCCAGTTAATAAAAAAACAATTTTTAAAAATGATATATTAAAAGACCATCAATTTTATATACTAGAAAAGTTTTCATATTTTGTATGAATATATAATTTGATACACTAACTTACTTTCTCATAATATAAATAACATCCTATAGAAAACAACTTATATTTTTTTAACATTTAAAATATTCTACTAATATAAAAAAATTAATATATATAACATGTAATTATAAAAAATCATCATAATTTTTTCATTCAATATTAATAAAAAGCTAATTTTTTTTGAGTATATTTAATAATGAAGCGAAATAAAAATTAATTATAGATAATAATAATATAAGTAGTTAGTCCAAAATATATATTACTACTATATAATTGAATTTAAGACAATTCAAAAAAAATTTATCATTAAATAAAGAATATTTCTACAACATGAATATGGGTATTATAAAGAAACATTTCACATGTTAGTTAACACAATAAAATTACTCTTCAATAGTTATTCAAGGGTTAAAACATATAATGAAATGCATTAAATATGTATCATAATAGTATTACTAATATTACCCGAGGTTTTATTAGTAAATATTTATAAAATAGAAGCATAAATCAATATGTGTAGAAAAAAAATATAGAGAATAAATCATGAAAAATTTGATGTTTATGAGTCTCTAATTTAAATAGGTTGTTTAGAATGGTTATCCTCTTGGTATGATTATTCGGTAGGCCCTTTAATAATTCTTTTGGTTAGTTTTCGCTTCATTTGAGTTTTTTCACTTTCACTAAGAAAAATAGAATTTCAAGTGAATGGAAATTATAGAGTAAATAAAAAGGATAAAAATACCAAATATGAGAGAGGATTTCTCATTTTTAAATATAATTTTACACAAAATTGAATTTTTTTGTATTATTCTTAAATGGATTGATCTTAACTATTCTGAAAACCAACATTAAATTCAAAAACTAGCTGTAGAGAATCTGAATTTATGCTAGGGTAGGTTTTCCCTCATGGTCAGTCCAAATTCACCTTGTAGTATATTTAACATTATGATAGATTTATAATTCTTAATCTTATAATATGGGTTCATAGAATGAGTATTATGGTCACTTAATCCTTCCGTATATGATTGTTTGATTTTCATCATGTGGTTACTTGTGAACTAAACATGAGATTTCATGAATGTTCAATCTTTAGACTCTTCAAGGTTAACTGTGAAATAGTTTGAAAATTCCTTATGTATTCATGTGACTGCATTACTGTAGTCTCTCAAACATAATAAAATATTAATTTTCTAGGAAATGGGTTGTAATTTTTATCTTGATCCCTTTATGTCAACATATGGATGATCCTCTTCATCATGCTATATCGTGGAGACATGAAGGATTTTTATCATGGTCTCTGTTATGGTCATGATTTTTTTCATAACATGTGTTCTATCAAATCCTTCATGATATATGTAAAACAGTTTGCTGAATCTTATTTGAATAACATGGTCTTTTAGTTTTCCGAGTACTCTTACTCTATTCATATGATTTTTTAATGTGCAGTAGATTCCATATATAGAGTACATTCAAACATCGTCAACAAAAATCCATTCCTATTGTAAAAAGAACTTATTTGAAACTTAATTAAAATATTTTTCTATCATTAAAATATAGAATTTATAGACTAAGTAAATAATCTTCACTTTTTTATGATCAAAAATAATTTTCAAATTCAAAATAGTTTCAAAAAATGCAATTTTATCTCAAAATTAAATTAATCTATATTATCCTAATTAGAAAAATTTATGGATTATTAGAAACATAAGATATTATTGATAATTGATTCAAATCTTATTAAAAATAAAAAAATATAAAAAATGTTAAAATAATATTAGTGATTTATTTCTATTCTTTAAAAATGAATTTTCTTTAAAAGTGATTTTCATTGAATTTTGTGGGTGAAAATTATAATTATGTAGTACAATTATAAGAAATATTATTTTATAAAACTATTTTTTTTTGAATTCATCATATCAACAATCATATAGGGTGAATGTTTTTTGGATCTTTTTGAAATAGTTTCAATTTTCATTAAATAGTCAATACTTTAATATTTTCCAAATTCATTCATTTATTTTGAGTGAATAATTTCAATTAAAAATCGCATTATATATGGTGTTTGGTATCAATTTGATGTATGATATATTATTTTATTATTCTAATTAATTTCATTTTACTCTCTAATATTCATTATTTTGATATAAGTTACGTTTTATTCTTAGAATACATTATTCAAAATCTATTTTTCATTGTGACCTATAAGTTTATATTAAAATTGATTTCATTAAATTATAGTGATTTAATCAAGAAAATTGGATCCCATATTTATAATCTTGAATTTTAAATTTAATAAATTTTTTATTTATTTCTTCATTATTATTGGTAACATTGATAAATATTTTTCAACATAATAAGGGTAAAATGAAAAATAAAATGTTAAAATTAAGTGACAAGATAAAAAAATAAATCCCAAACATTCCCAATTTTAATTTTGTTGGTTTTATGTTACCATATCTATAATAACTTCAAATATATGGAAATCAGGTTCCATTTTCCTTTGATAATTACATTTATATTTCATAATGTAATGAAAAATACAGAATTACAAACTCTAGACTTGAAATATATCCTATATGATATTTTAGGGTGAAAATTAAGTGTTAATTTTTATTAAATATTATTTAGTGTTTAATTTAGATATATATTTTTTATTTATAAATTTTAGTGACTATATAATTATCTTAATTACTATTTCAATGATCATAAAATACTTTTGAATGAAATGAAAATATAAATGTGAATTATTTTAATAATATTAAGAGTACTATATTTAGTTAAAATATTGTTTCAAAAAAAATTATGTGGTTAATAATACTATATAATTTATGATTATGTAGTTTATATTCTAAATATTTTGTTATCCTGATGTCTTTAATGTCAATTTATACGAATATCACCTAAAAATGAAAAATGATATTTTATGAATTTTTTTTTCAATATATTATTTAAAAATAACATAAAATATACAAAAGGAAAATATTAATTATAAATGATTTAAAATTTTTTCCTTATACATTTCTGATCCAATTGTTATTTTATAATTAAAAAATTTAAAAATTTATTTTTGAAAAAGTTGTTTTTCATGGTTATGGCTGAAAATTGATACTTATTAGGTTTATTATAAAAGCTAAGTTTTAAAAAGATATCCAAAAAAATATAATTTTTTTAGATTATTATATTAATTAAATTTCCTTTTTATAATTAAATCCACGTGTTTAATAACCAATAACCATGATTGTGTCATTTTTATATTTTATTATATTGAAAAATTACAAGAGTGCACCGCCCATCACATATAAATAGACACCCCTATATATTTTAATTACACCATCATTAGAAACCTATATCTATATAAACATACTAAATTAACTTCTATAATTCCTTAACTATGATAAAAATAGGCTTTTGTTCTAAATATACTATACCATGGGTCCATATGAGGAGATCTAAAGGAGGCATATCAAAAAGAAGTACTAATCCTACCCGACCTCTTTATTTTTTTTTCTTCATCCACCACAAAACACATTTATTATCCATCATGAAATAATATATTATATATTCTAAATATAATAATAGTTATTTTGATTATACAACCCCTATTATTCACCATATATTCCATCAAATGGGATATAAAGGTATCACTCATTTCTATATGTAGTCTACTGATACCATGTGGTGATAAAATTCAATTTTAATCACCATCCGTAAGGGATTTATATTAAGATTTGATTAATTAGTATTCTTTATATTTATTAAAAAATAATTATTCCTTAATTATATTTTCATATCAATCTTTTTTACCTTCCCATCTGTTAGAAATTTATATAATCTCTCATGTGTATGTGTATACTACAACCTTTATGAAGAGATGTCATTAATTTTTTTATTCATTTCATGGATGGTACTAAGGATATATTTAATTAATATATATGATATAAATAACATATTTATTATTATTTAATCATGGATATTATTTTATATTCATTTATTCCATATGCCAAAATGTGAAAGCAGTGTTCATGTGTACGTATGACATACCATATCATTGAACAATATAATTTTTTTTATATCACTACCTTTGAGGGATGATTATAAATTTATATATAATTAATATATATAATATCTATATCATTAATAAAATAATATAAATTATTTTTTGATGATCAGTGTACAAGGACCAAAACTACTGAATTGAAACGATCCAAAAAAGGAAAGTGTTAAAAAGCATAAATTATTATTTTAATAAGTAATAATTATGAAATAAATGATTAGATATTATAAATAGATAATATATTGTAGCATAAATATATTACATATTTTGGTATATAAATATTAGAAATATATATTTATTATAGATGATTTTTAGTGCTTTCTTTGCAATTCGTACATGAGGTAATACGATTTCACCTTAATTTTGGTGAGACTCATAAAATATCCAAACTCAGTTTCCTTTATGTGGTGTATATACTACCCAATAATTAATTTTATTAAGATTATATTTTTAATAATGGGTATTTAAAAATCCATATATTTTTCTCTATTTCGTTAGGTTCTATTCTATGGTTACTATAAAATACGTGTTTATCATCCAAAGTTATCTTTTTTTTGGGAATATGTTATGTTATACACCTATGTTTTTCTATTTGGTCTATATATATACACCTATGAAAATTTATATACCCGTGATCATGATATGTAATTTTTCATTTCCACTAATTTTTTCTTGGGGATTATGATTCTGATGATACTAATGTTATTAGGGGTTTATGTTGTAGTATCATTATTTATCGATATTGTTTATGATTTAGATTCTAATGATGAAATTTTGTGATGTACCTCCCATGAAAAAAATTAATATTTATCTCTTATTTTTATATATAAATATTACATGTTTTATATACATTTTCCAATCTACAATTATTCAATAGTCAAAATAATATTTTTAAGCAAAATCAAATTCATTGCTCCCTTGGGCCTCAAATTATTTTTTCTCATACCAGTGATTTATAAAATATATAATAGAATGATTTTAATGTTATTTTATGATTTATTAAATTAATTTTTACTGATTATGGTAATTTTAAAAATTTGTTTTTAAAATTATCAACTCGTCATTTTCTAAATGATTAATTTTTGAGTATTTTCTGAAAATCTAAAAGGAATCATTTTTTATCATACCCGACATGAATGGAAATTCCTAACATCGTTAACAAATTATGTCTTGAAACACACATTATAGATTTACAAGTAAATTATTTTAAAAAATTTTCCCCCTAATATTTGTGAATATTTTGTATTCCTAAAATCTTATTTCAATGTTAAAAGTTTATTTTCTTTATGAAATGGTATGGTATATTTTTAATTGTATTATCCATATATGATGACATCCATTTATGAAAATGATGTTTTACAAGGAATATGATCCAATGATTTTATAATTATTTTTTTATGGATGGTTCATGAATCTAATTTCAATATTTTTATAAAACCTATTTCCTTTACATGGGTCTTGATATAATTAAATAGTATTTTTAACCACTTTATTTTCCCTGAGTTATGGTATGATGAGTTGTTTAGGAAACATTATTATTTTTATTGGGTTATGATTCAATGAATATTTTATTATGTTTTAGAACACATACGTATGGTTCTTAATTTGTGATATGTGTTCTTTGAATTATATAGCAATCAAATGAATTGGGAAAAGAGGGATTTATCTTGAGATAATAAGGATTAGAGTGGGGAGTGAAACTTGTTCAATATGGGAATCAATTTACTATGATACTCCTGAGTGTGAACCTTAAAATGGATATAATGGAATGTGGAGTGAACCCTTCCCACAATTATATTATTGTATGTGATTATTGAAAAATGAAATGATATTATATTACAATGTGAGTTCCACAGACTTATTTTTTATGACAATACTATTATTTCAGGGATCATATTAATGGATTGCTTTGCGATTGATATCATTTGAAATTTGACACATTGTACAAAGATTCATGATTATGATAAATGATCTGATTGGTATGATTTTCTAATGTTATAAACATATTATCATACTTTAATGTTCATTTTTTGATTAAATTATCATTTAAATCTCCCTTGTTTACCCTTATTGACATTATGATTTCAATATTTGTTATGTTTCTTTTCTCCTAGATAAGAAATATAGTATTTCAGTTTTTGAGCCTATGAAGTATACTAGATAATAATAACTAAAAGGGACATTTCATATATTTATTTAAAAATTAGTCATTTAGGTATCTTTGTTTCCATACACACAAAAACTCAATAGTTCTAGAGTTTATAATAAAGTTTTTTAATTAATATTCATCTCATAAGATTTTGTATCTCTGTTTGAAAAGTACTGGTCTCTTTAGTTGGTATTAGAGTAGGGTATAGTTAATATTTGTGAACTTTAATGATAATACCGTAGTGATGATCAATAGTACTAGAAAAAGTTTAGGACAATGGTTTATATTGTTGAAATGAATGGTCGATAGATTCCCTAGAAATATATCCCAAACAAGATAATAAAGGTGAATGTGTTATTTTGGAACAAATGAATATCTGGGAACTTATATAGAAAATATTATTTCTATAATTCTAATGTAGGGTTAGTATACCCTTCCTTCTCATCTAGTTTGAAACTTTTATGTTATATTATTTGGTTAATTCACCTTTTTCCTTAGAAAAAATTATTAAGAATTGGAATTGATGACGAGAAAGGATAACCTAGGTTAAACCTAAAGAGTAATTGATTTAAATTTATGTGTTATTATTTAGACTTCAAAAAATTAAAATTTTTATAATTATGTGGATTCTGACTATGATTATGGTCTTTGATACTAGGATTTTTGGGTTTCCAAATATGGAATGAACCTATATAATTTTATTCAATACCAAATGTGAGGAATAATGCATTTATTTTTTCCATAAGAATAAAAATCAAATTGGAGATGAAATGCAAGTCTATCTGAGTATTACTAATAAGATATAATGTTATATAATTAAAAACCTCATTATGGGTGATATTCTTGGAACTCATAAAAAGATGAAAATGGAGTTTCATGTAGTCCTTAGAGGATAGAAGATTCAGTTTCTTGTATAACAAGAATGTGGAGAAATAGACAAGGAAAAATATTAATGGAAAAATATTATGTTTTGGATGTGGAAAATAATAACATAAAGGATGTAATTTTTGAGTAATTTTTTAAACTAAATGGATGATAAAAATGGTTTCACATTTGTATCATCAATAATTTAATGTTTCAATTTGAATTTATAGAAATTGTACATATCAATTTACAAGGGGTAAAGAAAAAAATGAGGATCATAAAGGTCATATGACTAAAGATTTTACTATTTTTGATAAAGACACTATAAATGACATATTAAATACTGCATTTATTATGAAAAATAGATTTCTAAACTGGATAATGGTTTAATAAATATATTTAATGATTGATGTTCTAAAATGTATTGAAATTTAATAATTATGTCGCCTGATAAATTTTATTAGTTGTATTCCAGTGATTATAATCCAAAAATATCTAAGGATTATTCATTAGTATTTTTTCTTTAATTATTTCATGAAAATCGTTAATGGTACTGATGAATTAGTAATGTTATTTAATAGAAACATGATGTTTTATGGGGAAAATCATTAAGGGACAGATAAATGTTAATACATTATAAATGTTGAAATAATAATTTGTAGTTGAGATAGAGTCGTGATTGATGTTGTTAAAGTAAATGTGATGACATTAATGATTTTTGAACTCATTATATATTTGAAGATTTTTTTTAATGTTAACCTTGAGGGATTTTAATTTCTTTTCTTATTTATGGAATACATTCATTAATATATTATTTTATATATTGAAATAGTAGAGTGATAATTTTTATAAGAATGTATGGTTCCATTGAGGGTTTATTTTATACATGTTATTAAAATATATATCTTTAGAATATATTGTCTAGGTATTCACATATTGGGAACATGACATTAAAAGATACATTATGTTGTTTAAGGGATTATTTTAACTTAAATTTATAAATTTAGTGACTGTATTTATATTTATTTATTTATTTTATTTTACTAGAAAAATTTATGAAGGGTTTTATGGTCAACTAACTATAGAATGTTTTATGGTGACCATAAGGGATTTTATTTATAGATTGACATACTATTTATCCATATTTGATAACTATTCCTAAAAAAATTGGTTTTGTTGAATATATAGAGATAAGAGAAATATATTTTAATTATTTTATGGAATTTATGATCCATTAAAAGTTATTTTTAGTGGATCATGGTTGAAAAATTAATCTTGAATATTGGTATCATGGAGTAAGAGATGAAGTGGAAATCGACTCAAGCATATAAAATCAATGAAATTATTCAAATAAAATGGAAATAAATCAAGTATATTTTTTAATTTACTATATATTTATATTAATTTAATCCATCAACATTAATAAAATGTTCCTAAAATAAAAATGTTACACTTTTACAATCATTTTCAATGAATCAGAATTCATTTCACCCACCACAAATTTTTGGACATTTTTCTATTAACAATTCCAAGACCATATTATCTATCACTGTCAATTAGTTCATGAATTTTATTTTTCTCCACTATGCATATATTTTATCATCCCTCTATTTTTACCTTTATATACAATCATGATAATGTGTTATTTATTAGATCGTTTATGTTTTTTAATTTCTTTTGGTAAAAAATAATTTCTATTATCCAATGGTACAATGTGGATTTTCAAGAAAAAGATGATCCTTGGATGAATTAAAAAAAATTTTGAAAGAAAAATTTTCTATAGGATTTTTTATATAACACACTGAAAATTTAGTTTAAAATAATATTAATCATTATCTCTTTCTAAAAACGAAATAATGTGATTTGACTGAATTATGATATGCTATAAAAAATATTATTTGTAGCAACATAATGGTTATAACATTGTATTTAATTGGATGGTATTAATAGTTGTATTTTTCTTATAAAATAAATATATAATGGTCTTATTCAATATACTATTACAGATTAATTCTTTCAAAATAATTATTCATTTTTGTTGAATCCATTTTATTCATAAATAATGCATTTTCATTAAATGTGATTTTTATTGCATTTTGTAAAATGAAATTACAATAAATATATACCTTTTTTAGAAAAATTATTTTTAAAATGATCATAATTTTTTAAATCAGCATATCAAATTTCACATAGGGACAAACATTGCGACTTTTTGGAAATGATTTATTTTTTCCATGAATGTTGAAAATATTGATTTTTTCCGTAATTCAATTAATTTAAAATAATGATTATATTAATTATTTAAACTAAAAATAAATAATTATCTATTAAGTTTATAATAATATAATTAATTCCATTTTAATTAGTACTCATCATGATTTTTATATACGTTATTTTTTATAACAAAAAATGCATTTTCTAAAATATTATTTTTCGATGTGTAATATTCCATAATATAGAAATAAATTTATTCCAGTTATAGAGATTGAATATTAAAAAATTTATACCATATTTTCAATAATGAGATTCACATTATATATATATCCATTTTTTTAGACATTATGAGCAGTAATTGTGGTAAATATTTTTCACTATGGTATTGTTGAAATGTGTTAAAAATGATTAAAAATATGAGATCAGGCCACAAAATAAAAAAACACATTCCCATGGTCATGTTATGAGTTTATGTATAAAATATGTCTCCAATAATCATGCATAATTATTTTTTGTGACATTTTAAATTTATAATTACAGTTAAAATATTTTATGTAAGGAAAAATACAAAATGTCACTCTCTTGGATTTAAATTTTATTTATATGTGTAAATAAGGATAAAAAAAGTTTTGAATGAATCATAAAGTTTATATTAATGTTAATGATCCTATATTTATGATATAAATTTATTTCTAATTCTTATATTTAATATAATTACCTTAAATAGTTTTAGAAGACATACATAATGCTTGTGGACGTAGTGAAGCAATAAATGTATATATATTTAAAAAAAATTAATGGTAATTTATTTTCATTGTTTATGAAAAAATTAACTTTATCATTATAAATAATTTTTACATTATTTTTAAGGATTATATATTAAAATTAAAATGTCAAATTGATGTGTGTAAATTCAAATTAAATGAAGTGTGCCAAAAATTACATTAATGATATTTTATGAAAAATAATTTATTATGAAGTTATTTAAAAGTCATAAAAAACATTCAACAAAATAAGTAGGATTTAAATTCTCTAAAATATAATCCCATCAACATTATGATCTAATTGATTCATAAAAATTAAAAATAATACAGTTTATAATTGAAAAAATTGTTGTTTTTGTTAGGGTGAAAACGGTGTATAATGAGGTTTATCAAAATGATAAGGTTTTAAATGATATCATATCGTATATAAATTATATTTTGTGATTATATTAATAAAATAGATTAATTATATTAAAACAAATGAATTTTTTAGAATGAATTTCCAAAAATATTACATAAATATATTTTCTCATTTTAAAAAACTACAAGGGTGCCTCTCCCAATATTATTAAATGGAAACCCCTTCTAATATTTATTTAAATATTATTTAGATACATATCAATAATAAAACATTATAAATTTCCATATAAAATTATATACCCATGAATCAGTGGTTATTTTCCCCTAAAAAGCCTACTAAAATGGGTCCACCAGAAGGGATTTATAGGAGGCCTACCAAATAAGATGTAAACATCCTACACGAGATCTTAAAATTTATGTCATCTTGATGCTCTCATAAACGTTTTGTATTCATCAAAAAATATTATTTTACGTTTGAAAAATATAATGAAATATTATATTGATATATATCCCTCATTTTCACTATTTCTTTTATCTAATGTGAATTGAAACTCTTATGTACGTGAGGACTACTTCCACCACGTAGCGACATAATTAATTTTCCAACATAATCATTCAAGGATTCTTACTATGATGTGTTTAATGTTTATATATTTTATTTATTAAAAAATATTATTCTACAATTATAATATAATATCTACGACATTTCCATCCTATCTGTTGGAAAATAATAATGTGGCTTGTGAAAATATATTTACTAACATCTCCATGAAGTGATGTGATTTTATTTTCATTTCTCCTTTCATTAGATTATATAAATGATATATTTAAATAATATATATTAAATATATGTATAAATTATAATTATTATTCTTAAATTCTAACTTATTATTTACCTTTATTTATTATTATCTTTGAAAAAATGAAAATGTCATTCATGTGTATATACGATCCACAAATTCCAAAACTGTGTAATTCATTTTTCTATCTCTCCCTTTTATGGATTAATATAACTATATATGAAATGAATATATATATATATATGATATTTTTTTCATCAATCAAATTATATAAATTATGGATCCTTGTTCATATCACCAGGACCATAACTACCTAACTAAAACATCAACAGAAAAAAATCGAAAACACCTAGAAACGATGATTTGCAATGGAATTATTGAAAAATGGGTGATTAAATGTTATAATTGGTTCATAAATTATACTAATATTATCTAATGTGTTATAATAAAATATAATAATAAGATAAAATTTATTATATAGGAGATTAGATTTTTTTATTAAATCTGCACTGGTTTTATGGAGATTTCTCATCTCACATTAATTTCTAAGAGTCATTTTCCATATTATCAAATTGTTACTTATTTAAGAATATATAATTCCAAAAATATTTACACATAATTATTACCATGAAAATTATAATGATTTTAAAATCAATATATGAATCTCTCTTTCATGATGTTTTCATTAAAATTTTACCAAAGTTATAAGGGATTATATAATAAAATTGAGTTCCTTGAGACATATTTTATATTATGCACCCATATTTTTTTGAGGTTTATATATATATATATATATCATTTTTTACATTATATATCACGAATATATTTATGATCATGAAATATAATGTTTCATTTGTGCTATTTTTTCGTCAGGTTTATGTTTAAAATTTTTTCACAGAAGATATGAATTTTTGTTACAATCTTAATGATTATTAGGATTGTTTATGGTTATGTTTTTGATGATGAAATTTTATAATATACATCTATATAAAGTCATGATTTTTCTTATCATATTGTTATTTTTTAAGATTATATGTTTTCTTTTCATTTTAAACTATTTGTGTACTTAAGAGTCCAAAAGATTTTTTTTACAGAAAACTATAATTATTTCTATCTTTGGTCCAAAATCCTTTATCTTCTATATACATGTATTACAAAAATGTTTTTACGAATGTATATAAAATTATATATTTATGTCTTAATTTATTTTTTTACGCATGATATAATTTTTATGAGAAATTATAAAATATATCTTCCCAAATTTTTTCCAAAGGTACTTTTTGGTTTTTTCCACAAATGTGAATGTAATATTTTATATGGAAAATAAAAAAATTATTTTACTATCATCATGATAAATTAACTCATTAAATAACACTTTACTTATTTCAAAGTTTCATTTAAAATTTAATGTTTTCAATAATGTTTAAGAAATTTTTACAATTTAGATAAGATATTTAAAAGGATAAATGATATTTTAATTAAGAAATGTTCTATGTGTTCTTTTAAAAACATTATTCATCTATGATGACATCCTTCGATGTTACTTTTGATTTTCTAGTTATATGATAAAATTATAAAATCCTTAATCTTTATGATTATGGAATAATATTATGATGACATTATGATTATTAAATTAAATTCTATATAATAGGATATTTTATAAAGAAATGATGAAAGGTATAAGAAACCCATTTAAATTCTATGGGATATGATAGATGGAAATATTTATGAAACCCATATTCTTTTCACAGGTCATAATATGATGATTATTTAATGATATTGTGGAATATATATAATTATATTTTTTTAAGTATGTGATCGGTGGGATGTGTATTATATGTACCTTTTTTGGGTCAAGTAAATATTTTTATCTCATTAGATAATATGGTGTGGGATATTGAGTGAACGAAGATCGGTATGGGACTACCTCCACTATAATAGTCAAGGTAGTAATCCATGACTAAAGATACGATGGAAAGGGGAGTCAAGGGAATATATTGTGACAGTCCTTCTAGTGATACATAGATAATCAAATAATTTTATTTGTTTTTTATATACATAAATGTTTTTGTTGTGTTCCAATTTTATTCTACAATGGATCATGTTATTTAATTCTTTTATTATTCATTACTTATAAATATAATATAATTTTTACATTATTTAATATTTTTATCTATGATTTGTTGGGTATTTTTTTTTCAAATTTTAATACCATGTAATCATACTCTAATGCATATTTTATTTTTAAATACCATCGAAATCACCTTTATTTTCCCTTATATTGAATCTATGGTCACACATTTTTTTTCTTCTTTCTTGTTGAACAAGAAGAAAGGTTTTAAGTATGTTTTTAGTAATAAAGGTACTAAATGTGTAAAAATTAGTGGAATGATAAGTAGATTTATATCAGGAACCATTTATTCATGTATGGATGTTTTAAAATACACTAAACCTCTACAGTTCGAGCATAAATCATAATGTTGTGTAATAAATAACTATAAAATATGATGAATTGTATATTTATATAAATAATGGTTCACTATAATAAATACTATTGTAATAATTATGAGATTTTTAACATATTTTACTAGAATTAATCAAATGGAGGCCCAATAGAACTAGGTGAGGATAGAAGAAAATATTAAATGCTGGAAGTACTGAAGGGACATAAAAGGAATATGTGGAAATAGTTTCATTATAGGAACTATAGATTTGAGGATCAATTAGCAGAGTTAAATAATTAAGGGTTAATGATCATTTCTCCATAATAGTGAAAAATGAGACTTCTAATTTTTTAAGATCACCAAAATATTTGACATTTCCTTCTCTAGGGTTAAAAAATAATTTAAAAAATTATCAGATAAGGGATATGATTATCATTGAATTTAATTGGATCATTTTTTTAAAGGCCATATTCTGGAATATCCAACCGTAATGATGATTAATTTCCTTTAAATAATCCATTTATATATTCCATATTAATAATTATTACATCATAATATCTCTTAAATTATAGAAGAATGATTCTAAAAACTAGAATGAACCATTTCCCTTTTATAAAGAAACAATCCTAATCAAATTTCATATCATCATTATCAATGTTGTCTAATATTATTCTCATATAAGGGGACACTGATTAAAGGAGGAATAAGTAAACTATAAGAGGAGGCATGACCTATTAAATATACATACCATTGATCAATAATTTATATATTATATTTTAATTTAGACTATTATACTCATAATTGTCCTCTCAAACTATAAATATAGTGATATATATGATCAATCATTATAAACAACAAAGGAAAAATATGGGAATAAATAAGTGGATAAATTTAGGAAATCAATTCCTCTATAGAATATGACAATAAATATAAAAATCTAATAAATATTTCTTTACGCACATTCATCAAAATATCATTTAGTTATTTTAAATCATTTTTATAATTATAATAGGAAGTATGAGAATTTGGATAAGGTGCATCTAGTTTAAGAGATGAAGATCATTCATTCATTCTTACACAAGAGGGTTTTCCCACCTAAATAGATACACCATATTGTATTATTAAAATTAATCAATCTCAAAATATATTTCAATTTTAACAATATAAGATTCACTAGTTTCAATAATTTCTATTAAATCATATTTTACTGGTCTAGATTCACTACTAAAGGTAGGTTCTTAAACATTATTCATAGTTTTTGAGATAAAACCTCTTTTAGAAATTTTTACACAATAGACCATTTATCAATTATCTAATTATGGTACATCTTATCCATAATATATCCCTCATGATCATTTGATAATGTATATATGGATGGTCTACTATATTTAGGTAGACATCCAAAATTATGTTCAACATTATATTTTTAACTATATTTCCCCACCATAAGTGATGGATTCAGCTTAATGGTCCTTCGAGTACTTTTAATCACTAGATTTTCTAACTATTCACTATGTGTATGAGTTTTACCCTCCATATTCATATATTACATAAAATATTTTCTAGTTTTTACTTCTTCACTAGAATCAATATCATTATAATTAGATTCCATTACAGAAAGATAATAAAAAACCTTAGTATAATCATTATCATCACATAAATCTATTTCATCATAGGGTAAAAGAATAGTTTATTTATAAATTCAAAAATAAATTCCTTTAACATCTATATAATCATAAGAAATTTTTTCTTCTTTAAAATTTCTTCTATATTCTATATAAAATTTCAGTACTCCATTTGATCAAATTTTGTGAAAATCCACTTTATCCTCAAATATAATCTAAACCGTGGTTTTATCGTATGTTTAGGCATTCCATGAGGAGTAATACATTAATTCATCATGTTTAAGACTATATTTTTTATACCATTTCAAATTATTTAATTTAAATGACTTTATTTTTATACTCTTATTTATTATCAAAACCATGATTTTACTCAATGGATTCCATTTCTTTCGCTTTTTATAAAAAAATTGTTGACTAAACAAACACAACATATAACTATTGAATTTTACTCCCACTAAGGAAAAAATTATTTGAAATCCAAAAAAGCAGAAATACAAAAAAGATATGGAAGATAGTTATACATAGATGACGGTTTGAAAAATTCATCGTTAGGCCACATAAAATAACTACGGAGGTTAATTTGTACCCCAGTATTCATTAATTATGGAATGAATATGTCTTTATTTAGAAGAACACAAAAATAAATTTTTCATGTAAAGATTAACTATTATAGAAACATTACGAACATCCTATATCTATGATCATGGTCAATATTAGTAAGTCATTAAAGATCCTAATCTTTTTCTAGATCCATCTGAGCTCTTTCACACAAAAAATGTGCATAAAAAACAATGTAATAAATATAGAAATCCTTAAAATTTCAATTTTAAGGAATAATTTAACAGATGTCTCAAATCATAGAGGAAAAAATATCACTTATCAAATTTTATATTTTTTAATTACATCCTTCTGACCATCCATATCTACTTTCATATTTTACTTATACCTCTTCTCTAACCTCATATAAAAAGGGTTGGTTTTTCTCACTATACCATGTATCATAACCTTTCTTATATGATCTATAAAAAATAATAAATTACTTATTCTTAACCATTTGAAATCTAATTCCTTTATTAGATTGATTGTTCATGTAGAATGATGTTTCTTGACATGTTTTATAGGTCCTCTAGAAAAATAATTTATTCTCATCGATTGATGAGGAATGTCAGGAGATGCGACCTCATGAGAATGTTTCATCCTTTCCATATTCATTTAGAATAAAAATAAGAACTATACGGTTTGGATTGTAGAATGAATAGTAGTAATAGTAGATTCAAAATTGATTGTAATAATGGATTTTAAATAAGGAGAGGGTGACTTATTCAAATTCCAATTTATGGGAATTTAAATTCATTTGGGATTACAAAAGTAACGCATGAAAAAATGATTAATAAAATAGAATAAATAAAAATTAAGTAGATATAGTAGATTCACTAACTGTATGTGTTGAGGTTGTGTTTGATAAAATATAATATTTATTTAATGCTCAAGTTTTTTTCATGAGAGCTTATCCAGATATTCAGACCGATCATTTCAAAAAATTAACCACTCTTAAAGTATATTGATAAAATATATGATAATAACTAATGGTATTATAAATCGTGTGGTATCTTATAATTTTTTGGTCACCTCTGTTATTCAAAAACTATATTTATTATATATTAAGGGAAAAATATGATCATCTAAATAAATAAATAAATATCATAATTAAAATAATAATTAATTGGTTTTATAGTATTAAATGAAAAGGTTAATATTGAGATAGAATATAATATATAATTAAAAAATCAATAAAATAAATACAATTAAGCTTTATTAATTCAATTATGACATAATTATATATCTCTTAATTAAATGTAAATATAAAAGTGATTGCAGGTTGATGCTCAATGCTAGTAGATTAATGATTGATATCACATTTTCGAAAATTGTCTCTCAAAAAGTGATATATTATATCAATGTTTTTAGTCCTAAAATGAGATATATGATTCATAAAGATGCTAATATAACTTTTATATTACTAATTTATAGTCACAATATGAAATTCATATTCATTATCTAATAATGTGTGTTTCATACATATACATTGTGCACAACAAATACATTTATTTTTTTCCTCATATTAATTAATGACATTGTAACAATATTATAATCATTATTAAAACATTAATCCAGAGAAATTTTGAACAACTAACATTTTAATTATATATTTTCTCTGACTTACACCAACCATTTTAATCATAAAGAAGCACTAACTAACTCATTGGAATAGACTCTTCAGTAAAAATATACAAATAATTTTATTATATTTGATGTACTTAAAAAATAATTTACAAAAAATTTAAATTGGATTATTTTAGATATTCTTGAAAATAAGAAAACATAAAAACACAAAAAAATAATATTAATTCATCTATAATTTATGGATAGGGAACTCCCAATCATACAACTGTATAGAGTTTGGCCAATAATGATTTTATTATCAACAAAATTAATATAACAACATGTACTTGTTGGAGTATCTATTCATTAATTACTATATAAGAAAATAAATTTTAAAACATCTTTCTTATAATACATTTTATTTAATGTAATTCCTTATTTGTTTCGAAAAAATTCAATAAAAATATAAAAAATTAATTCTCCCATTAAAAAATGTAAAATTAAATATATAGTATCTATTAAAATTCAACAGATATATAATTTTTAAATGATCCAAATATTATTATATGATTAAAAATTTGATCAACTAAAACATCTTTTGATATATTTTTAATAAATAATTTAGTATCATATAATCGATTTGAATAATCATCTTAAATTTGAAAAGGTTTGATCTTATCATACAAACATTTTGGATCAAATTTTAAACCATAGAGTTTATTTGATTGTATGATTTTTTTATAAATAAATGTTTTTAAATCAATGTATTATTTTAAAAAATAGAAACAATTATATAACCATTAAGTAATACGATAGAGAACTTATGTTTTCATACATAGAAATTAGATTAATTTTGAGAAAAACATAATACAAGACACAAACAGATACACAAAGACCGTATTAGTTAAGTGTATTTGGAAACTAAAAACCCATTATGATAATAGGTTGAACGATCTTTAAAAACATCTATAAAGATCTTCCCATTTTTTTCAAACTAAAACCATTATTTATATCACGGGGAAAATAAAGAAAATAAAAAGAGAGAGACCAGATTATCAGTAAATGTAAAATTGAAAATATCATTAAAAACAAAAAATAAAAATGTAAAGACATGAATATAAAATTTTAAAACCATACCACATTTAACATATATTATAAAATTTATTTATTAAATAAATATTTATAGTTTATAAAGAATAAATCATAATGGAATCATCATCTATGAGAATAGAGCATTCACATGAAACATGGAATTATGGAAGACACACAAGCATATAAATTCATTTCCATATTAGAAAAGGCTCGTTAAATTGTCATAACAGTGGAAAAGTTACATTAGTTAAATAATTTCACCTCTCATTCTAGCTCAGTATTACTGAATTAGGTTTTCTTTTCTTTCCATCATAGTATTACAGAACCAGATCTACTTTTCATTGGAGCCATATATTACTAAACTAGATTTACTTATCGTTGTAGTAATGTGAATCTAATGAGATATAAATATTTTCATTAATTAATTGGAGGGATATGTAGATCCCACCATTAACATAATGAAAACTATACATATATATTCCACAAAAACATAAATCATTCATCATAGCATAACTCGTTCAATCAAATGGGTTTCTCATACATCATTATATCATATCAGAATTAATGTCAAACAAATGGATTTCATAAATAACATTCCATTATATGTATAATAATCCATTTCAATAGTAGGTATAATATATTTGAAACATATTTTTAATCATAGATGTGAAATAATTTTGACAAAATACTTGAAATTTATTCTAGAGGAAAATATATTTTCTTCTTCAAAAAATGTTTAATATTCTGAACACACAGTGAAATTAATAAAAGAATATTATTTCACTCAAAATAACCATGAGAACTTATAAGAGATGATTAATAGAAATAAGTTATCATGAAATCATTAATATTTATTCATTCCATATAAGTTAAAAAACATTATTCTCATACGTATTCCGAAAAAGTAAAAAAGTACCTTATATTGAATAAAATAATGATTCTTTCCATAACTTTTTTTAAAAAGCCAAAAATGGGTAAAATGACTTTAAAACCGATAGTATTATAGTAAAAAAGTTTTATAATGCAATTTTATAAAACATAGAGGTGGATAGTAAATAAACTCTAATAAATACGTAGGTATACAAAATCTTGAATAATAATGAGATTACAAAATTATCACTTTCAAATTTATAATTAGATAAATCATATGCCTCATAAAATATTGAAAATTATATGAATATGTCTATATCATAACCTTCATGAAAAGTATCATGAAAATAATCATGGGCTACATAAACACCAGACAATATAAATTGGTGTTATATAAGACATATGTCCCCTAGAAATAAAAGTGAGACAAAATATTCCCTTACATATGTCTAATATCCTATGAATATATCCAAACCACCTATATATTGATTTAATTAATGTAATTGAATTATTATTAAGTCAGAGTAAATTTAATGATATCATATATGATCATATTATCATTCATTTGTTGGTAAAATATTACTAGTAATCATTATTTAGGTATTAAATGTTTTTTGTTCTTATGCATGTTTTATAGAATAAGTTCTATTACTCATTATTATGTCATAGTTATATAATTAAAAATAATATTAAAATAATATATACGATATTTATTCATTATATATATTTATATAATCGTTATTTAATAGATATCTTGTAGAATAAATCACATCGCAATGTGGAGAAGGTTGGTCATATTTATGCATGAGTGGAAATATCATTCTCAAAATTGTTAAATTGTATTGATGTGGAATCTATATATGTTGTTCAAGAATCCATATAATGTTATAATAATAATATATCATTGTTATTTCTTGGTGGTGGTGAAAAACATATTACACCACGACGTGGAGACGGTAAGCTTTACGTACGCACATGTGGTGATATTGTTTTTTATAGGATGGATATAAGGTGGAATATGGTTATTAAATAACCATAATTACATAATAGAATATAAGTTATAAAGTATTTATTAATTTTTAATGGAATCATCTCACGAAGTTGAAGTAGAATAAGAAATAATTTGAATGAATCGGTAGACTAGATTACCTCTTCTTCGACACGTTCCCTGTAAATATCCCCTTAATGCAGTATAGTTGGTATTTTGAAGAGACCAGAACCTATATAATGGGACTATGGAAGTTTATAAGGTAAATGGTACGTCTGTGGACTAGTTTTAAGGATCAATGGAAAGTAAAGATGTGAGAGAGGAGGTTCCCTTTTATAATTGAGATTAGAGGCACATTTGCAATCTGAAAATATATTTATTAATAATAAATTAAAAGCACATTAAAAAACATCCAAAATGTCATAATTTAGAATATTTTATTATATAATGTTTTATTATTATCATCAAAAACTATTAAGACAAGTTTTTATGGAAATTTTAAACTTATCCTTTTAATTAAAAGTTAGTCTATTATAATTTTAACTATGCTTAAAAAGGATTCAATTTTAAAATGGTGTAATTTTTTACTTATTTGATGTTAGTTTTAACATAAATGAAAAATTTTTAATATTTTAGACTAAATAATTATTATTTTTTTCTTTTAAAAGATTAATATTATAATTAAATAATTTAACAAAACATTATTTTGACAAATATCATTAGTGACAATTTTGACACAATTAATTTCATGGATTTTTAAAAATATAAAGTTAAAAAGTTATCCTAAAATAAAAAACATTATTATATCCCTAAGGGTTGAAATAATTTATAAAATTAGGTTGATATTTTATTTAGGAAAAATTATATTCATTTTAATATTGTTAATCACATTAATTTGATATTTACATTAATAAAATAATTAATATATCAGTATTGTGTAATTAATTAATATACTTATTTGTTGATTGAAAATAATAAATAAAATACCACGATGAATATAAATATTTAATATTTCATGGTAATACTTATAGATATATAAAACAACTGTTTAATCCTACAATAAAAAATTTATATGTATTAAAATTTTTATGTGACAACTTTAACATCACATTAAATAAAATATATTCAGTGCCTTAATCAATTTTATATGGCTCCAAATTTTAAATAACTCTACCATTGGATGGTTAATGTCTAGACATAGTAACTCAATAATATTTTTTCATGTTTTTATTTCTATTAATGGTTACTATTATTTCAATAAAATAACATTTTATTGATTTTTTTTCAACTAAATAATTTCTACATGTTCAATGTATAATCCTTTAAATTAATTTTTTATACCAAAAAATTAAAAATAAATTAGAATGATAAAAATAATTTATCATTAAAATGAGTATTTATAGTTTAATTTATTTTTTATGACCTTATTTTTAAAAATTATAAACTTTTTATAATTGATTAAGACATATTTATCTTTTAATTAAATAAAAAAATTAAATGTCCAAATCTCCTCCAATAGGGTCGTAAAGGGTACCAATTTGATCCAAGGATGGTTTAGGATGAAGATAAATCATCCAATCATATTAGTACAAGATTTAATTTAATTTTAAAATATTATATTTACACTTAATTACATGATTTACCCTTTTAACATATTAATAAAAATTGCTGAAATTACTATTCATAATGCGAAATGTTAAAATAATTCTATTTAAATAATTCAGAACTAATGATTCCAAATATTTAATTGTTTTTATAAATTTAAAATATAGATGATTTAGTAATTAATTTAAAATTTATCCAGTTGTTGGAATGAAAAATGGGTTTTTAGAAGTTAAGAGAGTCAAAAGATTGAAATGTATTTACTTCAAAATTCATAGTAAAATTGATAACAATGAGAAAAATTATATTAATTGATAAAAATATATTTTATTTTTACTTTAAAATCATTAAATTGTATAATTTATACATATAATTTATTTCTATGGAAAAAGTATTTTTTATTTAATTTTTTTATATTTATAGTATTAATCAATACTTAAAACTTATAGAAAACATATCAAAAAATTATCCAAAGAAATTTTTTATATCCCACATAAAAATAATTAGTTTATTTTTTTAATTATAATATATTAAAATATCAAAAACTAGATTTAATATGGGTTTCATATCAAAAGGAGCAAAATTGCATTATTTAAAAAATACTTATTTTATTCGAAAAAATGAATTTGTTCTTATATCATGTCTAGAAAACAAATAAGATAAATTTTAAACATTAAATTTTATATATTAAATATTAATAAAATCCATAGAGTCTGTTTTTTATAATCTCACTTATTTTCATTTAAATAGTTTTTCATAATAAAGTTAATACAGTTCACACCCACTATTATAATAAATAGGTTATAGGGTACCAAAATAATATATCGTTTTTAAAATAAAATTGGTCTTTCATGGATTTAATTATATCAAAATAACTTGAAATTTTGTGTAACACAAGCCAATAATAGTGTCACGTATATCGCAAACTAAAATGGTGTTGCGTATATCGCAAGCTTATCTTAGTGTAACATACAACAATATACATCAATGAAATTAAAATATATATTTTTTATCAAAATACAGGGGTGTTATATTCTACCCCCATTAAAATAATTTCTCCATCGAATTAGGTTGGGGTAATTAAATGACAGAAAATCAAATCATAAAAACAATTACTAAAACATTCTTTCAAAGAGGAATAGTTATAAAATAAAAGTTTACCAAAGTAAATCATCACAAGGACTCTATGTAAGAGATCATAAGTAAAGATTTGTGAATAGAGGAAAATAATAAATAATCATAGATATTGATAAAGATCACTGATCACAAGGATCTTAGTGATCTTGATATAGTTAACAATCAGAAAACCATACACAAAAGAATCATAAATCATGTCATTGATATAATAAAAAATTATTATAATAGTACACCCTTTTACATTACAATACCTTTTCCTAATTATTTATGATTTTAAAAATAAGATGTAATTACATGGTTTCAGTAAAATCTCACTATTAGTTATGCCATGAATAATTTCCACATAATCTCTTATTCAATGAAATGAAGTTGAATTTGTCATTCATGAATATTAAGTAGAAAATGTGAACCATAAATATAATGATATTTCATTTCATTTATATATAATAATACATGAAATGATATAATAATTAATAAAATATGCATTAGTTCACATATGGTTTGATAATAATTTATTCAAACAATCATCATATGATGTTTAACGTAAACGTTTTGTAAATTGATAATTGAATTATCCATCTAAAAAGTAAAAAATCCGAAATGATAGAAAATGGTTCACTAACTCATCATAATATTTACACCCCATATATTATAAGGTATCTTGTTTCTCACATTCCAAAAAACTAGACACCTTTATCTTGACTTCTCAAGAGTCATGGTAATAAAATTATTTACTATATATCTTTACAGAAAGCATCCATGTTTCATTATTCGAAAACATATTGGATACATTATTCATGGCCCAAAAAATTGTAATCATTAATCATGATAACATAATCTTATTGAAAAAAAATAATTAATTCAAAATAAACTAGTATTATCTATTTTACACTACCGGAAAAACAGCCTATACCCACAGTTTTAAACCATGGGTATATCCCCCAAAACTGTGGGTATTGCCTATTCCCACGGTTTTGGGAACCATGGGATGGAAAGGCGTCGCAATAGAGGTATTTAACTATACCCATGGTTTACTAAACTGTGGGCATAGTACAGGTAGTTTTTACAGACTGTGTGGGTGGGTGTTATTACGGTTTTCAAACACCAGGGAAATAGTTATCAAAAACCGACCTTCAACGGATTTGAACCCGCACCTTGTACTTCCACCACAGACGACCAACGAACCAAGATAACAACTCTATTTTTCAACATATATAATTCTATTTTAATATATAAATATAACTCCTATAATCTAAAAAATGGGATTCGTGGGTTTCAAACCCGCAACCGGTGCGGCAGGGGTAAATGGACTGACCAACCATCCAAATACTATCATTTGTTTATTTATATACATCTATTTACTTATATCAATATTACTCATATTTTTGAAAAATATAATGCACTAGAATTCGATCAATATACTTCCTCATGGAACCTAATAATTTAAACCAACCAACCCAAAAAATTTATATGTTTTAATATATCCATCTTTATAATTATATTATTCAAAAAACGTTATCAGACCAAAATTTTTTTCCATCCCATGGAATTTTTTGTTCCCTCCATAACACGGGAAAGCTATACCAACAGTTTTGAAAAACCGTGGGTATAGGTCTTTCAAAAAAATACCTTCTATAACAATGGTATTCACAAACCGTGGGTATGGGTCTGCAGAACAACACCTATACCCATGGATTTTCCCAAACCGTGGGTATAGGTCATAAAAAAACCTATACCAACGTCTTTTCAGAGAACTGTCGGTAAAGGAAACCGATACCCACAGTTTTACAAAACTATGCGTATGGGTCCCTATACTCTATCGATACCCTTTGTTTTTGGGAAACAGTGGGTATAGGGGGGACCTATACCCACGGTTTTGCACAAAACCGTGGGTATAGACCCATTTTCTTGTAGTGTTACCTATACATATCCAATATTTCTGTATGCGAAAATTATTATATTCACATAAGGGACATATTAATGTCCACCTTTCCCATAATCATGTGTTCTATAAATATATCACCTTATCCTTAAATCACATTTATAGGTATTTTGAACTATTTAACATATCATTTCCAATCCTTAATTAAAATAATATACTTAAATTATTATATATTACATTATTTATATAACATTATATTTTAAATCTGAAACATATACACCCTAATCATCCAAATATATTGTCAATATATTACTCATGATCCATCATCTTAATATTTCAAAAAATAAGAATAACTTCCTAAGGTTACATAACCTGATTTTATCCAATATTTGTTGGTTTAATGTAAAAAAAATCATGAACATCGCATAACATTCATATGTCATTTAAAATATTTTTATCATTAGTAGTAAAACCAATACTCGTACAAACTTCATGATTCTCTTTATAAGATTTCCACATAGGAAATCTATTTTCAGAATTCCAATACCTTCCAAATCTAAAACATTAATGGTTAACTCTAGTCTATACAATTCTGGCTATTGACTATGGCCAGAAATAAAGTGCGAGAAATACATATCATAGATTAAAACCACATAAATATAGTGAATTACATATTATACATCAATATATAAAATATTTGGTTAAATCATAGGTTACTCATTATTATAAAAAAAACTCTAGGATTGTATCATAAACTAAAAATTATCCTTAATACATCCCATAAAAAATTCTTTTAAATATTTCTAGGGATCTCACTAAATATTTCACATCCAATTATCCAAAAGTGGACTAAACATTCAATTTGAAACCAACTGTAAAGACCCAAGCTTGACTTACATGTACATTACATTATATTTTCAAAAAATATAATACATGAAACAAATAGATACAGGAAAACCATATTAGTATAGTTTCTTTGGAAACTGGGAATACATTCTGCTAACTTGGTAAAATATCTAAAATACCTACCATAAACATCATACTCTTTTTTCCCACGTAATACTTTCTTTATAACATAGGGAAAAGAAAACATACAAAAAGGGTGAGCTCAGATTCTCATTAATGGAAAAAAAGGTAAACATCATAAAAAACATAAACATAAGAAGGTAAAACCATGAACATAACATTTGAAAACTACACCAAATTTAACATATATCAATGAATTTATTCATGAAATAAATCTTGGTAGTTTAAATGGCATTACTAATAATGGAATCACAAACCATGATAAAATAAAATTGATATAAAAAATATAATTATTGAAAACACATAAGCATGGAAATTAATTTCCAATATTATAGAAGGATAATTGACAAGAAAATCAGAGTAGACAATATCCATTAATAAACCAAGTTCACTCCTTGTTACAGACCTGTAATACTAAACCATGTTCACATGGCACTCTAGCCATGTATTACAAAATTGGATTGACATGTTGTTCCAGCCCTGTATAACTGAACTCGATTTACATTCCATTCCAGTCATGCTTATCAGATGAGACATAAATTGTTACCCAATTTATTGGAGGGTGATATAGGTTCCACCCACCACATAATTAAAACCATACAAATATGTTCTCTAAAAACATAAATCATTAATCATAGAGTAACCCATGGAATAAATTGGGTTTCTTAATAATAATTTCATGAAAAAATAATCCATGTGAAAAAATGGATTTCATAAATATAATTCCAACATAAAAATAATAAACTATAAAAATAATAGGGATAGTATCCTTGAAAGAAATCTTTAATCTTAAATTGAAAATAATTTTGAAAAAACACTTGTAATTAATTCAGGAGGAAAATATCATTTCTTCTTAAAAGTTATATTATTTTAATAAACAATGCACAATTTTAAATTAACAGAAATTGTTAAAAAAATCATGTAAGATATTCTTAATGGAAATATTATATTTTAAAAGCATAAAAATACATTGATGTTGTATAAGTTAAAAAACATTCTTCTTGTAATTTTTCTGAAAAAGTAAAAAAGTGCCTCACATAGAAAATAAAATAAAGATTCCGTAAAAGATGTGTAGTAAATTATTCAATAATAGGTAAAAATGAATTCAAACACCCATATGGGAATAGTAAAACAGTTTATGAAATAATTTTTAGAAAACTTGGACATGAATGAAAAATAAACCCCAGTAAATACTTATGTATAATCAATCATGAGTAATAATTATATTTCGAAATTATCCCTTACGAATTTATAATCAGTAAAATCATATGACTCGTAAATAAAAAAAATTATGAATATATAAATTTCTTAAACAAAATCATATGAATTATAAAAACATTCCTTTGTAGTATAAACACCACCCAATAGAAATAGGTCGTGTATAAGGCATATGCCCCACAGAAATAAAAGTGAGAAAAAATAATACCTTACCTTCAGTAAGATATCATTTGTATGTATCCTAACTTATTTTATAATTATTTAAGTAATGTAATTGATTTACTCCAGAGTCATAGTGGGTTTTATGATATCATAAATGATCATATTATCATTGGTTTTTTGTATCATTTCATTGTCACTCGTTATTCAGGTATTAGCTGATTTATGTTCTTAAGAATGTGTTGTCAAATAAGTTCTACTTCTATATCACAGGTAATAGTTATATCATTATAAATGATATTAAAATAATATATACAATATTTATTCATTATTTACATTTATATAACTATGATTTGATGGATATCTTGTACAATGTATCACATCACATTGTGGAGACGGTTGGTAATATGTACGGACACATAACAATATCATTATGATAATTGTGAAATGGTATGGAGGTGGATGATATATATATATTTTAAGGATCCATATCATCTTATAATAAATATATATTAGTATTTAAAGCATTATTATATACACCCAAGTAAGGTGGTGGTGAAAAACATATGACCCCACAATGTGGAGACGGTAAGGCGTATGTATGCATGGGTTGTGATTTTGTTTTCTATAGGATGGATATAATATGGATTTTGTTTTTTCCATAACCATAATATCATATTAGTATATAATTTATACGAGAATTAATACATTATAATGGAATATACACATTATGTGGAAGTAGAATAAAAATAATTCAAATGAATCAGTAGAGGATATTTCCTCTTCTTGGACATTCTTCCTCTAAATATCATCTTAAAGCACTAGTGTTGGTTGGTTGAGAAAAAAAGAACCTATATAATTTGACCATGGAAGTTTAGAATCTGAATGGGAATTGTATGGTAGAGGTTGAATTATCAAAGTGAAGTAAAAAAGGTGAGGGAGGAGGGGTGCTTTTATAATTGGGGTGAGGGGCACATTTGTAATCTCGAAAGATGTAAATTTATTATAAATTCAAGAAACATTAAAAAACCCTTAGAAATAAAATATTTTATAATATTAGATGAGTTAATGTCGTAATATTATAAACCAATAAACTTTAGATATGTTTTTAGTCAAGTCAAATCGTTATCCTTTAAATTAACACTTAATTATTCTATTTCATTTTTAACTAAGGTAACAAAATTTTCAGTATCAAAATTATATAATTTTTACTTATTTGATGTAAATTAGATCATAAATGTACAATTTATAATATTTTATACTATATAATAATTATTTTATATTTTTAAAGATTTTAATAAAACATTATTTTGAGAAATTATCAATAGTGTCAATTTTGACACTATTCTTTTCATGGATTTTAAAAAAAATATAAGATGTTATCCTCAAATAAAAATTTTTGTTATATACTTATGTGGTCGAGTTATTCTATAAAATTAATTGTATATATTAATTATCCAAAATTTTATTTATTTTAATATTGTTAGTCACATTAATTTAATATTTACATTAATAAACTAATTACAACATCAATTTTGTGTAATTAATTAATATACATATGAATTTAAAATAAATTAAATAAAAAATACTATGATGAAGATACATATTAAATACAGCAGTGGAATACTTATATTATAATATATATTCCATATAATACCACAAAAAAATTATTTGTATTAAAACATCAATGTGACAATATCTAAATCACATTAAATAATATATTTCAAATTTTATAATCATTTCCATGGGGCTCGAAATGGTGAATAAATAAAAACTTTGATGATTATGGACGAGATATACTCAACCAATAAATTTTTTTCATGTTTAATGGAATTTTATTGTTGATTATAATTTTAATAAAAAACATTTATTAACTCTTCCTCAATTAAATAATTTTTACATCATCCACATATAAGCCTTTAAAGTAAATATTTATTTACTAAAAATTTAAAAAAATTACCATGATAAATAAAATCATTTTATCTTTACAATTATCATTTATATTATAATATAGCTTCTATATAACCTTATTTTTAAAAATGATTAATTTATTAAAATTTGAATAAGACATATTTAACAATTTTTCAAATAAAATATACTAAATATCTGAATATCATACATGTGGCTCTCAAATGGTATCATTTCGATCTAAAGATGTTCTAGGTTGTAAATAACTCATTTATTAATATTATAACATGTTTTACTATAAATTTATAATATTTTATTTAGCCTCAATTACACGATTTACATTTTTACCATTATAATAACAACTATTGAAGGTACTATTTATAATTTTAAAAAATAAAATAATTATATTTACATAATTTTTAGCTAATGATTTCAAATATTGATTTAATTTTTAAAAATATAAAAAATAGATTATAGAGTTTTAATTTTAAAATTAATCTCATCATCAGAAGGAAAAATGGGTTTTTTAAAAGTTAATACATTGTAAATTATTGAAATGTTTTTACAACAAAATTCAGGGTAAAATTAATGCCAAAAACCTAAAATGTTGTAAAATGATAAAATACATTATATTTTTTTTACTCAAAACCATTAAATAATATAATTTATCCTTATAAATTATTTTTTTTGAAAAAATTCAATTAAATTTTAATATATTTTAACTATTCATCAAAACTAAAAATTTATCAGAAAAATATAAAAAATTTACCCAATGTAAATTTTTGTATCCTGATTCCAAATATTATGTTTATTTTCTAAATATAACATATAAGTGAGAAAACCAGATTTAGAATTAGTGTTGTTTCAAAAGGCGAAAAAATGGCATTTTTTTATGTATACTTCTTTTATCCAAAAAATTGAATTTGTTCATATATCTGACTGAAAATTATTTTTTTATTAAGAGAAACACTTTTATGGGAAAAGTGAGAAAGCATAGGGTTCGACAAACATCCAAACAACCCCAAAAAAATAGGATAAAAAATAGGATACCTCATTCCAGCAACAACATCAACCACCATCTCCATGCAGGACACTCGGCGATCACATGCAAGCATGGTCCCTCCCGATGTGGCCATCCCTTCAAAACAGCCATGACCCAAATGGCCTACAAAGATGATGGTAGAGAAACTGAACCCAATGAATATATCCTGCGACGAACCAACAAAACCACACAAACCACAGACATAGAAAAAACCACCAAACACTTGACAAAAACAGGAGAAACAAACCCAATTAGTCAGGAGGTGATGCCTCATAAGAATAACAAAAATTACCAAAGCATAATCTGAGCCTATTAGTGCTTTCCTCTCTATACAAATTCCACATCATTAACCATACCTTGGCATCAGGGACTTCCCCAATGATGTCTTCATATCGATCAGCCATTTTTTCACATGTTTGGATATATTCAACTTTGCTGATTTTCCGATTGTTGAAGCCACTCATTAGGATTAAATCCTGTTTGTCAATCCACCTGGCCTGCTCACTGATGACCTCCACTTTGATAGGTCTTCCCATTATATCAGCCTCTTCCTGAGGGTTGTTGACATAGAGAAATTCTTCTACCATATCCTCTTCCGAGCAGATGATAGGTTCTTTAATGCTCTTCCCCGGTTTAGAACTGTTTCCCATTCCATTATTGTTCACCTTGGCCCCATCCTGGGTGTCCTACTGCATGAGAACCATGTCAGATGATGTTTCCTTCTCACCTAGTTTAGATTTTTTACCCGACCGTGTTTCCATCATCTTCGGTAATTATGAGTAGTCCTTGCGTTCTCTCCCTTTATTCTTCTTAGGTAACATCTCCTCCTTCTGGACCTTGTCAACTCCTGATCCCCCCTCTGTCTGCACATCCCCTTCAACCTGGACAGACTCAATGGTGTCCAAACAGTCAAAGTGATTGATTGTCTCAACACCTTTTTGGGTCCATCACTTCCCTGTTGGTGACTTGGTGCCTCCTGACGAAGCAACACCTTTAACATTTCTGGGTGACCAAACAGCCTCCTCATCAGGACATGAACCAGGATCCATAAGAATTCCCTCACGAGTTTCCACATTAACCCTTTCCATCTCAGAATGGGTACACTTTGAACCAGATTTAGTTTCCATACCCGGAACATTGCACTGAGAGGACAGTGCCAATGGTTGTTTCATACCATTAAGATCTCCGATCAACCTGTTGGATACATCCTTGACCCTAGCTTCAGGTGAGGTAGGAGATGTCTTTGAAGACTCTTCAATTTGGGTACCGCGATTAGGCATTGAGACATCCTTCTTCGCAGGTGAAGCCAAATTTCCCTCAAGCATACTCATACCATTGTCCACAGGGGGTGCAACCGCATCCTCCTGTAATGAAACACTAGGGCCAATGGGTTCCGCGGTGCCCGATTCTTGAAACTCTTGTGGGGAAATTCTTCTATCTTCCAAAGTTGATGAATTCTGAAACAGCTTACGACAACCCTATTGAAGATGACCCAGTCAGCAACATGAAGTGCAGTAGTCAAACCAGTTCTCAAAAGTCACCGGTTGGTGTCACCGAAGCTCATTTTCCACCTCGATCCATACTTCTTCAACATGCGGTTTGGATAAGTAGACTTCCACACAGATTCGGGGTGCCATCGGATGGCACATCGTTCTCGATCGCTCATCAAAATCCAAAAACCATCCAACCAGATTACATAAAAATTGCAGAACAGCGGGGTTCTGGAAGGGAAGGGGTGGACCCAGAAA
Source organism: Viscum album (assembly GCA_963277665.1). Lineage (NCBI taxonomy): Eukaryota > Viridiplantae > Streptophyta > Magnoliopsida > Santalales > Viscaceae > Viscum > Viscum album. The sequence goes on along the minus strand of OY728161.1, from coordinate 408,273,340 downwards.
ACTCACCCAGATCGCCACCGATGGTGAATCCCTCTTTGAATAAAATTCTTTGCTCCACCTGAGGAGAGAGAAATGTAGACCCCTGGAAGAACGAAGACCTTTAGACCAAAACGCAGCAAGATTGTCATCCTTGGAAAACCGCAGAGAGAAGTGATGAGAGTCTAGGAGCCCGACGACGACGCGATCTTGAAGGGGTAGATATTCTTTGGCGAAGTGAGCGAAACTGTCCAGGGAAGGGAGTTTATGACCAAATTGAGCTATTATAGATAGCCCATGGAGATTAGAAGCCTCGGAAAACTACTGTAGGGAGAGCAGAAGCGATGGAGCCCCTCGGTGAAGGGATGTGACTTTAGGGCAAAGAGTAATCCGGGGAAAGTCGGGTAGGAGAGAAGGTTCAGAGAACATAGAGGGGGATGTCGGGGATACCTGGTGTTGCCGGTGAAGGGCGGGCATGGAGGCCATCGCCACCGCACGAGCGAGCCGCCTACCTCAGAGCTCCCTCTCCTCCTTTAGGGTTCCCCATGGATCAATGTTTAGTAATATTTGTTCATATATCATGTCTAAAAAATATATAAGATGAATTTTAAACAATATAATGAATGTATTACATATTTATAAAATCGATAAAGGGTGATTTTATTATTTTATTTACTCAGTTATTTTCATTTAAATAGTTCTTTATTAGAAATTTAATATTGTTCATTCCCTCCATTATAATGAATAGGTTATAAGGAAACATAATAATATATAGTTTCTTAATAAACTAAGTATTTTGTGAATTGAATTCTTTACAAATATCATTAAATTGTTTGTAACAAAAACCATGATTAGTGTTGTGTATACTGAAAGCTAAGACAGAGTTGTGTAGAGCGCATGTTTAATTTGATAAAGTGTACAACATAATATTCAAATGAAATTAAAAAACTATCTCATAAGAATCAAGGGGTGTTACAAATACACCCATAAAATCTATTTTATACTATTTTAAATTCATACGTGTATCAAAAAAGGGTACTATTATAATGGCATCAATTCAGGATACTGGTTTAATGGTTTCATCATAATAAATACCTTCTTCATTAATGAATCCTTTTACAACTACAATAGTTTTTTTAAATTATTAAATATTTATCAACATAGTTTCAATATAAAAATTATCTCTAATAGTTAGGTAGTATTTAAGTCTCCCAACTAGTTTTAATAGTTTTTTTCTTCTAACAAATTACAATATTATTGCATTAAAATTTCCCAATGTTAATCATTAATTGGTTCAATGATGTTCATATGTTCTAGTTGGGATAATATGAATTGATTCTCAACATGGTTTCTAAGAGTGTGTTTGGATTGAATTCCCATATCATGACCACCAAGAAGAATTTAGGTTGGGTAATACATACAGTTCACAATGGATCTGAGAATCAAATAATTTGGTTCTTCCATATTTTTGTCAAGCTATAGTAGGTATAGATGGTATCCACAAGTAGGTTACCAAAATAAATCATTAGTGTCTTCCAAATTCATAGAGGTATTAATACTATTAAGTGTAATCTTATCGTCCTTAGGTTTTTCTATATCAAATTTGGGTTCATGTGTATCTGTATCATCAAAGGTATCATGTACATAATTTTTCTAAATATTAAATTTCTTGTTCAAAAATTTATATGATTTAGTGGTGGTAGAATACCCTCATAAAATTAATTTATAACCCATTAGGGAAAAAATTTCTAGATTCTATTTATTATTTTAAAATAATTCATTAAAATTAAACACTCTATAGTATTTCACCATTGGTTTCCTACCATTCAAAAACATAGAAATATTCATTTAAATGATTGGTCTAATAAGATCCCTTTTCATAATATAATAGTCTATACCAATCACATATATCTAATGATATATAGAAAAGTAATATTAACTAAGCATAGTCTTGGAAATTTCATCAAGGGTTACGTTTCTCCTTTAAAAAATCCCAATTTTTTATGTATTATAGGTACATATAAATTGTGTTTTTATCAATATTGTTATTATAAGGATTCAAAGGATTGATTATCAAAAACAAAACCATAAATGATTATAATGGTATTAATGTTTATTCCAGTAATACTGTCATTATATTTTTAATATTTAATAAAATAAGAATGATCTTTACTTTTGTGATCATGGAAAAATACCCATGTGTATCTTAAATAATAATCATCAATCACATATAAGTACTGTTTTACAGTAAAAATTCGAATCTATATAACGTATAAAAACATATGTGACCCAATTATTATGGTAGGGTGGTAAAAAAATAATTCATTGCATTGATGATGTTTTTTTTATTCATTCCCTATAACATTGATTTAACACTGTATCTTTTAGGGATTATTTTTTTGGTAGATCCATGAATAATACTTTTATAAATGGATTCCAAAGTGAGTGTATATTATATTTTTCTATTATCCTATACCAAAATAAGGATTATTGTTTATTATAATTATTATAGATAACATTTAATGAAAATAAATATTCATCAATAAAAAATATAAACATTAAAATTTCATGAATAAGTAAACATAGAAACATGCTTAGAATAAAAAATCATGAAAGAATTATAATAATATTTAACACATAAACCTTCATATAATAATTTTCATATTATAGTAATATTAAATTTTAATTCATAATCTAGTAAATCATTGAAAATAATAACACTATTAAAGATAACAATTTCTTATATCACAATTACTTTTCCATTAACATGCTATGGAAAGTGACATATATTATTTCCACATTTATCAAATTATAAAATAAATATTACCCTTGATCCATGCTTCAATAATATCCAATTTCCATACATTGTTATTTCTTGGATCTCTTTGAACACAATACCAATAAAAAAATATTTTTATACAATTATCTCCTCGGGTCCTAAAAGGTTAACAATTAGAGCCCTAGGAATCCTCATTTTTATTGGGGTTTTCAATATATAATTAAAATGATTATGATATAAGCAAATATATAGGATATAATAATGAATACTATTATCATAGATATAATTCAAATTAGTTTAACATATTATTGTGTTATTCATTAAATACGAAAATAATATATTTTACAAATCTTCTTTTGTTTTCTAGATTTATATCAAATTGTTATATTATGTTTCTGTCATTTATGACTTCCCAAAATCATATTAAAGGTATTGGAAACATTTTTAGGTTGTTATTAATAATTTCTTAATAACTCATTTCCCAATCTGAAATCATTATTATCATTCAAATGGTTTGTTAATTTCTCATTTAAATGAAATTGTTTTTTCTAGAATTACTAGATAAATCATGATAAATATTTATGTTATTATATTTTTTATTTAGATAATTCATGGTCCCCTTATATAATAGTATTTGAACAATTCTTCCTTGGTCATTTTAGTGTCAACAATAAAATCATTGTTAATGAAATTGTAAGTAATAGTAGTATAAGTTATATTAGATTTTGTAGTTTGAAAACATAAATAATCCTTCAAACTTGTATCATTCCTATTAGAATTAGAATTAGAATCACTTGTGTTGTCAATGAATACACTCTATTATTCAATAATTTCATTCATTGATTTATCTTTAATATTAAATAACCTCTTCTTATATTTCATTTTAGGACCATTTTAAATGATATTTCATTTCAACTTTCATTTATAGCATGTTATTTCAGGAGTGGATTCACGATTTATCAAATTTTATTCCAATTTAATCTATTTCATACTATCCATTATAGTTTTACATTCATATATGGTTATTCTCTTTACAAAACTACTTGAATATATTGATTTATGAGACATCACATCATCACATTATTAATTTTATTATTCTTCATTTGAATTATTATTGATTTCTTATTTAGATTTAGAATCTGATATCTAAAATGATACAACAATCTTAATAATTTATATATATTAGTCATTTGATTTAAATTAATCTATATGCATCATTATATTACACCTTATATCATTTACTAGAATCATTTGAATCTCATAGGATTCACTGATTGACTCAATTCTACTCCACCACATATCATGAAAGAATATTAGTAATATTAAATTTTGATGTTTCTCAACCCTAGGTTGTTTAAATTCATAATAGTATTTATGATCTCATTATAACATCAATAAATTTTAGATACCAAATTATATGGTTTTATTTTTATGGAATCATACTTCATGGTATATGTATTCAATCTCATTTTCTTAATAGTTTTTGTTCCTTCATGATAAGAAACTATTGTATCCCAAATTTCAAAATCAGTAGCATAAGTAGATTTTTCAATAAACTAACATATCTAAAAAATAAAACATAAACCATTCATAGTAATAAAATTAATATGACATGATGTTGTAGTTAGTGTATCACATGTTGTCCTAGATGTCTTGGGATTTTCATAGTTATTATCTATAGTTTCCAATATCTCAGACCATAATATTTTAATGATATTATTAATTTCATATTCAATTAGGAACACTCTGTTCTATTAAAATAAATATTTCTTTTGGTAATATATCCATTGGGTTCATAATCTATAATAATATAATAATAATTAAATAAAAACAACAGATATTTCCCCAATTAACTGATCATAGAAAATTAAAAGTAATGAATCATTTTTTTTGAATATATAATATTTAATAAATAATTTGATAAAAAATATAGCTCTGAGAGTGTAATTTATTTACCCATATTAGCCTCAAATCGGTAGATGGATAGGTCGCCACATGACCTCAAGTTCATCCCCCAGTACTCTAGAGGATGTTGACTAGCAGCGAGTGTCTATAGATACCAATTGGGGAGACTATACCCTCATATTCAGAGTGAAAAAACAGAAATAGATAATAAAATCACAAAAAAATGGAAGTATATAAAACAATATTCCACTAAATAATGAAAATTACCAATTTTAATTTATAAAATGCATGAATGTCATGGAGATACATATCAGAATGAAGTAAACAAAACAACATGCTTTACATTCTAATATAGAAATAAAGAAATGACTCAAATCCTCAAGGGTGATCTCCTTGAGCATCCAGAGCTCCCACTCAATCCTTTTCTCCTAACTCCCATATACAAGTAATATACATAAGAAAAGGTCCATTTTCCTTCAAACAATAATGTCTTCTTGGGTACCTAGTGCAATGGCGGCCCGAGTAGGGTGTGAGAAGTGCTTGTCAGTAGGCCAGGACCACTAGTTTTATAGATCAAATTAGGAAACACAATATAAAAAATGGTGTATAAATATAAAGAGTCCATAACAGAACTGTATAAATAACCAAAACCCATCTAGGTTCCAATGGGGCACCTGATGCTGATACCTGCTATGTCCCGTGGCTGAAATAAGTGTCTTCTTAAGAAATATACAAGAATATTTATCAATTATAAAAACCATTCAACACATTACCATTTATTCTATATTTAATAATTTATTATAACCAATGCTCCCATTGTATCCCATCCCCAATACTAACTTTAACTCATGCCCGAATTCTAATCATTATCAATATTTCTTTATTTAATCATATTCAACTCGAGCATGATTCATATCTCTCATTCATTTCATAATTCAATCATATAATATTTAATTGGTGTAGAAATCCATGTATAGTACCTAAAAACCCCATTCATATATTTTTAATATTGGTGTTAGAACGCCATGTCTTACACCTATTTCTCATTTGGTGTAGGTCGCCATGTCTAAAACCCATACATCTAAGTTATAGGATAGCTATTGGGGGGGAACACCATGTCCAAGCCCCAACTTCTACATCGGTCTATAGTGCCATGTCTTTCAATACAATTTAATTTTTTTATATCATTTGATAACTATTGGGGAGGATTGCCATGTCCAAGTCCCAACTTCTATATTAGCCAAGGATGCCATGTATAACACCCACATTCTATTTTATTTACATCATTTGTTAACTATTGGGGAGGAATGACATGTTCATGTCCCAACATATACAATTTTATATAATTCCATGTATATCACCAAAAAAATCTCATCCATTTAATCATTATTTTTTTCACAATAATTATCCACATAATTCTATTACTAATCCAGCAATTAGTAAAAAAAATCAATGACGATCAGTTAAATCAATAATTAATTAATCATAAAACCCATTAATTAATTAATTAATTAATTTATCAATAAATACAATTCTAATTCCATATTTAATTCTTCAAAATTAATTATCCAAAACATTTCTTCAATAGAACATAATTAATACACAATTAATTTTGTGAATTTATTCACAGCATTATATCACAATTAATCCACCGATTAATTATGTCAATTATCAAATTCAATATCTTATAATTAATCAACTGATTAATTTTCTATATTCCAAATTCAATAAAATAATTAATTCAAAATTAATTATTCCCTTTTAAATATCATATTTCCCTAATTAATTCTTCATAGTTATTTATCCCAATAAAATATAAACTTATCATAATTAAATCACACAATTTATTATATTTAATCTTTATCAATGAATGTAATTAATTCACCATTAATTATCATACATAGCCAAATGTCATGTCATAATTTATTTCCCACAATTAATTATCTTATCACCACCAATTCATTAACAAAATTTCAATTATCTATGTTCATTTTTAATTCACAAATTAACTATCTTAAATTATCTATTCAAAATATCATAATTAATTCCTCAATTAATTATATCAACTATTCAGACCCAATACTCATAAATCCTACATAACCCAAGTGCGTCAACATTAATGGTCATAAAACGAAATTCACAAAACTAAAATCTAAACGAACATTTATCCTTAAATATTATGTTTTTATCTTCATGGAAGCACACCTCTATTAGAGGTGTTTTATTACAAAATGCGATTTTTTAATGTAACTAATAGTTTTGTACCAATCATAATTTTTATCCAATATTGCAGTCCAGTTTATCAAAAAAATTATCTTAACAAAAAATACTGTTTATTCAAATAAATTAAATGTTGAGGACCCTACCTCAAAGAATTTGGCTGAGGTAACGGTTTCTAATGTAAATTGTAAACTCCTCATGCACACGCACCTCCATAAAATCATGCGCACACTCAGAATTGGTTGCATCACCCTACAACGATAACCTGTACCTTAAATTTGTTCAGAAATGACCCAAGAACTTCCAATTGATTCATTAAACTCAAAATACACCATAATAACATAATTCAAGGGGTGATAAAATAATTAATAGGTATAAACCCTTACTTGAATATGACCATAGTTAAATAAGTCGAGACAACCCGCCTTGCCTTCGGTGATAGTTTTCAAAATATGGTCCAACGGGTCTGAAGACATCATTTGCACCACCCAGAATTGGAAGAAGGGAAGAAACCAAATTAAGCTCAGGCATTATGTTTTCATCCTAATGGAGACTAGGAAAAGAAGAGTCAAAATGGCCAATGATAATAATGAAACATACAGAGAAGGACATGCCTCAATGGGACAACAATTTCTGTGAAGGAACAACCACGATCTATCCTGTAGAGAGTTAGCCAAGTAGGTGAGTGGTGTGCCTCATCATGGGAGATTGAGGGGGGGGGGGTCTCACCTCACCCTGATGTGTGGCTCCCTCTTATTTCCTCCTTCATATATCCCTAATTTGTTTTATAATAATTAGTACAATAATAATAATAATAACCATATTATTATTATCATTTTAATTTAAACGCTCCTTTCATAAACCACATAACTCCCCCATTACACATCATTTAATTAAATTCTTCTCTAATGAATTTAATTAAATAAAAACTCTTCCATACCTCATTTAATTAAATTCCCTTCAATGAATTTTATTAATACCACTCCATCACATCATTATTTAATTAAAATTTTCCGAGGACAAATTTAATTAATTCATTTCCCCCACATCTCAAAAAATTATTAAATTCATCTGGTCATTGAATAGAATTAGGTAAAACCCAAAGCCAAATATACTACTAATTTAATTAAATTCCATTTACCTGAATCTAACTAAATAAAACTCCCCTTGTTATCATTTAATTGAATTCTATCAACATTAATTTAAATAAATGAAACCCTATTTCACATCAATTAATTAAATTTAGTTTTAACCATGAATTTAATAAATTAAAAACCACCATATGAAGAAATTTAATAAAATACCTCACAGATGGGAATGTAGTTAAATAAATTAACCATAATCCCAAAACTGGGTAAGCCGCACAGTTTATCTTGCACAGTCTAGAAAACCGTGCATCAACCGTGCGGGACATTCAGTCAAAAGAACTGAATTTAGATGGTTTGTCCCACATGGTTTTCTTAATCATGCGTAGACAATGCAAGAACCTCTATCTTACCTTTATCACGCTGCATGATTTGACCCACATTGTTTGACCAACTTTGTGTAGCCCGTGCAAAGACCACTGCTAGGTTCTCTGCTCCTGAAACCCATTGATCCACCTATAAAACTACTCTAGCCTTTTCCCAAGCCAGTTATCAACAATTATAAATGGTCCAAACTCATTAAGAATCAACCTCGAGGCTTTGTTTTCAGACCGACCAATCCAAAAATGAAAAATTTCAAAAAAAGATTGTTTGTTAATATGATTATAATACACGGGATTTTACAATTCACCCACCTTAAAAACATCTCATCCCTAAAAAGATATTAATAAATACTAAAACATTAACCAACCCACCATGGTCATAATGTCTTGTTTGAACAATAAAATGGCGTTTCTAAACACCAAACACACCTTTAACAAAATCACAAGCCCAACAACATAACACTTTTAAACCCATGTGGATGTTCTGAATCCAACCCAAAACATCAGAACATCACATAACCAAGCCACACAACTCGAGACATGATCTTATCATTACCACCTCAATTTATATTGTGAACTGAAAATACTATTGTCAACCTTAACCTAGAAAGATTCCTTTAGAACGATTTCATCACAAACCACATTTAACCAAAGTCATTACTCGACTTCTGATGACCTCCCCAAGTCAATCCATCTCAAGGATACATTAAAACTATCGTTTCCTAGATCAAATAAACATTTAACAAAAAGAAACATGCATCCTATATAAAAACTAGATAAAAAAGACCATTCTCTCATAATCACACTAGCTCAGAACACCTTAAACACACATGTGACATTTCAAAAACCATAATCACCACATCAAAATATCATATGAGAGTCATAACATAAACCAATCGGTGTGTCAAAACAACCAATTCCCAAAAGACATACTAAGGAAATGAAACTATAACGATACCAAAATTGAAAATCTCATAGAAGAAACAAAGAATATCATGCTCTAAGGGTGATACCTTCCATGGGATAGTCCCTTACGAAGCATACGTGTCAACCGTGTCTCTTGGTTATGAAAAAAATAATACACAAGGCTCAAAATCCCCCTTTCATTTTAGTCATTTAATTTAATTCATTTCAACCTCTAAACATTTGAATGAATTTTAACAAATCCAGAAGTACTATTCCACAACAAGGAACTTGGTTTTAAAATAATTCCACATGGACAAAACATGAAAGCTATAATAAAATTCATCTTAAACATTTAACATTTAGTGTCATATCATTTTAAACGAGAAATTTAGCATTTAAATAACTTTTAATCAGAAAGAAAATTCTGATGGTACCATTTACTAAAAAAATCTAGGTTCTTCAAATAGTAACACTATTATAATACATTTCAATCAGAACTCATTATTTTTACCTTTATAACCATTTTCGAACACACTAAGGTTATACTATGCTATATCTCATGAGCAGTCATCTACCAATAGATAAGGCACCCATACACCTTACCACTAGAATTTCCCTCCTATTTATCACAATTAATATCAATTTTTCGTTTTTAACTTTAGCATAAACTTTTTCAATCATTTAAATGCACAAGTTACCATTATCATGTTATAAGGTTCCCATACACCTTACAACTAAAATTGGATTCCATTGAAAATGTAATCAAAAAATATTTTTCTTTATACTCATGCAACCATTTACACATCAAAACTACTATAGAATGTTATCATTACCAATAACAAAACAACATTTTATAACACAGAATCACAAAAAAACATCAAAACAAGCTAATAAAAAACGAAGCATGGAATATAGACACCCAATAATGTTATATCTATCTTCGAAACATGCTATCTAATTGGTCATTCCAATGAAAATCAAAACATGAAATTCCACCGAAAAAACTATGTAAAAATTAGCCGGAATCCTACAAATGAAAATACGTGGCATGTCATATGCATGGAATATGAATCTCCATGTTCCTTAGATGATGCATGAAATACAATTTTCATTCCATATCAGGCCATGGAACATTTTCAAAATTCTCAAAATCAATAAGTAGGGGAAAATACACTAGTCATTCAAGGTGAAATTATACCAACTATAACCTAAAATAGTATAAATATTAATTCCCATAACTCTCTACTAAGTCATTTCCCATACAAGGGGTGATCATTCCGAAGCACAAATTTTAATCGAGTGAAAAAAATTTCCCAGTCTCTAGTCTACCAAAAAAATGATACAGGAAAAAATAAATACAACAAGAACCTCTGATACCAATTTTTACATCCCGATCTAAGTTACCCTGAAATCAATTACTGGACCGATTGCCACAAGACCTCAAGAGCGTCTCCCTATATTCCATAGGATGAAGACTAGGAGCAAGGTTCTATGGGTTGTCAGTTGGGAGACTATACCCTCATATTCAAAGTGAACAACAGAAATAGATATCAAGCATTCAATATAAGGACCCGACCTTAAAAAATTACCTAATTATGAATTAAATGAATAATTCACATAGAGTATCTTTTCAAGTTTAGTGTATTAGAGAATTTGTACATAACTATTACATCCCAAAAGATTACAAAGTATACAGTTCTACTGTGTTTCCATAAAATAAAAACTCTTAAAAAGAAACATGTCTTGCTCCATGTTTTAGATATTATGTCTTTCCTGGATCCTATCCTTGACCCTAATCATCTTTATGTCCTGCGGAAAACATTTCAAAAACTTTGGATGAGCATAAAAAGCCTATTAAAGGATACTCAAAGAAGGAAAACTGTTACTTTTTCAAAAGAACAAATAAACCATTAATACTTTATCAAAGTAATACTTTCCACATTTATGAGGTAGTAAAAACACTTCACTGAATAAGAGATCATTACTTACCCTTTTGTAACCAAAATATTACCATAAAACCCATACGAATAACACATAACATATAAAGGTAACTTGGGACATAAACATACTTCAATGGAATAACTATACGGTCAACTTCCAAACATATCACTAAATGAAATAGCCATACGGCCGACTTCCATACCCAATGCATTGGAGGATATAACTTAACCACCCATCCTGGTAATCACGGCACCAAACGTCATATGTTTTATCACATAACCACCTATCAAATGTCCATGTACCACTATAAAATCATAACACATAAAACAATTATAATTGAATGAAAACATTTTCACATTTCAATCACAATATATCACTTAAATATATTGAAATAACAAAACCATTATCAAAACCATTTTTAATACCAAAATTCATAAAATAGTACATGGTATTTATTTACTTTTAAAAACATTACGTCTTGTTGAGGAATCGAATGATCAAATAATACTCGCGGTTGTGGAAAGGTCATTTTCACCGCGTACCTTAAAAAGAAACTTACTTTTTTAGTTTAGTAAAACGCTTCGTATAGAAAAGATTCACTTTGAATAAAAGTAGAAGTCATAGGTGTTTATACACCTTATAAAAGAAAGTCTTTTATTAGAACAAAATATGCCTCAATGAAAGGAAATTGAGAAGAAGTCCCATTCAAAGATGGTATCCTTAGATTAAGAATAAATCAATTACTTAATTATGTGTGACAAATACAAATACACCCAATATAAGTGAATATTAAGTGTAAAACAATAAGATTGTTTCACACATGTTCAAATATTGACATATTCAAGGAGTAAAAGTTTATCCCAAAGAATTGAAATTGAGTTAAGAAGTTCCCTTGCAAAAATTCGACAGCCTAACAACGTCATTTTAAAATTCATAAAATGAGTTGACGATAGAAAAAATGTTATCTAATCACTTGGACATAAAATTTAAATCAATAGAGATATATAAGAACATATACTGACATAACAATATGTTAATTAAAAGACCCAACAAAAAGAATTCTTTTAAAAAGTGGAGGGTGAAAGGTTCCCGTACCAATTTGGGTAAATTTCAAAACGTTCACCCCTTGAAAGTAGGGTCATAAAATGAAGATGTAAATACCAATAAATTAAATAATATTACACAAAGAATAAAATCATGGTATTTACATGCACCACACAAAAGGAAATAGTGGCAAATGTAGCATTAATCTCACGGGAACAAAAAGTGAGATAAAAACCCCTTACCTTGTTGTGATAAATCGAGTCATATGACCAATTGATAATAAACACAAAATGAATAACATAACACCATAAATATAAATAGAATCATGATAATATATATGAAAGGGAATTACAAAACACACCACATGAAATAAATAAGTGGCGAACAATGGAAATATCACAGAAATAAAAGTGAGATAAGAAATCCATTATGAAAATTGGGCAGCCTACCAACGCCACTTAAAACATCAAAGAATGGTTTGATGAGATCAAATATGGTATCTCATAAAATGAACATAAAAATTACAGTAAGATTAATTTAATATAAAATCCCCTAATATGATAAAGAGGAGTTTAAAGAAATGACATAAAATAGAGTACTTAAGAAGAAAGAGATAGGTATGATCCTTTACTTCAAGTCTGACTTGTCTTGTTCGTTTCATTATATTCTTGAATAATAAACTTTTTTCAATTTATAATTGATTAAGGAATTCCTTTAAATATTATTTTACTGTTCATATCAAATATTATAATGCTATAATAATAGATTTATAATGTGAGTTCTTATCAGACGTTTTTTTCGATGTTTGGTACATGAGTTAAAATTGAAGTTGTTGGAAAATAATTTTCCATGTAGTTATAGGTACATAATTTCTAGAATAGTATTAATGATTTAAATATCATATATATCCAGTATATATTCATTTTATAATATTCCATAACATTTGGAGATAAAAAATGAATTGCACCGTTCATGTAGAAGGTAGGCCATACGTACGCATGAACGGTACATTCATTTCGTTGTCATATTAATGGAATTAAAACTAAATGAGATATATATATATATTAGAATTCCAGAATTATATCAATTATTTAGATGTAATATATGACATATATATCCATTATATATATTTACTTATAATAGTACATAAAATTTAGAGATAAGAAATGAAATGTACAGTTCCTGGAGACGGTAATCCGTACGTACGCAAGAATGCTACTTTCATTTCTATTTCCTAATTTAATGGAATGTAAAAAATAATTATAACTAGGTATATTATAATTACAGTATTATATAATATATAACTTCATTAAATACATCTTTTATACATCCCACATATTGTATTAACGATTCAAATCACTTTTGAGGGAGCAGTAGTCTGCATTTCCTAAAATGAAATTATCGCGTTTACCCATTATGGAAACCACAAAATTATGGCATAAATGAATAATACAGAAGAATAAGGAATACATAAACATAATTTATATATCATATATAAATACAATGACATCTTAATGTCCACCATGAGAGGTTCTAAAAGAATATTGAACAATCATCCTTTCGTGATGCAGTAATTCGCCACCCACAGAAACAGTATGTTCTTTAACCATTAGATGGAGGTGTGTATGAGTTTAGCTAGAATTATCCTTATAACATCATCCTAGTATCTTTAATATACATGTTTTGGTACAAAATAAAGGAATACAAAAGATTTTAGGGGGTTGGAGAAGCAAAATAAAACAAAAGAACATAAGAGAAGTCATTACCTTCAAATCAGATAACTCTTTTTGATTTCTGCTGAAAAGATTCCTTGGAAAGTATTATGCACAAAGTGAGGCTTCTAAGAGTAAGAGAGGGATTTGGAGAGACAATATGAGAAGAGTTTGTATGATCCAAGGGCTTTAGAGATGTGGGTAAGGAGGTAGAGGTGGGGGCCTTTTATATGTGGGAGGAGGGACACTGTTGGAATGTCAGGAAATGTCACTTTATTTTAAAATGATTTTCGGATTTTAATGGTCCCAAAAAGATATTTTTCGTGTATAAGGTGATAAGGGTTCTAATTACACCCATACAATTGGTTTTTTTCAAGTTTATATATTATATTTTACATTTTATTTTCATTTTATTTAAATCGTTCATTAATGAGGTAATCGCTGCATCATCATGGTGTCATAAATAAATTAATTTATATAATGTCTAAAATTTATTAAACAAATACTATGATGTATGAAATATTTATATATTTCCAATGAATATTTATAGTAAAAAATATGACTTGTATAACCCCTTGTAAAAATTGTTTTAGTATAACAATACATGTTTGTGACATTTTTATTTTAACTTTAAATAAAAAGTTATTAATGTCATTTTCTTACCAAAGTGGCTCCATGGGGACCCCAAGATTACCCATGGATTTTCTTGGTCGGCCATGATTCATACAATAAGGGTAGGACATGTTTCAAGATCATTTCATATTATTATAACATTATCTTTACCTTAAATTAAACTAATTACCTTTACTCGTGATTAATAAAACATAAAAGTTACTATTGAAAAAAATATTTCCATCCTATTGAACCACATTTTACATTCTAATGACAACCATGTATGTCGGAGTTTTGAAATTCAAATCATAGTGGTGGTAAAATTTCATTTAAACGAAAAATCAGTTTTTTAACTACCACTTAGTGGTTTCACTATTCATTAAAAATTGAAGTTTTACAGAAAAATACCCAAAATTCACCCTAAGATATATTAGATATTCCGAATTAAAAAATGGTCACTATTTTAAAAATTTCATAAAATATAAGAAGCATTAATCACTTTAATAATTAATTCCCGTTGTCAAAACAAATAGAGTGTTTTTATGAAACAAAATATATCAAAAGATTGACACTAGTTTAAGTCAAATTTCAAAGTGAAATTAATTCCAAAGACCACAATTGGATTAAATGGTAAAAATATATTCTAATTGAATTTTAAAACCATTTCAAAATATTATCGAATCATACAAAAAATTATATTTAAAATATGTTTTGAATTAAAATACAACATCTTTCACTTATTCATTAAAAATGAACATTATCGATAATAATAACAAAAACATACACAAAGTGAATTTTGATGTCCAGATTCTAAAGAAGGATTTTATTTGGTCCAATATAACATATAAAATTTTAAAAAAGTGGATTTAAAAAGGGTTCTCCATCAAAAGGCAGTTATTCGTCCTTTTAAAGAATATTAGAATATTTATGCTTCTCATTCGCATTTTAATCCTCTAAGATTTATTGTAAAAAAGTAAAAATATTTGAAAAACATATATAATAATTTGTAGTTAAATCTGTTCATTACCACCATTACAATGTCTAGGCGTTAACTACCATTTCAAATAATATTATTTTATTATTAGAGTGCAACGTAAAATTTCAAAGTAACTCATTATTACGTATTGGGTATGACATCGAGCATAACGTTCCCTTTATAGTAATATTAATATTTTATTCACAAATATTAATAAATATGAAAAAGTGATATTCTTTATTTACCTTGTATGTTACATCCTTCTCCCCTTTTAGGAATTTCCTCCTCACAATTTTAAAATTGTGCTTGGAAACATCATTGAAATCACCATATCGGAAAAGGAGTAAATTAAACTGTCACTTTAAAAGAAAGAAAGGGAAGTAAAAAGGTCACCTGATTTAACCCATTCTAGGATTCCATGTAGGAAAACATGGACATGGAAGAGAAAATAAAGGGTCATGTTCTGTTGGAGAGTGATAGAAAACATGATTCGGAGAAAGTTAACCAGAAGAAAATCACAAACTTATAATGGGTTAAACAATATTTGATTCCCCAGTAGGAAAAGTTAACAAAATTTTTTTGTTTTAAGTAACTTTTCATTGGTGAATTTATTTATGATCTTAACTAAATCTTAAGGAAACATACTTACTTATCATGTAGACTTTCATCTCTTTCTATATTTCTTACAAAAAATCCTATTTTCTCCAAAAGACGAGTATTTCGGATGACTTGTTCACATTAAGAGTGCTATAATCAACTTCTAGAGAATCACCTAATCAATAAAAGAGAACAATATATTTCCCATGTCCTTAGACCTTATCCAAAACCAAAATTGTTAGAACAATATTTGATAATACACAAAAGGATAATCCTTTATAAAAATAAAATCTATTCTTAATCACCAAAATTTGTCCAACAAAACCCAAAGTTCAATGAAGACCATTCGATAATTTTTTTTTCATAAAATTATTCAATGTAAACCATCCTAATATTGAAACCCGAGTATTTGAAGGATTTAATCACATATTATTCCATGTTAAAAATTAAAATTAATCTCCAAATAACATTAGTTACTCTTAAAGTTTCATATTGAAAAGTAATTAACCTAATCATATATCCTCCATGATAGGTCAATATTTTCCTAGATAACCAAAAATCAAATTATTATTGATTCATAAAATTATATAACTAAAATTAATTTGTCATTCTAACCAGGGACTTCATGTAGTCCAGTGGTAGGCGATATATACCAGTGGCACTTTGGTTGTGGGTTTGATTCTCCCAGCTTTTTCCGATGCGACGGGTGGTCACACGGTCTAGGTGTTGTCCTTTTTCAAAAACTATATAATTATTAGAATATTCCACAAAAGAAGATAAAATCTTCAAAAATAACCATAACATAATTTAACCTCAATTTTACCTCATTCCTTTCTTATTACATCATATAGTAACCCATAATTTCTTCAAAAGTAAGGATCATATAAACCCTAATAGTTACTATTATAATTATTACCTGAACTTCCACATTAAGTTGGTTCTCTCATACATGATTCATTAGAGAAATCACCAAGTTTCAAGTGGTTAATCATGACTCCTTGATAGTTGGTTTAGAATAACCATGATATTCCTCATTGAATCCCCCATTTCATCCAGTCTTTTAATCAGAGAACCACCACAGTTACCTTCAAACACATTTTCACTTTGGGGCCTGCTAGATCAATCCATTTACTAAAACAAAAAGTGTCAGTGTAAGTATATCAACAAAATTATCATGTACTAAGGAGGAAGATAAACACTAATATATACTTACTCATTCCCTTTATCTAAAACTATGTCTCTTTCCGAAATCCTAACCATTATGGTAATGTCACTTATGCTTAGAGAATACCCTAACCTCTAAAGTTATCTAAACCTACATCTGATAACAACTATAGGGACCCGACCTTATAACATTACATAATTCAGAATTAAATGAATAATTTACATAGAGGATCTTTTCAGGTTTAGAGTTTTAGATAATTAGGACATAACTATTACATCTCAAAATCTTACAAAGTAGACACATCTACTAAGTTTCAATAAAATAAAAACTCTTAAAAAGAAACATGTATAGTTCCATGTTTTAGATAGAATGTATTTCCTTGATCCCATCCTTGACCCTAATCATCTTTATGCCCTGTATAAAACATTTCAAAGACTTGGGATTGGCATAGAAAGCCATCTAAAGGATACACAAAGAAGGAAAACTGTTATTTTTTCAAAACAAAAAATAAACCATGAATACTTTATCAATGTAATACTTTCCACCTTTATGAAGTAGTAAAAAATCTTCACTGAATAATAGATCATTACTTAACCTTTTGTAACCATTATATTACCATAAAACCCATATAAAGAACACATAACATATAAAGTTAACTTGGGACATAAACTTACTTAAATGGAATAACCATACGGTCAACTTCCACACATATCACTAAATTGAATAGCTATACGTCCGACTTCCATACCAAGTTAATTGGAGGTTATAACGTAACCACCCGTCCTGGTATTCACAGAACCACCCATCATATGGTTTATCACATAACCACCCGTCAAATGTCCATGTACCATTACAAAATATTAACACATAAAACAATTATAATGGAAGGAAAACATTTCCACATTTCCATCATAATATATCACTTAAATATTTTGACATAACAAAACCATTATCAAAACCATTTTTAATTCCAAAATACATAAAATAGTATATGTTATTTATTTACTTTTAAAAACATTACGGCTTGTTGAGGAAGCCAAGAATCAAATAATACTCGCGGCGCCAGAGAGGTCATTGTCACCGTGTACGTTAAAAAGAAACATACTTTTTTGTCATATAGAAAAACTCTTAATATAGAAAAGATCCATTTTGAATGAAAGTATAAGTAAAAGGGGTTTATAAACCATATAAAAGAAAGTCTTGTATTAGAACAAAATATGCCTCACTGAAAAGAGATTGAGACGATGTCCCATTCAAAGACGATATCCTTAGATTGAGGATAAATCAATTAGTTAATTATGTATGACAAATAAAAATACATCCAATATAATTGGATATTAAGTTTCAAACAACCAGATTCATTCACACATATTAATAGAATGAAATATTCAAGGACTACAAGTTTATCCCAATGAATTGAAATTGAGTTAAGAAGTTCCCTTGCAAAAATTCGACATCCTAACGACGTCACTTTAAAATTCAGAAAATGAGTTGATGAGAGAAAAAATGTTATCTCATAACTTAGACATAAAATTTACATCAATAAGGATATAAAAGAACATATAACAACATAAGAATATGTAAATTAAAAGTCCCAACAAAAAGAAGTCTGTTAAAAAGAGGAGGGCGAAAGGTTCCCATACCGATTTGGGTAACTTTTGAAACGTACACCCCATGAAATAAAGGACATACAATGAAGCTGTAAATACCCATAAATTAACTTATATTACAAAAAGAAAAAAATCATGGGCAGTAAATACACCACACAAAAGGAAATAATGGAAAATGTGGCATTAATCTCACAAGAACAAAAAGTGAGATAAAAACCCCTTACCTCGTTGTGATCAATCGAGTCGTATGACCTATTGATAATAAACACCAAATCAATCACATAATACCATGAATATAAATAGAATCAAGATAATATATATGAAAGGGAAGTAAAAAATACATCACATGAAATAATTAAGTGGTGAACAATGGAAATCTCACATAATTAAAAGTGAGATAAGAAATCCCTTACGAAAATTCAGCAGCCTAACAGCGCCACTCAAAACATCCAAAAATGGTTTGATGAGATAAAATATGGTATCTCATCATATGACCATAAAAATTAAAATTATAGGAATATAAAATAACATCCCCTAGCATGAGAAAGAGGAGAATAAAATAAATTACATAGAAGAGAGTAATTAAAAAGAAAGAGAGAGCTAGGATCCCTTATCTCAAGTCCGACTTGTCTTGTTCATTTCTTTATATTCCTGAATAACAAAAATTTTTAGATTTGTAATTTCATAAGGAACTCCTTCAAAATATTATTATTCAGTTCATATAAAATATTATAATGTTATAATAATTGGTTAATAATGTGAGTTCATATCAGACATTTTTTTCGATGTTCAGTACATGAGTTAAAATTGAACTTGTTGGAAAAGAAATTTCCATGTAGTTATAGGTACATAATCTCCAGAATAGTATTAATGATTTAAATAACATATATATCCATTATATATGAATTTTATACTATTCCATAACATTTGGAGATAAAAAAATGAAATGAACCGTTCATGGAGACGGTAGGCCGTACGTACGCATGAACGCTACTTTCATTTCTTTGTCAAAATAATGGAATTAAAAATAAATGAGAGAGATATATATTATAATTCCAGATTTACATCCATAATTTATAGGTAATATATATATAATATATATCTAATATATATATGTACTTATAATAGTATATAACAGTTAGAGATAAGAAATGAAATGCACCGTTCATGGAGACGATAAGTCGTACATGCACATGAACGCTAATTTCATTTCTATTACATAATTTCATTGAATGAAAAAATAATTATACATAGGTATATCATAATTAAAGTATAATATAATATATAACATCATTAAATAAATTCTTTATAAATCCCAGATATGGTATTAACGATTCAAATCACTTTGAGGTGGCGGTAGTCCGCACTTCCTAAAATGAAATTATCACGTTTACCCATTATGGAAACCATAAAGGTATGTCATAATTGAAAAATAAATAATAATAATTAATACAAAAACATAATTTATATATCATATATAAATACAGTGACATCATAATGGCCGCCATGATAGGTGTTAAAAGAAGATTGAACAATCATCGTTTCGTGAGGCAGAATTCGCCACCCATAGAAACAGTATGTTCTTTAACCATTAGATGGAGGTGTGTATGAGTGTACCTAGAATAATATTCATAAAATAATCCTAGTATATTTCATATACTGGTGTTGTTTCAAAATAAAGTAATAAAAATGATTTTAGGGGGTCGGAGAAGCAAAACAAATAAAAAGAACATAAGAGAAGACATTACCTTCAAATCGGATAACTCTTTGATTTGAGCTCAAAGGATTCCTTGGAAAGACATCTGACCAAATTGAGGCTTATAGGAGTATGAAATGGATTTTTAGAGACAATATAAGTATTGTTTGGATGACCCAATGGCTTAAGTGGTGTGGGTAAGGAGGTAGAGGTGGGGGCCTTTTATAAGATGGAGGAGGGGCACTCTTGGAAAGTCATGAAATGTCACCTTATTTTAAAATGATTTTCGGAATTTAAAGGTCCCAAAAAGATATATTTAGAGGAAAAGGTGATAAGGGTTCTAAATACACCCATAAAATAGGTTTTTGATAAGTTTATTTCTTAGATTTTACATTATCTTTTCATTTAATTTAAATCGTTCATTAATGAGGTAATCACTCCATCATCATGGTCTCATTAATAAATTAATTTATTTAAAATATAAAAATTATAAAAAAATAATATGATGTAGGAAATATATTTATCTTTCCAATGAATATTTAAAGTCAAAAATATGAATTTTATAACCCCATGTAAAAATTGTTTCAGTAAAATAATACATGTTTGTGACATTTTTTATTTTAACGTTAAATAAAAAGTTATTAATTTCATTTTCTTACCCAAGTGACTCCATGAGGTCCCCAAGTTGACCCATGGATTGTATTAGTCTTCCATGATTCATCCAATAAGGGTAGGACATGTTTCAAGGTCATTTCATATTATTATAACATTATATTTACCTTAATTTACACTAATTACCTTTAATCGCGATTAATAAAACTTAAAAGTTACTATTCAACAAAAAATAATTTCATCCTATTGAACCAAATTTTACAACCTAATGACAACCATGTATGTCGGATTTTTGAAATTAAAATCATATAGGTGGTAAAATTTCATTTAAATGAAAAATCAGTTTTTTAACTACCACTAAGTGGTTTCACTATTCATCAAAAATTGATGTTTTTCAGAAAAATACAAAAAATTCACCTTAAGCTATATTTGATATTACGAATTAAAAAATGAGGTCTATTTTAAAAAATTCAAAACATAAAAGTAGCATTAATCAATTTAATAATTAATTATTGTTATCAAAACAAATAGCGTGTTTTTAAGAAACAAAATATATCAAAAGATTGACACTAGTTTAAGTCCAATTTCAAAGTGAAATTAATTCCAAAGATCACCATTGTATTAAATGGTAAAAATATATTCTAATTTAACTTTAAAACCAATTCAAAATATGATCTAATCATATAAATATATTATATTAAAAAGAGGTTTTGAATTAAAATACAACATTTTCACTTATTCATTAAAAATAAACTTTATTGAAAAAAATAACAAAAACATACACAAGGTGAAATTTGATGTTCCGATTCTAAAGAAGGATTTTATTTGGTCCAATATAACATATAAAATTTTCAAAAAGTGTATTCAGAAATGGTTCGCCACCAATAGGCGTTTAATCGAGCTGTTAAAGAATATTAGATTATTTACGCTTAAAATTGGATTCATTCACATTTTAATCCTCTAACATTTAACCAAGATCAGTAACATGAGACTTTACAGAGAGGAATTATAAATATGGGGGGCGGCCTGAGATTCCAAGAATAACCAAAATTGTTTTTTATTTCTAATCAACTATATTTATAAAACACAATATATATATTTATAGCACATTTAATTTTTAACTATCTATGTATATTTTTAATAACTACAAAAAACACATATTAAAAATAAAAATAAATTTAAAATATTTAATTATTGAGAATAAAAAATTAAAAACAACATAGAATAATAAAAGAGGTCAAATCCATTTTAAATATTAATCCAATCAATATAAAAGTAAATCATTTCCACACACAGTTTTCAAAACCTAACAAATAGATCCATAACCTAGATTACGGTTTTAAAAAAACAACTACTCACAAAGAATTTTAAGATATATAGTACCTCTTACATGATATTCATTGGTTAACATATGTAAATAAAAGAAGGGAAATAGTATTATATTACACATCTTTATAGTAAATGAGATGTTCTTTGTAAATATATAAAACAAGGTAGAATAAAACATATATATAAATAAAATAGAGGTAAAAAAGAAATAATTTGATATTTCATGATTCTCAATATTTTAAAGAATAGGTAGGATCATGAATAAATTTTATAGTTAGTTTTCTCATAATCTAGGTTTATTCAATTACAACTACACAATTAAGTATCGTAGGTGAATTAAAATTCTTGTGCAAGGCTCCATAACACCACTACATCACCCGAGGGAGGATGAAATGTAAATGAGTATCTTGCTAACAATTTATCAATTTTAAATGACCATTCTATGAAACATATATATTAATTTCTATACAAATTCTATTTAAATGAAAAAAATAAACCATCTAGAGGTTTAATTTTTTTTTTTATGATTTCACTTTCTATCATAAATGATATAGTGTGACCTAAAAGTTGATTTACCCATTGGTGAGCTTCTGGAATCCCAATATTACCTTATATTTAATTGTATTTATTCACTTAGTGACCTTATATTTCCTTGTATGGTCAGTTTATTTCCTTGATACAGATTCTTAAAAACCCAATAAGAGGGTGCTCGAAATATCAATTTCCAGTCGCTTTAATATTAATCACACAACCTCTTGATTACTAATATTATAGTTTCCTAATTTCTTATCATTATTCCCTTGAACACTACTAAATTGTAGTTTTATTAATAAATTTATTTGTATTATTCATATTGATGCTTCTATTATTTATATAGTATATCCACATTATCATGTGATCATTACGACCTATGAAGAAAACTATTAATGGTCTCTTTAGTGGTCACATGGAAACATAGAGTAACGTGAGGCTAATAAACTACTTCTTGTAGTACAAATAACCCTTAGTTTAATTTTATCTTGATGATAAATATTCGGTTCATACATTTGGTAGTATTTATTCATGTGTTTTCATCACAAAATTTACAATTTCATCCATATATTGAATTTTTTTTACATTTTTAATGAAATAACACTTTAATATAAAACCCTATTTAATTCCTTATAATAATATGAAATGTAATTTTTGATAATTAAAATGAAATATTTATGGTATAATACATCATCAATGAATCATATGAATTTTTTAATGCATATAAATTTTTTTTATAAGGAATTTTTTTAATTTTTATAATGAATATGAAAAATGTTTTTATTCGGAACCATAAACTATTATAAGTGTAAAAAACATGGAATATTTTTAACAAATATGTGTTCTTATCCTAACTAAGAAGTCAAATTTATTTAAGGATTATTCACTTAAAACTAACATTGATGAATTTATATACTTACATTTACATTGAATATTTTGATTAGAATTTATTCTCTAATGAATATGTTCTAGTGGAATAAGGCTGAATATATCTATTTATTAATGAAATAGGGAAGAATCTCTATATTACCATATTTGAATGAAGCATACCATTCATTGGGGAAATAATATTAAAATGAAAATTTATTGACACGATTAGAAACGAATTTGTTTGAAAATAAATACATATTATGGAGGAAATGATGAATAAAAAAAATACTAAGGGGAACAAAATTTATCAATAAAGATAGAATATAACAATATCATGTATTCCAAATATATGTATCCTTCATGAACCATATATAAAACTGAACAAATGTGTCGTGTTGTTCTTATTTCCATTATTGTACACTTATTTTCATTTCCATTAGAAATTGTTTTTTAATTTTATTATATCTATAATGTGGTACTAATTTTTGAGATCTAAATGGAGGGAGATTAAATTAATGGTAATTTATATTAATTTTAATAGATATGTTAATTTGTTTCTATATGATATTTTTTTATGTTGGATATGTAAGATAAATGATTTATTTTCACAGGAAAAGGGAGGAGAAATTGTAAGGAATGAGATTTCATCTGGATGTATGTATTGTGATATTTATTTCCCATTTAATAATAATTTGAGGAGATTAATAGGAATATTCATAGTGTTTGACAATATTTTTTAATAATACTACCCATTTTCATCTGTGACATTAGATTTTCAAAAAATAAGAATATTTTTTATACAATTGTATCTTCAATAATATTTTATCTAAATGACATTATGTTTTTTATAATGGTAATCCAAGAGTATATGTTGTTAAGCATTTTGATTTTGTTAACACAATTTACATTGATGTTTCATTTAACCAATATTACATTTGAATCTATATGATGGAATTTATGGATGTCTCTCAAATCATTGTGAAGGAATTCATAGCCCCCTGGATATACTAATTAAATGAAAAAATTAAACTTTTTATGTAGTCATAGATCAGGATTAACATAATCAAATTTCACTATTGATGCTTTTCTAAAAATTTATTAAAATCGACAATGGAGGAAATATAATACTACAATAGGTTAGAAATAAATTGATCCTCTTGAGGATATGATATCATCTTGTAGTCACTGAGTTCTTTTGATATTTTATTCTTTCA
The DNA here is from genome assembly GCA_963277665.1 of Viscum album. NCBI lineage: Eukaryota > Viridiplantae > Streptophyta > Magnoliopsida > Santalales > Viscaceae > Viscum > Viscum album. The sequence goes on along the minus strand of OY728161.1, from coordinate 408,248,177 downwards.
ATTTTTTTCTATGGTCTACCATTCAAGTAGTGTTTCAATATAATTGTTGTAATCATTTCTCTTGGAATTTTTTTATATCTAATCTCATGTTGTCAAGGAGGTTCCATGTTTATGAATATAGATATATTTTTTATTGATAGTGATCAATGAGATTTGTCAAATGAAATTTTTTACATCAAAATAATGGTATTAATGAATATTAGTAAAATAACATAGCGATGAAAGCGATCATTAATGGGGATCACTTATGTAGATCTTTATCCATATAACTTTGGTCAAAGATAATCCCATTTACGAATCATATATAATTTTAATTTTTTTGAAGATCTTCCAGTTAAACACTTTTATTACCTAGATTAGATTTTTGATCCTCAATCCACATTGGTAAAAAATATAGGATTTCCTTCAATGGGAACCTCTTTATTTTGGTAATACATAATCCTTTTACTGGGTAAGTATATTATCATATAATTCTTAGAAAATATTTAAATTTTTTACTATTTAGTATTCAAATATTTTCATAAGATTAATAGTTTAATAGAATTCACATATGTTGGTCAAAATTTTAATAAATGTTCTTATTTATATCTCTATTATATCCATACTCAATTTTCTTTCACATTTTCTAATGTATCAAATTATAGAAAACATATCTTTTTATGAAAAAAAATATTTATTTTTTATTTTTTATTATTCACTCGACCCCTCAAATTTCATCTGTAATTTTGAACTTCTATGAGAATATTAAATACCCTAAAAAATCATTAATAAAAATTTCTATTCAATTATAGGCATTTTTAATCATTTTAAAGGCTAAATGTGGTGAAACACAAAATATAGGATGGATTTAAAACCATTTATAGTTCAGCCTCATGGCTTAGAAAACCATTTTCAGGACATATATTAGACATTAATGGTGCTTTTTCAAAAACATGAGCATGATCATAACATGGTATTCCAGAATTTAAAATATAACTATGATACATTAAATCTTTTCAACCATTACCTAAAAACAATATCAAACCCACAATGTATATTATATAACCCAATGGGGATCCTATAACCATAATATCTTTCCCTACACCTCAAAATAGTCAAGAAAAGAATTCAAATTCCTGACTCTGATGCATGGAAACTTAATGCTAGATATGAGAAAGAGTTAGCAATAATATACCTTCACATACCTCTCAATTCCATGAATTCTTATCTACATCAACCAAAGGACCTAAATTGATAAATTGATTTGATTTTTTTTTCTAATGGCATACAAATTTCTACACTACACATCACATATCCATATGAATATTGGTTTGATGAATGTCATTAATGTTCATGTGCTATAGAGAAGAACAAGGGTAACAAAATTAATATAGTGGGAATGATTTACCCTTAGATTACATTAATCAGCTCACAAAAAAATTTCTGGGAATCTGAAATGGTGTGTACATATATTTGACTTATTTAAAAAAATCAATATGTACAAATAAAGATCATTCCCAAAAAAATGAATGAAAAAATGAGACACTATGAATAAAAAATCACTTAATTGATTTAAAAGCAGAAAATAGTCTAAAAAATAACTCATGTTGGAATATATAATTGATGAATTTTTTTAACTAATTACCATGTACTAATATAGAACAAAACAGAGTACAATTTCAATTTTAGGAAATAGAAGATAAATCATCATTTAGAAAATGGGAAATCATTGAGAAACTTCAACATCATGTCCATGTGACCAAGTTTCCACTATACCCTATAATAAATTAGGTATTAATAAGTGGAATGAAAGACATATTTTCTAGTTTTATTTCTTTTGTATGTCTTAATGTGAATACTCAACTTGATCATGGGTGTATTTGGGTTATACGATGATTTTTCTGAGCCCAGATCCATGTTTTAGTGTGATTTAATATGGGCACATGATTATTGCAAACCATGTGGGGTAGGCCACATTATTTAATGAACTCATGTGAAGCATGTATATTGAGAAGATGTATGCTACACAATTAGTCCAAACCTTGTAGAATGGGCTACATGGTTGTGCTATCAAGTCTACTATTTTGGTAGATCATGGAAAATAGTTTTTTTTCATGGTTTCCACATGGATTAAAAAACATACAAGGAAACCATATTGGTTCACAAGCCCTATCAAAAACCTTGAACATTTTTCCCACATTTTGAAAAAATGTGAGAATAAACCATGATTCCCATTATATTTTAGTAAATTTAATGTTTTCAATTTAAATAAATATTTTTCAACCTTAAATTCAATTAACATTAAATGAATTCAACCTCACTACTTTAAAAGCACTAAATAAAGTCTAAAATTGGATTTGAGATGGTTTCTCTATTCATACTCTATTTCATCTATGTTTGGTCTCATTGGATCCACATTAGTAAGATTAACATTTCATTTTATATGTTCTTGACTACACTCTCTATCGACTGCATCATTTCTATTTGGGATCATCTGTCCTAATTTATCATTCTTCATATGTTCATTATATTTTTCTGAATCAAAGTTGAATCCAGATTCGATACATGATGTGAACTCCACTACTGTGTTAAGGTAGGTTGGGTACACAACATTCTTGAGTTTTGGTACTTTATTTGTCTTCCTTCCATTATGATGGCTGTAATGAATTTCTATTGTAAACCTGATTTTGAATTGTTTTAATGTTTTTTGACATCGTTTAACCTGTTAGGAATTACCTTAGGTTCTTTTTAGTTTTATTGGTATCTATTTCTTGATATATGGAAACCCATGGTGTGTACCTTATGAGAATACCTTGTTATTACATGGTTGAAAAACCCAAGGGGAGATTTCTCATGTTTTCCTGTGAGTAGGAACCCTAAAAATAAATAAATTTAATTTAATAGTAGGTTAGAGAGATGTCCTTCGACCTTTCCTATCATCTGGTTAATTCATTATTCTTGAATTGGTTGATTGGATTAACTTTTAAATGGTTAAATGAGTTGCAATACTCATTTGTTTGATTTGAAATGTTTAGAGGGTTAATTAAACAAATTGTGTAGTGTGAGTTGGTAAATTCATGTTATATATATTTTAATGTGAATTATAATTATGATTGGGTGTACTCATTTTTTCATTAAATTCAATTTGAAAATATGAGTTGGTAAATTGCATGTTTGGAATCATATAGGACATGCATGGCTTGGAATTCCCTTAGGACACCAACTAGTGCCAAACTTAGTATCAAACAAGATGCTTCTCAGAATCGATGAGGATGAATTGGTCTCTGACACCTTGTATCTGGCTATTCATTCTCTAACTCATTTACATATGACATAGTCATGAGAAATATGACACATTTGGTTTAAAATCTTGGTCAAGGATGTTTCTATCCCTTATGGTTGTACAACAATGCTATGGTTAGAATCATGCTATGTATATACTATTAGGCCATGGTGTTTACTCACTAATACTTTTAGCTTTTTGATTAGGATCTTTGAACTTATTTTGAAGGGATAATTGAGTTGAAATTTTGTGACACATGCTTATTATTGGATGTGTGAAGGGCACATTACATTCCTTTACTTCTCACCTACTTACTATTCACCTACCAATATTGTTATATTTTACTACATAGAATTTTATAGACCCATGGTTCGTTTCCTAATGGGATGTTATGTCACACCCTGTAAGCCACCATTGGGGGCCCAAATATATTATATGGATGCATGTAAGGATAGGGTCAAACAACCTTATAGAAGTTGTTGATTTCTTTTTAGAATTAGGGGACTTTAGGAATGAGATTAGGTTCAGGATGCTACTTAGAGAGAGATATTTTTTTATTTTTGGTTTTTGGATACAAATATTGTAACAAACTATTGTGTAAATATTTTGATTTTTACCATGAAAATTTAAATGTATCATCATCATGATTGTATATGAGAATCATTTGGATTGTTATATATTCATGCCTTATTTAGTTATCAGTTTTCTTTGTTAAAATCCGATTTTTCTATTGTTATGTTTCTTATTTTTCCTCTATGTATACTATTATGATGAGGGAATAGTCTCCCCATTGATACATCTTGGCACACACTTATATTCGACAGCCTCTAGCATTTGGGGATATATTCTTGAGGCCTTGTGGCCCACCGAGCTCAGAGCACTATTTATTGTCAGGTATTCTTGGGATGTTACAAAGATGAATCAAAGACCGTTTACGATTTTCTTTAATATCAGGTTATAATAAATTGGGGTAGGAAAGAAATGGAGTTTTGTAATGAGTTATTCTCAGTATTAGTTACCCCATTTTTTAGTAAAATATAGATTTCCACAAAATAAATGATGTTTTTTGGTATTTTGATTATTACAGTTGACGTCATTCCAACATTGGGTTACAAACATGATTTATACTATTACTATTGATATAATTATGGGTATTTTTTCTATTTCAACGAAATGAGTTGCGTGTATTCCATTTTATACATCATATATGATCTTTTTATAAATAACATGTCTTTCAATTTGGGATAAATTTATCATTGTATTTTATTATGATAGGTTCTATGAATGATTTTCCTACAATTGTGATAGATTTTGTGTAGATGATAGAGGTAGAGATTCCTTATTTCAGTTCATATGGTGTATGAGTGCTTATAGACTGGAAAGTGATACACCATTTGAATTCAATTTTTATTTTTAATTTGATATGTATGGATCAAATGAGAAAAAAACATTGTGTTAATTAGGTGTTATATACCCTCATATATTTGGAATTGGTGAACCATTGGTTAATACTCTTGGAGAATTGAATTATGGAAATGGAATGTAAAATGGAAATGTGTTGCGAATTATAGTGGATGTGAATTGGAAACGTGAAATGATTAAAAAAAATACCTAACCTGAATTTTGATTGGGAAAGAAAAACTATTTCTTGTTGGGTTGTGAATCTTCTTTTTTACATTCTTAGTATTAGAAGTAGGATACCAGAATGAATTGGTTTTATGAGGGGTTTGACAATTCCTACTATTTTGAACTATGAACATTGATCTAAAAAATTTCTAAGGAACTTGTTTGGAATAATAGGGGAATTATTGAATGGTGTCTTCCAGTTGTATTCTGTGTGGGAGGTGATTCCCACACTCTGGATGTTGTGACCCATGGGATACCAGTTCATCCTCCATTAGTGCTTGTTGCGGATCCAGTTGATGTTCAAAACATTGGTGATAAGGCAATATTCCATGATATATTCATTCTCTTCATGAATAATTATCAAGGATCACCACAACATGCCTTGTATATAGCTGTGATGACATGGGTGTTCCAATAGATACATCCTCGCACATTTCCAAGGCATGAAGGTGCATAAGTTTATCAGCATTGGCATGAGACCACATTAGTGATTTTCCAGAATCATGAGACAACATTTGAGAGGAGGGTCATCATCAAAACTTATATTCTATGTAAAAAAAATCCTTGGTGGGATGTACTAAACCAGGCTTATAGGTTGTGAGATATTGTTTTGGAAGATTTCCATACTCGGCTCTATGACTATTTTAAAACTAGTACTTTATGGGAAGATTATGCTAGTGAGTTTATGAGTATGGACCAGGCAACTATGAAAATTATACATTACTAACCATGATTTATAGATTTGTAGAATTTTCACCAATATACCTGAAAGTTGAGGTATACAGAGAAAGACACCTTAAATAAGGTATCTAACATTCTATTATATCTTAGGTGAATGTGTTCAGGTCGACCTAAATCACTAAAATCGTGAATCCGGCTTTAATTACCAAGAGGAACACAAGAGAAGGTGGGGTTACTGATAATGAAAATGTAAATTTTCAGCGTAGGGTATGAACATATTTAAGTAAGGAGATTCAATTTTATGCTTACTAAGAGATGAGTTCAATTTCTGTTACGAGTAGTGGTTTCTTAATGTTTCTCATCATTTTGGGAGTCGATGACACATGATGAATCAATGTGACCATGACCTGATCAACTTTTGATCTTGCAACAGGATGTGTCACATGCATATTTTATACAAGGCCTTCCCTCCAAATGTGTTTAGTAGGGGGTCAGATATGAAAATGTGTTCAAGAACATGCTTCTGATCTCCAAGGCAAGTAAAGAATGAGAGCATTTTAGGTCGAATAGGCCGAGGTAGTTGTGGTCCTGGTTGGGGTAGCCAGGCACTTGTTACATTGAGATATCAAAGTTGGTCTACATCATGTTTTGAGTTTGTATCAATATGTTGTGGTACATTCTATACCCATTCTTTACACCCTACCCCTAATGTGAAGGGTGTTAGTCCGTCTATAGGGAGAGGTAAAAACTAAGTAGCCTCAACTATTTCATATTCTCTTTTTGATAGTGGTGCAACTAAAAGTTTAATATCTTAATATGTGACGAGAATACTAAGGCTCATTGTTTTATTTTATGAGAGCATTATGACATTAGAGGCTTGATTTGGAATTAGAAAAGATAATGAAAAATAGCGAAGGCAGTTCCACTAGAGGTTGGTGGGTGTCACGTCATCTCAAAATTGTATGTCCTTGAGATGAAAATGTTAGACATCATACTTGGGATGGAGTATCTTGTAGAATATCAAGTATCTTTTGACTTCTATTTATAAATGGTGACATTAACATTGTCGGATTTTGAACTGTATGCTCACATGGTGAATGGGATATCACAGAAAGATGAGCTGGGCCACAACATTGCGGGTGATACAGAATGACTACCCAAATCTCTAGTTTGTGTCTAGATGATAAAGGATTGACTAAGATGAACATTAATCATCTGGTTGAATGCTTTAATGTTGAATTCCAGTATGACTTTTATATTTTTCCTCTAAATAGAATAGTGGAATTGTCTATCGACCTAGTTCTAGGGGTTAAACTAGCATCCATTCCTCCTTTTATGATGGTGACGATGGATATAAAGGAGATGAAGAGGAATCTAGAGTATTTGGGGGGGGGAATGGTTTATTAAATACAATATATATTTATAGGGTTCACTAGTCCTTTTTTCAAAAAATGATGATGTAAATAGTTTCATATTAATTTATTTTCAAAAATTAAAGCAGTAAATATTTAAGAACTGATATTCCATTCAATGGATAAATGGAATATTTGATCATCTTGGAGGATCCATGGAGTTCTCAATAATTTATTTTATGTCTCGATGTCACAAATAATGTTTTCTACAAATAGACATAGAACATTATGGATTTTTTATGGTCTATTAAATTTTATGATTCTTCTGTTTAATCTCATGTATATACCATCAGTTTTTATGGAACTGATAAACTAAGTGTTCCATCCTTAACTAGATTCTTTTGTTGTGGTTTTAATGGATGATATCTTGGTGTATTCTCAAAATTGAAACGAACCTCCCAATCACCTTGAGATCATTTCAAATAAACTAAGATGACATCAATTATATGTTACGATCACAATGTTCCACTTTTAAATGGATCAAATTCACTTCCTAGTCCACATAATCTTATAAACATGAGTACCTATAGACCTAGATAAGACCAGTGTTGTGGTTTGATGAGAACATCCCAATAATTTTCATTATATATAGTGTTTCATAGGGAAATATAGTTACTACATGTGTTTCAAACAATATTTCTCATGATTAGAATTACCGTTGATGGGATTGACTATGATGGGTGTGTAGTTTGTATAGTTATATTCCTATGAGACATCCTTTCATGAGTTGAAAGAGATATTGATTTCAGCCCGGGTCAGTATGATACCAGAGTAGGGATTGATCTACCATATATATTGGGACTCATGAGGTATCGGTCTTGACATATTGCTGATGTAGAGGGTAGATTTGTGGCATATGGGTTTCAGAAACTGAGGACACATGAGAGGAATTACCCAACACATGATGTTGAGTTATCTATAGACCTTAATTATTTCGCTGAATAGAGTGAGGATGATGCAGCTATTGGATTCATAGGGGAAATTATAACTAGAGAGTGTGTAAGGTGTGGACCCTCCATTAGGTTGGACCATAGGTAAGGATTAGATATTTCATATCCAGGGTGTGGACCCTCCTCATGGTTGGACCCCCCTCACTGGGTGATGGCATGACTAACACGAGGTCTCTCGGTCCGCTGCTTCAGAATGGATCAAAGGAGTCGTTCATTTCCATTAATTGGCAGCACCACATGGAACCACCTCATCACTTAATTGACATACTGGTGGTGGCTCTTTTTCCAACTCTACCACATCTTTGAATATGTACCTCACTTCATCTTCGAGCGCGATGGCGCGCCGCCTCCACCTTCGTGGTCGGCCATTGCCAGCTAGCTGTCCGACTACCACAGCACCGATCGACTTCTCTCTTCCAATGCTGCTAGTATTTGTCGGCCACAACTCTCATCTGTCGCTCTCATCCGCCACCGCAGGTGCCATACCGGTGCATCTTTTGAGGGGCTCCTAGGACTATCCGGAGCTCCGTTTACACTATTGTTCATGTCTACGGGCTCCCTGGGATGCCGTAGTCACTACGAGGCTCCCATATTCTAAATACTAACTAGTTGAAGAATTTTTACCTGAAGAGAACAACATGAACAATGAAGCTGATGGTCCGAGCCATGTCCGTTTTCCCCCACAACCTCCATTTTAACATGATAATACGCGGATGGAAATTATTCATCATTGATAACTATAATAAAATAAACCCCTACCTCATGATTTGTTGGGGACATTACCATGGTGGATGAAGAGACCTTGTCTGTGGAAGCTGCTGGTGTTTGTAAATCCAAGGTCGATCCCTCCAACGACGTATGAGATTCCGTTCCTCGCCAGTGGAAGACGACACGTCACTTCACCAAACGTTCCTTGCTAGGTGAATTCTTGTCAAAACTCCATCCCGAGCCTCACATAAATAGATGAATATTCGACTCAAATTCACAACATTAATGTGGTACATTTATGAACCACATTTAATGTTTCAATGTTGAGGTTACAAGGAATAAAGTTAAATCCATTTAATTGCTTTACAAGTCACCGTTCCCCACCATCACCCAATAGTTACATGAATGAAAAATTAAATAACTTTGTCAAGTATTTTTATTATTTTTTTGTAAGGTCTTAAATTGATCTTTTTCTTCCAACCTACTACGGTCGATGTCAAGCTTCACATAAGCGATTCCTAACACTGTAGATTCAAATTTTCCATCATATTTTTAATCTGAGCATGAGTTTAAAAGATAGAAAATTCCACCTGTGCATTTACTGAATGTACCTTAAAGAATGTTCAAAAATTCATTCCAGGCACACCGGGCCTCGGAATTACATGCCATCAATTTTTTCTGACACATAATAATCCCAAATAATTAAAAACATTACATGGAATTTTCTAGTATTTAATTAATAATAAAATTAAACAATTTAAATTTAATAAAAAATAAAAATTGCATACCAGAATAAAGAAAATTAAAAATCATAATCAATAATAATAAATAAAACAAATACTAAAAAGTATAGAATGGAAGGATCACATCATATGAACCAATATAAGAGAAACCAATGAAAAAATTATAACCATCTAATTAAGATGATAGATAATAATATGAAAAATGAGATGAAAATAAAAAAAACCAAAAAAATAAACAAAATGTTACCAATTGAAAGTGATCATATCCCAAATTTTCCCACTCAAGACCAATGAAAAATAAGATAAAAACATAATTATTACACACACACACAATGATGTATATGTAGGGTGTGAAAAAAATATTCATAATCATATTTCACCAAAGCGTCTATGAATTTAATCTTATAATGCAGTTCCTAATAACCTATTTGAACTTATTTATGAAATATGTTTTTATTTCAGGGAGTATGAAAAAATTATTAAAACTTGTTATATGTTTTATGGTTTATTCAAATTTAAAATACCTCAACTTATTTATTTAAAACATTTCAGAGCACCAAATTAAAAGTAAAATCATTTTAAAAAATTATAAATGAGTACATTAAAACTTATTTGATAATAATAATTGATCATTTCACCTTTCAATACATTTTCCAAAATAATTATTATATAAAAAACATCACCATTCACTATGACTTTTTTAATTTCACTTTTAAAAATATATTTAATGTATATAATAACTTAGAGAAATGTGAATATGAACCCAAGAAGGCCCCATTAAATTAATGGATATTATTATAATCAATAAAAAAGGAAATGTAAAAGGTTAAATAAATCTAAAATTAAGGAAAAAGTGGATACATACATGTAAAAAGTCGGGATACAATAGCGAGAATCACCATTTTAAGATTATGTGACATGGTAAACCCACAATGTGTAAACATGATACAATATTGGAATCAGTTAATAGAACCAGTTGTCAGCCAATGTATCGTTATAATTAAAAACAACTAACCAACATAATATCACTAGTCACAATGATTTAACTCCACTGGATGTTATATTGTAACACCATAACATCAATTATTGTATGTCAAAATTTCATTCTAGTGAAATATAGCATAGTTCAAATAGACTTATCAAATAATATGAATAAAATATAAATTCAAAAAAAATTAATTTTAATGTAATAATAATAAAAAAAATATTGATTTCACCATTTCAAAATTTTATTATGGTGACTTCTTGATGTTTTTAGAAATAGTTTATTTTTCGATGAATAGTGAAAAATGCCGATTTAAAAAATAATGTAACTTTTATGCCATTATCATGATATAAGAATTATTAGAATACTTATAAATTTCATTTATATGGGGAATATGTATATAATATATAATATAGTGAAATTGAAAATATATTTTTTAACATATAAATATATGTTTTTCATTTTAAAAAATTTATTAATGTGTTATCATAGTACAAGATTATATTTTATTATATTAATTAATTAAAAAATTGTGAGGTTAAATTATGATTTCTATAAAATTAAAATTCCAAAATATCTCTAATTATTATGAAAATTAAATTGATTAAATTTTATATAACATTAGAAATTAAATTTTTACAAAATTATTTTCATATATAAAATCAATTTTTTCAGAAAATAGTTTTAGTTTCTTTTTTCATTATTATATTAAAATTAATTAAATCCCCATATAAAAACCGAATGATAAAGAATGGGTATTATATTTAGAATCAAGAAGTTAAAATTTATTTATAATTATAATTTCAATTTTTTGATAACTTATGTAGTAACTGACGTAAAAATGTCATTGAAACTATAAGGGTTAATGTGATTAATGGAGTGTTTATTGTAAAAAAGTGTTAAAATAATAGTAAAACTTGTAAAAATCATATTTTATGAATTTAGTTTTAAATTGTATCATATCACAGTATAGGTTGGGTCATATTAGAGCCATTATTCCATGAAAATAACTTCAATATTTTTTCAATTTTTAAAATTTTAAATGAGTCTTACTACCCTCAATTATATATGAGAACATATTCTAATATATTATTAAAAAAACTAAAATTTAATCAGGGAAAACACATTCTCAAAAACAATCCCAAAAAAATGTAACCATGTCCTGCAAGTTCTGTTATTCCTAGAAGATAACATCATAAAGGCATAAGTTTTAATCCAAATGTGGTTTTGAAACAGACGGGTAAGCATCCTAACTAACTCATTTAAATTTATTTATTCATATAACCCCTTATAATATATTGTATCCATCAATATATTATGAATTAAATATCACTAATATACTGAAATTAATGTATTCTATTGCAAAAACTATTTTATACCTCATTTACCTCTATTTTTAAATGATATTTTGTATCATGTGTGTGGGTATACCGCCACCAACATAAAGCGACATGATTCGTTTTCAACCACTTCAATTAATGTTTTGTTATTATGTTGTATTTAATGTATATATATGATTTATGTTTAATGATTAAATTTCGTAAAATATAATATACCAACTACCTCTATATTAGAAAATGATAGTGTCGATCATGTTTATGTGTGGACTGCTATCACAAAAAAGTGATGTGATTAATATTACATCTCTTAATTATAAAGAAATTATTATTGAGAGGTTTTGTGATTATTCATGGTATTTTTTATATAAATATTATTTTCTAAAATGTTAATTAATATTTAAAAATTTTATTTATTTCAAACAATTAAAAATATGAAAATTTCATCATGTATATGTGTAGACAATCTCTTTCCTAAACAATGTGTTTAATTTTTATTTTATCACCATCCACGTATGTTTCTAAAATTTTATACAATGATAAAACTATTTTAATGAAATTATTATCAATATTGAGATGATGGAACCATTTCATAAAACCACTAACCACGTTGAACATATCAAATTACTTTTGGAGAAATTCAATGAATACCCTTAAGAAGTCAACATATGTGAAATATATACAATTAATTTTTTGTAAGATTATTAAAATATATCATTAAAAATAATATAAATAAAAAACACTCTTATGAATTTAATTAATTAATATAAATTTATTATTTATTAGAACATAACACGTTTGACCAATATAGAATCCAAGGTTAATGTATTTCATCTGAATTAAACCTTGTTTATACTTAGGTTGTATTATTCAAGAAAATTCTGTCATATGTTGTATATAAAACCCCTTTGAAATATGATAAAATATATTAAAATTTATGAAATTTATGTTAAATTACAATTATGGTTTTCTCTTTTAATAATTTTCAAAAAATAGTTTTCCCAATCTAGGAATTTTTATTTTACAATCTCACTTTTAATATAGATTATTAATGTCTATAAATATGTATTCAAAAATACATAATATTTTATTAATATTCCTAAAATATTTTCTTCTCTTCAAGTAATTTTTTTATTTCCCTTAATTTCATACATAGTTTCCTTTCATTGTTACCCACAGGTTCTAAGAAAACAATTTTATGAAAACATGGACTTATTTCACTTGTATTGTATGAGAATAATTATCTTCCATATCCAAATTCATCTACATATTTTATTGTTATTTTAATAGACTTTTAAAATATATGAAAACTTATTTTTTGACAATATTTTACAATATTTAAAAATTTATTAAATTAATCTTTAAAAAAAATATCCAAGTAGTTATTTTTTACATTTAAAAAATGTGTGAAAGAAACGTTGTTTTTAATTAAAATAGTCTGAAATAATTTACCTACATAAATTATTGTTATTTTTTATTTAGAATATGATAAAATAGATTAGTTTTTTTAAAAATATAATCATTTATATTATTCTATGACTTTTTTATTATAAAAAATTATTTTTTTAAATGTTTAAATATATATTTTTAAATGATTTATAACTTCAATTTAATAACGAAGTTAAAAAACCATTGAGGAATTTAATTTTTCGATTTCTGATTATATTTTCCTCTCTTAGTTTAAAAATACATGTATTATTTTAATACATCATTTATGACGAATATTTGATATTCTATAATTCTTTTCTGATATATGGATTATACATTATTTTGATATTAATGAAATTAATTTGATCATGTTTTCTATCATTATCACTTACTATTTTGAAAATACATACACATTATCTTGTAACATTAACATATATATCATTTAAATATTTACATAATACAAGATCATTTCAAAAATATGGTATTAGTTATATGAATCATATATTGAATGTTATTTCAATTACTAGGGAAATATAATTTTTTTTATTAATTTAATACATATATCTATTAACCAATAATGTGTATTGTTTGTGTATTATATTTTTTTATTCGATTTATGAATAATAATCTAGACATATATACGTGACATGTCAATCCTAGTTATGGATAACACATTGATGCATCAACATATCTCAAGAGACATATAGTTGGATAATTTTTTTCGTTATTTGGTGTATGAAAAATTATTCATTAATCTAACTTGTTAAATTGAATTCATGGAATGAAACCTGATATCTTGGAATGATTCATTAATAGTTATATCATGTTGTATTAAATTATTCACATCCTTCATTAACATTTCAATTATTAATATCCATTTGATTATTTTGTAGATATTTTTTAATAATACATTATGAATCCAATGTTATTGATTAAATGAAATATTTATTGATTATATATTTTTCCATGATGTTAATTAAAATTATACCAATGAATGATTATGTTTTACAATCTCTCGTACTGATCACCTGGGATAACTATTTATTATTTTTTCCTTTCCCCTTAAAAATAATAAGTAATCATTGAATTATTTTCAAGGGTGGAGTGTTATTTTCATAATATTTTTTAATAACTAATTTAATATGGGAGTTATGTATATATCATTCATTATAGTACTTATAAACTAATCCATCCATAGTGGAATGACCCCATTTTTCTTGTACCAATGTCATAAATTACTTACCATCTCCGGGTTACTAGAGTTGGCATCATTATAATATGTATCAAATAAAATTAGAATTCCTCTTTGGGACTACATTTTAAAATAGTATGGTTAGAAAAATCATTATGATAATCCCTTAAAATATTTTATGCATTTTACCTTCATATTGATTCTTATTCGATGATATAATATTAATTATTTTATTGAGATAATTATGTGTGTTCTATTATTTAGAGATGGATCATATAGGAACATAGGAAAATAAGGTCAACACCCTTAGTTGATGTCTGTATTTTCCTTATGATCAAATCAATACGGATAATGTTGGAGATGAGAATATCACATATATAGTGTGTATCGTCAAATAGGTTATAAATAACAAGATTTATCATAAAAGGTAACATATTTATCTATATTTTATCACATCTATGTTAGGTCATATTATCATATAGTAGCCTATATTTGTTAATGGAACTGCCAATCAATTCATAGTTGAGAAATGGATCAAGTACCACGAAATGATATCTTGGGATATGAAAAGTAATTAATGTGAAATGGTTAATTTGGACATTTATTATTAAAAGGCATATTCATATAAACAATAGTTATTGATCTTGAATACTAACAAAGATGATAAAATATAATGTACAAAATGGCATAATTTTAACAAGAAATTATTTTATAAATATTTTCTGGTAGATAAAATAGATGAAATAAAGATAATGTTACTCAACATAATAGAAAAGAAATCAAAAAGTTTTTCTAAATATCATGTTTGCCTCAAAACATGGGAAAGCCATGTGACAAAGTACTTTTGTGATCTGGAACGAAAGATAGACCATTTATTGGATGTTCATAATCAGATCATGTGAAGTGATGTAGACTCCAAATCATTTTAATCAATTGATAATATAATATCTCATTCCTAAAATATACTGAAATTGATTTATACATCTTATATTTTCAATGGAAATCCATATGAGAATATTTTATCATGGAACTATGTTAAATGAAATGTGTTAATGAATAAGAAATGGATAATGTTATTTCCACATCGGGACAGTTATGAAATGAAATATCCAGATAAATACTTAATGGGAATGATAATTTATTATATGTTCATAGATAAATTATATCAGACTAAATAATGAAATCTGATGAATGAAACTATTGTTATCCAATTCATCATCTATAGAGATTTGGAGAATTATTCAATAAAATTCCCCAAGAATAAAGGGAATCTACCACAAAAGAAGTTAAAGGATTTGATTACATGGTAAAAATATTAGTATAGCTAAAGTTTACACCCCTGAAGATGATATTGAAGATACATTAATGATAAACTAATATTTAAATAAATTTTTATTTTAGTCAATAACATTGTAATATTTTATATCTTACTTATTTTAAAAAATCATTAAATCATTCTATATAATCTTTATAATGTAGTTCTCATGGAATACCCCTAGTGTAAATACCACTATAATAGGGATATATTTTTTAGTTACCATGATGACACATGAACATACACTATTTGTAAACTAAATTATTATACATATGGATAACATTAATTTGATCCTTATTATAGATTTTATTTTAATGAATACAAAAAAATTATTTCCAAGAGATGTTGATTACAATTTGAGAACTAGATATGGAATCCATGGTCTTTAGAGGGGAGATATCCTCATCTGAATCGTGTATAGATCAACCTCCGGTATATCACATTAACAATATTTTGGGTGAAATCTCACAAACAGAACCTATTGATGGGAAATGTGACCTTATAATAGAACATATACTAATTGTTAATTAATAAATTTATGTGTTTGATTAAGATTTCTCTAGAAATAAACTTGAGCATTAAGTTCTGTATTTCATTAAACGTAACCCTGATGAAAAACAAATATATAGGGTGTCCCATTGAATGGAAATAATGTAATTTGGGTAATTAAATAAATAATATCAATATATGTGTAATAAAAAGTCCATTTAATAGATTATTTCACCATGGGAAGTCTATAATTTATTTTTCAAAAAGAAGGATGGGTTTTTTGATGCTTTTCCTCAATTACAAGGAAATAAATTTAATTACCCTGAAGGATGAGTATCCTAATCCTTACATTGATTATTTTTTTTGATGAAATCCAATGGGTTAACTGTTTTTCATATATTTATATCCACTATATGGATCATCTATTTCACGTATGGAAAGATTATATTCTAAATATGATATTTCACTTGATAAATATACATTTTGTAATGAAAGTATTTCCATTTGGAATGGAAAATGAAGCTTCATTTTATTTAGTTATGATGAATATTATTTCAAGGATTATCCTCATATTTTCATTATGGTATTTATTATTTATATCATGGTATAATCTAAAACAAATCGATATTATAAAATCTATTTGTATGTCACGTATGAAAATCATAGAGTAAAGGAGTAAAATGAGAAATTTATTTAGTGCGAATTATAGATTTAGGACATTCCTTTTCATTTCCATACTATCTTAAATTATGAAATATCATTTCATCTATCAAATATAACGGAAGTTAAATAATATCCTACTGAAATGAAAATGGTTTATAGGCATAGAATCCATAGATTAACATCAAACTATAGAAACAATGTTCAAAATTTCCCTAATTAGCTAACCAATTTACCATGTTGACATATAATGACATAATATACCTATGGTCAGAATAATGTAAATATTTTTTTGAATAATTAATCAGGGGACTGATTGTGGAAACAATTTGTACATTACAATTAGGATAGAATGTTTCTATGATATACAGTGATGAATCGATGAAAGGAATCAGATGCATAATTGTACATAATGACAATGTTATTGATCATGCATCAATATTTTAGATGAAAATTAAATTTAATTATCACACTCATGATACTGAGTTGGAATTTTTAATAATTTCTTTCATTATATGGTGGAATTATCTATATGATGAAGGGTGTGAGATATAAATGAAAAAAACAGTTGAGAATCATATTTTAAACATCATATCACACCATAAGACAAAGGAGAAGGCTAATTCTTCTTAAATAATATGTTATCTCAATCAAAAACCATCAAGGAAATGTAAATAAGGTGGATTATGTATTGTGTATAAATATAATGGTGTTTCTAAAAAATAAGGATTTTCTTTGATCTTATATTCATGGATTTGGAAATGTTTGATATGGGAATTATTAAAGAAGGGGAATCATCAATGAGTTTTGAAATTATTTCAATAACATAATTACTAGAGAAGATAAAAAGGTAAATAATTGATGATAAGATTTTATAAAATTCATTTAATAATATGAATTATGGATATTTTTTAGAAATTTTTATGAAAATTTGTTAAAATTCAAAAAGATGCTATGTGTTTCATTAATACGTGTGTTGAAGATAAAATCACTTGAAGAATACCATAAGATAAATATATCTATACATAATGGTTTCACCATGTTGTACAGAGTGTTATTTTAACAAATTTAATGGGATAATATGAAGTGGGAAATTATGAAATACTTATAATGATTTTTTGATTCTCAATTAGTAACTGATGAGAGATAACATCAAAACACAGTTATGCAACCTCTACCAATTCATATATATGGAAGTGGGATGATGTTAATATTGATATTTTTACTATTATTATAAATACACCTAAAAAAATTAATTCCATTATGGTTATTTTTTTCATCTTACTATATCTACTTATTTCTTCTCTATATGGGAGGATCTACCTATTTAGTGCCTCACATGACTCCATATCATTTATGTTAATATAATTCATTGTGAACCTCTTCTAATTATATATGATCATAACAAAAAAAATTGAAACAAAATTATAGAAATGTATAAAGAATGATCTCAGCACCAAGCTATTATGGAACACATGTTATTTTCATCAAACATATGGATAGTTTGAAAGGACTATTCAATCATTGGAATACATGCTGGGGTCATGATCAGATGATTTTCAAGGTATGTGCGATCAATTCATTTACCTTTTTAGTGTTCATATAATAATATCATAAATTCAAGGGTTCAATTGAAACTCTATAATGTTTTGTAAAATAATTTATATCATACACAAACATGATGAAATGATGTTTACAAAAGGGATCCTTTTGGGTCAGAAAGTGTATAATGGACAATGAGGAATGTTAATACAATTTTGGATAATATTAAAGAGTCTCAAAGAATAAAAAAGTTTATATTATAATAATCACTATAGGTATCTATAATTTCAAATCAGTGATTGTTAATTCATGACGGTATCTCCATGGAAGGGTAATATAAGGATTTTCTATAAATGAATACTAATTCAAAGGTAAATAAGGTCTTTTTAAAATTATTAAAATAATTAGAGTAATGGATTACCATTTGGAAATTACCTAGGCCTCAATGATGTGAATGATGTAATGAATATATCTCATTTTTAGAAGAATATTCTAAAAATATTAATTTACTCACCTATAATTAAATATTATTGAATAATTATTTATCATATAGTAAAGATCAAATAAAATTCCCTCCAAAATAAATTATGTTGTATAAAATTGGAAGACATTCCGAGTAATGTGGTTATGGGGATATCATAATTCAAGGGAGGCTATGTGGTAACCTAAAAAATTTATGATGATGAACTATCAACTAATTTTTTTGAGTTTAAATTTTAGAAATTTTGAGGATATATGTTCTCAAGGGGAAATGAATTCATCTACCCAGAATCATTTATTATAAGAAAATACTAAAAATAATCTATGTCATGTACTGGTCTCCCATCACATTTATAGACAAAATATTTTTAAATAATATGAAGGATAAAATTAGAACATGAGGTTTAATGGAAATTTACCATCAAGAGATTAAAAAAACATACAAACATAATTGAAACCAAATACAAATAGAAGAAAATTTTAGGTAATGGTTCAATATCACTCAATAAATTAAATTCTTTTGATATATAATTTGAACTCCACTATTAATCCAATATGTAATCATTTAAATATCCATGAAACACTAGACATATGTTTCCACCATGATATCATTCTTCACATAATAATACTACATATTTCAGAATGAAGGAAATAATATCATTTTATGCAACATCGGAAAGTAATTGATCCACCTATTTTGGAGAAGACATAAAAAAATTTCTATTTGGGATACTTCACTATTTAATATGAATCAACTCAAATGATATCCAAAATTAAAATACCATCATTAATTTTACCTTAAAAATCATCATAAACCGAACACCAGATTCCAAGGATACAGTGGTTTCTCCATATGTAAAAAAGCCCATCAACATATATATAATGCTAGAAAATTCTAGCGATATTAAATCCTCAGAAACCTTCTACTTCCTTAGAAAAAACTAAATCATAATGAAATTCCAATACATAATCCATGTATTCTTCATTGATTCTAGAGTATTGACATAGTGTAGCAAGAATATTTAATTTCATCTTTTTTATATCTATGATCACATAATCAAAATTAGTGAAATTAACTTTTATATAACTATCTAGAATTAAAATGTTTTCCTGAAACATAGATATTGGAAATTCATTTATCACTCATCACAAAAATCATAGTATAAAATAATTAAAATAAAAATCATGGGCCCAAAAATATCACAACAATAAAGTAGTATGTATTAGTGTATTATTGATATGACATGATACAAAACTGTTAGACCAGCCCATTCAGATCCTTCCTCCATCACAAGAAATCATTCATGAAATAAAAAATTCTATACATAAAATTATATAATGACACAAAACATCCATATATCACTAAATTCATAGAATCATTGTAAAATATCACTAAACATAAGTTCAATATTTTTATGACATGAAAAAACATAAAAACACAAGGTTATACTTTCAGCATGCATGAAGGCTAACCATTGAGAGGAAATGGGTTCTTTGAGAAGAAGGAGCACGAATCAAATCCATAAACCTGTCTAGGATATTAAAATGTATTATATTTTTGTAATTTTCTCGAAAACCTTTACCTGTAAATAAATACCAACATGAATTATGAGAATTTGAATTATAAATAAAACAACAATTCTAATCATTGAAGATTGATAATCGAGAACTATTGAGTGATAATTTTCTTTACCCCATACTTCATACAAAAATGAGATAAAAATTAGAAAAAAGTATCCATGGATATTAGAACCATATACATGGATCAACATCCCTACAATGATACAACATGTGAATGAAGTAATTAATACTATCATGACAGTATCATTATTGTTCACACAGAGTAAAATTATTCCCATGTTATGTGTAAAACATAAAAATAAGGGTTAGTATCATGATAAAGTTCAACAATTTCACATTAACTCTATATAATAATACAATTATTGCCATTTTTTTTAAAATTATCCCAGCGTAATAATTTATTAAAATATTAAGAACGTTTTGTTATAAGATAAAATTTTTATATGATAAATAATTGTTGGAACCCATCAAATGAACATTGTAAAAATTGGATTTAATAAAAATACTCAAAACATAGGTTTAATTATTGTATAATGTACAAGAAGTATATGTTTAATGAATTGGGATCACATGGGTAGGCCATGAGATCATATAACCCTTAAGGGAAAACTTGATCACGTAACCCTTCTACACTAATTCATGAAAGGAATCATGAACACATAGATAAATTATGTCGAAAAAGGATTTCATGTATTTTCACGACTCACGCATGATCATGTGATGTCCATGTGTCACATTATGTCTATACAACAAAGTAATATGATGATTGAGTAAATCTTTGACTGAGCCTTCCCATGGTACCTATTATTCAGGCGATGATCATTGATTCATCTGTTAGTTCACATAAATTAGTATCATTAAACCAATTTCTAGCGGAGAAGCTACATATGAAGATATATGTACATTGTAGTGTATTTGAGGCCTGATCAAGGGATTACCCATATATACATGGAGTTTGAATGCAAAAGGCCTCACTATCAATGATGTAGCCTTCATGTAGTCATTATTCTTCTCACTATTCCCACATTTTCATGTGACTGACGTGATGATAAACTTACTACAAGACTCAGATAATATAGGTTTTCTATCATAAAAAACCATTGTTTCATGTGAAATCTCCATATAAATCATGTCATATAACCAAACCTATGTCTAGGTTGTTAATAATGAACCCTTCTCATGATAGTTTTTTATAATGTCATGAATTTTAAGATGTCACTATTAAGGTGACATGGTCAGAGAAAAAGAACAAGAAATCATCGTCTTAGGTGGTTTATCCTTCCACCAATATAATCCAGCATAAATGTAATTTCCATAACTTGAAATGGAATAGATATTGTTGGGATGTCTATTACATCCATGATTTTTTATATAGAACATCAAAATATGTGGTGGATGAGGAGAAAAAATGCAATCTATAAATTAGTGATTCCACCCAGTGTCCATATCATCCACATAATAAAATTCAGGGAGTACCATAGGAAAAAATTTAATAAGAATGGGAGATCATCATTCATGATCCAATCATGTGTTAACCCCCAGTCAGGGGATAACATGATAAATTCTTGTTCATGCGATGGGGTAATGATCATGTGATAACCCTAAGTCACGTGACCAAATGATACATTCTTGGTCATACAATGATAATACGATCACCAGCTAACATCCTAGTTATGATACCATGCTATGTGATCACATGAACCTATATTAGTTATGTGATTTCATGGAACTAACATCATTGAGTGCATGAATTACTCTATATAATCTTGAAAAAATGGACAAATACATATCTTTCAGGTAGACTGAATGACCATGTATTCTTCATGTGAATCACAAGAATCCCAAACACTCACATGACCACATGACTATAAATGATATTACTCATTATATCCTAAGTGTTTAGAAGCTCATAAAGGATACACTCTTTTAAAATTTAATAACGGTCCCTATATTATTGGGTTACAATCCTTATATTGTCTTCCTATAAACTTTCTCTATCAATAGTCAAAAGAATATATGAACTATGGGCTCTTTGATTTCTGTTATAGTAAGGATATATTTGAAACATTGTTTTTAGTTTCAGACCTTGAATTCCATCATATAAATCATGATTTTCCATGATTCCTTATATACTATATAAATCATGATGTTTTCCATAATGTTTTTAGATTATAACATACCATTTATCATACCATATTCATTTATAATGTGGAAATATTTTATGGAAATTGAAACCACATTTATTCTATAGAATCATCATTGTGTATGTCTTGTAAAAATTAAATGTTTTATGGATTAGGACATGAATAATATTATACTATATATTATTTCTATTACATAATGTTTCTCATGAGTGCTTAAAGATATGTGTTCATAATTTAAATATCATGATACAATTTCCCCCAAACATGGGTATCACCCTTAGGTGCATTACTTTACTAGTGTTTAGTTGACAACCTTGGTGTAAATCCATAGAAATTCCAAAATTTAAATCATTTTTGAAATATTCCAATCATTTCAATCATAACTCATTCCTCATCAATGAGAAAATAATATTAAATCTAGGTGGACTCTTATTCCTTTTGTAATCTAGATATGTGGGACAAGTTTCCTTATATCCCATGATCCATGTCCAATATATATCTCCATAGGTCATTTGATTAGGATATATTACATGTGAAGATCTAAATACTGTTTTAATGTATCTCATACAATTTTACTCTTTATGAGAGCTCATTCCCTCTCTTGTGATTACATTTCCCCCATTGGATTAATAATCAATATTCATTGAATAAAACTTCATTTATGAATCCCCTTTCAATATATCTCCAACATGGGAATCATATTTATTTGTAATCCCAAAAAATATCTCAATCTTCTTCAAATAGTAATAATATAATAGAATCATTTGACGTAAACCTCAGTTTGTAATATTGATATGATTAAAATTTTGTTTCAAATGTAATGTGTTTGATCTTTTATTATTTTTTATTTATCACAAGGACCTTCAATCTTGTAGTATTATAAATTTTCAGTGATCATTCCAATATCATGACACAAATTCCTCTAAGCATGAGGATCCGCGTCTTGTGTATGCCTTGAACAAATATTCTTTTCATTCAGAAGTTGATACTCCCAAATTATTTGGAAACATTACATGCATAATACCTGATCTAACCTATATCATTAAAAATTCTATGAAATACATTCTTATACCAAATTATCTATAAGGACTCTTATTACATAAACATACGATATATATAGGAAGACTTCTTAAGGGTTGATCCCTATGTTTCAATTAATATCCTTATAGTCCATTTATCTAGGTGGCCATCATCCATGTAACCACAATTTTTGTTTCTTCCACATCAACAATATTTATTGAAAAAAACATGAAATCACTTTTGAAGCCAAATACACTATCAGATAATTGATAATTTTCCCAAATAAAATCAATTGTGATTTATAAATATATTTGTATACAATGTGATATATCTTATTCCATATCATGGTTCTCACCCTAGGTATGAATCATCTGAGCTTAATGACCATCATGGATCATGCTAATATAATTAAAGAAAACCAAATTAAGGTAATACTCTTTAGGTATGAGTCCAAAATAAATCTCTTCCTTGAATGTGTTATATTCTTGATTCAATATCTCATGTAATCCTTACAAGAATATACCATATATAAATCTATATTAACGCAAATTTAGGATGCATGAAGCAATCATAACTACATGGTATTTGATACTTTTCAACTCTAGATACATTAATCACCACCCAAGTATATATACCTATACCAATTATTTAAATTCCCCCATAGATCTCCTTACACCATGAAATTAACATTCACGGTGTTGTCCCATAATAATTATGAACTAATTGGGCATTTTTTTTCATAGGATATATAATATTACACATTTATGTTTAATCCAAATTCAAAAATACTAATCACATTCATGGATAGAGATAGAATATTGATTAAAAAATTTGAATATAAATCAATGAATCATAAATTAAAAATTAATAATGTATACCTAGGATAATTGTATTTTTTCTCATTAACACACTGTTTCGATCAAATCATTAGAACAAAGGTAGAACATCTCATATCGGGGTTTGAGAAGGATTTATGGAATTATAAAAATTATATAATAGAGCCCTAAATAAGGTATTAACCCCCCATTAGGTTTTGATGAGCCCAACCATCGATCCTATCAACTAATGGGAATTATTAAGTGTCATTTTTTTTCAAATTTCAAATAACCATATTCCCTAGGAATGCATGCCCATACATCATACTAGATATAGATTATGTTGGAAATTTCCATTAGATATGAAATAGTGAACCATATATGAATGATTTTGTATCTATACTCATCCCTGCAACAATATATCATTGGTCTCTATGAAATTTTAAAAGAATAATAAATAGTGAAGCCAATGTGAATTCATCAATAACTAAAATATAGTTTCCACACATTAGGAAGTTTCATTTTTAAAAAAAATGGAAAAACAAAATTTGTGGAAAATAAATTATTTTCTCATGTATAGATTTTTAAGAATGTTTCTAAATTATAATGCTTCACTAACTGTATTCCCTGATTGTTGTTTTCCTTTTTATAATGATATTTTTCACATAAATTTTACTTTTACTTGGGGTTATGGTATCATTAAAAATGTATTTTGGAACCTCATATGTTATATCTAACATTTAAGATCACAAATAAATGTCACAAAATAAATTCCATCACCCTAATTTTGGAAACATTATGATCATGGAATACCAAAGGGACTACCCAATCACAAATTCATAAAGACAAATGAAGGGATCATCTTATATTGATTCCAACAAGTCCATCTGTCCAAATAATGGCCTTGATGAAACTGGTGATTCATGTCACCACTACAAAATAATTTATTGGCATATCCTAAATGCATGAATATAAAATTCTCACCCACCTTAAGAAGTAGGATCCTGGAGTAAACCACATCTTAAACATGGGTTACAATCTTCCTAAGAGGACTCCAGTCTTATGTAACCGATAGAAACCCTCTAATAACTTCCCTAAATCTCATAATAAGGGTTCTATTTTAAAGTTCATTTCCTAATATGTTAATATTTAGTCCTCTAGGGGGGGTTTTTGGGCATGCTAGGCTACAGAACAGATAGATTAATATCACATACTCACATCGACCAATGAATTTTGGAAGCATAATTTGTAGGTATCCAGTGAGGAGGGTCATATCATTTCTCATCCAAACCAAGTTTTTCATTATATCCTAGAAATAATCAATGTGTATGAATATTTCCCACATCTTTCATGATTATTATTATAAAATTCTCGATTCAAATAGACGATAAAAGTGTGAGTAGATCCCACGGTTGATCAAAAACATTTTTTTTCATATCCTAGAAATAAAGAATGAGAATAATTATATTTTTACACACCCCTACCAAATTTATAATATATATTTGGTAGTGATGAAGTATCTTAAAGAGAATATTCTATTAATGATATAGGGATAGGATCATATTCCAATTCTAGCCACTAGAGTAGAATATCAACATGACCAGCATTACTAGCTTGCTACTCCAATGAAATTTAATACTCTTTCTCCTATAATGAAGAAATATCAGTTTATTTCTCTAATGTATGAGACTCAATATCGACATCACATCTTTTCCTCAATTGTTGTTCACCAAACTTGTTTTAAAATTACCAAAATATAGAATCATTATATTATCAATGAAATATATCAGCATAATCATATGGTGATCAAGAGAAGGACCATATTCTCATTCTAATTGATGATGGTTATTATATTTCATCATTCATCTTAGGGAAGTCCTATATACCTTCCCAAAAACATTCTTATTCAATTCCAACTACTTATAGGATCCATGAGAAAATTCATGCTCCCTCTAATGAAAAACTAAACTGGCATCATTAAAAGGCTTATAGGAGGAGGCCCATATTCCATGTTTAATTCGCAAAGTTTCATTGGGGAAAGAAAATTAAAATCATGTTCATATCCATTATTAAATTTAGGTTGATTGACATAATCCAAAAACCACTATAATGCAGTCTCATTTTCACTCCCATAATGCAGAAGCAACCTGATATACTTCAGCAACTTCTCTTTAGCGAGCCCATATTCTTAGGGTCGTAGATACTCATATGCATACTACGATAATCACTACGAAGAAGGATCATGTCCATACTCATCCCTAGATATTTGTTCATCATATTTTAATAAAAATTCAATATCATGATTATATTCCAGACCGTCTAAGTGCCAACATCCATGATTCTATATAATGCATATATAATGTTTCTAATGGATCTCATCAGTTTTTATCCAAAGTAGAAATCCCCACAGACCATGAAAATCAACCTCAATATAGAAAAATGATTGATTATGAGGATCTTTACACTTATCTCTATAAATGATGACCTCTCCATGATGATATATCACCTAGACAATCAAATCATCCCTTCACCAAGATTCCTACACATAGAGAGGTGCATAAAAACCCATGTTTAATGGAATACATTACCCCATTTTCTGATAGTAATACATCACCTCGATCAGCAAGAGACTGTGAGAATCAACCTCTATGGTATTACCTATTGGAGTAATAAACCTTTAGATAAGAATAAGTTTTCATGGACATATGGAAAGAGTTGAAAAAATAAAACCTTTCGACTATGTTCTTTCCTATCACCACCTACAACTAAGATGAACAAGATGAGAAAAATGGGTAGTTAATTCCATACATTATACTATGTGGGTGACCGTTCCTTGGGTAAAGGTTGAAAACATCTACAATTAGTATTCTGATGGTTAGCTACATGCCCTAAAAACAAAATTATTTTAGATAAAACTTATTGTTTTCTCCATGGATGTAGACATTTAATATGAGATTCATTGTAAAATCCTATAACGTAAATTCCATAAAAATATAATTTCCATCTAGAAAATAATGGATTAATCCTTTATTGGTTTATTTATCCCAGTAAGGGGTGATTATAAAGAATTACACTTCACCCCATCCATAATATAATATATTTCCCCATACATTAAATATTGTAACATCAGTGAAGCATAAGAGTTCATGGAATGAATAAATTCATTCACAAATGCATAATGAGTAGTTGGAGAGATCTGTCAAAAATAACCTAGTCAAACCAACCCAATAAAAGGAAAAAACATCTCAAATAAGGAAGATGAAAGATCAAATAGCTCAATGGAACCTTACTAAGTATGTCTTCTATTTTGAGCAACCATTTCCACCGAACCATGTGCATGGGAAACTATGACAAATATAGATGATTAGAATGGTAGACAATATAGAATCTTTCATAGGGAATCCCTATCCTAATGGAATGGGTAATTTTTCCAACCTCCACTACCAAATTGGTCACCAAATCCTAGGATGAATTCAATGAAATAAGGGGAATATCTAATAGAACCCTACATAGTAGTGAAGTAGTAAGTTTTATCATGATCTCAATCAAATAATCCATCCAATCCTCAATAGGATTAGAAAGTAAAAATGAAATCACTCATTATTCCCCTTATCTTGTGGATGGGGTCATTATGATCATCTCTCCCATGGATATCACTCTTCTCTAAGATGTGTAATGTCTACTAATAGTTGTAACAACATTCTTTCCTCCATCAATGCTATAGAACACAATCATTACAATCCCATTGAATATTTTGATAAAAAAACTAATGTTTACTAATCATAAAACAAAACATGGGGATAATATGATAATGAATATCAAACCACATAGGGACCATAATTCAAAACATCACAGTGAGATAAATATATTGATAGTAGGCACTAGTTTAACTCATAAAGGGGATGAATGTAATGAAAAATTGATCTATTAGTTATATAATGAATGGATTATCTCTAAAAACTATAATATATTAGTATAAATTATCACCATCAACCTAGTAGGCAATAAAAACTAATATGTGTGTGCTGAGGGGAACAATGATGAAATGGTACCCCGTGAGACTAGGAATGTTGATGAAGATAATGAGTCTTAATACACGATGAATCATAGGATGAATCAGAAAATAGGTCCTTCAAATAAAGATTTTTCACCCCATCTAAGGAATCCAACTAGGGATAAAAGGAAAGTATTGGATACATCATACTCACCAATGATAATGGATAAAATCCCCTAAAAAGTGGAGTAGTTGGCATAGTATAAGATGAGATATAGTCCCATAGAAAAAACAATGATGAATTTATTAGGGAGACATTCCCACTGGCTACCACCATTATGATAAGACATATAACCAACCTCTCACATAACAATATGAGGGTAATCTGCATGTTGTCATGGAACTTAGATTCCATCTCAGATCATAATATAATTTTTTTTCTAAATAAGGGAATTTCTATAAAAATTGAGAAACACTAAAATTTTTATCTACTTTAGAAAAAACATCTTCCATATATGGAAGTTTATTAGATTCCAACACAAACTATAAATTAGAAGATGTTGAATAGATGGAAACTACATCAATATTCCCCAAATTATCATGATTAGGGGTATCCAAATGGGGGTATGTACGCAAATCTTCCAAACCATCAAATATCTATCATTTAATATAGAAGCTATAGATTTTTTATGTGACCACTTACAGCCTAAGATAAATTAATACCATGAATGGGTGGAAAAAAATATACCTATGTTCAATTTTTGAATTCCATTATTTTAATACATTGATGGAATGGAGGATCTAGATCATTATCTGACAGACATTGTGTCTCAATACAGAACTATGATGGGCCCTCGAGACTAGCATGAAGCAAAAAAACTAAGTTGATTTATATATACACTAGTGAGGAAAACTATTATTTAGTATATTAGTCTCTCAAAAGGGTCCATCAAAGGCTTGTAATACCTTCATCATCATTTTACTTAACAATTGAGCTCTATATAAAGTAACACATTTATTTGTGACCTCAAAAATTTAAAAAAATAAGAAAATGGGGGAGTATCTAAATTTATATCATGATATAAAGGCATAACATACTCAATCAGAATTTCTATCTCATATGGGATTTTTTTCAATACATTAACTAAGAACATCTATGAAGTGGTGTAGACTCAATTGATTTTATAGACATAATCAATAGGATTCTATGATTTCACTGAAGTGGTATGACACCAAGATGTTATCATTCGGTGAACCATGGGAAAATATTTCCCCATGCTCTCAACATAGGGGAAAATGTCTATAAAGTCATAAAACATCTCTATCACTCTAATTCTAGTATTGGTGACCAAAAAAAATCCATGAAAATCACAACATCAACTAGTTCCTCCCGCTGAGTCGAAAAATAATAAAACCTCCCTTGTGAAGGAAAAATTAGAATCATTGGTCACTTGCGGCATAAGGAACATAAGAAAAATGTATACTGATTCTAAATTTTATATGTTATTTGTTATTTCCTCAAAAACATGGAAACCAATATACTTAATATTTTTATGACAAGGTTACCTTTTTAGGATAACCATAGTGACGGTTGTTAATTATTTTTCTTTTCAAAGGAGTCCAGGGAACACTAAACATAATTTCACTATCAATAAAGACATTATTTATGGAATGGATCACTATTGATATGTGATATTGGGAAAATCCACTTTGTAAGTGTGTTATGAAAACACCACCTAATTAGAAAATGAAGGTTACAATATAGAGGTTCAGTCCAAGTGTGAATTGATGATAGATAACTAGATTGCCCAAAAAATATTTATCCCATCTCATAAAACCCTTCAGGAATAGATATGTTGTCCATTCAATATTTCAACACCTAATTGGATAGTATTAGACACGTATCCTAAAAGAATATGTATCCATGAGAAGGGGAATATGTTAGGTCAGAATATAAAATGTAACACAAGAGGGGGTGAATTGTGTATTTTAAAAAACATCCAATATTATGACCATTAACACAAACTATGTTTTATGTGGGTATTAAATGTATACTTATGTAAAAAAGAATATGTATTGGATAAATAGAAATAAATAACCTATTTTTTTATAGTTCTTCATGGCACAAATATCTCATAGTCCAATCCACTAATTTTATATCTGTGAGCTTTGAGAATTTAACTAGAATTATCCTCATTTCACATGACCAAATTACCACAATTGAGTGCAGACAGTTGACCCCTTTAAAAACAAGACTTATGGAAAAGTATTATAGTTTTATAAAAGATAACCAGTTATCCATTTCATAGATCGTGAAGCTGATACTCGACCACAACATAGTATGAGCAGTTGAAACTCTAATAAATGAAATGTTGTTGATTTGTTGAAAGAGGGTTAACATCACTATTGCATTAGCAACAATTGACAGTTTATGAATCTTCTTCATCTGAAATG